>OX418219.1:64285098-65485098 GCA_948455865.1 Conomelus anceps
GCTGAAATGCTGCCTTCTATCTTTCCAATACTCGAATGGATAGAGCCTTATTACACAGAGCCACTGCAGTCGCGGTCACACGCCACAATTGTAGGCTAATCCTGGAAATTTGATTAAAAACTCAGCCACAATTTCAACACTAGTCCGGGAAATTTGATTGAAAAATCAGCTGATGGTTTTAGAAAATTAAAAATTGAAATTTTTGAGCTCGGTCACACAGTCAGCTGGTGTAACAATATTCATAATTCTGACATGACTTCAAAAAAGTGTAAATTGAAATTGCTGAGCTTGGTCAAAACGGTTAGCTGGTGTAATTTAGCCTCAAATTGTGGCACAAATATTCAATTCAAGAGTAACGGAAGGTGTTGAAATTCTCGGTTAGCCTACATCCCAAAGAGAATCATCAAAATAAAATCTTCTTCATTATATTTCTATATAAGTGTACATTCAATTACATAATACAAATTTATCGTCAAATACAGTAGGTGCAAAGCTTCTTTTTTTACATTCTCTGTGGAAATGAAGGTATGTACAAAAATGTATAAAAATGAACAATCCATAATTATCTCTTTAATATTTCTCTACAAAAGCCATGATATCTTTAAGCTTTCATCGCATATATCATATAGCTTTTAGCATTTTTATGCTATTCTCCATCAGGCAACTCCTATTAACGTTATGAGCAATTACAGTACCTGTGACTAGTTAAATATACAGGTCTGTCCGTGTAATTATTACCATTTTTCGCTAAAATATTTAAAATAGTTATTTATGTATTAAGAGCGTGAAGCGCGACTTTATCGCTCGAGCCAAAACAGTTACTGCGCGACGCGTAGCGGAGCGCAGTAATTTTGCGAGAGCGATAAAGAAGCTTCACGCGCGAAAAACATACAATATTTTTCCTACAACTGCAGTTCTGGATTCCAACACAAAAGTTTGTCGTTTGTAACATCACAGACCATGCGCGAATTTGGTTAGCGTTCGACTATTTTGAGGTTATGTGAATTTCACAGATTCCATGATCCACCAATGAGAAGACATCAAAATCAAAACAGAAGCGTAAAGAAAACAGCTGGCGAGCGTAAAGTACTTTACCGCTTGCGGAGCAGTAAAGAGGTATTTTACAATTAGTTTTCAGTACGTAAAGAACTACTTTACGAGCAGCTGTAGGAAAAAATATATATTTAAAAATGATAACTTGCATAACTTGTATTACATAATATACTCGTAGCTTGTATTGTAATGATAAGATGATGCAAGAAGAAATTCAATTTCTTTGGAAGAAATTCCAAGTAGAAGTAACCGAGTTAAGAATAAAACTCTCATTGGAATATTTTCAAAACAGTATTTAAAACCAATAACTTGCAAATATATATCACATTAGCTTGCGATAAGATGATGAGATGATGTAAGAAGAAATTCCAATTATCAATGCAAGAAGTAACAGAGTTGAGAATGAACTCTCTTTGGTATTGTTTTTTTTTTTTTTTTTTTAATATTTAGAAACGATAAATCGTAAATGGATCTACATATTACATAATATATCTGGTATTGTAATGATAAGATGATGAAAGAAGAAATTACAATTATAAACGGAAGGAGAAGTAACATAAATGAGAATGAAACACTCTTAAATATTTCCTTAAAAGTATTTAAAACCAATAACTTGCAAATACATATCATATAATATAGCTTGTATTGTAATGATAAGATGAAGTAAGAAGAAATTCTAATTAATAATGCAAGGATAAGGAACAGAGTTGCGAATGAAACTTGGGAACTCGACACGATGACAAGCTGACGTTTAGAAAGCGGTTAGCACGTCGACCGAAACTCGCGAGTCTACGCATCTGAAATTGCAAGAGCGGTTTTGAAACGCGCGCGTTGTTGACAAAACACTATGTGTGTGGCAGGCACCGCACAACGCTAAAGCCTGCGGTTGTGACACGCGGTCAATAATTAGTCGCGTCGAAAACGCGTCGTAGATCCCCCTCATTTTTTCATACCCAACGTAACGTAATGATTCGGGAACGAGCCGTGAGAGTATTAGTTTCACTGAAATACCACATACCCCACACGTACACAAATCCACACCCCACACCCGCACGCACACATTCCTCGAAAGCAGCTCAACCGCTCTCTTCCGTTCGGCGTACCCGCAGACTTCCTTCTAATTAATAATGCAGTGAGAAGACGGCTAACCACGTTCCAGCCACCGTTGGCACCTGAATTTATCTTCAATTCATTGAAAAGCTACTACGAATGCCAGCTTGCTACAATGAGGTAGCTTCTTAGATTAGCAGCTACCACATATTAACGGGTGCGTTTTGAGAGTGTGATGAAAGTGAAATGATGCAAGAATTGGATTAAAGTGGAAAATTCTAAATCCATACAAATTTTCTAGAAACCTTGATGTAATTTTCCAAAAATCTATGTATTGTTACGGGTTCTATGTATAAAATAACGCTGGCAACACTTAAATTTATCACTCGCACTTTATTTACACAAATAATCACAACACTCACTGTTCAGTAATGTCTTACAGAAAAATAAGCAATTAAAAACAGATAACACGATATTGTTCAACTGATAATGAGTTTCCAATGAACTGTCCACGAATCAATCACTAAATGTCAAAGGCCGATTTAATATTAAAACATTAAATGTACAATAAACTGTCCAATAATACTCAAAAAGAAACGTCGAGGAAGAACAATTAACTTACGAAGCACAAGTCCGTCAATACAGTAATAAAGAATTATCGCTTTTGAACTGTCAAGAGAATTATCACTACAGACAACGAAAGTTCATTGCATGGTTTGTAATAGCGCCAACGGGATTTCACTGTCTGTATTAACGGGAACTGTCACTACTGCCACTTATCAACGTAGAACAATATCTGAACTACTTAACTGTCACACTTGTTTATCATTACGAATTTCAAAGACAACTGTCAAAAGCAGGGTAATTAATTGCTTGGAAGTAAACATTTACAAAGCAGATAACAACCTAGAACCACTGTTTCTTCTTTCTTTCTATTCTCTCCAATTTCATATTCGCTACAGTATAAATGTATTTTTGTATGATTATTTATCGACCCGTAAAATAACAAGAAAATAGTATGGAAGCAGAATGATGTGAGAATAGGATGAAAGTGAAGTGTTTCAAAATGACGAAAAGAAATTGATTGGAAATAAGGTGTAAGTTAGTGATATTGAAAACAGCAGCAATGGAACGAGTGGGAACAAGTATACGAAATACGATCAAATGCGAGAAATCAGGATCAAAAGACATAACATCAATTAGATTATTAGATCATAAGACATTACATAAATTAGATTATTTTTATACCTTTCCTTCGGAACCTTTTTAGAACTTCTTGGATTTCTTGTTCCATAACGATCTGCGTTGTTAATATCAACTTTTTATTGTAAATTTAACGACTTGCAGTCTATTTTAATTGTGAATAGATAATATTTCTACTCACTTTTGGCCAAACGTTTTCGAGTCATGGAGACTCATCTTCAAGGTCTTTTTAGAACCCTTTTCCTATAAATTTTACATTTTTAGAATGAGTGTTTTCAAGATAAATGACTCTAAACTTGCAAATTTTTCAGAGAACGGGGACAACAAAAACCGATGACTTTTGATGATCAATAATTATTGTGAATGAACGATTGGCCGAAAGAGCCAGAGCTATAGTCAATGATAATATATTATGTTTCATGAATAGAAAAAATAGGTGGCTGAAATATAAAATAAAGAATAGTAAAAAAATGCTGCCGTAATAAAAATTTAAAAAATGTAGAAGGTATATGTATAGGGAAATGATAGCCGCGAGCCGTAGCAGGTATCTGTTCAATCAGAGAGATATGCTGCGTTCTCGTAGGTCCTGTTCGTAACGGTGACCGATTAGATTGGCCAGCAAAAAATACACTGTTCTCTGCTGTAAAATCACTTCCCGGTGGTTCGGAACCCACCTAAAACTGTAGGTCCAACTCATCAATCACCATCATCCAACTCATTACCCACGTACAGGTCTCAGACCAATGTTGGCTTCATCCTCAAAAAAAAAAATGTAGAAGGTTTTTATAAGTATAAATAGGCTACTCATAAAAATTGGTAATATTTTATTATTTTAAAAACATAATAAAATGGGAAAAATTTGTATTTTTATAGAAAAAACGTATTACTGAGTTTATTACTCAACTTTTCTAAATATGAGCGTTGATCGAAGCTGAAAATCTTTTTAAATTTTTCAGGTTCATAAGTAATTTGAACAAGTTAATAGAACAACTATCGATAGGAGACGGTAAATTATTAGGAATTTCATTGATCACTTTTAAATCATTTTTATGAGAATTATTATTGAATCCAAATTTGTCATTAAATTGTGAAGGGTATCCTCGAGTATTTTTTAAGATTGTTTACAAACAAATCAATATCAAAAATTTATTTTTTAGGTGCAAGTATAAAATGAATGAATCTACTGGCAGGATAAATATTTTATAGAAGGACAATTTGCATTTCATTTCTGTCTGAGCTACATTGGTATATAAATCGTTCTTCACACAGGTGCTGATTAGTTTTCGTATACCTTATGCTAATTAAATAAGTCCGTTCTACATCATCGAACAAATATGCTGCAAGATATAAGACAAAGTCAATTAACGAAGTTTGTAATTTGCATAAAGCATCTTGTCAGAGAGTGATCCCAATTTGATTATCTTTTGTGTTATTACTAGACGATACCAAGCACACTGCTTGTGAATTCGAGAAAGAAAAGTAGGTAGTTTAGCGCAATCTGTAATATTAATTTGCATATGTTTTTCAGAAAACTTAAAATTCATGATATCTTCCTCGTCTTTGAATACTAAATACGATCTTTCCTCTCTGCCATTTGTTAAACACCGTTTCACACGATTTGCCAGACAGTTTTCCCTCTAGGTGTTCAATGCCATGAGTTCACACCCATTATAAAACATCAGCAAGGCGGTTAATTTCCATTTAAATTGCTTCTGAAAATTAACACGTTTAAATAGTAATTAAATTCAAATATTCGTTTCAGGAGAAGATGGCTATTTCCTGCGATGAGACGGTATACAATCATTGATGTGCGAGGATGTTGGTAATAGAACTTACAAAACAGCAAAAAAAATTCGGGAAACACTGAAATTGACCAAATTTATCACAACGATCTCTTCAATTCAATTAATAATTCTCTGTAAAACTCAGTTTTTCGTGGTGAGACGCTTTTATGAAGCCTTCCAACCAAATGACATTTTATTCGCTTAATGATTGTGATAATCGTAGAGTTACAGTTAAAAATAAACGATCAATAATTTTCAATAACTAATTAATGCGAGCTGATTAGTATCAGTGATCTTGATATTGTAGTAGCTAAGCTATCATAACGAATAAAGATGTTGTCACAACCACTAAATTAATTAACATTTGAAATACTATAGTTTCGGCAGTCATGTAATTGTCAATCTTTATCAAACTATAACTAAAATACAGAGTAGCTCAATATAACAAAGTACTGTAGTTTTCATATAACTTGGCAGCAGTATGCTGGGTTTAGATGTAGCATGTCCCATCTGATACACGCTGCCAAGTTATATGAAAACTACTGTACTTTTCTTTGATGAATGCTATTGGTTCATAGACTGGGACCAATGAGTCTCCAATGTGGAGTGCGTCCAATGAGAGGCGCCTAGTCTATAAACCAAATATCATTCGTCTAGAAGTCTAGAAGGGTATGATATTGAGCTACTCTGTATTTTAGTTTCAGTTTGATAGAAATTGACAATGACATGACTGTCGAAAATATAGTATTATATATAAATATAGTATTTTTAAATATAATTTTAATTAATTTAGTGGCTGACATTTTTTTATTCTTTAATTAATATAGGGCCGGTGAGAATAATTATGTAGCGGCAAATAATACAGAATAAAACTGCTTATTCTGGGACCAAATAATTGTTGCAATTATTCAAATTCATAATTACTCGTAATAATCATAGAGCAATGAAAGAAAAAGCTTATCATAATGGTTCAACCATTCCTCAAAACTGTTTGATTCAATTTTTTTTAACAAAAAGAGTCGAAAGAGTAATCTCAAGTTCTCCCTTTCTCAGCTAATAAGCAAAATTGAAATTGTAATTCATCGCCAAAAAATTCTTACAACAATCTTTGAAAATTGTACAGTAGAGTAACAATGTAGAGTACATAATTATATACAAAGCTCCTAGTTACACTAAATTGTATTAGAAAAGAAAAATTTTGACACTGCTAAAAGGGTTGGCTGTGAGTTGCAGAAATAAAAAAAAATCAATTTTAAAATAAATACAATCAGAAAAAGCGGTAAAAACAAACATGATTGAAAATATTAAATCTGAATAGGTACTCCAGTGGAAAAAATGGAAGATTGTAGTGAAGTATTACAGCAAAACAAAGAAATGGAAAAATGTAAAAACCAACGCCAAACATGTAGAAGACAATAAATTGGCAACGATTGATGTTTGCGAAATGAAAAGGCCAAGAGCCTTTGTTGAATATTTTAAATTTCGTCATCAAAATTTTTCTACCAATGGGTGAGAATTGAATGAAAAATAGGAATTAAGTAAATGATTCGTGAGTGTTTTCCCAATAATCTTATACTAAAATTATGTTGAACACATACATAGCATCCACACTCGAGCGATTTCACATGACAGTCACGAAGTTTGCGGTGGATGAAGCGATCGACATTGTTTTCAAAGTCCTTTATCATTGGCAACGATGAGTTACAGCCGAATTCAGTTGAGTCTGAGGTATGAAGTGTGCTTGTAGAGGTCTTCGGGGAAAGCCACAAGGCTATTTCATCGGTGTCAACCGAAACGAGGTTTTCTTCGTCGAGCTGCGGCCATTTCCGTTGAGAGAAAATCCCAGCACTAGCTTTTCCCGTCGGGAAAAAACGAGGCATAACCGGAACACGGCGACTGACACGATTTATGGCGGTGAAACCACAGACACTAGTCGTCTCTCTCTCTCTTTCGTTGGCCAGCAGATGTCCATCCTTATCTATCTGTACTAACACGCTGTCAACGCTTCGCACTTTCGTGAAAAGCCTCTGTGGCAAAATTCGGCAGCAATCCGCGCACCTGTTGCACTCACAATTTTTGCACTTCTCAAACTTGAGAAAAACAGACAAAACTTCGCTCGTGAGACTGTTTTCGCTGCAATTTATCATCGAACCAAACTCAACAATGAAAACTAACTCAGCTAGCCTGCGGAATGTTTTTCAGACATGTTGTCCAAACAAGGAGTGGATGCGATAGTTTGTCTCTTGTATTAAAAACTTTCATGTTTCTCATGGGATTGTTTGTTAAGAAAAGACTGCTTCTTGAGGGCTTGACTTTCTTCTCCTTATTTCCTTTAAAAACTTGAAGTGGGCTCCAGCAGTACAATGATATACATATATTTATGGAATTTACTACATAATATATATGTTTAATGTTAGTGCGTTTCTGTCTGGATATACAATTTATTGAACTATTTCATTGTTAACTTTAATTATTAATATTTTAATATTAATGTAAATTGTTATAATAAATAAATTTGAATTAGTCATCAATAATATTTCCCTCCTATTATTTTTAAATGATGCCCAACCGACTAAAGTACACAGCTTGTTCACACATAACCGGTGTCGTTTACCCAGCCGAAGAAACATTGTATCTTATGGGCCGCTTCACACTTACCCGATTTTTCAACATGATGAAATGTAATTATGCCGGGAGTACCTTGCCAATAAAGTCCCCAATCACTTCATGAATAGTAGATTTACTAAGAAACTCAGCAATGAAATAGATGAATGGATAAACACTAACATTTACTACAAAATAGTTTAATGTATTCTTAATAACATGTCTCCCTTCCATTTCCTGAATTTTCTTTCTTATTTTTCCACTTACCTAGATCTTGTACTCACTGCTGGCGATCAAGTCCTACTTCTGCCAGTAGTGCCATATTTCATGTATAGATAGATTTGTTTGGATTTGATATTAATTTTAAGTATGTATGTTCTTTGTTTTGTTTCATTGTTAATATTTTTTGTGCATATGGCAAATAAATGAATCTTAATTTGAAAAAAAACGACACCGGTTGCCCTATGTCTCTGTTAAACAAGGCTAAGGGTTTCCTCACCGTCAAAAGTCATACGCTAAGAAATGGTAACATTGTATGAAACAAATTAATTTTTATTATAATAAAAGTTTGTGCAACACTCTGTATAAGTTAAGTGGAACTTGAAATTAGCTTGCTAGAAACTCATACCAATTTGAAAAGTATTTAAAAATGCAGTTGCTACTCACAGGCATAGTATCGCAGGTCTCTAGATCGAGAAGGGGCGCCTCGGAGCAATCGGCGACCTCGTGCAGGAAGGGCGGCCTTGGCGGAGGCGGCAGATGGAAGGCGGGAGGCGGCTGAGGCGGCCCCGGGCAGTCACATTCGCTGTCCTCGCTGTCCATGTCCCACACGGCCGGCTCTGCCCCCTCACTGCCCCCCATCACCATTCCTTCCGCCCCCTTCACCAGCTCCTTCCGCTCCGGCTGGCCGACCTGTCAAACCACAAATTGAATGCCAATCACAAATGCCAATAACATCACAATTCACATTCACATCTCTTTGTGGTAAATTATTCTACAAAATTAAAAACCTCTCTCCAGCACATTACAGTCACCACCTGAATAATAATGTTTGTTGCAGAATGAAATTCTATGATTATTCTACATATTGGAAAGGGTCTTTCCAGCACAATACATCACCTGGATAATAATGCTCGTTGTAAAATGGAATACCATGATTGTTCTATATATGGGAAAAGCTCTGTCCATCACAATGGAGAACATCATCATAATGATTATAGTTAGATGGAATCCCATGTTCAAACATACAGATATTTTGTACAAATCAATAACATATAACTGACCATATAATGGGAGCTAATAATAACGTTTGAATACTGATTTGATAATAATAATAATAATCTTTATTTCCGAAAACAAACAAGCAAACAAATACACAGGAAAAAAAATTATACATGATAAAAAAAATAATAATTAAAAAACAATAAATTATTAGGAGAGAAACCAAGAAGTTACAAAGAAAAAAATACTTAGTTTAACTTAACTATCATGTACAAGAAATAAAATGTTACAAAAAAATATCTCCAGAAATAATACTGTATGCAAATAATTTCATTGTGAAATTATGTCCGCATACAGGAGCATCATAGGATCCAACAAGATGCCATGAATTGATGTGATAAAAAAATGAATAATAGAATTAAAACACTTTGAGGAAGCATAGAATAATAATAGTACGAAAATGTAGGAGTAGAAACAATAAGGACTAAAAATATACCATTAATTTAATAGAATTGATAACTTGGAGCATTTAAATCGAATTAATAGCTGGTAGAAAGTTTAAAAGAAAATCCAATAAAATTGTTAGTAACAGTACATATTTAAACGATTTTTTTTCTTTTGTGGTGACAGGTTTCTATGAATCTTCAATCAGCCTTTTAACACATGAGGCATTTGCATAATTTATAAATAACAATTCAGAAGCGATAACTTGCAATACTTACACAAATCAAGTACTGATGAAATTCGTCTTTTTAAATTGTTTTGTAATTGATGCAGGCTTTAAATCTCAAAATAGAAAAAAATTTGCTTTTCTGTGGTATGAGGTAGATTGAATCAGCGATTTGAGCTACACTCAATGAGAGGTCAACTTGAGTTACTCAATAGAAATTTTCCAAGTTGAATTTGTTAAATAGTATTCTGGTAAAATGATCTAATCATCTGTGTAAGTATGGCTTAGTACTATGCAAGTAATACCTGATCATGGTGTTATAATTCATTTTTTTAAATAATACTGCATGATTTTTTACTGATTCCAACTACAGTAACACACGTACCTCATGCTAAAGTTCGTTTTGTTTAAACACCTAATTTTTCAATAAAAGAAGAAATAGCAATATTTTCGCAAGACAATTTTTCAAATAAAATAGTATTCTGATAAGATAAGCTAATCATCTTTATAAGTATGGCTTATTACCATGTTACTGATACATGATCACGGTATTTTTTTTTTTAGGATGAAGCCCACATAGATCAGAGTCCTGTGCGTGGGTAATGAGTTGGATGATGGTGATTTATGAGTCGGACCTACAGTTTTAGGTGGGTTCCGAACCACCGGGAAGTGATTTTCAGCAGAGAACAGTGTCTTTTTTGCTGGCTAATCTAATCGGTCACCGTTACAAACAGGACCTAACGCAGCTTATCTATCTGATTGAACAGATACCTGCTACGGCTCGCGGCTATCACTTTCCTTGTAATAGTAATGCATGTTTATTGTTACTGATACCAACACATCGTGCACACTGCACAGCTATACACATACAGTTTCTCATGATAAAGTTTGGTTTTTAAACGACATAATTTTACAATGATAAATAGTTATGGCTTTACAAGTATCTTACAAAAAATGTTCCTTTAAAATATGAGGAACCACGGAGAAATTGTATATCTTGAGCTTTTATCAAGAAACTTAAGTGGATCTTCCCACATCTATCAGATACTGATGTTTGTATAAATGGCTGCCCTAGAATGTATCATGTTATTGGATATTAAGGTAGCTACCCTCAATCTTTCGTGTTGCATTCTCGTTCAGTCTGCATCCACTCTAGCGAATAGTGTTTAGGTTTGCCCATGAACTTGAGATCATAATATGATTCTAATATGATTGGGATTGCTGGAAAAGCTAACAGTAATCTGTTCTAGATATGTATTTCAATAGGATATCTGTTTGTGTTTATTTACCGACGCATAAAGCTACTGTTTTGGTGTTTGTGTGCGAATCGGATAATAAACTGTTCAAAGTATTGGATTACCTGCCGAGTTCGTTTTTTGGCATCCGGCACAATATATTTAGTCATCACCTTTTATTGGCCCAGATGCAAGGCAACAGTTACAAGAGGGGCGGCTTTTGGAAAAGGTAAAGTATACCTGATTGTCGGACAACTGAAAGGGAGATCTTACAAAAGGAACTGCGATCGTGAATGGATGAAAACAATTTCTTTTTCTAGAACCGCGGTTCCTGCATGTAATACACTTAAACAGTTAGATTTCTGCGTATTCAAAGGAAATACTTTGTCGGCGACCTTCTTTCTAGCTTTTGATATTTTCGGCTCCAGTCATTCCTACAAAGGGCGCGCTGTATCTCGATTTCTGACATTCTACCGCAGAAATTTGCTATCCCCACCTTTGAAATTATTAAGAAAGGGAACGTCGCACAAAAGACGCGGCCTTCTGAATAGCAAGACCGTGTTCACACTCTCCGCTACAACAGACAGGAATTTCGTCTCTTCTAGATGACAACATCCATTCTACTGGCAAATAAAGATGGGCGACACATTCGCAGGCGAATGCTTCACGAAACTGCATCAGCTCGAGAAGGGGACATCAATTCTTGAAGAAATTCTCTGATAATGGTTTATATTTCATATACCTAGCCATTCAACACCAGGTGTCCTAATATATAGATGTTGCCAAACTGAATCATGAACATTTGTCAAATTCAATCTCAGAACGTTCATCGACTGTCGTGGTTTTGCTCTACATTTGGTGCAGGGAATATAATGGCTTTCTTTATAATGGCTAGTGCAGGAGCTGTTTTTGAATTTTGTTGGGAGTATAAAGGATTTCTTAACACAGAGACTTCTGTAGGATCTGTTTTTGAACACTGTTTAAAATCATAGTTAGGTTAGTTTAGGTTTAAGTTAGTTTGTTACGATTATTGTGATATTATTATAAAGCAGTAGTCTCAAAATTGAAAAAAAAATCATATTGTTTTATAAGATAAAAATCAAATCTATTGACAAAAAAATACAAATGATACCAAAACAAATGTATTATAAATGACGAAATGATGTAGTTTTAATCTATTGTAACGTTACTAATTACTTCACTCTTATCTCAGGGTCATCAATATTTTTATTCATACATTTACAATAATAACTATAAAAATACTTTTTTCTTAGGTCTTCACTCATTGAGTCTCATTTTTCAACTGATGTTTTGTATTTGTTATTTATTCCAAGTTACTAGTCAAGCTTCTTCTCTTCCATATGATTAACTTTTTATAGATCTTTCAATATAATATTTATAATATTAGTATATTACACTATGAATAAATAAATAAATACACAAAAACAGCAATACAAGTTGACAAAAATAAATATAAATAATTAAAATAAAATAATTAATATAAAATTAATAATTAATAATTAGAGGAAGTGATAGCCGCGAGCCGTAGCAGGTATCTGTTCAATCAGATAGATAAGCTGCGTTCTCGTAGGTCCTGTTTGTAACGGTGACCGATTAGATTGGCCAGCAAAAAAGACACTGTTCTCTGCTGTAAAATCACTTCCTGGTGGTTCGGAACCCACCTAAAACTGTAGGTCCAACTCATAAATCACAATCATCCAACTCATTACCCACGCACAGGTCTCAGACCTATGTGGGCTTCATCCTAAAAACCACATTCATCGATGCAGCAAAGCAAAGCTTGAACGCTGGCCGACCTTAACAAAATATAAAAATTATTTAAAAATTTCATAGAAAAGGTTTAGAAATACTTCTCATTACATTTTTCTCAAGAATCTCCGATAGTTTTCTGATTTTTCCAACTAAATCATCTATTGCTGATGAACCCTCATTTTCCAATCGAGTATATGATCGAATAAGGAACAATTATACGAATTGGTTTGGGTATGATAGTGTTAAACATGTTATCCAGTGTTAGTTGAACAAGTAATCTGGTAGTTGATGAACTCTCTATTCACTAGTCAAGCATTATTAGTGAGAATAGTAAATCAACAATTCTGAGTTGGGATTTAGAGATTTAGTACGGTAATGATAGTTCAGCAGCCAAACGATTAATCGTTTAAGACCTCGACAGTCGATGAACGTTCTGAAATTGTATTTGATGTTTGACAAAGAACACGATTCTGTTTATTAGCAACATTCAGACTGGTAGCAGAAATAGCAGACATGAGGGTCAGACATTTAAAATCAATTACCAATATTGATCATTAAATTAATTCATACTAGCTCCCATTATATTTTGGTTTGCCTGTCTATTCTAAACAATTGCTTCTCAATTCAGAATAAGATTTTAAATTAGATCTATTGAATTAATGTAAACTCCAGTAATATTCTCAAAAATGTCAACATTTGCTTTTTCTTTTTCAAAACTGACACTGTATTTCTATTAACTTTTCATGTGAAATTTAACGACTTGCAGTCAAATATTTGTTAAGAATAAGTATAGTAACTCACTTAATCTGGCCGAGCGCTTTCGAATCTATGAGATCCATCTTCAGAGGAACAAATATTTGACTGCAAGTCGTTAAATTTCACATGAAAAGTTAATATTAACAACGCAGTTCGTCATGGAACAAGAAATCCAGGACTGTATTTCTATTTAAATTATGATTTCACTCACTTATACTGGAGATACTGGAGGGATGAATTTCACCACTTTTAAAGAGAAGCTTCATCAGGCTGATGTGAAATGCATTCAACCAGTATAAGTGAGTAAAAATCATAATTTAAATAGAAATACAGTGTCAGTTTTCATATTAGATTGTTCATAAAGTATTTCGTCATGGAAAACATCACAGATCTGCTTTTTGTTGTATTCTACCCACATCACATACTCTTGAACTGAATTTGAACTCAACTTGAACTAACCTTTCTTAATTCAGAATAAGATTTAAAATTAGACCTATTAATGTAAACTCGAGCAATATTCTCAAAAAGGTATCTGTTTTTTGTTGGAATCTACCCAGAGCACATAATCTTGGACTTAAGTTGAACCGAACTTGAAGTCTTGAACAGAACTTGGACTAAACTTTATTATTTGAAATCAGTATGCCCATTCCTTTTTTGCAATCTCTATACTGTACTGCACGGAGTTATCAGTCTCGACTTAGTCTTCTGGCTTTGTTCAGAAAATGGTGTACGGAGAAATATGATAGCTGTTGGTGAGGATTTGTCATCTCTACGCGAGAAAATAATTCAAATAGGAAACTTGTATTTTGTCTTATCATATCGCAGTTTTAACAATCATATCAGTTCTAACTTATCATATCAAGTGATAGCCGAGTGCCGTAGCAAGTATCTGTTCCGAGATAAGCTATGAAACTCCTGGGCGCTCTTTGTAAGGGTGACCGATTGGATTGGCCAGCAAAAAATACTCTATTCCCTGTTTTAAAATCACTTCCCGGTGGTTCGGAACCTACCTAAAACTGTTGGTCCAACTCATCAATCACCATCATTCAATTCATTACCCACGCACAGGTCTAAGACCTATGTGGGCTTCATCGTCCGAGAAAAAAACGTATATCACAGTTCACCAACATTCTAAAAAATTTGAACATTCTGTTTTTGTTGGATTTTATTCAGAGCAGCACACTTTCTTGAACGGAACAGTGGTTCATTATTTTAAATCAGAATGCCCATTCCATGTTTACAATCTGTATACTGTAGGCCTAGCTAGTCTGTATGGTGTTCTTTTCAAATCTGAATCCTTCTACATGTTATGGGAATTCTTCCAGTCCGACGAAGCTAGTCTTTTTCGCGATGCTTCTACTATTTTTGTGAATGGAAAAGAGTGTTTTGTGCAGCATTTGGACGAACAGCACAGCTTGAAACGATACGGACCTGCAATTTGTTAGCAGGCGGGGATGACGCCTTGTGCTTACGCGGTGCACTTTCCTATGCCTCTTTTCTAACATTAAATTCAATGGCAAAATGAACTGGCGCCTACTGGAGCGAGAGATCTTTCCGTCGAAGAGCAAACGGGCCAGTCAATACCTGTCTGAGGCAGAAAACTCCGGAAAAATAAAATCACAGTAGTATTTTAGCGCTCAACTTTTCCTTTCGCCTACAACGAATGTGAAAGAAGCAACCAAACAGAAACACACGACTCATCCCACTTTCCTGTACACAATTTTCCGACGTTTTTCAAGAGCGGAAAACTACACTCAAAGGTCGCGCTCTCACCTCTTTCACTCAATCAATCCCACTCTCCTCCTCTATTTCTCACTCTCTCTCACTCCCTCTTTCTCTCTTTTCGCGCCAATCCTTTGAACTCTCTTCCCAAACATGTATTCCCTCTGTTCTCATCTATTGGCATTTCTCTCCCCACTTTTTTACTTTTTACCCGATCAAAAGAAGACGTCTTAGGAAGGAACTATTTTTCCAATTATAACTTTTCCCATTCCAAAGTCTAAATAAAAGACGGCTGCCATACATGGCGATGGTACAGTTGACAAACAAAGGACGGAGATCTAACTGTTCGTAATAGTTCCCGAGAGTTGGTTACATTGTTGGCTGTTGTTTTTGATTTTTGATTCCATGTGAACAGTATAGAACTACAGTATTCTGTATTGTATTGTCAGTGAATAAAATTTGTTTTTCATGCTATGTACCCCTAGATTCTCAAGCTTAAGATACCTTTGAAAAACATAAAAAATCATAATTCGACAGCGTGAATTTGAGATAAATTTGAAATAATTTCAAGTCCTCAGAAAATGTCTCATCCCTCAAAAATTCGCATTATACTTTTGAAAAAACAAGAAAAATAAACAATTTGAAAGCTTTAATTTCATAAATTTAAAATAATTGTAATAGTAGTCCTCAAAAACTCACATTATACGTTTAAAAAACAAGAAAAATTAACAATTTGAAAGCGTGAATTTGAGACAAATTTGAAATAACTGTAATAGCCCTCAAAAAATGGCTCATCCCTCAAAACATTCACATTATACTTTTGAAAAACAAGAAAATTTAAGAATTTGACACCGTGAACTTGAGACAAATTTGAAATAACTGTAATAGTGGTCTTCAAAGAATGCACTATCCCTCAATAATTAATGTATCCAATCAGACCTATTACTCTAAATGCATACCTTGAAATTTCTGTAATGAGACAGTTATCATTATCAAATACCAAGCTTCCAAAATAAGATAATATTTGTGAATTTTTAATTTAAATTTGACTATTTTTTGTCCTTTTGAAAGTATTGGGCAAAAAATTCTTACAACAGTCTTATAAAATGTACAGTAGAGTAACAATTTAGAGTACATATTACTTTACTATGTGTTGTAAAAACAAATAAAGAATAAAAGAACGAGAAAACCAACAGTTTTAATAACCTGTAGAATATTTTGAGTACAGGTAGACTTCAAGTTATTTTAGTTAAATAAATTAAAATCAGCAACACAAGTAAGACAGAGCCACTGCAGTCGCTGTCGTTTTCCACACTTTGAGGCTAAATTACATCGGCTGATCGTCTGATTGAGTACAACAATTTCAAAAAAAGGCATACACTTCTTTTTGCCGACAGCTGATTTTTAATCAAATTTACCCGGCTGGTGTGATTCAGTCTACTGAACGTTTCTACTTTATTTTATTCTGTTGTAATTATATAATGAAGATAGCTCATTACTTATTTTGTATTTTTCAATTTGTAAAATAAATTTTGATTTGAGTCTGAGATAGTGGCTCACGACGGAGACGTCAGTGGTAATAAGCGCCTTAGTAGTGATTTTGTAATTAGAAACTCATCCTAATCTTGTTCTGGATCGAACCTTGTGATAAGAAACTTATCTGACAGGAGTCTTGGGAGTTTAGTGAGAGTTCAAATTTCATTCCTAGCCAGCAACAATTACTGGGGAGGGAAGTGTCGATAGGTCCGATGAAGAAATGATCCAGAGGGTTGGCGTTTATGCCTTTCGGGAAGCAGCAAGGTGTGGTTTCACCTCAAAGAGAGGGGAGAGACTTATCTTTAATTATCAGCAACCCCAAAATGCACACACGTTGATGTCAGGTGCTCGCACGCGCATTCACGCACGGTGAAGATCCGTAAATAAGGGATTGGATCCGACAAGGTCTCCAGGTAGATTCGTTCATCTCGGGACCCCAGAGTAGATTCGTTTCGCGCCTGCACTTCACCATTCGTTGACCCTCCCACGGATTTAGGGCCTACAGACTACGCACAACAACATCCTTGCTACATCCTCAAAAACATCCCTTCTATTTTCCAACGACCCTCCAATTTTTTTCTACGATTCGTCTCCTCTCACTCACTCGCTACCGCTCGACTCCTTTTCTTCGTTTTCGGTCCTTTCCAACGTCTACAACTACAAAACGTCTTATTGTGCGTACAGCCGTCCTCATCTCAGAAGAGGGAAGCTCACCTTTATGTATCATTATACTATTCCTGACAACAAAACACGTGTATTTCGTCCGTAAGAAATCTTTGTGACTTAACGTTTTGGATAATCGATTAACAGAACACCGTAAAAAGGGAACAAATCCACAACTCACACACGCACACGTTCTTTCGCGCGCGCACACCATACGAAATCGCGAACGCATCAATCACTCGCACAAACACCTTTTCGTTTACGAAAAATCTAAAGGGGACTTTGGAGGAAAATTGATTTACGAATAGCGTGACTGGAAATTCAACACACGAACCAAGATCTGCAGTTACCACCAGCTTTGATGTAGAGATCAAAAGATGTAATCTTCAACGCTTCAGGATTAGAAATTTCGAATTTATATTCTATCAATGAAAAAAATATCCTGTTTATTTCAACCGTTTCTCAGAAAAGAAACACTAAAAAATTCAAAGATTTATTCACTTGAAATCGGATAGAACACCAACAGATGTCACCCACATGCCTTGTGAATGAAAATGAAGCAGACCGTCTTAAAAGAAATACAAGTCTACTGACTTTCTATCAAATTCAAATATATTTGACAGCCATTCAGTACTCTAAGCATTGCTTTTAAATTTTCCTATCTCTTCAGTTTCTGGTTTTAATATTCTGCTCTTTTCAGATCCATAAATAATCAGGCATGATTTCAGTATTTCTGAAAATCATTTTTCGATTCTATCACTTTTATGAATACTTCTTGTAATCCATGAAGACGGAAATTTATTTTATTTTTATATTTATCTTATATTTTGTCGCATAAATTTATAATAATAATTTATTACTCTGTAATTATATTCATATTTATTTCAGATGATGGGTACAGTGCATGGCTTCATAGTTAGATAAATAAATGAAGGACTGATTTTGTCGATAAGGTCAGAATTCATTATGAATTTATACATTTTTAAGGAACAAATCTATTAAAATTAATATTATGTTAAGGTAAATACCAAGTTGCAGATTGAATTATTATTAATACTTAATTCTTCTCAATTCCACGCTAACACACCTAACTGAAGGTTAGATAGATAGATAGATAAAATGTCTTTATTTGGGCGAAGTTAGGACTCGCAGGTCCTCTCTTACACTTAACCCTTAAGGTTCATAGAATAAATTATACTATTCTATTAACCTTGCACCTTACCAACTTCAATCACAAGCTGAAAAAATCTTTAGCAGTTAAAAAAATATTTTCGAAAATGAAAATGAAAGCTGACACAATTTTAAAAAATATTTTGGAAATTGAAAAGTAGTAGCTTGTAATTACATCAAAGATTTAATGCACTCTGTAAAAATTTTTATGTTTTACCGTTAAAAAAATCACAAATGTTTATGAGACAGGATAGATGTGCACTTAAACGTTGTTGGATAATTTATGAAGAAATCCTTCTACTTTTGAGTATATCTACCGAAATATCTTCGTCCTCTGGTTAACTCTCACTTTACACACTCAACCAACCTTCTTCATAAGTGAACCTTGCGTACTCCGCCATGAATTATGCAGGATAAAAACGGTGTTTTCTGAAAGGTTATAATAAAATTAATTTCTTACTCAAACAGTGGAGCTAAAATTTATACGACAAAAGCAAGCACATACAGCAGCTGTCCGATTTTGTACTGGTATCCATGCAGGAGATCCCATAAAATGTACGATACCCATCTAGAACTGCACACGAGTTTTTATTGAGACATTCATTATAATTTTCGGCAAAGCAGATGTTGTTAGGACGAAGCTAACACAGTCAAGGCTGGTCACTAGGAAAGTGTGTTAGGGTGCCAGCAGACAGCCAGGTAGGATAAAGCTATCTTCTTGATAGATAAACATCACGGCAACATCCCAAGCGACGGGTCATAAAGAATGTCAAAATATTGTAAGGTATCGCAGAACAAACACAACAAAAGATGGTCAACAAATAGGAACCTGAATCACAAATTAAGTTAAGGTGAACAGCTTTTGAGGATCAATCATCGAAATTGCTGCAGCCAACACCGGGTACCCCTATCATAATAAGAAAGACGCATCATATTTTCTTGGAACGAGTCAATCGTATTTTTAATTTGACAGTCTCCTAACCAGGATTTGTTGCTATATTCTAAATTAGTCGTAGGTGATTGGCTGATTGACGCCTCTACTAGCAGAGCTCAAATTTGAACATGCAGGTTATAATAGGCCTGCATAGTGGAAGTTGAGCTGTTAGTTTAGACGTCATATACGGATCAGCCATCACCGACGAGTATTTTTAGAAATGACGCCGGTATGAACATTTGAATAGTGTATCATACATAGTTATATCAAAGGTATAGATCACATGGACATGATTAATTACAGGACAAATAATTATAATAATAAGCTTTTACTGGTGAAATAAAATTAATTTTCCTACAACTGCTCGTAAAGTAGTTCTTTACGTACTGAAAACTAATTGTAAAATACCTCTTTTCTGCTCCGCAAGCGGTAATAGTTATTTATGTATTAAGAGCGTGAAGCGCGACTTTATCGCTCGAGCCAAAACATTTACTGCGCGATGCGTAGCGGAGCGCAGTAATTTTGCGAGAGCGATAAAGAAGCTTCACGCGCGAATTGCATACAATATTTTTCCTAAAACTGCAGTTCTGGATTCCAACACAATAAAAGCTTGTAGTTTGCAACATCACAGACCATGCGCGGATTTGGTTAGCGTTCGCCATTTTGAGGTTATGTGAATTTCACGGATTCCGTGATCCACCAATGAGAAGGCATCAAAATGAAAACAGAAGCGTAAAGAAAACAGCTGGCGAGCGTAAAGTACTTGACCGCTTGCGGAGCAGTAAAGAGGTATTTTACAATTAGTTTTCAGTACGTAAAGAACTACTTTACGAGCAGTTGTAGGAAAAGTACTTTTCGTCATACTTGTAGGTTATGGACAGTTTACCAGTCAAGGAATCAATGTGGTAAACAGCTGTTTACAGAAATCAAAAACAGCTGATGTCATTTGATGATTATTACCGTACACTGTGTGGTAAAAATCATCAAATGATTATTACCGCACTCTATGGGTGGTTGTGGATACCACTTCACTGAAAAACCATTTGGTCGAAAGCTAGATCAGCTGATCTAGAACCATTATTGCCACATTTCACCTTGAGTTGGTGTGTTGAGGTTATGTTTGTATAACAATGATTTATAGTTTCTTATTTCAACTTATCTGCTATTTTAGACTTGAATGACGAAAAATATCGTACGTAACTCGTCCGGGAAGATGTTTACCATACTCGTATGATAATACCGCACTCGACTTCGTCTCGTGCGTTAACTTATCATACTCGTATGTTAAACACCATTTCCCGCACTTGTAACGTAATATACTATTACGCTCGCCAGCTGTTTTCTTTACGCTTCTGTTTTGATTTTGATGTCTTCTCATTGGTGGATCATGGAATCTGTGAAATCCACATAACCTCAACAATGGTGAACGCTAACCAAATCCGCGCATGGTCTGTGATGTAACAAACTATAGTCTGTTCAGGGAGCCTACGGAGTGAAGTAAACAAAATTTGCATGTGTGTGAGTGAGGAATTCCGAGAATTGTACTGGCATCGGTCGGTCGGCCTATCCACACTCATTGCTACCTACAGTTTATTATTGACATAACAGCTGTTGTCGCACTTCCAGTTTGTGAAATAAATAATTATTATTGCATTACTTAAAGAACATATTAAATTTTAAATTTAGTTATCAAGTCAGTATTTTCATTTCAAATGCACAGTATAGGTAGAAATAATTCAATCGACAAATTTATGAACAATTCTAATAATAGTGATACTAGTGATTGCTGAATGTTTGGATACATTACCTAAGCATTGAAAATAAGAAAATAGCCTTCTTATTCATATGCAGTAATTCATTAATCTTATTTATCTATTTCCATTTACAAAAGAAAAAAGTATTATCCAAGTAGCTGTTTGAAAATGATTATTGAAAGTCGTTTTCAAAGGGTAGGCCTGTTGCCTGTTCGATGCGTTTCGAAAACTAGGCTATCTGTGAATCGGGCTTCGTTGAGTCTCGGCTTGCACGCACGCACATGTTTGTTTACTCCACTCCGTAGGCTCGCTGAACAGACTATACAAGCTTTTATTGTGTTGGAATCCAGAACTGCAGTTTTAAGAAAAATATTGTATGCAATTCGCGCGTGAAGCTTCTTTATCGCTCTTAATACATAAATAACTATTCTTACTCAAACAGAACAGCCAACATTTATACAACAAAATCAGCTGTCCGATTTTGTACAGCTGGCCGTGTAGGGAATCGCATAAATAGTTATTTATGTATTAAGAGCGTGAAGCGCGACTTTATCGCTCGAGCCAAAACATTTACTGCGCGACGCGTAGTGGAGCGCAATAATTTTGCGAGAGCGATAAAGAAGCTTCACGCGCGAATTGCATACAATATTTTTCCTAAAACTGCAGTTCTGGATTCCAACACAATAAAAGCTTGTAGTTTGCAACATCACAGACCATGCGCGGATTTGGTTAGCGTTCGCCATTTTGAGGTTATGTGAATTTCACGGATTCCGTGATCCACCAATGAGAAGGCATCAAAATGAAAACAGAAGCGTAAAGAAAACAGCTGGCGAGCGTAAAGTACTTGACCGCTTGCGGAGCAGTAAAGAGGTATTTTACAATTAGTTTTCAGTACGTAAAGAACTACTTTACGAGCAGTTGTAGGAAAAGTACTTTTCGTCATACTTGTAGGTTATGGACAGTTTACCAGTCAAGGAATCAATGTGGTAAACAGCTGTTTACAGAAATCAAAAACAGCTGATGTCATTTGATGATTATTACCGTACACTGTGTGGTAAAAATCATCAAATGATTATTACCGCACTCTATGGGTGGTTGTGGATACCACTTCACTGAAAAACCATTTGGTCGAAAGCTAGATCAGCTGATCTAGAACCATTATTGCCACATTTCACCTTGAGTTGGTGTGTTGAGGTTATGTTTGTATAACAATGATTTATAGTTTCTTATTTCAACTTATCTGCTATTTTAGACTTGAATGACGAAAAATATCGTACGTAACTCGTCCGGGAAGATGTTTACCATACTCGTATGATAATACCGCACTCGACTTCGTCTCGTGCGTTAACTTATCATACTCGTATGTTAAACACCATTTCCCGCACTTGTAACGTAATATACTATTACGCTCGCCAGCTGTTTTCTTTACGCTTCTGTTTTGATTTTGATGTCTTCTCATTGGTGGATCATGGAATCTGTGAAATCCACATAACCTCAACAATGGTGAACGCTAACCAAATCCGCGCATGGTCTGTGATGTAACAAACTATAGTCTGTTCAGGGAGCCTACGGAGTGAAGTAAACAAAATTTGCATGTGTGTGAGTGAGGAATTCCGAGAATTGTACTGGCATCGGTCGGTCGGCCTATCCACACTCATTGCTACCTACAGTTTATTATTGACATAACAGCTGTTGTCGCACTTCCAGTTTGTGAAATAAATAATTATTATTGCATTACTTAAAGAACATATTAAATTTTAAATTTAGTTATCAAGTCAGTATTTTCATTTCAAATGCACAGTATAGGTAGAAATAATTCAATCGACAAATTTATGAACAATTCTAATAATAGTGATACCAGTGATTGCTGAATGTTTGGATACATTACCTAAGTATTGAAGGTAAGAAAATAGCCTTCTTATTCATATGCAGTAATTCATTAATCTTATTTATCTATTTCCATTTACAAAAGAAAAAAGTATTATCCAAGTAGCTGTTTGAAAATGATTATTGAAAGTCGTTTTCAAAGGGTAGGCCTGTTGCCTGTTCGATGCGTTTCGAAAACTAGGCTATCTGTGAATTGGGCTTCGTTGAGTCTCGGCTTGCACGCACGCACATGTTTGTTCACTCCACTCCGTAGGCTCGCTGAACAGACTATACAAGCTTTTATTGTGTTGCAATCCAGAACTGCAGTTTTAGGAAAAATATTGTATGCAATTCGCGCGTGAAGCTTCTTTATCGCTCTTAATACATAAATAACTATTCTTACTCAAACAGAACATCCAACATTTATACAACACAGCTGTCCGATTTTGTACTATTAGCCATGCAGGGAATCGCATAAAATGTACTTTATTCATTTAGAACTGCACACGGGTTATCCTGCTTTATTTGAGCCGCCTAATTTTATCTAATATGAAATTACTTATTGTTGTGATTACCCATTATTTGTGAATTGCAGTAGAACTATTCATAGGTATAAACTTGACTGCATAGTTACAACTTGTGCAGAACTGACCTTTTCTGCACAGCAAGTTTATACCTTAATTTATAAACATAATTTATCACTGTAATTATTTTTAAATTTATTTCAGATGAGCTCATCTATATCTTTTATACAGTACATGGCTTCATCGTTAGCTAAATAAATGAACGACTGATATTTTCGATAACGTCAGAATTCATTATTATGATGTTGAAGATCCATCTTGTTTCCACTAATATGTCCGCTTACTTTGAACTCCATAAGTAATAACTATAATTTAAGGGGCACTGCTAACAAATATTTAACCTACAACACTAATATTGAATGTATAAGGAGGCAGTTGATATTCATTAGTACTAAATTAATAAACCTTATCCCGGACCACTTCCTCATCAACTCAAAAATTAGTAAAAAAACAAAACTTGATATAAAAAACTGGACCTACAGTAATTTTTTCTTCTATATCGATATGTGAGACCTAGGATTTCTGCTCTTACTTTGAATGCCATGTTTTCTGTAGCTTTGTGTTTTTCAAGTTTCAGTGGACTCGCTTACCATTTTTTATTTTTCTTCCTTTTTCGCTTATCTTCTCTTTCTCCTCCTTGCTTTCCCCGTTTTTCACTCCCTTTCACTCCTTTCTTATTGCCCTCAACTGCCTATTACATGGGAAACCATAGTTGGCTAGGTATTTCTCCTCCTTTCTTTTTTTTTCAGCACACCCCACCATATAGCCATTTGTTTTTGTATTTGTGTTTCTGTTTTGTATATTATACTATTGTACTGTTGTATTGTAAATTTGTTTTCTGTTGTATTTTGTGTGTGTTTGAATAAAATTTGAATTGAAATTGAAATGTAATATAAACTTAAAAAAACACTTTTAAATGGAAATTGACTCACGTTATGGCGTGACGGCCGTTTCGCTCTGTTGTCTAGAGCATCGTCAGACGACCCACAGTACTCACAGTACACGCTCAGTGTGTGTACTGTGGGTCGTCTGACGATGCTCTAGACAACAGAGCGAAACGGCCGTCACGCCATAACGTGAGTCAATTTCCATTTAAAAGTGTTTTTTAAGTTTATATTATATTCATTATTAATTTATACTTTTTTCTAAGAAGCAAATCAATAAGAATTAATATTATGTTAAGGTAAATAAATACCAAGTTGCAGATTAGAATTATTATTGACTTAAAAACACTGCACAATTCCACACTAACACACCTAACTGAAGTAGTGGTGGAGAATAATCGATAGTACTATCGATAACTATCGATAGTTACGGCAATCGGTAAAAATCGATAGTTTTCAGTGCGCTATCGAGTTTTCGATAGTGTATTTTATAACGTTCAATACCTATTGTGTTAAGGTTATGTAGCATCTTAATAATTTTTATTTGCATTAAAGTCGTTTTTATTTGCATGAAAAAGAAACAGAATACAAAATCACAAAAATTCAGCATGTACCATAAAATAAAATAAATCATAACTTTATAATGCAATTATTAATATATTATTACATGCGACTTGCAGGAAGGCCTAAGCGCTAAGCCTGTGTGGAAGGAAGTCTGCAGTCTGGATTATATTTTCTGCCGGTTTTTACAATTTGATAAAGCTTTTTAGATTTATCACACTTGTTTGCTATGAATAACAGAAAATTACAAATACAGTATTTGCATTTTGTTGTATAAAGGTGAATTATCGAAAGCTTTATTATCACTTACCCGGTGGTTCGGAACCCACCTAAAATAGTAGGTCCACCATGTTCCCCGTAACATGGCTCAAACTGCGAGGTGGAACTACCCGTAAGGGTCTCCCCACCATTAAAAGCCATACGCTTATTATTTCTTTATCGAAAGCTATCGATAGTAATGGTGTTGACTATCGATAACTATCGGCTGACTATCGATTATTCTCCACCACTAAACTGAAGGTTCATAGAATATATTAATTAAATTAATAATAATTTTATTTTCAAGAATGCAATCCATAAGTAAGCCTTTCAGCAAAATAAAAATTACCCTATTAACCCGATAAATACTCGCTACAATATGTGGAAGCTCTTTTCCCTTTCAAAAAGGATTAATTTCATTTGAGTGGCATGAAGATGTCGTAAGACATGACTCGAGAGTTCCACTTTGAATGTGAACGTACACTTAATGAATAGTCATCAGCGAGATTCCTCTCTCGAGACTGACAAATTCTCTGTTGATGGGGAGAGTAAAAGCCCTCATCGTTTTATATGAAAGAGAGTATTAGCTGAGATTTAAAACCCGACTTTGGCAAAATAGATTCGGACCAAGTCGAAGATGAGGAAAAGTGTAGTTGAAGAGTTTCCACGTTAGAGGTGAAAAGGGCACGTGAAAAGTGGACGAGATTTGGAGCGAGTGGGACAGTCAGGATTTTCTAAGCGAGAAAATAAACTGAGCCATGTGGGTGCGAGTGAGAGGTACGATTCAGTGGAAAAGAGTGAAAGAGGAGAATTTGACAGTGATGTTCGCAAGCTTTACCTCCACTCCGGTGGAGCTTTCCTTCCACAAAAGCAATACTGTTCCCTTTACTCATCGCTATCCTTTTTCGTTCACGTTTTCACATCAGCCAAACACGCTCCACTCATGCTCAGCTTGCGGCAACAGCTAACAGGGACTTAATCAGACATCCACAAATATTGCCTTTTCTGTGATTACTACCTCCACATAGTTTGCCAGCCCGATTACCATAATCCTTGTCAGTGTCGGATTTGCTCCCCCTTCTCTCCACCCATCCACGGCAAAACCCCACCCTCCCCTCACATTATGCATCTCCGAAAACAAACATAAAATTCTACGCACAAGAGCGTGTTAAGTGTAATGAGCGGGACTTGAAAAATTACAAATCAGTATTTTTTCCAATCTATCCAAAGCATTTTAAACTTTACCACCTGCTTTAATTTATTGGGAACGACCATGCCTGATTTGGACAATCTGAGGCCGAATAAATCATTACCATAATCTTCTTAGCCTTGAACATCTCTTTACATGGTGACAATTCAAATTTTAAGCGAATTCAACATAAACACATAAGGGTAAATGACAAATCACATTTAAATATTGTGGATTATGTTAAGGTTACGACTTACTCGGGTCAAGGAGTATAAGACAAGTCAGATCAAAAATTATGTGCAATATTATCATTCTTGTACACCAGCTACCATAATGAAAAATTCAAATGGTTGAAGTGAGGCTCAATTTTTGTATGAAAGGAGCTCCTGTACACTATGAGAAACTTTGTCAACTGAATATTATATCAACTTTCACAAGGCATAAGTTTAGTTCTTAATATCTTTCAGTGTGGTGTGAAGATACCTAATGTCTACCTATGGTAGACTACTGCCATATTCTATACTACAAATGTTTCACAATTTATTGAACTTGACACAGAATTGCGTACTTTTTATAGTTATTAGTTATCGTAAGATTGGTTAAATTGATTTCGCTTTAAAGACAATTCATTGTTTTTTATTTCATTGCGGATGATACCCACATCATTTTGGAGACTTGTACGTGAGTGAGTATGTGGAAGATGATAAAAATCCAAGGCTGCAGGAAACGAAACCAGCCGGAGCCTTTATCTAATCATAGACAAGCGCTCCAATCAACTGCGCTACCTGAGCTGCCGACTTCATAAAATTAGAGTTTTGTCTGTACATTTATCAGAATTATATATTTTTTGGTTATTTTTACGTTTTATACATTAAAGAAGCCGAAACAAGTCTTATCTCGATTTCTGTCTGTCTGTCTATCACGGCCCCGAAGGCATTTTACGCGGCCTTCTCCTGAAAAACGAGAGCATCGATCAGGATTTAAGTTATTCATCAGTATTGAAAACTGTTTTGACAATGTCTTTAGCTATAAAAAACTTAATTAACCTTTTTTAACAGAATAATAAACGTTTAAAAATCAAGTATTGTGCGATTTTCGATACATTTCTTCTGAGTTTTATTACCATACAACAACAAATCACGTGATTTATCATGATATATCAATCAGCTGTTCTCAAATATTCTCTCGGATAACTGTCACTGAATTGTTTACGTTCTAAGTTGTTAACTAAGCTGCAAACAACTTCTGTATGTCTTATTTCTAAACATAATCCGTACGAAGGACGGGTACAATAGCTAGTAATTATGAAAACTACTCACGTAAATATACATTAATCGTAGAAGGAAGATATCCCGTATCATCTTCATCAGCAAGCTCACTGTCTATTCTCCGCACAAATAAACAAAATAGAGTGGCAATTATTAACACTTTCACTAAGCTTGTATTCCACTACCATCGTGATAAGATCACTTTCATTTGTTTATACAAAATTATAAACAAAAGCCTGTGACTTATTAAGAAAGCGTTCAGTCTCACACTGTACTACGCGTTCAAGAAAGACAAAACTAGACTATCTTCATACAAAACTAAACTAGTATGACAGTTGAGTAGAAGACGTGCGTTGTTGTAAAGGGACCGAGAATTGAGAGGGAACGTATTGGACCGGGTGTGGCACTGAACAGCACTACACTGACACTGACTGACTGATGCAAGGGCAAGGACACAGCCCATGCTGAACTACGGCGATGAGTAGTGGTGTGGAAGAGTAGGGCTTTCAACTGTTTAAAACTAGACCCAGGTAGGGCTGCAGAGGGAAAGAGAGGGCGCTAGTATTAACAGAAGAGAGAGGGGGCTGTGAACATAGTAGAAGGGACGAATTCAAGGGACAGAAAAAAGATTGGGAACCTAACCTAACTTAACCTAACCTATCCAATCCCCACCACCAACCACTGCGGGCTCAACTAATAGCCGATAACGTGTCAGATGGCGAGGTGGGAAGACCACATGGACCATCGTGGGGTGGGGGTGGAGGAGATAGTTCTGAAACAGTAGATCTGTCCCTCAGGACGAGTTGAACGTCACGGGTTAATTGGGTGTGGAAATTTATTCCGAGAAGAATAGCTTCCAAAATGATGTTGTCAATCTTCTACCAGGGCATCCATCCAAGCGTGAGGCCTCTGAACAACAAGTTCTGAAGGTGGTGAGACGTTTTCTATGGCGCACACATCTATTCATAACTTATCGGCTACTCAAGAAGAATCCCGGGTTTGCTATTCAAGACGAGCTCTTTCTCTCAGTTGACAATACATCAGGCAAGACAAGAACAATGAGCTACCGCTTGGAAAATGCAAGTAACACCCTCAATTGGCCACACTACAGTCTTCCAGTAAATAGCAGAGCGAAAAACAAATGGAGTGTGAACATTTATGTTGTAGTCAAAGGGTGTTGAATTGTTTTGCAGATTTCGTTCAAGGTCGGAGGACTGTAGTGTGACATTGTTTGTTTTATAGCTTGGTGAAGCCAATTCAAGATACAGCTCTCTGAAAAAAGCGATTGCGAGTCAAAAGAAAACACTCATATTGTACTAATGTTCGTTTGTTATCATGTAGGGATGTTGGTAGGCTACTCAGATGAACGGTAGGATTTGGTGTCAAAATTCTGAGATTCAGTTGTTTTGCAGAGTTTGGTTTGAACGTAAACACAAGAATAATATTATTAGCTATAATGTACGGAATGACGATAATTCACGACACCACTATACTTGAATCTTATGCTATGATCTTCTCTGAGAATTCTATTTATGGAGTGACTACTCCATAGATGGATTATCTAATTTTTCAAAATTTTAAAATGTTGTTTTCAGTTTAGTTTGAATAAGCTAATAAATTAGTTTAGTTTTATAAAACCAATAGCAATTATATTTATTGTTATGGGTATTATATTTTCTTCATTTTGTATAGTCTATTAGTAGAGTATTAAATTTCAAGCAGATTAGTTAAATTAGTTTAATTAATGAAACCAATATCAATCGTATTTATTGTTATGGGTATATTTTCTAGTAAAGCAATTTTGTTTCAGTTGAAAACTATTAACATTTTCTATTTTGTATATTAGTAATGCATATCAAGCAGATTAGTTAAATAAGTTTAATTTATGAAACTAATATCAATCATATTTATTGTTATGAGTAGTGCATTTTGTATATTAGTACAGTAGTTACATACCAAGCAGATCATTAAATTAATTTAAATTACAAAACCAATATCAATCATATTTATTGTTATGGGTAGTAAGTTTTCTACATTTTTAATTTGTTTTTTTTTTGTTTTTTTTTTATGAGGATGAAGCCCACATAGGTCTGGGACCTGTGCGTGGGTAATGAGTTGGATGATGGTGATTGATGAGTTGTACCTACAGTTTTAGGTGGGTTCCGAACCACCGGGAAATGATTTTACAGCAGAGAACAGTGTATTTTTTGCTGGCCAATCTAATCGGTCACCGTTTCAAACAGGACCTACGAGAACGCAGCTTAGCCTATCTCTATCTGATTGAACAGATACCTGCTACGGCTCGCGGCTATCACTTCCCCAATTATTAGTATTATATTATTTCAAGCAGATTAGTTAAATTATTTCAGTTCATGAAACCAATAACAATCATATTTATTTACGATGAATTTAATTAATTTTCTAATTCACCAAGTTGATAAAATCTAACATCTTCAAGATATGCACAAATAAGTTACATAGACTAAAATTCCAACAACTACCTCTAAATACTTTTTAAATCTATAAGTAGTGAAGAGTTATGCTTCTTTACAAGCAGGGATTTTAAGAAATAATAATGGAACGCTAAAACCATTCTGTGTGCGTTGTTTGAAGTGTTATTGAGAAAAGAAAGATTGAAATATTGTTTTACGCTGTGTTAAACTAACAGGCAGGGGCGGACAGCTTAAAAACAACTTTGTCAAAATAAATATTTTCTCGGTTGAAACGTTGTCAAACAGTATTTCAAACATAACTGGGACAGATTATTCTATTTGAGCGGATGAAATATTGACTTTCTGTCCAGGTTGGAAAGTTTGATCAGAAAAGCCTTACATTTTCCAATCTATAGTCTCACTGGGTTAGAGCTTCCAGTGATATGACAATCAATTGTTCAGTAGCTAAATAACAGAAACTAAATAAATTGTTCAATATAGTGAGGAGGAAAGAGGTTTCTCAATGAAAATCCTTTTTCCTTGCTCACAGGTTTCTGCCTATACAAGGAACCTTTCTCAAAAGTTATAATGTTCCCTTTTTTGTAAGTATTGTTCAGAAAAATAATAAATTCAATTCCAATTTGAAACACTTGAAGTGGTTAGTTTAATATCTATATAAATAAAATTAGAGTTTTGTCTGTACATTTATCAGAATTATATATTTTTTGGTTATTTTTACGTTTTATACATCAAATAAGCCGAAAATAGTGTAATCTCACTTTCTGTCTGTCTGTCTGTTCTGTCTGTTCTGTCTATCTGTCTGTCTGTCTGTCTGTCTGTCTGTCTGTCTGTCTGTCTGTCACGGCCCCAAAGGCATTTTACGCGGCCTTCTCCTCAAAAACGAGAGCATCGATCGGGATTTTAGTTATTAAACAGTATTGAACACTTTATTGACAATGTCTTTAGCTATAAAAAACTAAATTAATTTTTTTTTAACAGAGTAATAAACGTTTAAAAACCAAGTGTTTTGCGATTTTGGGTACATTTTACGCGGCTTTCTCCTAAAAAACAGGAGCATCGATCGGGATTTAAGTTATTTATAAGTATTGAAAACCTTTTTGACAATGTCTTTAGCTATAAAAAACTAAATTAACTTTTTTTTAACAGAATAATAAACGTTTAAAAACCAAGTATTGTGCGATTTTGGATACATTTCTTCCAAGTTTTATTACCACATAAGAATAAGAACAAATCACGTAATTTATCATGATAAATCAGCTGTTCTCAAATATAAATGGTGGGTCCTTCGCGGCGTTATTTACGCTGTCTGCAGACTTGTGTAGTCGGAGCATTGCAGTCTTTTAGGACACATATGTATGTCTGGTGAATCAAAGCTCATCTTATGTTTTATCAATTATTTCTTTGTTGAAAAAAAACAAAATTTTCTAATTCAAATTTATCAAAACAAAAATTAACATTTTAGGAAGGTGCGGTTTGTGCTAGGCTCTTGGGAATTCGCCAGGTAGCACTATTATTACCACATAAGAACAAAAAAAAATCATGTAATTTATGATGATATATCAATCAGCTGTTCTCAAATATTCTCTCTGATAACTGTCACTGAATTGTTTACGTCCTAAGTTGTTAACTAAGCTGCTAACAACTTCATGATCGTTGCTATCAAAAAAGCCGAAACATATTTAGTCGTATTTCTAAACATAATCCGTACGAAGGACGGGTAGCTGCTAGTTATTTTATAAGATTCAACTAAGAAATAATTAAAAATAAGTTTCCGGATGTGGTTGATGGGGAGAAATAAAAAGTATCCTAAAATTATCAAGAATTAACAATCATCAGATATCGCATGTAAACGTCGTACAAAGTATTCCAAATAAAAATCCACATGAATTGTAATCATTCAAAATTGGTCAAATTCTATGTTTTTTCAATTAATCCATACCAGACCGATTTGACCGTTGAAGACCATTTAATCATGCAATGACATTCATTACTCAAATTCATCCATAACATCATTATCATTCCCTCACCGATGCACAAGTCTCGGATTCATATGGGTATTGCCATATATCAGATGATTAGAATACATATGATTTTGCATTAGTTATAATTTATGTTGTTGATAACAAGTCATTCTGTAATAAGTTTCAATACAAGATGGTTGATGAATTATACAGAAGTATTTCATTACCTATTTAAGACATAACAATTGGCGACGAGGATTAAAATGGACAAAAAAGAAATTGAGAAACTAAAGAAGAGTAGAGCTGTGCTTAAAGGCCAAATCACACGAGCAAAGAAATGGTTCGATGAAGATCTAACAGTAGCAGCAATCAAGGTGAAGGTAAATACACTTGAATTGTATTGGAATAACTACAACAAGGTCCAAGAAGAAATAGACTCGCACACAAAAGAAGAGGAGCTAGAAACTGAAATGGAGTACAGATGGCAAATAGATAGTGAATACATGGAGACACGAACAAAATTGGAGGAACTAATAACACAACAGATTAACAAAAATAATACAGTAAGACCAGCAGCAGAAGTAAGAGAGTTGAAAAGCACAGAAACATCGACAACTAACGTAAGTTTTACACCTTATTCCGAAAATGAAACATTCAGAAATTTCGTATTAAGATTCGAGAATTTTGTAGAATTAAGAAAAATTAGCAATTTGAAAATCAAAGTTCAGCTGTTTATTAGCACACTTACTCCAGACTTACATCAAAAGTTATGTGATTTCAAGCACAGGAAGGAAATAAAGCACCAAAAAGAGTTTTCCAAAAAGGTCAAAGGGTGTTGATAAAAAATTACTCCAGCAGTTCAGAAAAAAAATGGGTGTCAGGAATAATTGATAAAAATATTGGAAAAGTTATATACCTTGTAAGGACAGAAGACGAAGTATTCAAAAGACATTGCGACCAGATAAGACAACTCAATTAGAGGGGGAGGATTGCCATATATCAGATGATTAGAATACATATGATTTTGCATTAGTTATAATTTATGTTGTTGATAACAAGTCATTCTGTAATAAGTTTCAATACAAGATGGTTGATGAATTATACAGAAGTATTTCATTACCTATTTAAGACATAACAGGTATCATCAGCATGTTGAATAAAAAAAAAATGGATAAGAGTCACTTATATGCTGTGTGAATTGGAGAATAATTCTAATTTGGATTCAGTTTCAATTTGTTTTTTTTTTTGAGGATGAAGCCCACATAGGTCTGAGGGGTGCGTGGGTAATGAGTTGGATGATGGTGATTGATGAGTTGGACCTACAGTTTTAGGTGGGTTCCGAACCACCGGGAAGTGATTTTCAGCAGAGAACAGTGTCTTTTTTGCTGGCCAATCTAATCGGTCACCGTTACAAACAGGACCGACGAGAACGCAGCTTATCTATCTGATTGAACAGATACCTGCTTTAGTTGAAGAAAAATAATCACTTATTTGCTATGAATTACAGAATAATTCTAATTTGGATTATCAATCAGTTTGAATTCCATTATTTTAGTAATGATGACAGAATGAATAAGTTATTTTCGGCATAGATTTCGTAGTGATTAACGGAATGAAGGAAAAAATCCGATGTCCAGACATTTGTCCAATGCTTTTACTGCCGGATACTTTTGTAATGTTTCCTAGCAGTAGACTGGAACTAAGAAAAGGGTTTCCAACAAAACTGTTCCATATATCTTGTGAGAAGAAAGGACAAATGAATAGCCTATGGCTTAAGAGTCAGAAGAACAGGAAGTAACATTAAGGAGTACGAGGATGTGAAAAAGGATGCTTTTGCTTTATACTAGAACCGGGACAAATTCCAGCTAAATAGTCGGTATCCGATCTCGCCGAACTCCATACCAATCCGCATTGACAGATTTTGCAGGTTCAGTAATAATAAATTCTTTTTAAAATCGGCCATAAATCCAAAGGTATTATTGGCGAAACGATATCCCGAATGAGGACGAGAGGGTAAGCGGAAAGCGGAGATACTTTATTCTCTGCTGGTGAGGTTGTTAGAAGCCTTGGTGGTTGCTGGAAAAAGTGGAAAACTTGGGGGGGAGGGATGGGTGGAAGGGGGAATCTTCCTATTGCTTTCGAAGTAGGTGACAAGACAAGCAGCAGCACCAAGGGATCAGACGTAATGGGCCACTAAGTCCCCTGCCCCACCAATTCCCGATTCCAGCTTCCCCGCTTCGAGTCTTTTCTTCATTTGCTTCGGTATCACATCTTTTCCACCTCAACCCTTCCTCTTTCCACAGTATCAAATCCTCATCCACCGTGCTTTTACCGAAGTCGAGCTAACGATCAATTTCGCCCCCCCCCCCCCCCTGAGAAGAACATTGTTCCAGACCTTCCTATTGCATTCGATTCAAGAGGCGCTCTGCTTTGTGACAATCTTACAGCATGAAGTATCAGATCAGTGTGCTTCAAAAAGCGAACGGATTTTTCTCATGAATTTGAAACGGCTGTTCCATGAATGCTTTGATTTTTCTGTTTTAAAAGCAAAACTCCAATAATAAGTCTGCAGGTTGACACAAACGTATGCATGTTCGGTAAAACTAAAAATTAAGAAGTTTGTCATACAGCTCTTCTATTCTCATAATTATTGCATTTAAGGGACTATGAATCCAGTAAATACTAATCAAAAATTAAAAAAATTATTATTCTATTTGAAGATTCATCCCTTTTTCACCAAATTTATCTAGTATTATGTAAATGATATAGTACTGTAAAGTAGTACTGTAATGTTTGGCATGAGTATTATTATTTTGTATGAGATAGCAGAAAGAGATTTTGTATAAGATGGCAGTAGCTAACAAAAAATATCTCTAAATTTGCAAACCCGAAAACTCAGTTTTCTGATTTGATCTGTTATTTGGAATCACCTTCTCTAGCAATAAGTGAATTACCTACAGATAGGTAAGACTAGCATCTCAAATAGAGTCATATTTCTACAGCAGACTGTAGTCAAGGCCTTGGAGTTCCTTTGAAATTTGCTTGATCAAATCATATGTAATATGGTATTTCTAGTCTACTATAGTTGTCATAATTAAACTTCAAGGTAATTGTACTTAAAAGTGAGATTTCTAGTTGGACATGACCTAAAATGTAATTTAACTCAGTTTTCTGATTTGATTTGTTATTTGGAATCACCTTCTATAGCAATAAGTGAATTACCTACAGATAGGTAAGACTAGCATCTCAAATAGAGTCATATTTCTACAGCAGACTGTAGTCAAGGCCTTGGAGTTCCTTTGAAATTTGCTTGATCAAATCATATGTAATATGGTATTTCTAGTCTACTATAGTTGTCATAATTAAACTTCAAGGTAATTGTACTTAAAAGTGAGATTTCAAGTTGGACATAACCTAAAATTTAAATTTTTCAGTCAAAAATTTATTAAGATAACAGTTGTGAGCAATGTTGCATGTATCTTTTCATGATTGTGTTTTTGTAATGATTAAATAAATAAAGAATGTAACAAATGATTAATACTGTAACTGAAATCTATTTTTTAATTCATGCATTGGAGACTATGGGTAACTATTAGTTTCATTAGAGTATGTAATTAGGGTATGTAATGAATAAATAAGAATAGCAAATTATTAATACTGTAACTGGAATCTATTTATTTTTAAATTCGTCTATTATTTTCATTGGATAATCTGGATAACACTAAATCTGCCTTTTTAACATGGTTTTAAAACTAACACAACAAGGGAAAGACAGAAATATTTGATAGTTCCAGCATTCCAGCGGTATAGTAAAGTATCAAATCGTACCACTTCACTTAATAAAATTATTTCACGATTTACAGCTTCTTGGGTTCAAGTACACTTTTGTAATTAACCGCAAGTTATTTTTGGTTAGAAAAAATTGTAAAGTTTTCCTAGCGTGACGAGAATTATAATTAATTTCAGGAAAAACGGCAACACTTATTGAAACATAAATTTTCACTTATGGAATAAACGAGTCAACTTTAATAAATAGACTTCATCATATTATACTCCCACGCACAAAAATACTCCCCTACCGCTTTGACAATGATTAGATGAGACGGCAGTGATACTGTCGTTCCCTTTCCGAGTCTATCATGAAATAGTTCCAACCTCAACGAATTACACGAAGAATTTGGTTGGACTGGAGTCTAAAATCACGCAAGTCACGAATGTCATATCCGTGGTAAAGTTCAAGTCAAATCTGGGTCAAAACAACTGAAATAACATTCAATTTCTCCTTTCATTTTTCAATTATTGTGAGACGAAGAAACATTTCTCACTCTCCGGAACGAAAAACAAAGCAGTCAAGAGAAGGAAAGTGGATTCAAAAAATTGTAGAAATTGAAGAAAGAAAGTAGCCTGAAGAAGAATTGCTAAAACAATTGAAAATACGAGTATATTAAGTTGATGAAGCGTTTTATAGTGCACAAGAGTTCCTTTCCCATCAAAATTGAGGCTTACCTCAACTAAATAGATAAATGTTTTATTCCTCGAAAATGACATAATAAAATTGATATAATTATGGTAACTAGTGTATAAGATTGTATAATAATAATTGCTGATCTGACTTGTCTTATACTACGTTACTAGAGTACAGTAGGAACAATTAGTCTGGGCGCACGGCCGTTTGGTAGTCAGCCATGGCGAGGTGAGTGTTTATCGCTCATTTCAAAAAACATGTGGCCCGTGCGACACTGCAGATGTCTTCAAGGCCAACTAGTCAACTTCTAACAGGACGGCTAGTAGTGAAACCAGAGCCACGAGCCCAGACTAATTGTTCCTACTGTACCGGAGACGTAATCTACAAACAAAAAAAAAAAAATAGATTCGAAAGTGTACATTGTAAGGCGATTATGTACATGTCACTGGAACTGATTGATTATTTATGTATGTTTAGCTAAATATTTGATCCAAATCCATTGTCATACAGCATTTAGCACAGTTAGTAACTAATGCAAATAATCACCGTAAAAACCACTTGGTAAATAATGGGTAATAATGAAGTTGAGGCTTTTTAATGGGAATTTTAATGTATAGGGAACTACTTACAATGAAACTGAATTTATACCTGACAAAGTATAATTATAATTGTAATTATAATTATAATTAAAGTACAATTTATACCTGGGCATCATCCTCCAAAAAAAAAGTGAAAAATATCCCTGATTGATAGAACGTACTAAAAGCTGGTACGGAAAGCTGTTTATTATAAAGCGGTTTATTATAACGTTTATAATAACATAAAGAAGCAAGTAGACGTGTATTAAATAAAGTAATATGATAATATGAAAAATGAAAATGTGTTTGAATTGATTTGACCTCTACATTTTCGACTCTAAAATCTCAAATAAAATTCAAAATTATATTCACTTTCTTTGGACTGTTGGGACAGTTCTAGTGCTTCGTTTTTAAAGTGAACATCTAAATAAATACGGTATTCATGTTTTGGAAAGAAACAGGAATTGTTCTTTAAAGTTAAATTTCTAGTTCAACTTGAGCATAACCTAAAATTTGGATTTTTTGATTGAAAATTTGTGAAGAAAGTAAGAAAGCATTAGTTGGCTGTGCCCGTTGTATCTTTATTTGATTGTGTATTGTAATAAATACATGAATTAAATAGAAGAAGATCTTGAGGAACTTGAACTTATGGAGGATAAGATTTTGGATAGGGAAGAAAAAATGATTCTTAAAAATGAGACAACTCAACTTTGAGGGAAGTGATAGCCGCGAGCCGTAGCAGGTATCTGTTCAATCAGAGAGATAAGCTGCGTTCTCGTAGGTCCCGTTCGTAACGGTGACCGATTAGATTGGCCAGCAAAAAAGACACTGTTCTCTGCTGTAAAATCACTTCCCGGTGGTTCGGAACCCACCTAAAACTGTAGGTCCAACTCATCAATCACCATCATCCAACTCATTACCCACGCACAGGTCTCAGACCTATGTGGGCTTCATCCTCAAAAAAAAAAAAAAAAAAAAAAAAAAAAATTAAAAATCAAAACTCCAAAACAGAGAAATTACAACATCACAGATGAGCAGAGACTTCAGGGATCCGAGATAATGAAGACATATTGGGCACAGAAGAAACGTTTCCGAAAATGATCTTACCAATTTCGACTAGATTTGCTCCAATGAGGGCTTATAAAAAAAAAGTAGATGAATTGATGAATAATAATGTTATAATACTCGTAATTATAATGGGTAAATAAGTAAGTGGAACTTCTCATAGTGACACTGAATTTATTTATATTGCATGAACAGTACGAATATTACTATATTTTGCTCGTTGTTAGAAAGAACGCCATTATTTTATTGTACTATATTACAGGCGTATCGTACGCACTCCTACGTATTAATTAGGCATAATGTACGCAGTCGAGCATATATTTAACAGCTACCGGTAACATAATACATGCAGAATAGTAATCAACAACCATAACGTCCATAACGTGGTGGAAATTAAAAACAAACAATGTCGCTATACGATGGGATTGCGTGTAACGTATTACTTCAATTTAATTGGAGGAAAGGCGAGTTAACACACGGAAAAAACAATACAAATAAAAAATCCAGAGGGATTATTATCGTGAGAAACTGATGAATAATAAATAATTTCCTGTTTCAAAGGTTTCATTAAAAAGCCGTGAAATTTGAGTCGTAAAAAAGAGATGGTTAGGCGACCTACCCATTAGAAACTATGAGGGAATAGTTTAGTTAGATAACTTTATTCTTTTTTTTTGTAGATAAGTTATATAATATAATATATATATAAGTTATATAATATAATATATATATTATATAATAAAAGATAGTTACATAATTACAATTCATAGAATGCAATTATTACAAATTCTAGTTTACATATTAGGTGTACAGTACTTCAATTTTTAGCTGAAAACAGCGAATTAATAGTCAACAGATGAAAAATCGTTCGAAATAAATAATTACTGTCAATGAATGTAGCCAGATACATTTTTTGGTCCCCTTTGGACCTCTTGATAGGGTGTTTAAGATCCAAAAGAAAGCAGTTAGGTGTATAGAAAGAGTAAATAGATTAGATTCATGTAGGCCGTTGTTCAAGAGACTTGGTACCCTGCTTATATGTGTATGAAGCTACTTTATATGTAAAAACGAATGATATTAACCAAAATCTTGATTATAATACAAGAAGCCGAGGATATTATCACTTGGTGAGTCACAATAGTAGCTTATTCAAACAAAAACCTAGTTATATTGGTAGGAAACTCTACAACAAGCTACCGCAGTTTTTAAAGAGTCTTGAAAATATAGAAATATTTAAAAAGCAATTGAAAAAATATATAGTTGATAAAGCTTTTTATAGTGTACAAGAGTTCCTTTCACATCAAAATTAAGACTCACCTCAACTAATTGATATAGTAATTATGGTATCTAGTGTATAATTGTTGATATGACTTGTCTTACGAGAATACTCCTTAACTGGAGTCTCCAAGACGTAATCTACAAAAAAATGAGCTTATATTTCAATCAATGATATGCCATGTTGTACAACGTGAAGGCCCTGAAACTAATTAAAGCGAGAGTCTGTAAGAATCTAGGTCTAGCACTTGAATAGTGTAGATCGTGGATAATATAAAGATATTTATATTCATATAGAAGTAATTGCATCTTACTTCTCAAGTTCTTTAAGACTATTATTGTTGAAGAAAAAAGTAAATCACTGTAATTTGTAAAATATGAATATTGAAAATTAGAGATGAATTTAGATCTTTACTTTTAAAGTTCTCTAAGTTATATATGGAAACTATATAATATAAGGATATTATAGTGATATAGAAATAATTGCATCTTCTTTCTCAAGTTATCTAAGACGATTATTGTTGAAGGAGAAAAGCAAATGACTGTGATTTGTAAAATATGAATATTGAGAATTCGAGACGAATTTAGATGATTCGCCATAAAGTAAGGAATTTCGTTCCAGGAGAAGAAACGTTAGACACTTTGATTTGATTGCTAACTAGTTTCGTTTAGCAGATCATATAAACTGTAAACACAAGCACCCAAAACATCATCTCAGTGGACGTGGAGTCGTGGACCACATCCTGCTAATGGAATTTGCTTTTTGCCCTGAGAACAGTGCTGGCTTGTTATGAGAGTGTTACGACCAAGTCTCTACAATGTTAACTGTCAGTTGACACTTGGGCAGTTATCGCTCTTTTACTCGCCCTTGAAAAGGGAAGACTCCTGCTGGGAGAGACTCGACTCCGTAGGAGGTTTTTGACGCTTAGAAACGGGACAGGACACTGAATTAGATCTCAGTCTATACTAGCAATTCAAAAATAAACGCCTTTGTCAGTGCATTATTGAAGAGCTCCATTCCAAAACCTGCTAAGTCAAAAAAATAGATTGTTGGCAAATTGGAAAAAACTGTTGTTGAATTACCACAGGCTTCAAGTTAATGAATTCTTACTGAAGGTTAATGGATTATTCGAAGAATAATATACACTTTTTTCAAATGTTTTTTCGAATTTCTAATCATTTTTTTGTGATTTGGAATTTTACTAGTCATGACAGGATTTGGAAAAAACATTCCAACTAACTGGTGAACAGTTTGGCAAATAATGCTTACCAGGTATTAGTGTTAAAATTATACAAAATTTTTGGGTACAATATTGTATCTTTGTAACACGCAATTTGTTTTTGAAATTCATAAAAAAACTCATTTAGACAGTGGAACACAAGAAATATATTTATCAACAGCTTCTTATTATCCAAAAGTAGAATAATAGTGATATTTATTTATTTGAATGTTATTATCAAAAGTAGAAAAGCCTTATATCAATGATGTTTCAATGTTCAATCAATTTTAATTTCAAACTCAAACTTGCAATTGAAATTTAAAAAACGGTCATGCTTTTGCCACAGAACTATTTCTTGCAATATTTTCTCAACTTTACATACTTTGACAGGTTTATTATAATCTCCGAAATCCATAGTAAACACATTCACTTTTTCAAATAAAGTGAAGTTTTGGAGTGAAATACGAACAAAAATCGAAGCAGCTGTGATGGAAGGAACGCCATAAGATACCAACTACGCATGCGCAATGACAACATGGTATGGAAAAGAGCCATTCATTGACTTGACAGGTTTTGGGAAAAAATTGAATATTTGAATGATGATTTTAGCAGTTAGAAACAAGTTTTGGCAAGAAACATACTCACATAAGAATGATAAACCCGTATATTTGGATGAAAAATAGCCTAAAAACAAGAAATCCAAAAAATTGACAAGAGGTTTTGGAATGGATCTCAGTCCATACTAGCAATTCAAAAATAAACACCTTAATACACCAGTGCATTATTACTGCTATGTTATTGCCATTTCTCTCTTTTCAGCAACAATGGAGCTGTCAAGTCCAAACAAATTGCGCGTAATTGGAACTAAGGGCTGATAGTCAATCAAGTAGATACTTAGGGTCAAAGATACTTAGGGTATAGATACTTAGGGTCAAGTAGATACTTAGGATACTTAGGGTATTTATGAACGTTCTGTGCTTGGATGGGCGACCATGCTTCAATGACTTGATGTTATAAGCTTCATTATCACTTACCCAGTGGTTCGGAACCCACCTAAAATAGTAGGTTCCCCATAACATGGCTAAAACGGCGAGGTGGAACAACCCATAAGGGTCTCTCCACCAACAAATCCATACGCGTATTATTATTATGAACGTATTATTACTATTCCTTCAGCCTCTCTTGACTCGAGGAACTCTTGAATTGTTTTGTATTTTAATAGGCATTCCAAGAGTCCCTCGAGTAATTACACTGAAGGAACGTTCATAAATAAGGGCCTAAGCGGAACTAAGAAATGAAACTTGATCAATGATATTTAAAATCAATTGAGAACAGACTGTGTATTCATGGTGACATACAAAAGTTAATTGGTGATTCCAATCACTAATCATTAGGTACATGTCACGAGAACAACAGGCTTGCATTTAGCAGAATAGAGACGCAGACTAATTAGAGTTTAATAATATATACTTCAAATAAATTAGTAAGATATAGCCTAGAATAGACGATGAACAGTTAAGGACAAACACTAGACGACTAATGTATCGAATAAATAATTATGAGACACACAGACACCACTGTGAGACTGACACTACAAATTAAACTGCGATTTGAAGTCCAATAACTGTTACAATTTGAGGTACGATGCTTGTAAAGTGTGCTTAACAATTAAATCAATCTCAATTACCAAACAGCACAACTAACACACAATACCGGCAGTAATATTGCTTGAAAAATCAGTGTATGGCTACTATTGGTGGAGAGACCCTTACGGGTAGTTTGAGCCATGTTGGGGGAAACATGATGGGCCTACTAGTTTAGGTAGGTTCCGAGCCACGGGTAAGAGATAACATATTTCTTGGAATAACATTTCCAATGAAATGAAAATGTTTGATCTGCTACTCTATAGTGTAGTATATACTATAGTGATTACTCTATAGTTTATATTGTATCGCGATCTATATTACTGTGCGATCTTTTTAGTAATACCTATGCAAAATTATGGTTCCAGGTAAATTTTCGTCCCATTCTAGATCAGATCAGATCAAAATCTTATTACATAAAATTTAATGCTACCGCAAAAATAAAAGTTCTCAAGTAATCTTACATCAACAACTTACGACCGTGAACAGCAATTGATGCATACCTGAAACAGAAAAAAGTTATGTTAGAAATGTTTTAAATGGAAGGCGTCAAAGAAGACGCAAATTTTGTAGAGCATCTCATTACTAATGGACACAAGTTCAAGACTGAAAAAAAAGGTGAATTTCTGTATTTGATTGGCAAAGGCAGGCAATTGAACATTTTAGAAGCTCTGGAGATAACTAGTTTAGTAAAAAACGATTTTAATACTAGTTTAAGTGATCAAATTTATTTTAATTCAATAAAACTCACTTGGGCTCATCATAATTCTGGCCTACATTTTAATAGCGGTACTTTCCTGTTTTTTTTTTTTTTTTTTTGGTTGACCTTGACTGCATTTCAGTGAGTTTCAATTTGTTTGTAAACTAAATTTATTCAACTCTAGCCTACTTGTGTATTGTTCTTGTTTGTCGCTTTCTATGTGTTCAAGGTTTTTTGGTCTTGATTTGACTCTTATTTTTGCTTGTTGCTCCTCTTACCAGTGGGCGGGTCTTGTTTCGGCCTTCAGCCAATCACAGACCTTCAATGAAGTTCTATTAGAGGCAATATCTCCCTCAGCCAATAGTATAGTTCCTTGTTTCAGCTACTCTGTTATTACTTTAGTTTTAGTTAATTTGAGATTGATAATGGTATAACAACTAAAACTAGTATCTCACTATTTTTAATAAATGTGTTTGTGACAGCTTCATGTCTTATTATTCAAAAAGGCGTCAAGTTGAACACAATAAATTTGAATTCGGATTGAACAATTTGTCTAATAATCAAGTTTCTTACTTCTATTCCAATCAAGGAATGAAACTTAATCAAACAAAATTAATTGAACAACACTAAAACACTATTAATTAACACTATTAAAAACAATACTAAAACACTATTAATTAGAACCCCATTCAGTCATTTTTAATTTATTTTGTTTGTAATTAAGAAGAATACTTGGAAATTAATTGATATTTAGTAATCAGATATTTGGGTAAGATATTTGATCATTTGGGGATAATTGAGGTTATTCATCAAAATAGTTTACAGTTGCTACCCTAGTTCACACCAGCACTCAAAAACTTGAGTATCATTGAAATTGAGTAAAGTATTAATGATTTACAATTTGAGTTTCTGAAAGATTCTTAATTGCCATTATTTACTTTTTTCAAACGCCTTTGACTGGAAGATGGTTGTTTAATAGGCTTCTTCGGAACCCACCTAAAGCTGTAGGTCCAACTCATCAATCACTATCATCCAATTCATTACCCACGCACAGGTCTCAGGCCTATGTGGGCTCCATCCTCCGAAAAAAAAATTAATAATAACCTAGAGATGCTCCACTGTAGCCTGTAACAAAGACTATCTAATACTGATATTCTTTGCTTATAGTATAGTGGTGGAGAATAATCGATAGTCCGCACCATCGATAATTTATTATCAACACCTTTACTATCGATAGTTTTCGATAGTTCACCTTTATACAACAAAATGCAAAAATTTTATTTATAATTTTCTGTTCGGAAACCAATTTCACAGCTAAGTGTGATAAATCTATAAAAAACTTTATCAAATTGTAAAATCCGGCAGAAAATATAATCCAGACTGCAGACTTCCTTCCACACACAGGTTTAGCGCTTAGGCCTTAGTGCGAGTCGCATGTAATAATATATTAATAATTGCATTATAAAGTTATGATTTATTTTATTTTATGGTATAATTTTATGCTGAATTTTTGTGATTTTTTATTTTGTATTCTTTTTCATGCAAATAAAAACGACTAAGAAGCTACATAACCCGAGCACAATAGGTACTGAACGTTATAATAAACACTATAAAAAACTATCGATTGCGCACGGCAAACATCGATTTTTACCGATAGCCGTAACTATCGATAGTTATCGATAGTACTATCGATTATTCTCCACCACTGGCTAGTAGTAAATTTTACAACTGCTGCAGACCCTCAGGCCTCCATTATTAGCACGAGCTCGAGATAGGAATGCTCCAGGCTTTAAAGCAGCTGCCAGTTGACACGCAATAACGCAAACAGTTGAAAAACTGTGTTACATCAATGGTGGTCCGTGGAGTGATGAGATACACTGGGGAAATAGAGTGAACAAAAACGTGTTTTAATTTCAATTACTGCTGAAACGCACTGTTCAATGATTGGCAGGCTTTCGAGCAGACGAGCGAGACAGTGACGTGGATCGGGGCGCAACACAACGCGCGAGAACAATGTAAATTATTTATCAACTGACTTGCAAATAAGCGTTGTGAATCATCTGGGTCCAAAGTAGCCTGATGTGAAAGAGAACTTTGAACACATTGTGCTCGCATGGTTGAACAGTCATTCAAGTCATTTTTGAATTCCAAATTTTGAACTGGAATTGAGATTGTAATTTCTTGCTGATTACTATTACCACAGTCGTCTACTAGAACTAGAGACGACTATGCTATTACACTGTATTCTAGCACATTGTCAGTGTATTAATGAAAGTAGCACAGGAAACACAACGAAACTTGTAAAAGTTCTTCAAGGCCTTGAAGAAATACTATTGTACTCGTAATAAGCAAAAAATTGGGAAGTGATAGCCGCGAGCCGTAGCTGGTATCTGTTCAATCAGATAGAGATAAGCTGCGTTCTCGTAGGTCCTGTTTGTAACGGTGACCGATTAGATTGGCCAGCATAAAAGACACTGTTCTCTGCTGTAAAATCACTTCCCGGTGGTTCGGAACCCACCTAAAACTGTAGGTCCAACTCATCAATCACCATCATCCAATTCATTACCCACGCACAGGTATCGGACCTAAGTGGGCATCATCCTCAAAAAAAAAATTGAAACGTGACGTTCATCACTAATAATAGTTGCTGAATTTATTTTCCCAATTTAACCGTGACCAAGTACTTAGTACTAATTTACTTGGGACTGCTTACTACTAACTTAATTTCTAAGGATTGCTTAGTAGTAGCTTAATTGCTTAGGACTAAGCACCTGACTTTCTTTGTAATGGTGAATGTGATATTGTGAAATATATCCATATTGAATAATAAGACTTTGAGTTGTCACAACTACATTTATTAAAAATAGTGAGATACTAGTTTCGGATGTTACTCCATTATCAATCTCAAACAAACTCTGTTTGTTTTATTTTATGTTTATTTTTAATAAATGTGGTTGCGACAACTTTGTCTATGCACTTCCCATTCACTATGCACTTGACTTAGTTCATGCTGCTATTTGAAGAACATAGGGCATCCGAGAATGATCACCATTCTGTTCTATTGCGCTATTGTGCCTTGAATTCTATCAAGATTTTCCCCCTTTCCCTATTTCTGTAATCAAAATTTGAACAGTCTGAACAAAGACAGGCAAAATTTACAAAAGAAAAAAATAATTGTAAAGCGAATTCCTGTATTGAAAGCACCCCTTCCTATCACACTGTTTCATTACTTAATTTCTAACAAGCCGATGTAGGAAGAAACTAGTCTTGGAACTAAGAATCTCAAGCTTGTTTCACACTCATAAACGTTTCATACGTTCGAATTTTGCATACTTCACTGGATTCGGGTATCCGATGTCGTTTACTCGGCATAATTACATTGTGTATATGATTACAAAAATCGGGTAAATGTGTAGCGCTCCATATGATACAATGGCGCTACGGCTGGTTAAACAAAACCGGTTACCCGACTGTCGGGTATGTGTGAAACAAGCCTTACAAATCAATGCTTTGACAATATTCAAGTAGGAGAAATAAAATAATTAAATTAATATTCCTTGTATTGTCATTATATTATAAAGCTGTAAAAACAGTTAGGTGAGAGCTGATAAGATCAATATCCATTGGTAAAAATGCCCATTGTTTGAACCTAGTTAATCGTGAAAGTTAATTCTAATTCTGAAACATAAATATAGAAAAGTGGAAGTGATGGTATGGGGAAGTTATTCAGTGAACTTATTTTCAACTCTAACCTCATACATTTCGATCACCTTCTCCACTAACAACCTTTAGGAAATAACTGAGTCATTTTCCCCAATTGGTGTCTAAAGAAAACGTTGCTTTCTTCGATTTCTCTACAGCATTATTCCTACGCATTTCGCACCACAATTTCCGTTCTGTTAAGAAATAATAGAGAAACCAGTGCAAATAACGCACAAAACAACTCTATTTCGGGCAATAGATGGAGGTGACGACCAGCTGACATCGTAAAAATGATGGAGCTTTCACTGCATGGGATAGCAGCCCGGTCATTAGCTCAGGTAGCACACCTTGGCTTAGCGCTAGCATTTAGAGACCTTCTGACAGCTGCAAATAAAGGCACAGGTCTTCCAATACCTTTTGTTCTCCGATTTTTGTATCTTACTCAACAGTTTTTGTTAGGGTAGAAAAAACAAAACCTAGCCATCCGACGCCATCACCGGCGGGATGAGATCGACATTAATTATCCCCTCCTGCCCAAAACGTGATGGCTGACTTAAGGTCACCCGATTTGGAAGAAAAAACGACTACCTATGGGGCCAGAAGTCTGACTTCTGCACCTCATCATATCAGGTCTCTATTAAATTCTGCTCACCTGTCTTCTTGGCCCCAAACGAACGATCCTGCTGGTAACTCCATTATGCCCCATTATTTTTGGGCAGCCCTCCGGCCTTCCAGCACTAATCAAACGGGTATTATTTTTACATGATGAACAAGATCTGGCAACAGGGAATTAATCTTAGCAGGCTGCACACGTCGCTGCTAATCAAGTGTTCATCGCATGTGCGTAAAATTACGACCAAACATAGACTATGTTTTCTAACTTGTAGCACCACAGATGATGATATTGAGTATTAAGGATTCCTTTTCTATAGTGATGTACTATATTCCCTAGTTAAGTAACACATGAAAAATTATCTTACCAGTAACTGTGAGAAGAGAACATTATAAAATTAGAAAGGATGCAGAGGGGGGGGGGAAGAATAATGAGTTTGATAAGCGTTGCTGATGATAAATGTAGCACATTATGTTCAGCACAATGCTAATTTAAAGTGTTCTTATAATTTTATTCTATTTTGGAGCTTACGTTTTGCATATTTTAAGCATTCCAAGCACCAAATAATCATTTGTAATTTAACTCTGAAACTGGTAGATGACTATTACCATAGATGAAGACTATGTCTAAGTCATAGAGAATGTTATGGTCTTTAGTATTACTCATTAATTACTCTGGGAGCCCACTGTCAGACCCATTCTCTTGGAGCTGTTAAGCCATTGACAAATCGGCAATTCTTTCATCTGCAACAAATCTTCTGTACGAAACAACTGTGAAAGAAAAAATTATCGACGGAATAATACAGAATGAAAGGAAAGGATAATTCTGTGGAAAATATTGATTTATTCTGATTGAAAATTAAGAAAAGATATTGTTAAAAGCCCACATATTTCTTGAAAACACTTCAATGCACATTATTATACACCATATGTTGCCAGGTTTGTTTCGATGGTATGTATTTTGAGAATTATGTATTCTGTTATTACTGTTTATAAATAAAATAAAATTCATTCATTTATGTATATAATATCGTTCCAGTGAAAAAGATAAATCTTATAAGAATGAGTGAGTGGTATTAGAACTGTCATACACTATAATAATTATAGGCCTATACTGGAGAACTTTAGCAAACAGTTCTCATATCATTAACGGAACGCTATTGAAATGATCAGGTCAGTTCTGCACATGTGCTGAGTTTTTTATGTCAATAAATGGCAATTTGATGAGGATATCAGAGCCACAGGAAAGGAATATTATCTCATATATGCCCTATAATTTACAAGGAATATTATCTTATCTGTGCTAAAACTCTTTATTGATAATATAATGATATATCAAAGGAAAAATTTCAATATTTTGCGAAATTTTGCAGCAGTACCATGATTTTAGTCAGTATTTCCCAATTAATCAAGTTCAGCCAATGTAGTGCTAAATTCTAATTGAAATTAAATTTAGAAAAAAACTTCTAATGCTAATAAAATCTGGAATGTTTAGTGCTGTACTGAATCTAAGATCATACATCACTAGAAATATTGTATGCAGCTAGTATCATATCATTGTATGTATATCAGGGGACAAAAGATGTCAGATTATCTTAAGATAGCAACTGCAAAACTTCAATAAATCATACAGCACTAGGAATATTGTATGCAGATAGTACGGCACATTATAGTAGCATGGAGTTTTCAATCAAAAAACGTCAAAATAGAGATACATAGAGACTGCTAATATACGAGCGTGAGCCCTACTCGTGCAGTTCAATTCACTGAATATTCTAGACGCGGAAGCAGCTCTGAAAATAAAGCAAGACTAAGAAAAGGAATCGGACAAGGTCCCTCAGGATGAAGCTTTGTGTTTGCATTTTTCAGACGGAGGAGGAATCTCAAAAGCGGCATCAGGTAGACATTGGTATGCCGCACTTGGCTCTCTACAGAAAGGGTTACTACTGAGAGAACTAAGGAGAAAAGAGCGATAAGAACAGAGAAAAGACATTGCTTGTTTTAGACTGAGAGAGTGAGAGAGTGAGTGTGTGAGAGGGAGAGTGAGATAGAGTGAGTGTGTGAGAGAGAGTGAGAGAGAGAGTAAGAGAGGGAGAGAGAAAGTGAGAGAGAGGGAGATAGAAAGTAAGAGAGAGAGAAAAAATGAGAGAGGGAGAGAGTAAGAGAGAGAGGGGCTGATATGGAGAGAGTAAGATAGAGTGAGTGACGGGGAGGGGGGAGAGAGATAGAGAGTGTGTGGGAGAGAGAAAGTGAGAGAGAGAAAGAATGAGAGAGATAGAGAGTGAGAGTGAGAGAGTAAGAGAGAGAGAGTGGTGGAGAGAGGGAGAGAGTAAGAGAGAGAGTGAGGGGAAGAGAGGGCGAGAGAGTGGGGAGAGAGTGAGTGAGTGAGAGAGAGGGAGAGTGTGAGTGAGAGTGAGATAGTGTGTGAGAGAGTGAGTGGGTGAGAGAGAGAGGGGGGGAGGGTGAGAGAGGGAGTGAGTGAGAGAAAGAGTGAGTGAGGGAGAGAGAGGGAGAGTGTGAGTGAGAGTGAGATAGTGTGTGAGAGAGTGAGTGGGTGTGAGAGGGGGGGGGGGGGAGGGTGAGAGAGGGAGTGAGTGAGAGAAAGAGTGAGTGAGGGAGAGATGGAGAGAGTGAGAGAGATAGAGTGAGTGGGGGGGGGGGGGTGAGAGAGGGAGTGAGAGAGAGAGGGAGGGAGATAGAGTGTGAGAGAGAGTGTAAGATAGGGAGTGAGAGAGAGTGAGTGTAAAATAGGGTGTGAGAGAGAGAGAGAGAGGGCGAGAGAGTGAGTGAGAGAGAGTAAGAAAGAGGGCGAGAGAGTGTGAGAGAGAGAGAGAGAGAGAGTGGGAATGAAAGAGGTAGGATGAAAGAAAAAGAGAGAGAAGTAATGAGACATAGCAGAAGGATAATAGAGCGAAAGGGTTGAAGAGAAAGTCTGAAAGACACTGCATGCTTAAGTGTGGGAGAAAGAAATGAAGAAAAAGAGAAAGAGAGAGAAATACAACTTATGAGTAGTATGTTAGAGTGAGAGGGAAGAGGGTAACATACCAAGACATTTAGAAAGGAATTGAAACTTCGAAACTCAACCAAACAAAATAAATTTAGAGTTCCGTTGCAATTTTATGTCAAGCTCACTCAAAGGACTTTAAAAGCAGCTACTTAGAAACGCAATTCCGATTCGTGTAAAGGAGAGAAAAGTGAGCACGACTGTTCTCAAATTCATTGAGCTTCAGGACTTACTGGTACTTGAGACTTGATTACCTTCAGTATAACCTGAAGTTGAACCGTTTGACAAAGCTAAAGAGAATGTTTTCGATTGTTTTATGTAACTTATATCCCTTGTTTTATGTAACTTATAATGAGAATTAATAGGAAAAGAGTTTTTTTTTATTGTGAAAGTGAAACTACTAGACCTACATGAGAGACTCCTGAGTATCCTGAACTTACATCGAAGAAACCTGGGCAGACTTGCTACTAGTCAAGCATTAATAAATAGTCAAATGTAGTCTATGAGAAACCCTATACTCTAAACCCTAATGTTGAAACATGATATCGTCCAGGTTATTAAAGGCTAATAATTATGTTTTGAAGAATATTGAATAATAAATTACAAGATAGCTTTTTCTTGATGGTTTTAGAATTTTTATCAAATAATATTACATAGAGGTTTTTGCGGAAAGAGTGATGGTGCCTATTAATATGTTTCAAAGATTGTATTTTTTGTGGAATTATTTTTCATTCTTTTGTTTTATCTAGTAAATTTTTATTAGATGAAGTGATTCCGCCTAGATTTTATCTGTAATTTCCATGTTCATCAAAAAAGAATACCCGGATTTTAAATAATCACTATTCCGACTAGAATGAACATATATATAATGGTCTTGAAACGAAGGTAAAGGTTGGGAGTTTTTGTTGCAGTAGTTGATATCAACCTAATAAAAGCGAACGCTAATTATTTTAACGAACGTATATTTTAAACGTTATTTTAACGCGTATTTGTTTTAATAAAAGCGAACGCATGACCATGACATTCTCATCGCTGGCAGTACGATGTGAACCGTGCAACAGAAGGTTCAATGTGTACTACTCATTAATAATGTGTAAACTACTCAGTAGTGAGTAGTTTACTACTAATGAGTACAGTTCGCAGAGTTCAAGTCAATCGTGCTTGTTCAACGTAATTTTAGACAAATTATTTTAGGCTAATAATTTTAGGCACATATCGAAACTTATCAAAATATGTAAAAAAACGCCCAACCTTTACCTTTGTTTTAAGACCATAATAAATTCTATATGTTCATTATAGTCGGAGTAGTGATTTTTTGAAAAGGGTATTCTTTTTCGATGATTCTGTGTAATTTATATGTTTTGTTTTAGAAAGATTCAGTAATCGTACTTCAAAGAAAAGTTTGAAGTCAAATATATTTATACAGATGTTGCCACAACCACTAAATTAATTAGCATTTGAGATACTATAGTTTCGACAGTCACGTCATCGTCAATCGCTATCAATCTAGAACTTGTTGGGAAGTGATAGCCGCGAGACGTAGCAAGTATCTGTTCAATCAGATAGAGATAAGCTGCGTTCTCCTGGGTCCTGTTTGTAACGGTGACCGATAAGATTGGCCAGCAAATAAGACACTGTTCTCTGCTGTAAAATCACTTCCCGGTGGTTCGGAACCCACCTAAAACTGTAGGTCCTACTCATAAATCACCATCATCCAACTCATTACCCACGCACAGGTCTCAGACCTATGTGGGCTTCATCCTCAAAAAAAAAAAAAAAAATCCAACTTTTCTGAAACCTGTTACCTACAACGATACGTTGAGAACCTTGAGAAACAGTTTAAAAACCCATTGAAATTTAGGTAAAAAAGGATGTTTTCAACAAGATCAACTATCGTCGACAGTTACTAATATTTTATATTCTCTAATGACAACTTACGTGGCCAGGTCTTAAAATAACTATGGCAAACGGTACACATATTATTTATTATCCCAAGATAATAATAATTTTTATAAAAAAAAAATAATAATAAACGGAAATGAACACTATAGACTACTTCAAATAAAGGTTACTATAGGAAATTAAATATAAATAAATAAGATTGATGTAAAACATACATCTACAAGGAAACTAATTAAAACGCTGATACGTTTGGCTTACGAAAGTGAAATGTTTAAAAACCTGTTACCACTATCGATTGAGAACCAAATGTTTAAAAACCAATTAGAATATAAGTAAAAAAATTATGTTTTAATCAAGATCAACTATAATCGACAGTTGCTGATGTGTTTGGCAACAGACAGACCTGTGAACACCACACGATGTTAGCTGACTAGAACCGGTGATCAGGGCACCGGGTAATGACTCAATCATGTGCTGCCGGCGTGCCGGTTGGTTGCTCCTGAAGGGCAAGACGGCATCTGGCTAACGCCGGCAACCCCTCTGCCCACAACATATCACCCCCCCCCCCCCAACCTTAACAACCGCCAACCCAGAATTAATAATAACTTCATCAAACAGTCGGCCGGTGTTTTGCCAAACCCCGATCACTCTCCTCGACCACACGCACCCACCTCCACCTATATCCAAGGAACTTAATCAAGATATGGTCATTTCATTAAGTGCGCCTGCTCACTTGTTTGCACAGTTTCCGGAGTAGTCAGGGCACAGCAGAAACCTGTCACTCAGGTTCCATGTTCCGTACACCAATCCTGTTCTATAATTGAGCTTTCGCATTAGAAAGGTGCAGTTTTGGAAGGTCTATTACTTAGGCAGGTGGAAGAAAATGCAGTCTGCATCAGAGGAACCATTAGGGGAGGGCAAGGAGGAGTGTGGCCCCACAAGATATGCCAAAAATGTGTGTAATATATTAATATCATTATATTGAAAGTTTCTTCATCAGAATATCGTATTAACTTGATAACATAGTAATGAAAACATAATTGAGCCAAAATTCAAGCAATTAAGATATATTTTTCAACAAATTGATCGACTTTTGACCACCAGATTGAACTGAAATGCCATTTCACCAGAGGAAATTGAACTATGTTCGGTGGGGAATTATTGAATTGAGTTGAAGCAGTTAATAAGGTTATGAAAGCAATACTGTATATGAAAATCTATTTTTCATGCGGAATTGCTGAGCCTTCTAACTGAATCTTTAATAATAGATTCTCAGACATGAATTTATTGTATTATTTCATGTTTCATGACACTAAATGAACACAGTTTTGAAAAGCGTAGTGATACGCTTTATTAAAGATGGGAACATTTTTAAATCGTATAAAATGAGAGAAAATCAAATATTGTTCAAGAAATTGATTAACTACGATAGAAATCTCAAAAAGTGTTGTTTCATTTTAGCTAGAGAAATAATTCATTGACCCAAAGAAGTATTATCACCATTTCTTCTTCCTCGCAGCTATTGCTAATATTTATTTCACAACTCAAGAAGTTATAGGTACGGTATAGCTACTCTAATTACAATCATATAATTATAATCATCAGATATATTTCGACGTGTATTTTTCTTTTGTGATGTTTTCCATGACGAAATACATGAACAATCTAATATTAAAACTGACACTGTATTTCACTTTTAAATAATGTTTTACTCACATATATTGGAGATGCTTGAGGAATACATTTCACTTCTGAAAAGAAGCTTCGTCAGCCTGCCGCCAGGGGTCATGCTTTGTTGAGGTTAGGATGAGCAGCCATTAGGTATAATCAAACGCAAACATAATGGCTGCTCATCCTAACCTCAACAAAGCATGACCCCTGGGGGCAGGCTGACGAAGCTTCTTTTCAGAAGTGAAATGCATTCCTCAAGCATCTCCAATATAATATGTGTATTATGTATATGTGTAATGTAATACTCACATATTATGTGAGTAAAACATTATTTAAAAGTCAAATACAGTGTCAGTCTTTTATCTTAGATTGTAGTTTTCTTTATGTAGTTTTCTTTATGTAGTTTTTCATTTATTTCAATTCATAAAGTCTATATGAGTTTTATCAAGGCCTTTGTGAAAATATCTCCAATATATGTGAGTAAAACATTATTTAAAAGTGAAATACAGTGTCAGTTTTAATATTAGATTGTATTTTTCTTTATGTATTTTTTCCTTTATTTCAATTCATAAAGTCTATATGAGTTTTATCAAGGCCTTTGTGAAAATATATATGTATATGAGATTAACAAAACTTATTTCACCTAAAGCCACAATAATGTGAACATAACTAAGTAAATTAGCTATTTTATTTTTACCTACAAATACCCGAAGCAATTAAATGACAAAACAATTGCTAAACTTGAAATTTCAGGTTCTCTTATTTTCATTCTGCATCTAGAGTAGAATTCTTCAGAATATCATGAAAAATAGATAAATAGCACATACGATATGCATAGAATAGTCGAGACTGTGATGTCTGAATCAATATGAATTTCCTAATTAAATTACAAGAATAGAGTATCTAGAGTAGAATTCTTCAGAATATCATGAAAAATAGATAAATAGCACATACGATATGCATAGGATAGTCCAGACTAATTGTGATGTCTGGATCAATATGAATTTCCTAATTAAATTACAAGAATAGAGTATCTAGAGTAGAATTCTTCAGAATATCATGAAAAATAGATAAATAGCACATACGATATGCATAGAATAGTCGAGACTGTGATGTCTGAATCAATATGAATTTCCTAATTAAATTACAAGAATAGAGTACCTAGAGTAGAATTCTTCAGAATATCATGAAAAATAGATAAATAGCACATACGATATGCATAGGATAGTCCAGACTAATTGTGATGTCTGGATCAATATGAATTTCCTAATTAAATTACAAGAATAGAGTATCTAGAGTAGAATTCTTCAGAATATCATGAAAAATAGATAAATAGCACATACGATATGCATAGAATAGTCGAGACTGTGATGTCTGAATCAATATGAATTTCCTAATTAAATTACAAGAATAGAGTATCTAGAGTAGAATTCTTCAGAATATCATGAAAAATAGATAAATAGCACATACGATATGCATAGAATAGTCGAGACTGTGATGTCTGAATCAATATGAATTTCCTAATTAAATTACAAGAATAGAGTATCTAGAGTAGAATTCTTCAGAATATCATGAAAAATAGATAAATAGCACATACGATATGCATAGAATAGTCGAGACTGTGATGTCTGAATCAATATGAATTTCCTAATTAAATTACAAGAATAGAGTATCTAGAGTAGAATTCTTCAGAATATCATGAAAAATAGATAAATAGCACATACGATATGCATAGAATAGTCGAGACTGTGATGTCTGAATCAATATGAATTTCCTAATTAAATTACAAGAATAGATTATCTAGAGTAGAATTCTTCAGAATATCATGAAAAATAGATAAATAGCACATACGATATGCATAGGATAGTCCAGACTAATTGTGAAGTCTGAATCAATATGAATTTCCTAATTAAATTACAAGAATAGAGTATCTAGAGTAGAATTCTTCAGAATATCATGAAAAATAGATAAATAGCACATACGATATGCATAGGATAGTCCAGACTAATTGTGATGTCTGGATCAATATGAATTTCCTAATTAAATTGCAAGAACTGTGCATGTAGCACTGAGTTTCATTCGAGAAATACGATAGGGAAATTTGATCCACCCACATAATCAGACTCTCAACCCCAGACGATCGTTGTTCCAGTTATGCAGTTTACGAGGAATGATGAATCACTCCTTAATCAACATTCATGGAGATCATTAGAGAGTTATCAGCTAGACTCGATGACTTTGCAACTGTTTCTCAACCCTTCCTCTCTCCGCATCCACAGTCCCTTGCGGGTTTACAACCTTCTGTCTGCTGAGCATTAGCTGGCCCAGTTCGAGAACCCCATCTCAAATATTTGCTGACAATGCGATTCGGAAAAAAGAAAGAGAAAGAAAAAAAAGTTTTTTATTATATTCGCCCCTGACTTCAATAAAAAGACACCCTTTTCATCTGATGACTGGTTACAATTTAATGGCGAGTCGAGGTGTGCAGACCGTAAAGTTTGTTCACAATTTGCTCAAACTTTTGCGAAGACCGTGCAACAGTTCTCCTCCTCCCCCCCCCCCCCCCCCCCAACAAACCACCCCACCCATCCCCCACGCCCCTCACCATCCTTAACCAATTCACAATTTGCGGTGTGGACCGACTATACGCACATGCATCGACCCTGAAAGCTGAAAAAGAATCAAGTCAATAGAAAGTGGCGCTTTTCTTTGTGCCAGCGAATTGAGTTCCATCGACAGCCACAAACAGGGTTGCCTACGTGGGCTGGATTCGATGCCCTTTGAAGACAAAAAAAAAGAATCAGAATGACAGCTGTCGTTCTATTACGACTTTATACGCCAGATAAAAAAGTATAATATATCTCCAATTAATAGTGTAGGGGATTCAGAGTGAACTAGAAAAAAGCCTTGTGCAAGTTCATTCCATTGAGTCAATACCTCTGGCAAGACAAAAATGTATTATTCATTTCCATCAACCAGCATTTTTTGATAAATCATTGTGTGTGTTCTATAGTAGATTGTAAGAAATCAGTAGCAACTATCTGGTAAATGACATTCAAGAAATATTATTTTAAAACTTGAAAATTTAAAATCTTACACTACATAATTTACACTACTATCACGTTTTATATTCATTGTTTTTAGTTTTATATTCAGTAACCAATGCTGTAATAGTTTTTATCTACGACCATGTCATAATGTATACATTACAATTTCACAATTGATGCCAAAACAGCTGTCTTTTCGAAATGCTTTTTGAAACCCGTTGTATAAAGAGCTCATTATAGTACAGGTTCTACATTACAACACGGGTTCTGGACCAAGCAGAAGCATTTTTGATGGAATCAATATCGTAATTCAATATTGAGAAACTATCAGCTGATTTGATCAAACTGCTACACCAGCTGCTTTAACCTAACAATCTACTATAACTTCTCGTATTTGAGATGAGAGGTTATAGGTATCTCTGACAGTCACAGGTAAAATGAAATTGTTTTAATTAAATGTATACTAGGAGTCGTAGATAAAATAGCGTATGCAACGATTTTATTTGGCCATTAAAGCACTCTTGAGATATTTATAACACTCGCATTCGCTCGTGTTATAACTTACATCTAACTCGTGCTTTAATAAGGGTCAAAATAAAATCGTTGCATAAACTACTATTTTTTCGGAGGATGAAGCCCACATAGGTCTATGATCTGTGCGTGGGTAATGAATTGGATGATGGTGATTGATGAGTTGGACCTATAGTTTTAGGTGGGTTCCGAACTACCGGGAAGTGATTTTATAGCAGAGAGTAGAGTAATTTATGTATTATTCACTGTAGCCCGCCCTAGTAAGGTGGGCCCTTCCCCAAGCTCAAGCTTGCTCTTTTGGGGGAGTAATTCCTACATTTTCAGTTGTTTTTTTTTATATGACAGTGTTTTATGTTTATTTTCTTGTATTGTATTTTATAATGTTTTTTCTATAAGGAATAAATGATTTAAACAAAAAAAAAATTCTTGCTGGCAAATCCAATCGGTCACCCTCACAAAGAGCGCCCAGGAGCTCTTATCTCTGATTGAACAGATACCTGCTACGGCACTCGGCTATCACTTCCCGATAAAGAGAAAGTGTGGAATAATGAACATTATTTTGTATAATGTAAACAGTTTATTAGTGATATTAAGAAATGGATAACAGGGCACGACCATACCTGATTTGAAAGAGATCATGAGTTAGAAAGAAATTTCAATGCAAGATCAAAGTAGAGAAGAAATCCAATAATCTTTTATACTTCCTTGAATCTCAATGACAATGAGTTCTGCTATGTTGTACAGCTCATATATATTTTTTGCGCTAAAGGCAATAATCTGATATGAATAATGTGTATTGTGCCACATTAATAGTACTGTAATAGAGAATTGATGAATGAATGGCTTGGAAAGATTACGTGAGAAGGGGATGATCAACAGAAATAAATTCTGATAGCAGTGGGGACATGCAACCCTCAACAATATTGCTTCCTTTGTGTTTTCAGCGCAATCCCGATCCAGGACATGGAAGTAAGTGACAGTCTCCCAATTTTTAATGCACTCACTTTTCCCTACACAGGGTTTGAAGCGCATCCTATCTCGGCGAGCTAACCGATCTCTCTCTTCCCTCTGACATAACATAAAAAAATCTTATCTGTTACTTGCTTCCCCTTCAAGTACCATGCAAAATGGGGACATTAACTTATAAATCAATGCTCTAATGTACACTTCATTGTTATAAATCAGGAGGCAATTTACAGGAATTCGCGGGAGAACAAGGCGCCCCAGGCTGTTAGCAGGAAGATTCGCATCGATTTAAGGGAAGCAACTTTATTCGCGGATGCAGCAACGAGCGTCCTGCTATGTCACGGCCTTATTTTCAACGTTCATTTTATTCCAACATTATTTTCAACCTAATTTCATTCCTAAGTTATTTTAAACCCAACGTTATTTTTAACGTTAATTTCAATCCAACGAAATTTTCATCCCAACGTTATTTTCAATGTTAATTGCAATCCAATGTTATTTCCAACCCAACGTTATTTTCAACGTTAATTTCAACCTACCGTTATTTTCAACGTTGATTTCAATCCAACATTATTTTCTACATTAATTTCATTCAATGCTATTTTCAATGGTAATTGCAATCCAACGTTATTTTCAACGGTAATTGCAATCCTACGATATTTTCAATGTTAATTTCAACCCAACTTTATTTTCAACGTTAATTTCATTCCAACGTTATTTTCAATGTTAACTGCAATCTAACGTTATTTCCAACTCAACGTTGATTTTAACCCAACGTTATTTTCGATGTTATTTTAAACCAACATTATTTTCAACATTAATTTCAATCCTTTATTTTCAACGTTAATTTCAACCCAACGTTATTTTCAACGTTAATTACAACCCAACGTTATTTTCAATGTTAATTTCAACCCAACGTTATTTTCGACGTTATTTTAAACCCAACATTATTTTTAACTTTAATTTCAACCTAATGTTATTTTCAATGTTAATTTACACACACCATTATTTTCAACATTTTTTTCAACCCAACGTTATTTTCAACATTAATTTCAAATCAACTTCAATTTCAACCTTACTTTATTTTCAATGTTAATTTCAACCCAACGCAATTTTCAACGTTCATTTCAACCTAACGTTATGTTCAAGGTTAATTTAAATCCAACGTTATTTTCGACATTATTTTAAACCCAGCGTTATTTTTAACGTTAATTTCAATCCAACTTTATTTTTAACTTTAATTTCAACCCAATGTTATTTTCAATGTTAATTTACACACCATTATTTCCAACATGAGTTTCAACCCAACGTTATTTTCAACGTTAATTTCAACCAAATGTTATTTTCAACCCAACGTTACTGTCAACATTAATTTCAACCCTATGAAGAAAAATGAATCCAATGCTCAATACGCTTTACATTGTTCACATCACATTAAATTCTTATTTACATTGTTAGACATTTTGTAATTGGCGTTACTCAAACGTAATCACTTCCACTTTCAACTCCAATCGCCATTCTTTGACAATGAAAATTCAATATTGCTGAAAAACAAAGGGCTGACATTTTAATTTCACAGACATCCGATTCGCGACAGGAGAGAGGGAGGCTTAAAGAAATAGAACGTAATTGGAATTTCCATATTCTATAGGATCAATGAAATACAATAAAAGTTCAACAGAGAAGATTCGGCCAGGCTTCCCGTCTGTTTAATTGAATTTAAATTAGGATCGTTTTTGTTCCTAGAGTCTATTTCCTCCCTTATGAAATAACTATAAAAGATTTTAACTAAGGTTACAACCAAGATTAAATAACTATAATCTTTCAACAAATAGAACTCCAGTGAGTGACTTTATCATGAATTTACAACATTCAACAGTTCTTTATACTGTATATATTTCTTGATATACCTTTGTATTCTCATACTAGTCCTGTTGAAGAGTTAAATCTCACAAATAATAATATGAAGTCGCAAAAACTCAACTAATAAATAATATTAAATATAGAGGCACCGAAAGAAAAATAAGTCAGTGATTATGTTATTCCTAAAATAAGTATTGAACTGAGTACAATAGAAGTTGTGATAAATATTGATTGCATTAGTTTATTAACTGTTGATACAAAAGCGAATAACAACAGCAATAATCTAGCTTGCAGCCAGCATTTCACTAATTAATTAAACTGTTAGCTAACTAATTAGCTCAATAACTGATTAGCTACTAGCTTCGAAGCTAATAGCTGTCTAGCTAAGTTAGCTTAATAACAGTGTTAACTTAATAACTAATCAGCAGTTCCTAGAACTTATCATGCCGCTAGTAGAGAACTAAGGATATTTTCTAAAGTATTTGATTTGAAAACAAATTTACGAAATATTACCTAAACTTATGAAATATTTTGCAAAACTTTAAAAATTTCAGTTGAAAAAATCTAAAAATGAATTAAAAACATATACATTTTTTTTTAAATGACGTGAGAGGAACAAAATAATCTGATAACAAATTTGACAAGTGATTTTTAACTAGAATTTAACATTTTTTTTAGTCATAATTGTTGGATTTTTACAATGGCCAGATTTTATATTTTAATTGCTACCGCATGCTAGACACAGAACTACAGACAGTTCAGAATAGCAATGTCTCGGAATGAATTCATGTAGTGCAGACCTACAGATTATCTTTATGACCCAGCATACGAGGTGACTTCAGTTGAAAAGAGCTCTACTCTCCATAGTAAATCCATCCGTGTGAATAGAATGCTAATCCGTGAGAGACGTATGTTTTTAAATCTTCCAATATTGCAGCCATGTTATAACTACCCCCCTCACCATCCAACTGGGTTTGAAGAGTGAAATGCAGTCAAATTTTCACCTTTAATATCTTTCCTATTCTGCCCTACTGGTCTGGGTAGTCGCTTCATTTTTGGGGTTTAAATTTTCACCCCATTCTCCTGAAAAGCTTCCCAATCTGATTGCACAGACATACGAGGTTTTTGAAAAAGAGCTCATGAAATGTCAGAGAAAAAAAGAGCGTGCATGCGAGGAAGAGAAAGGAAGAGGAAAAAGTAAAAAAAGTAGAGAAAAAAGGAGAGAATTGATGGCGTAGCAAAAAGAAGGAGCTCCCTGTTTAACCAAAGGTTGAATTTTTATTTCTCTTACACATTCTGTTCATCTCACTTCCATTGCTCACGTTTTCGTAGTACATTGGAATTCTCATTCGAGTCTGTCAGCAAGGTGAAGAAACGGAATCCATTTTTTTCTTCCAAAAAAGAAAAAATGAATATGCAAAATCCTTTTGAATTAGCTAACCACATAATAATCCTTGGTGTGGAAAAAATCAGCGAGCTAAAATGATCACTAATTTCGTTTAAAAATTAAAAAGTCAGTCTTCCTCTTATTTTTTGCTTCTCTTTAACCAAACTCTTCAGAATCTACTTTACTATGGTATTATTACGTTTTAATCCTACTTTATTACAACAAATCTTTTTGGCGGGTCACTTGGCGCAGTTGGTTGGGGCGTCGCAACTTCAGCTTGCTGTCGTCCAAGTGGTCGTGGGTTCGAATCCCGCTCCACCGTCAGGCATTTATATGTAATCATTCACCTCCATTACCCACGCACAAGTCACGGACTCATGTGGGCATCATCAGCAATAAAAAAAAAAAAAAAAAATTACAATCTCTTCCGCTCTAGAATCTTTCTCTCACGACCAATTTAAAAAATTAGATGAAAGTCTGAAAATATTGAAGCGTTCACGAGAATATCTTGTCCGTTTTATACTCAGATTCATAGGTTAGGTTACACCAAAATTCATTGCTTTCCTTAGACATCTATCACACTTTTACATTCCACGTAAGGCATTTATGTTATTTGGATACAGTTATCCTTCCACAAAATTCATCTCCACTACTTGTTCTCATTACAATTCATAAAAGTATTGAAACTTGCATTGTTCTGAGAAAACATTTTTTAAATTCTTTCATACATACCGAATTCTAAGTTATTTCAAAACCAACCAACGTTTCATAACACTCTGAATTAAATTCTTCAATTATTTCTGAGTTTCCCTCAGTTTCAGTAGCCGACTGTTGTAGTAACTTAATAGTGACAAAAGATGAAATTTTACCCCGTTTACTCATGGATAAAATTAAATATGGACAAAATCCGATTGGTATCCATTTTTTTCTCCAAAAACAGTTGATGAATTGTGTTGAGATAAAGAACTTTTACCAATAACCTCAATTTTCGTAACAAACTGAACAGTAATTTGTGGAGAGACACCAAGTGATACGTAATAATGTTTCATTATTATTAGGTATATTTTATCACTTACCAAATATTAATTGCACCCCTAATTGTACCCTTCTCTAGAACATGGCTTTCAGATTCAGATTCAGATTCAGATGACTTTATTTGTGCAAATTTACAATGTATATGAATGATAAAAGTATTATTAATATTAGCAACTCTCAGATCCCCTAGTTGAAGTGAAGTACAGTTGTTCTTAAAAAGTCAACATAGTAAGCTTTCAACAAAGTAAGCAACAAAGCAAGCTTTCCAGAGTCGACAAGAGTAACTTTCATTAAAAATTGAAATATTTAGAATTGTAATTATATTTTAGGTGTAGATCCAGTTTCAGATTTCAGATTTATTGGAGTAGACTATCTATTTATTTGATTTATAGTGAGTTTTTCTACGTTTATTGTTCAGATATTGTTTCCGGTGGTTCGGAACCCACCGAAAACTGTACGTCCAACTCATTAATCACCATCATTCAATTCATTTCCACGCACAGGTGTCAGACTTATGTGGGCTTCATCCTCCAAAAAAGATATTCAAAGTTTTTTATTATTTCAATGATACTCCTGTTCACAGACGGAAAATTATTTTCTTCGCGCTCAGTACATTTTCCAGATGTTGTTCTTATGTTATATTGTACATGTTATATTTGCTATGTTATATTGTAATATTGTGTAAATTATGCTGAAAGTATCTTATATTTCCAATTGTAATTTTTTGTTTTTCAATGGCAAATAAGTTTCTATCTATCTATCCATATCCAGGAATAATCAATTACTGCTACTATCGCCTACTAGAAGATTTGGGTTAGCAGAAGGATGAAACTTATATTTTCAATGCAGGTTTTAGAGTTTTGATTTGTGTTTCCAAACGATGAGAGCAAGAAATAAATATCTCAAAAGTAAATTTTAGCTTTAAAAAAATTGAGTGCATCCTCTTAGAAGCCCATAGTGTTTTCTTTATTACAAAAATAATACAGGAAAAATTAAACCTGCAAACAATCCTGCGGTCACAGAGTTTTTTCAACAGCATTCCAAATTACTTGGCGTGAGACAAGAACAATAAGCGCCAGGAGGCGTAGCGATTTTTCTCAATTTTATAAAATAATAAATCTTACGCTCAGGAACATTTAATAAAAGATGTGCCAGCCACGTGACAGGACAACAACTGCTCAAGGTGAGTGTGCTCTCTGCTCTGTGCTGGGAGCCGTGATTTATTGTGAAGAGTTTTCAGCACAAGTTCCCGGCTCAGGCTCCAGCGCAAGGCGCAAGTGTGGCAGGTTGCAGGCACAAAATGAGCAGGAGGCAGGCGGTGGGCGAGAAAGACAGAAAGTTAGCGTGAAAGAGCGAGAAAAACAATTCGAGTTAATGTTGCTCAACACTCAAGAGAGAGAGATGACTAATCGAAAGTTCACGCGGAGTCAAAGTAAAGATATGAAAAGCAATAGCTGTGTTTGTTAGGTGCAAGGGTTTTGTTTTCCTTAGAAGATATTCAATTATAATAGAAAATGATCAATATTGATATTTGAGTATGAGAACATACAAAAATATTAATATCGATCATAAAATAAATTGGACACAGTAGCACCTAGATTATCTGTCACCTACGGGACCAGAGGATGGTCGGAACGCCCAAAAGATCGAAATTTTTTTTACAATACAATACATCTTTATTGTTTCTTTGTAGTGGCGAAGGTGATATTGAGGTGATATTGAGGAAGGTATCCATAATGAATAATAAAACGAAATTGTCACAGCCACATTTATTAAAACTTTGAGAAACTAGATTCGGTTGTTACACCATTATCAATTTCAATCATACTCTGATTGAGATTGAGATTGATAATGGTGTAACAACCGAAACTAGTTTCTCAAAGTTTTAATAAATGTGGTTGTGACAATTTCGTCTTATTATGCAACATCTTTATTGCCAATAAAATTAAAAACAAATGCAAAATGAAATTAGTAGAACTGGTGTTGATATTGTGGAATCTCTTCATAATTGAAACAAAACAGAAGTTGTCAAATTTCACTAACTAACAATTTGAGTCACAGGAACATAGTTTCTAAATTTCACTAAACTAACAGGTCACAGGACCATGGTTTCGTGATTTACTAACACATCTTCAGTGCCTCCTTCAGTACAGCCGAAAATGTGTTAGTAAAACACGATACCATGGTCATGTGACTCAAATTGTTAGTTTAGTGAAATTTGACAACTTCTGTTTTGTTTCAATTCCAAATACAAAAAATCTATAAAACGAATTCTCAATATACAAAAGAAAATTTATCAAACAATATATTAAATTAAAACCCTTCAAGTGAAAAATAACCATTTTATCTTCCTAAATTGACGTGTTTTAGTGAATATAAATGTTTAGTGTAAATTAACGTTAATGCTTTGAAAAATATAGCATAGTCAAAATTTGTGAAGAGAGTAGTTTGACCTTTTTCTGTTGCATCTTGACTTCTTGACATCTTGACAATGTAATTCTGTCTACATGATAATTGAAAAATGAATAATCAGGGGGATTGAATGAAGCCATTGCAGGTGGACAAACGATGTATTCAAGTTATAAATGCTTCACTGTAACTTGAGAATATACCGTGTACTCTGTACTATACAGCAGCCGGATATATTAAGAATACGTGTTTCAGTTATAAGTAAAGAATGGAAATATGTTTAAATCATGATTAAATTTCTTGAAAAAATCCAATTGCGCAAATACAATTTTAGATATACAATATTGTGTAGATATGGTTGAATGACCCGGCGAGTTGGATGATCTAAAATTGAATAATTGAGGTACTACTGTGAATAGTTTTATTTGTTTTTACTTCCTGGTGATATAATAATAATTATAGAAGAAGGCCTTGTTTTTTAACCAAGATGATATCGAACTTATCCTCAAAAATATCTATTTTTCCAAATGCAGTAGGCTATACTCTACTTATTATATAAGTCCAGTTGAAATACGTTTATATGTGATTGCAGTTCATTATACAGTAGTAAGTTAATAAAGTTGATACAGTTAATGTGTTACCTACATTGATTAGAATTTTAATCAGTTATTAGATTAGATTGGATTAATTATCATTAATCAGTTTTTAGCTCACGTTAGATAAGTTGAGTAAATTTGAGCAGCGGGCCGCTTAGCGCAGTTGGTTGGAGCGTCGCAACTTCAGCTTGCTGTCGTTTAAGTGGTCGTGGGTTCGAATCCCGCTCCACCGTCAGGCATTTATGTGTAATCATTCACCTCATTACCCACGCACAAGTCTCGGACTCATGTGGGCATCATCAGCAACAAAAAAAAAAGTCAACGAGCAATCTGTAATAAATCTTTATTACAGATTAAAGCTTATTTTTCGAGTGATCTAGCGTCTAGCTAGGTAAAGTAAGGCTAAGTAAAACATATTAAATGTTTTAATATGTAAATACAGAACTCAATTACTTCAATTCAATTCCACTTACAATCTCATATTTCCCTACCACTTGAATATAGAAATAAAACTCATTTAATTCAAATCAATTCCAATTCCAATCATGATTAATGTATTAATGTGTTAATTAATGTATTGATTATTTCAATGTTGTATGACAATTGTCGATGTTATATTTGTTATAACCCATGACAAATGAATGAATAAATAAATAAATAAAAATCCCTGTATTTCCCTAGAAAAAATAATAAATATTGTATTTCGAACTGCAAAAATAGAGGGTTGGGAGCTTTTGCATAGCACCAAAATATCATAATAACGTTAATATTGTAATTTTATAACCCGACTCTGCGCAATCGGAGAAACACATATAAAATAGGAGAAATGAAGTCTCTGCTCATTGCAATAATTTTCTTAAACATATTTCCCCCCGTGTACAATTTAATACACTAATACTCTTACTGCACGCCCAAATTTGTCACACAGTATTTTTTTTCTTACGTCCAATTCAATGGGATTCTCAATCAAAAAATCAAGCTTAATACAAAAATTAATTTAATTTCACTAAAGCACATTTACCTTCGCATCCAAACACGAAACTCCTATAACCAGGTTTTGTACAACACATCAGGTATTTGCAATTAGTCAATATTGTCAAGCTGGTCAAGCACAATAGAGTACACGTATTGCGTGGCAATTTGACAATGGGAGGCCAACTAACAGCTCATTAAGCAGCTCTATCATCAAATAGAAGCGACCTTTTCACAACTGATGAATGCACTGAATGAGCAAAACAAAGCAATTTGTACATGACTAGGCAACATAGAATCGAATTTAATAATGTAGGCGGCGCTACGCAATTAGTATTCACTAGGACTTTCACTAGACAACGAAATGATTGACATGAAATGTCTGGAGCTAATTACTACCGGGAGCTATGTCGGGACAAACATGAGCACAGACTAGAAAGACCGACCACACACGTTGTTTCAATGCAGCAGCCGGCCAATTATTACATTAGACGGACCAATTTGATTGATCAAGCCAATCGAGAAAGAATCGTCTCCTATTTTCGAGCGGCTAGTTGCGGGACAATTGAATTACATTCGTTAGTTGAGAATTGATGTTGAACTCACTTCAAAAGTTCCTCTCACATTTATATGAGTTTCCCTCTTCAAATCCATTTATTTCTCTGCAGAATCGTATCAAAATTATTTATCTTTACAGGGGATTATTGCATGAGCAAATACAAGCTTGTAATACCAGTAATCAGCTGGAAATTTATGAAATTCTGTTGCATGAACACACCATTCAGTGAACTAGTATTAGTAGTGGCTTTTACCAAACAGTATTGCATTTTAGATAAATTAATTGCAAAATTATCCATAATTTGTATTACATATATATTATTTATAAATCTGTCATTGCACCATTTGATGTGTTAATATCGATCATTGCAACATTTTAGTCTAGAATTATATTACTTTTCATGTCGACTGCAAGAATCGACTATAGTCTGTTCAGCGAGCCTACGGAATGAAGTAAACAAACTTTGCATGTGTGTGAGTGAGGAATTCCGAGAATTGTACTGGCATCGGTCGGTCGGCCTATTCCATTCATTGCCAACTCCTGTTCATTCAACAGCTGATGTCGCACTTCCAGTTTGTGAAATAAATAAATTATTATTGCATTATTTCAAGAACATATTAGATTTTAAATTCAGTTATCAAGTCAGTATTTTCATTTCTAATGTATAGGTAAAAATAATTCAATCGACAAATTTATGAACAATTCTAATAATAGTGATACCAGTGATTGCTGAATGTTTGGATACATTACCTAAGCATTGAAAATAAGAAAATAGCCATCTCATTCATATAATTCGTTATTCTCATGTATCTATTTCCATTTACAATAAATAATAAGTATTATCCAAGTAGGTGTTTGAAAATGATTATTGAAAGTCGTTTTCAATGGGTAGGCCTGTTGCCTGTTCGATGCGTTTCGAAAACTAGGCTATCTGTGAATCGGGCTTCGTTGAGTCTCGGCTTGCACGCACGCACATGTTTGTTTACTCCACTCCGTAGTCTCGCTGAACAGACTATAGTAAAACTGGGTAGTCTATTATTACTATTGCCAGCATTTTGTGTTGCATCAAGAAACATCTGTCACTAGTATCACTAGAGGCTTCGTTTCAGAAAAATTTTGCAAATTACAGGTCAGCTGATCAAAATTTAGGTTATCTAGGCCATTCTTTTTGGTAATTTGCATCCACAAAATGGATGCGTTCATGCGAGTCACACCGCTTATCGGTGCACCGGAAACTAGGCGTCTGATTTGTTGATGAATGTTCATAGATTTGATTAGACCAATCAGATGCCTCACTTTTTGGTATATTGGTGAGCAATGCGGCTCCCATGAACCCATGTGACCCTTATATTATTCTCATGTATGCTATTTCACAGTTGTGCCATACGAGAACAAGGCAATGTTGTTTTGTTCGGATTAACAAAAAAATTTATGAGAGAAATAACTGATGGTTCATTATATTCAGCTCCACATTGAAATAAAAGATTGATTTGTTCTTTAATTTTATTGTTCTTTGAGGTTAACGGACAACACTGACACATTATTTAAGCAGACTTTCCCAGAAGGAGTCTATCCTACAACACCAACTCATCCCTCTCATGAAAAGAAGGAAAAAGTCGTAAACTAAGTCAAAAAACACTTTTTAACAGAAAAAATATGGCTTAAGTTAGCAGCTCTTGTTATCAATTTATTGTCACGATCGATCGCAAAACCCTAGAGCCTTGATTTAGGTGGTAAATTGATAAGGTTTCATGCAAAGGGAGCTGAAAAATCAAATAAAACATGTTGCAAGTCAGTAACTACTGTAATTATTAAGGTATTTCATAAATCACGCAAAATTTGCTTTAAAAACAGGATTCATGTTTTTCAAGTTTGAAGTGGACATTTTACAGCTAAACATGTAAATACATCATTTTGAAAATGTATGGCTGAGTTAACTAATATTAAAAAATGTAGACTCACCTAAAGTTTATTAATAACGGTTCTATTATTTTACAATGGACAAAAATAGCAATGTGAAAGCAACCATGCAAAATAGATGTGTTTCGCCCAATACCATTAGCCCCGATTTTAATTAGTTTTGGATTGCTTTTTGCTATTCGATGATTCATATTTTCTAAATTATTGAATTTTTTTCTAAACTTTCTGCAGATTTCTTTACGAAATAATCTGTATCGACCAAACCAAAATAACCAAATTTGAAATGTAAAAAAACTATAAATTTCGTATAATTAAAAAATAGGACATTTCGATAATTAAAGTATGGTAATTATTAACTTTTCATGTATGGTAATTCTTGAAACATGAAATTTATTAAATTCTCAATAAATGAACTCCCTAAGGTGCTATGAATTCTAGCAAGTGAGAACCTTGTCAAAAATTAAGTATTAATTTAAATTTGATTATCAAAGTATTTTGTCGAAATGTGTTGAGAAATTAGTTTATTTATATATATTTAACTTCATCTTCATTAGAAGTATGTTTTCAATCATTAAATTCACTAAATAAAATGCATTCATAATCTAGCTAAACATTTCCGATGACTAGAAAAATTCAATTTACTACCGAAGCTTCGCCTGTAAAAGTATGACTAGTCTGGACTGGTATTTTGAAAAAACGGATATCATCACATGTATTGATGCAACAGAACTTGGTAAAAACCACTAGTAATACTGGTCCACCTACTCCAATGTTGGTAAAACATTTCAAATGCTCATGCAACAGAATTTTTCAATTATAGATGTTTTTCTAGATTGGATTACATTTGGGCTGCACAAAATTCTCTGAAAATAGCCTCCGTAATCTAAAAGTTAAACAGCTGACTGGTAATTTGATATATTTTATTGTTATAAAACTACTGTAATAGTAGTTTATGCAACGATTTTATTTTGACCCTTATTAAGGCACGAGTTAGATGTAAGTTATAACACGAGCGAATGCGAGTGTTATAAATATCTCACGAGTGCTTTAATGGCCAAATAAAATCGTTGCATACACTATTTTATCTACGACCACTAGTATACATTTAATTAAAACAATTTCATTTTACCTGTGACTGTCAGAGGTACCTAAACTCTCATCTCAAATACGAGAAGTTATAGTAGATTGTTAGGTTGAAACAGCTGGTGTAGCAGTTTGATCAAATCAGCTGATGTTTCACAATATTGAATTACGATATTGATTCCATCAAAAATGCTTCTGATTGGTCCAGAACCCGTGTTATAATATAGAACATGTACTATAATGAGCTCATTATGCAACGGGTTTCAAAAAGCATTTCGAAAAGACAGCTGTTTTGGCATCAATTGTGAAACTGTAATGTATACATTATGACATGGTCGTAGATAAAAAAATAATAACATGAGCTATAGCTGTTTCTTGATGCAACAGAAAATACTAGACTGGTAAGTTGGATATATCAGACCTGTAAAGTAGAACTGTTTTACTAGTCCATTCATGCAACAGGTCCCTGATTGTATTCTTGTATGTAAAGTACTATGATCTGGTTTGAAGATCATGTTATGGGGAACATGGACCTACTATTTTAGGTGGATTCTTAACCAACGAGTCTACTGTCTACTGATGCTACAAGGTGTTTCCTAATGACAAATACTTTACCACAAAAATAACAATTAATCTACTGTTCAGGTGAGAGGCAAAGGTGAGACAGCATCGCTTGACGAAATATGGAATATGAACAACTATAGAATCGGACTGGTTGGAAGAGGAAGTTGTTTGAATAAAATTGTCATGAAAAACAGGAAATGAATGACGGAAGGTTCATGCCCTTAGTTTTTGTGCCGTTTCCCTCGTTTCTACACTGCGATGACCCTTTTTTCAACTATTATAAAACTGTGAAGTGACAATGACCTTAGGTGAGGTTATGAAAATTTTTTTTGTGACAACTTGAACTAGAATTATTAGGGTTGAGAAAGGACAAGCAAAAATATGAAGAATGTCAACGACAATCAAATAACAACAGTATTATCATAGAGAACAAACGAGCACCTTGACCTGAATTTCATTTCATTTCATTATACAGTAATTATAAGCGTATGTGACACATTTCTAGGCTGGTAACAATTCAACTTTTCTATTCATCATAACACTAATCTATATCACCTTCTTTCGGTATTACACCTCTTCTTGATTTTCTTCTCTTTCTTCTTCTTCCTGCTGCTTCTTCTTCTTCCTACTACATCCTCCCCTTATTCTTTCTCCTTCTTCCTACTTCCTCCTCCTTCTCCTACTTCCTCCTCCTTATCATCATCCTCTTTCTCTTCTTCATCTCCTTCTCCTCATCCTCTTTAGCATCATCTTTCTCCTTCACCTTCTACTCCTTCTCCTCCTCCTTCTTCTTTCTCCTACTTCCTACTTCCTCCTCCTCTTTCTTTTTCTTCCTCTTCCTTATCATCATCCTCTTTCTCTTCTTCTTCTTTTTCTCCTTATCCTCTTTAGCATCCTCCTCCTACTTCACCTTCTACTCCTTCTCCACCTTCTCCTCCTTCTTCTTCTCTTCCTTATCACCCTCTTTCTCTTCTTCTTCTTCTTCTTCTTCTTCTTCTCCTCCTCCTCCTTCTTCTTCTTCCTCTCCTCCTTCTACTCCTTCTCCTCCTCCTTCTTCTTCTTTCTCCTTCTTCCTACTTCCTCCTCCTTCTTCTTCTTCTTCTTCCTCATCATCATCCTTTTTTTCTTCTTCTTCCTCATCATCATCCTTTTTATCTTCTTCTTCTCCTCCTTCTCCTAATCCTCTTCAGCATCCTCCTCCTCCTCCTTTCACTCCTCCTCCTTTCACTCCTCCTCCTTCTTCTTTTTCTTCTCCTCCTCCTCCTTCTCCTTTCTCCTACTTCCTACTACCTCCTCCTTCTTCTTCCTCTTCCTTATCATCATCCTCTTTCTCTTCTTCATCTCCTTCTCCTCATCATCTTTAGCATCCTCCTTCTCCTTCTTCTCCTCTTCACCTTTACCGTCTTCTCCTCCTCCTCTTCTCCTTTAACTTCTTCTCCTCCTCCTCCTCCTCCTCATCCTCCTTCTTTTTATTTTTCTTCTTCCTCTAGGAGAAGAAGAAGAAGGAGGAAGATAAGGAGGAGAAGAAAGAGAAGGAGGAGGATGAGGAGGAGAAGGAGAAGGAGGAGAAGGAGAAGGAGGAGGAGGAGGATGAGGAGAAGGAGGAGGAGGAGGAGGAGAAGGTGGAGAAGGAGAAGGATGAGGAGGAGGAGGCGTTGGAGGGGGGTCGAGGAGAAGAAGAAGGAGACGGAGGAGGAGGATGAGGCCGTGGGGGGAGGAGGAAGACGAGAAGATGGAGAAGGAGGAGAAGAAGAAGAAGGAGGAGGAGAACGAGAAGATGGAGAAGGAGGAGGAGTAGAATGAACCCAAAATCTTATGACTATAAAATTACATTCACATCTCAGAAAGACCAAAAAAGCGTTGATTAAAATTTAGAATATAATCCATCAACTCAACCAGATTAATCAAATTTTTCCAGAACGTATGTTAGAATTGCGGAGCGAGGGCGTATAGGATATTGTATTGGAAGGTATAGTTTGGCGCTCTGTGGAATGAATGTTGGCGAAAATGAATCTCCACATTCATTCCAAAGAATTCAATGCCGTGTACGCGAGATTGGACATGCAAAATTCCTGTATTAAATCAAAACTTTTCATTACTTTTGGAGAATTCGCACAACGCACATTTTTTTTGTATGAGAGGTATGAAAGTTATATTAAAAACCTGGATTGTAGAAAGGTGTGAATTGTGAAAAGACAAAGCTAGAAAATTAGGGGAGGGAGGGAAAGGAAGAATTTATGAGAGAGCGAGAAGGAGAAAGAGTGACCGAGAGGGAGTGAGAGAGAACGAACATGAGGCTAAAGGGAGGTAGTGAGAGAGAATGAGGTAGGGAGAAAGAGTGAGAGAGAGAAAAGAGGAAAAAAGAAAGGGTGATGGAGAAAAAAGAAAGACCAAACATAGGAGCACACGAACAAATGACAGAAGAAAAAGGGAAAATTTATGTATGCTGTTTGACCGGGCCCTTCCCAAATATAGTATCCTGGATAGAGACGCTGGATATTCATCATCGTACCTTATCTCTAGCATTTTGTTCATTTGTGTTGCAGCGCTTAAATCAAAAAGCTACTTTTGTTTTAAGGATAAACTCCCTGATTTTCTATAAAAATCGTTTTGTAAACAGAATCATTACATCATTACTCCTAAATCGTTGTTTAAAATAAAAAATAGGATGCAACACGTTTTCAGGATATTTCATGTAACTACAGTATTCGTCACTATCGGAAAATATGAATTTCAATGTTTAGATAAATGCAAGACATGTACTGTGTTGAAAATGAATATAATATTAAAAAAAAACAGTTCATGCGTGTATTTCTCAGTTGACCTTGACTGCATTTCAGTGAGCTTCTAATTTTTTAGTTTTAATTTGATTAAATTCTAGCCTTATCACGTATTTTTCTTCTTTGTTAATTTCTTGATGTTCACAGTGTTTAGTTATTGAGTTGACTCGTATTTTTGCTTGTTTCTCCTCCCACCAGGGGGCGTGACTTGACAGCCAATCACAACGTTTGATGAAGGTCAGCCTCTTTCCCGCTTAGCCAATAGTATCATTCCATGTTCAGTATATATTAAGCTTCTCTGTACTTTAGTTTTTAGTTTGATTGAGATTAATGGTGTAACAACCGAAACTAGTTTCTCAAAGTTTCAATAAATGTGGTTGTGACAATTCCGTCTTATTATTCATTATGGATACCTCCCACAATATCACCTTCACCACTACAAAGAAAGTTAATAGAATTATTGTTATAAACTGAAAATCTACATGGTGGTCAAATCTAATAGTCATAAAAAAATAGTCTATAGTAATGAATTTATTCATATAGCACGTCTAAGGAAGTATTTTACTTACTCGAAAAAACCATTATATATCCTATTCTATCGAAACAGATCAGGAATTTAAACCATTATTGTATTAAAATGCATTAAATTCACCCATATTATAAACTCTTTTCAACAACTGTTTTAACTCTTTCAAACCCTTTCTAGTGTTCTATTTCGAGTTAACTTTCAATTAAATAGCTTGAATAGCCTTAATAGCCCTAAGTGGGCTATTAATAGGCCTTTATGGGCCATTTCATTTTTTTGGAGTAGAGTTTTATAGTAAATATGTATTTCAATATAAATCAAGCTCAATTTTTTGGACTATATAGCATTTTCAAAATTTATGAAGAGAGTATTTTTTAACTTAGTTGGATCTTTTATTTGATTTTTATTCTGCCTATGAATGAAAAAAAAATCATTTTACGTAAATATTTTTTCTCTCTCGTTTCTCTTCTTTCTTTTCTTCTTCTCCTCTACCTACACCTCCTCCTCCTCCTCCTCCTCCTCCTCCATTTCCTTCTCCTCCTCCTTCTCTTCTCCTCCTCCTACTTGAAATAATTAAATAATGAAGTAATGAAATTTATTCCTTCAAAACAGAACAAAATATTTTTCAAATAATATACAGGAACTAGAGTTGACCACATTATCCAGTATTCGTGGTCAACTTAAAACTTAAAAAAATAATTACAAAATAAAAGTACAAATTAAATTTGAGTCCAGCACTTATAGAAAACACTCGCACTCTATGACGCCTGCTCAAGTAAAATTAAATAATTATACAGCATTACAAACAACAACACTTTGCTCCAGACAGCTGAGACAGTAATGCAATACAAAATAAGAAAAATAATGGCAAGATAAATACGTATTGTACAAAAGGCAAATCTAAATGCATTGGTTTATAAAACCTGAATTACAGGAAAAAAAACATTTAACATAAAAATATATTTAAAAAATATATTTATCCTTTCACATAACCCTGTGTAAACTTCTCATCCTCCTCCTACTTCTCCTCCTCCTCCTCCTCCATTTCCTTCTCCTCCTCCTCCTTCTACTTCTCCTCCTCCTCCTCTTTCTGTTCTCCTCCTCCTCCTCTTTCTCTTCTCCTCCTCCTCCTCCTTCTGTTCTCCTCCTCCTCCATTTCCTTCTCCTCCTCCTCCTCTTCCTCCTTCTACTTCTCCTTCTCCTCCTTCTGTTTTCCTCCTCCATTTCCTTCTACTTCTCCTTCTCCTCCTTCTGTTCTCCTCCATTTCCTTCTCCTCCTCCTCCTTCTACTTCTGTTCTCCTCCTCCTCCTCCTTCTGTTCTCCTCCTCCTCCTCCTTCTGTTCTCCTCCTCCTCCTCCCTCATTCCCTTCTCCACCTCCTCCTCCTCCTCCTTCAACTTATCCTTCTCCTTCTCCTCCTTCTCCTGTTCTCCTCCTCCTCCTTCTTCTCCTTCTCCTCCTCCTCCTCCTCCTTTTTCTTTTTTCTTATTTGAGCATCTCCTTCATTACTGAAGGTCGACAACAATTCCAGCAACATTATCTCTATGCAATATTGTTCATAGGCTCAGTTCTGTCCAGCATATTCATTTTCAAACCATAAAATATTCCTCCAGTAAAAAATCAACCGTTCCAATGAGAATCACCGTACAATATTCCTCCTCTTCGATAAAAAGTCCCCTTTCGACCATCCATTTCCTGGAGACTTATCTTTGCAGCGACGTATCTCATTCCATTTACTCATATTTGATTCGCCATGTTGATGACATTTTTATAACAGTTATAAAGATGAATATTGTCCATAGAAAGTCTGACGAATTAAAAGAGTGATAGAGATATCAGCGATCAGTTATCCCCCTTCACTCTTCGCAATCGGAAAAGGATGACAACTGTTCTCTTCGTTACCAACCCTACGCTCATATTTCGTCTAAAAGCATATTCATTTGATTAAATACCCCTCCCTTTTCCCTAAGCAGGGCCGCACTACGACCGCATTTCAACTTAAATGCACGAGCCGTATTTGATTTAACGCTACATTTCATATTCATGTGCCTCTAAAATGTCATGAAAGTTAATGGATGAAGGGTGATAATCCAACCATGTAATTCCACAGAAGTATCAAATTTCGCGAAATTATATTCCATTATGAATAGTAGCATAGAGATAATTATTATTATCGTCGATATTACGGTGTGCCATGGAAACTTGGTAATATATCACTTAAAAGTTGATTAATTATTCCGCATAGCGGCGATCTCCTGGTAAGAAGTATAGTAGGAGTAGAAAGAAGAACAGTAGAAAGAAAGAGAAGGAAGAAGAACAGTAGGTAAAATTAAGAACAGTAGGAGAAAGAGAAGGAAGAAGAACAGTAGAGAGAAATAGAAGGCAGAAGTACAGTAGGTAAGAAAGAGAAGGAAGAAGAACAGTGGAAAGAAATAGAAGGAAGAAGAACAGTAGGTAGAAAAAGAGGGATGAAGAACAGTATAAAGAAAGAGAGGAAAGAAGAACAGTAGGTAGGAAGAGAGGGATGAAGAAAAGTATAAAGAAAGAGAGGGATGAAGAAAAGTAAAAAGAAAGAGAGGGAAGAAGAACAGTTGGTAAAAAGAGAGGGAAGAATAACAGTAGGTAGAAAGAGAGGGATGAAGAGAAGTATAAAGAAAGAGAGGGAAGAAGAACAGTAGGAGAAAGAGAAGGAATAAGAACAGTAGGTAGAAAGAGAAGGAAGAAGGACAGCAGGAGTGGGAAGGGAGAAGAACTGTAGGTAGAAAAAGAAGGATGAAGAACAGTAGATAGAAAGATAAGGAAAAAGAACAGTAGAAAGAAAGAGAAGGAAGAAGAACAGTAGAAAGAAATAGAAGGAAGAAGAAAAGTAGAAAGGAAGAGAAGGAAGAACAGTAAAAACAAAAAGAGAAGGAAGAAGAACAGAAGAAAGAAAGTGAAGTAAGAAGACAAGTAGGTAGAAAGATAAGGAAGAAGAACAATAGGAGAAAGAGAAGAAAGAAGAACTGTAAGAGAAGGAAGAAGAACAGTAGAAAGAGAAAGAAGGAAGAAGAACAGTAGGTGGAAATAGAAGAAAGAAGAATAGTTGGTTGAAAGAGAAGGAAGAAGAGCAGTAGAAGATTGATTTGTTATTTTTCCATTCACCTATGTAATAAGCTTAATCTATGCTCACCTTGTAGGCCTATCATAAAGAGAAAGTTTCGATAAGAACGAGCTCCACAGTTCGAATCTAGCATACCTGAAAAGAAACAAAATATTTAGTAAGAAAATCAAAGACATACAGCTATTGATGGCTACCATCAAATATGTTTAGAAAGGGCAAAATGAGCAAAAGATTCATTTTAAATGTCTATTAATTATTCCTCATTAATCAATAATTATTACTCGCGAAATCTTTTATCCCAAATATTACATTGTAAAAAGGGCCAAAAGACGAGAGTGTGAGTACCTTTATACAAATTTACCTAATAATACATATAGACACTAGACAGAGATTCAATAGTTCTTTCCGATCTAAGCACCGATTAAACAGCACTTCCTTTCTACCAAAATAAGTTTATTTATTTATTTCTTCAATTATTTATTTATTTCTTCATTTATTACAAAACCACTATCAAGTAAAGATACAGCCCACACAGTCACAGCCCACTACTGCTTCTTTACAAATTTTTAATAAAAAAATTCAAACTTTGGGTTACGACCAAGTTTAACTAGAAATTTCACTTTGAAGTGCAATTCTGATTCTTTCCAAAATATGAATATTAATTTAAATGTTCACAAAAAGTCAATACAATCACGTGTTAGACTTTTATTGAGGCATGATATATTAAGTTGTACCAAAGACAATAATCACTAATGTTCAGACAATATACTGAAGCATTAGTTACTTTAAATACTTTTTGGCTGTACTTGTGTATTTTGTAATCAAAGTATCTTATCGAGTTCAACCATGGCCTCCTCTAACAAGGCCGCGGCGAGGGAAATGTGGCAACGCCGCAGTCCCGGCCTATTGAGCCAGCCGCTGTAGCACAAGTTCATATGGAGCTTCCATGCAGTGCTAACTTTTAAATGCTTGTTAGGATGGATTTTTGGTGGATTTGACTACTTTTGACTACTGCAAATTAGTCTGCAAATTAGATATAAAGCATTTATAATGCAGTGCTTCACATATTCCTTTCCTTAGGAATTAAAACAAATCGGGATGATCATAGAAATTGTTGAGTAGTGTTTAGATGCATTTGAAGAGTTTGTGGAGAGTGTGGCGAGTAGGCCGGTGAGTGGAGGGGATTGCGGAGTTGCCACATTGTTGGCCGCGGCCTTGTTAGAGGAGGCCATGGTTCAACTCAATCAATTAATGTCATTCACTATACTTTGTTATCATTTCTATCAATATACAGGGTGTCTCTGAACTCTCTACCGACCTTTTCAGGTATTATTCCTGGACCATAGACAACCAAAATATCATATTCAAAATTTCAAAAACTCAAAAGTTACTCGTATAGCCGCCATTTTGTTTTTTTCACATAGGAAATTTTAATTCGAGAACGGCTAGTTGTAATTGAATGAAATTTGGTGTTTTGCTTTATAGTGGAATTATACTTGAAACAGCTGATCGACGTGACTCACTAGCAGCGATGTCACATGATAACAGTTGATATTGACAAGAATGCAATATCTTAAAAATGGATTTTCTCCGTTATTTATGAACCGATTTCCGTAAATTTGGTGTCATTAGATATGCAATTAAATTTTCTAAATAAAAAGTAATAAATGTAATTTTTGTTTTTAAGATATTTACGTTTGAAATTTTTAGGCAGCCGCAATTTTGAATATAATGATTGTAAAAATTAATTTTCTTCCAGTAATTAGGTTTTTAGGTAATAAAGGAAAATACCAAATTTCAGTCAATTATAACTAGCCGTTCTCGAATTAAAATTTCCTATTTGAAAAAAACGAAATGGCGGCTATTCGAGTAACTTTTGAGTTTTCGAAATTTTGAATATGATATTTGGGCTTGTCTATGGTCCAGGAATGATACCTGAAAAGGTCGGTAGAGAGTTCAGAGACACTCTGTATAATGAATCATCAATGTGAACTCTACAATTAATGTCATTCCCTGCTCATTAACAATCACTCCATTGTGATGCTGGATTCAGTTCTACAAAGACACGTCCGTTGTGTTATCGTGCATACGGATTTGCTGCGGATGTTTCCCGGTGACACATGCAGAACTGTTTCGGGCGCTTTGAACAACAGCAATAAAACGATGCGGATCTATCGGGTCGAATGGTCTAATGAAGAGCGAACAGCGGCGATGATAAGAAGAAGACATCATGTGTGCCTATTGACTAGAGGCAGCAGATAAGAGAGTCCCAGTCCCGGGGGCAACGCTGTTGATTAGTCACCGGGCCCCTCACAAAGCAAAAGGCCGCCGCCTACACAAACAAACCACTGGTTGTGCAATCTAATCCACGGTTCGCGTCTTAAACCCTTCTAAGCCGGGGACTGTCGCTTTTCCTCTCACTCACGCTCCCATCTTGAACGCTTTCCCTCTCGCTTTATATCGCTCCCCCATCTGACACCGGGAAAACTCAACCCTTTTAGTTTGCTGGCGCTCCATCCACTTAGAACCTATTAAAACGTGACGTCACCATTTGGAGACCTAAGTGATGGGGTGGGGGTGGAGAGGTGGTGAAGGAAACCCCAAAAACCTCATCGCTGTGAAATACAAAACTTCCAATTAAAATGTTCTCGACCGCTGGCACGCACCGTGCATCCACCTCTCCTTTAATCTCATGTTTATTGCTCTTGTTTGTTTTATTGCTAGACTCTTAATCAGTGACCGTTCGGCGCATCCTTTGTACTACACCCCCCTTCCCCCTTCACGCTCTCTAAAGCCGATTCACTCCTGAGTGTTTAATCTGAATGGATGGCCTTCTAGATTATGGCGTTCATAATCCCTGCCTTGGATCAATATAACAATGGTATCAAGTGTGTACTTCAAGTTATCTGCGTGCTTGGATTCAAATGACACCGAATTAAAGCAGGTTACATAGGCCTTCTCATTCCATACATGAGACTCGCTTGTTATTCTTCAAAATATTGAAACACTACAACACATTACGCTTACATTTTCAAATATAACTACACACACAGCAAATACAATACACGGAGAACTTAATCTTGGATAAAAAGTTGTCAGGTGACATACAGTAGCAAAAAACAGGTCGAATTTAGAACCTTTGTCTTTTTGAAAGTCGGGTAAAAAGGGCAAAACATACGCTGTAATTATGAAATAAGGGGTCGGTAGTACAAATTTTTTCCGGAGGATGAAGCCCACACACGTCTGAGACCTGTTTATTCATTCCTCTAGTTGTTCTACTGAACCCAATTTTTCTTAACTTTTCATGTGAAATTTAACGACTTGCAGTCAAATATTTGTTAAGAATAAGTATAATAACTCACTTAATCTGGCCGAGAACTTTCGAATCTATGAGATCCATCTTCAGAAGCGTGGGTTCCTAGCCTCGGCCAGATTAAGTGAGTTATTATACTTATTCTTAACAAATATTTGACTGCAAGTCGTTAAATTTCACATGAAAAGTTAATATTAACAACGCAGTTCGTCATGGAACAAGAAATCCAGGAACCCAATTTTTCTTTTTTTTTCTTATTCATTCCAAATAATGTGCTATTTTTCAAACAGGAGCCTATTTGTAGTTCTCCATTTCTATGATCACATAAAACAAAGATGACAAACATGCATTTATTTATATATTTTATATATTTATATTTTTTTATTTATTTATAAGGGCTACATACAACTGGACGTAAGAAAATAACAGGCTTTCAACCTATACTGCTTCTATTAGTAGATTTTAGAACTGAAATATTTTGAATCACTGAGATAAGAAACATGACAAATTTTTTTCAAAATGGAGTTGACAACGGAAATGGACTATTGAATATGACTCTTTGTTGTGATCAAAAACCACTCAGATTCATTCTCCACTAAGAAATAGAATTCTGATAATCTGAATGAGTGCAGAAAGCACACAAGTCATAGCAATTTTGTTTCTTTTATCAAAAACAAAAATCTTGAAAATGTGACTCATGTGGTTTCTGATCTCAGCAATATATATTCATTCTTACATGTAGCCTGAATATGACAAATCCGAGATAGTAATATTGAGAGCTATTAAATTTATTTATTGATAATCATCTATGTACATCATCACATTGCAGTAGAATGAAGAGGAAGAAACAGGCTTTACAGCCCAAAACTGCTTCCTCTTCATTTGTTGTGTGGGGAATGATAGCCGCGAGCCGTAGCAGGTATCTGTTCAATAAGATAGAGATAAGCTGCGTTTTCGTGGGTTCTGTTTGTAACGGTGACCGATTAGATTGGCTAACTAAAACGACACTGTTCACTGCTGTAAAATCACTTCCCGGTGGTTCGGAACCCACCTAAAACTGTAGGTCCAACTCATCAATCACCATCATCCACGCACAGGTCTCAGATCTATGTGGGCTTCATCCTCCAAAAAAAATTCAATACAGAAATGTCCAAATAAAAGTTTAAATAAATTTATTGGATAATTTCATTATTCAATAATGATTATTATTACTATCATTTCAATTGCAATTTGATTGTGGACTACAAGTTGTAATGGAAAGATCCGACTACATAACAGAACGGAATAAATTGGTTTTGTAGACAATCAACTTGAATTGAACAAAGGGAATCCTCAACATTGAGATTTCATGGAAACGTACCACACCCATTTATCTGGATTAAATTCCTATAGAATTCTCAGAATTAATTTGGGGGAGATCGATCGCAACGAATATGAAAGCCTAAATACGATTAATCACCAGGTGACAGATTGGAGATTCAAATTTCGCGGTATGGCCAGTAGCGATTGGCCCAGATTTATGGCCAATGGGGGACTGGGCATTCAGGGCATCACGTCAAGCCAGCTAACAAATTTCCCGCCAAAGCAAATGAGTACAAAATACAAACGAAATAACATTCGGAGTCGAGATAAATGAGAGAATACACATCGCCGTTCCAGAACGTGTACTCTTGACAATCCCTTGTAACGGTCTCATCGTTATCTTACACATTCCCTCTTTATATCTCTCAAGCCCTCTCACTCACTCAGTCTCTCTCTTCTCTCTCCGTCAAACCCTCTAAAACTCACTCGCTCTCTCTTACGCCCTCTCACTCACTCTGTCTTCTCTCTCCGTCGTACCCTCTCTCACACACTCTCTATCTCTCTCACTCCCTCATCCTTTTACACTATTTCTCTCACACCCTCTTCCGACAACACTCCCATTCTCTCTCCCACCATCACTTTCGCTCTCTCTTGACTCACACTCTCTCTGGCGTGGACTTATTTGAGTCGAAGAACCAGGGTTTATTCTCATCAATTGTTTATGGGTATGCTAGTGAGTGCGAATGTGCGTGTGCGTTTGTATATTAACTTGAGAGTACTGTCCTTATTAAAATTACTAAATATTTTGTTTTGTCTTCCAACATTTTTCTATCCTTATCACATTATCTTCTTTCCCTTTTATATTTCAAAACGTTGCATTGGAGAGCTTCTTTTTTTAATGAATTATCGAATCAAATTCTTTATTACCAAAATCCTGTTAATTACAATTAATCAACAATCAATTTGTACATTTTTTCTTTGGCGTCATTATCCAGATTAGCTTGTTCGCTAACGACGAGTTCTATATTATACTAAACTTACATACAGTTGATAAAAAAATTCTCAATAATATTCACTCTCTGATGATATCCTCTTTCTTCTTTCATTTTCATCTATTAATCTCATTCCTGTTTTCTTTCATATTTTCTTTTCAATTATATTCAATTTCTCCCTTTAAGTTCACTATTCAGGAAATTTCAACCAGTTCCAATATCCTTTTCAACTGCAATATATTTTTACTGAACAGATTCATCCATTTATTCATATCATCCTCTCTTTACATTTTTTATTGTCTTTTTCTTACAGGTTTAGTAAAGTGAATTCAATTACTAAAAGTAATTCCATTTTAAATTTTTTTTCTATGTTGTACTTTCCTTTTTTTCTTGCTTGTACGGCCACAGGGGACAACTTTAAGTTCATTTTTTGGCTATTCTTTTTGCCTTTAATTCCGCATGGTAGTTCTTCATGCGGTCAGATCTATTTTTTCTCTCAGCTTCGGATATCACCATCTTTTTTTCTTGAAGTCTATTCTTCTGAATTTTGTTTTTTCTTCTCTCAGTAGATTGTAGTTTCCGGATTTCTCTTTTAAATCTTTTATTTCTATACTCAGTTCCTTCATGTCCTCTATAGCCATTCTAAGCCACTTGGGTTGGGTTTTCCTCTTCCAATAAAATTCCGTTATATACTTTCCTTTTATATATGGTTGAATTTTTTTCTTGGAGGATGAAGCCTACATAGGTCTGAGACGGCCCTACAGTTTTAGGTGGGTTCCGAACCACCGGGAAGTGATTTTACAGCAAAGAATGTGTTTTTTTTGCTGGCCAATCTAATCGGTCACCGTTACAAACAGGACAAACGAGAAGGCAGCTTATCTCTATCTGATTGAACAGATACCTGCTACGGCTCGCGGCTATCACTTCCCAAAATTCATTTTTGTTTGTTAACTTATCGCTAAATATTTTGTTCTGTTTGTATTGTTTTGTTCTCGACCTGGTTAAGTGGTAGAGTGGACATTACAGCCCAAACTTCGCCACATCAACAAATAAAAAAAGTCATTCTTTCTACTCTCTCACTTATTCTCTCTGTCTCTCTCTGTCCCTCTCTCTCTCTCTCTCTGCCTCTCACTGCCTCTCTCTCCCCCCTCTGTCAGCCTCTCTCTCTCTTTACTCGCTGCCTCTCTCTCTTTCTCTTCTCACTCTTTCTCTCTCGCTCCCCCCCTCTCTCTCTCTGCCTCTCTCTCTTCTCTCTGCCTCTCTCTCTCTCCCCTGTCTCTGTCTCTCTCTCCTCCTCTCTCTCTGCCTGTTTTCTCTCTCACCCCCTCTCCCTTCGTCTCTCTCTTCACCCTCTCTCTCTCTCCCACTCTCTCTCTCACTCTCTCTCTCTATCTCTCTCTCTCTCACTATCTATCTCTTTCTAATTCTCTGTTCGTCACAAATATATCCTCTGTCTCACTCATTGTCAAACGAGAAGTACCGTCCAACCCAAACCGCTGCTCCGTTTGCCAGATAAGGAAAGTCAATATGGAGAATTTGTTTATCTGTTTATTCACAGACTGCGCGTAATCCAGGGACAAGAGATAGCGAGCGACGTGACTGTAGAGAGCTTTGCAAACTCCCAGAATGTAGTAATTCAGCGCGTAAATGTTTATAATCTATCTGAGAGCTATTCCGATGAATTGGTTGTGCGAGTTCCTTCTGATAAGAACAATTTGCCTGAGGGATGATGCGAGCAAGTAGCATAAACACTGATTTAACATGCTTCTGGAGTTTCCTTCATTATTCATGTGTTACCTACATGGTCTCTATTTCGATAAATTACAGCGTTCACTATATTTTTGTAAATGGGACAGTAATTGCTTACTAAATTTCAAGCGAAGAACAACAATATACTATGAAACATTCTGGGGAATAAATTATTATTCTCGATAAACTGGAACTACTTCACAGATAAAACAGATGAGAGAAATATACTCAGGTTGAATGATTTATTGTTCGCTCACAATTGGTATTTTGGGTTAGAAACAAAACATTATAATATTTGGTAGCTGGTTATTTCACTCGAACATCACCACACTTGTTTTTGGTAGCCATTTTTATTCACACACTACTAAGGGAGAACACAGATAGCTACACAAAATACAGTAAAACAGAAAATACAGTAAAAACAGAAAATACAGTAGGCATTAGTTACCTGATGATAAAGGCAGAAGCAGCCATCTTGAAGCGCGAAATTCAAATCTTACATAGTATTAAGGGGCCCACACACTAGCGAGTTTGGCTCGCGAGTAAGACTCGGCCAGCCGGACTCGGGAGAAAATCACTAGTTAGTGGGCTCTTTTCTCCCGAGCCGAGCCGAGCCCAGCCAGACTCGCGCAGGGCTACAAGCGCGGCTGGGCTCGGCTGGGACTCGCTAGTTAGTGGACGTTTTCCGAGCCGAGCCAGGCTCGGCAACTCATTATAACATAGCAGAACGTCAGAAAGCTATTATTTGCACTGTTCACAAGACGTAAAAATAAGTTGATTGAGTTATCTATTCAAGTTTGTATATTTACTGTTACTATGACAATACTATGACTGAAATAGTTACCAAGTTAAACTAATGTATAAACAGAAAAATAAAAAAGAAACCGTATATTAAAACTTGAATATTCAAGAGAAAATAAAAATGATAATATTGCAGTGCAGAGCTTATTTTTAATACAATACAAATAAATATTCGAATGTTGTTTTTTCAACAAAAAATACCTACAGTAACATAAAAACAAAATTCTAAAAAATAATTTCAATAATAATAGCTGCTAACAGATAAATTGTGTATAAAATAAATAAATAATTATTGAATGATAATGATGATGATAATAATAATAATAATAATAATAATACATCCCTTTGCACGTAAGCCCAATGCCTATTTTATATTTATTATTATAATATAACATTATCATTATAAATATAACAGTATTTAATAAATTGCAATATAACAATTATTACTTCGATACAACTGGAAAAAATGGAAGTAATTGAAAAATAAAAATTGAGTAAAAAGTAGATGAAATTAATCCTATATTTCATCTGACCTTTTGAATTCTATGGGCCCCCTATTACACTTTTGCATATTTTATTGTAGACGTTCTTCTTCTTCTTCTGAGGATGAAGCCCACATTGGTCTGAGACCTGTGCGTGGGTCATGAGTTGGATGATGGTGATTGATGAGTTGGACCTAAAGTTTTAGGTGGGTTCCGAACCACCAGGAAGTGATTTTGGTCTATGTGGGCAATTATTATTTCAAAAAAGAAGGAATAGTTATGCTATATATGTATATGTTTTTATTATATCATAAAATATTTTTAATTTAATTAAATATAATAGTTATATTGGTTATATTAGTTATAATATATAAATATATGTATTTATATTATTTTGTTCGATCAGTTATATTCCTGCATTTCTTTATAATGTATTTTGTACTTTGTGAAATGAAATAAATTCAAATTCAAATTCAAATTCAAATTTTACTGCAGAGAACAGTCTCTTTTTTGCTGGCGAATCTAATCGGTCACCGTTACAAACAGGACCTATGAGAACGCAGCTTAGCTTATCTCTATCTGATTGAACAGATACCTGCTACGCCTCGCGGCTATCACTTCCCTAATTATAGATCTATATCTATATCTATAATTATGTTATAGATCTATAAGAAAGATACTTAGAGGTGGGAAAATAATTGTTATAAAAAACATAAATCGTGCCTATAAACGCTCTGACATCTCTTTCTTTTATGTCAGAAAAAAATTAGAAGAAATAAAACATTTCTTAATAATAATAATAATAATAATCAAATTTCAAGAATTATGAAATTTTAGCAAAACCAATACTCTCTCTAGAGCATAAAATGACCTTCCAAATCAGATATTGATTGTAATTTAAAGATTTTGAGATTAGATGAGCTATATGGATCAGAATTAACACGGGCGCACTCCAGCCGACCTTGAAAAGTAGCCGAGCCGGACTCGGGAAGTTCACAACACGTTAGTGGTGATTTTCTTCCGAGTCTTACTCGCCGAGCCATACTCGCTAGTGTGTGGGCCCCTTTAAACACAGGGAGTTTTTTCTTGATAAACAAGTTGTTGATTGGAGTAAATGCAATTAACATTAAGAGAGGGAAGATACTCTAGTATTAGAGGGGTTTTCTTAATAAACAAATTGTTTATTGGAGAGAAATGTCAGGCAGAATGTAAGAAGAAATATTTCTCGTAAGACAAATCGATAGGAGATTGGACATAACATAAAACCACCAAATCATACATCAAAGAATAACACCATAAAATTGAATAAATTTACATAAGTGAGCAGGGTTCTCTCTAAATTCACAACCTTTGTTTTTGGCAGCCATTTTTAATAACACACTACTAAGGGGAAGACAGAAAATACAGTAGGCATCCTTAATATGTCTAAGATTAAACACAAATATTTTTGAACCATCCTTTGCGTAAGAATCTGCCCAGTCATTCATTACCTGAAATACAACAGTGGAATGGGTACGTAATTTTTTGTTTAATTGAAAAAAAATGGAGACAGCAGTTTCACATTTCCAGAATTGACTTTCAAAATTATCTTGTCGTTACTTTTTGTGGTTGCCAAATATACTGTCAATAAAGTCTTGCTGGTTATTTGTTGGGTTTGTTGGAATACCATGATAATCTCTCATATGGAATTAATGAATATTCTCTTCAAAACATTGTTAGACAATATTTAATATTTATATAAATATTAATATATATTTATTTAAATATAATATATTATTTAATAAATAATATTTATCTAAATATAAAATATATTTAATATTTATTATTGTATTATTTTATTTTTGTCAGTCTTGAAATTATTTTTTATTGTGTCATTTAGGCTCTTTATAGATCACTCTGTGAGTTTTTGTATGTAAATAAGCAAATATAAACTATTTTTATATTATATTAGTTATAATTATGTTGTTATTGTTCTAGAAACTATTGAATAATTGAATGAATATGAAAATCCACTCTCATGAACATGACAAATGGCAATCATTGATAACTATTAGACCTTTTTCTTGGAAAATTGAGTTATTAGGAAAAGTCATAGTTATTTTACTGTGTAAGTCAATAAAGGGATTGTAAAAGAGCTGATTTATTGGAAATAGTTGAAGAATCTTTTTGGGTAAGTCAATAGTAGTATAAAAAGGGGGCTTCAGGGACATCATTCCGGGAGTAAGTATGCTCCAAGAGTAAGTATGCTCCAAGAGTAAGTATGCTCCAAGAGTAAGTATGCTCCAAGAGTAAGTATGCTCCAAGAGTAAGTATGCTCCAAGAGTAAGTATGCTCTAAGAGTAAGTATGCTCCAAGAGTAAGTATGCTCTAAGAGTAAGTATGCTCCAAGAGTAAGTATGATACAGGAGTAAGTATGTTCCAGGAGTAAGTATGTTCCAGAAGTCCCCATCAACCAATAGTAAGTCTGAAATGGGAGTAACTATTAACCTAACCCACTTCTACCTAACCTAATTTACTTCTACCTAACTAATTTTAAACATCTCAGGACTTGGTAAATTTTTGAAACATCTCAAGAAAAATTTCTGAAAAATCTTAGGACTTGGAAAAATCTTAGGACTTGGAAAAATCCATTTGCAACTGATTTGTTATTCATTTTCCCCTAACCTAGTCTCAGTGTCCACTTATGCCTAAAAGTGTACACCATGTGTTCACCTAGTGTTCACCTAGTGATCACCAGTGTTCACCAAGTGTTCACCTAGTGCTCACTTGGGCTTAAAAGTATACACCAAGTGTTCGCCTAGAGCATGGCAGTGTAAATTTTTCATGGAAATAGGTTGAAAAGAAAAGTATATACTTTACATTACATTGTTTATTAACATAGACAATCGCAGGTATGAAACAATACATAGAAATTGGCTACAATATTGCCCCTTTCAAAGTCTCTGGTGACACCATAGGTCTCTGCCGACCTATTTAGAGTTTCCTTTACATGGCCCACACCATCGGTCACATCACATGGCGGCCATAATCTAGGATGTTGCTTAGCTTTACAAATTGATACCAGTAGAGCAGGATCGCCTGATTGACCATCCTCAATCCTAATGCATCTGACACGTCCATCCATAGAGTTGTAGTCAAAGCCGGCAAATGTAATCCTTCTTCTGCCAACCAAAGATAGACTCTGGTCACTGCACTCAAAATCACACCACCAAGTCTCAGCACTGTCGTTGAAATCAATCTCCAGCTTAACATCCTTGCTCCTCCATCCAGGCACTGAACGCAAGTCCATTATGGCTACCAAGCTATTCTTTAACTTGTATACCGATGTCAATGGAGTTCTACAATTATCAAATATGACTGCTACCTTGAATGGCAGTGTAGTAATACTGGTCATTGTTTTCGACTGAATGATGCTCAGCCAGACCCAGCTACCTCTTATATACTAGGAGAGCAGGTGGTGGTGGGGGAATAAATGATGACACAATATTCACATTTCATTCTTTATTGACAAAAACAAACTTCTACAAAAATGTCTATCTCTTTGTAATGCTTGCATAATCCAATTGTGCAGGATGTTTACTACATTGAGCGCACAAAATGGCAGTACATCCAAGCGCCCTTGTCTTCCGTTGTCACCAGCCAGCTTCATCTTCACAGTCTCCAAGAAGTTGAGCAGGTAATGTTCCGGGCAGTAGACTGTAGTAGTCTTCATCAGCACCTCCAAGTTGGGCGTCTCATGGAATAGGTAGGGCGAACTCAGGTCCACATACTCCACATTTTCCTTTTTGTCCAGCTGCAGTAGCGTTTCCAGCAGACAAATCTTCTCATATCCGTATACCAAGATCTTGATTGGCCGTCCCGAGTCACTGTTCTCGTGAAGCCATCTTCCAACTGTGTCATATACAATTTGCTTCAAGGCCGAATATGAGAGGTGTGTTTGGCCGGCTCCATTGCCCGACCATCTCAGTCCATGTTTAGCTCTTTGTAATTGATTGCTTTCAACCAGGCTGCTTGTTTTCAGCAATACGTCCGGGTAGGGTGCTTTGAAAAAGTAGTGGTGAGTCAACACATGATGTTCATCGTCATGTTCCAATATTGCCATCTCCTTGACAATAAACTGGTTATTCAATCCCTCAAAGCCTTGAAAGTCCATCAAGTAGATTGGTAGTGGTCCAAAAAGTTCTGTAGCCCTGCTTGGCGCAATGCCATCTTCATCGTCATCAGTGGAAGCCTGGTTGAGGTCGGTTGTACTTGTAGAAGCATCCTTCATCAACGATTTCTCGTGTTGAGTGTAGTAGCCTAGGCAGCAGCCCACAACATCCTCTCCATTGCTGGGTGGCAACTCCCCCTCCTCCTCCTCCTCATCCAAAAAGCGTAGAACTCTCCTGGACATGATGACTGCTTCACTTGACGCTTCTTGCAACTATGACCATACTGCTGCTTGCCGACTGCCTTTATATCCTCCCCCTCTCTCTCTCTAGACTGATTGAACAAGACCAGTCATTGGCTGATACTCCTTAATCACTTCGTGTATCAACAGACAATAGGCATGTGTATTTCCTGGAATGTTTTCACTTGCTTCAAACTCAACTCTGATGTCAATGCTTCCCGTCTTGAGCGATTCGTTTTGACGTGAACAGTCAATAGGAAACAGTAACATCTTACCATCCCGCACAGCATGTTTCTCAAAAAGTGGGTTGCTTGCTCGAGCGTCATCACGATTGTAGACTCCATTGAATGCTGCATACATATTGTACACTTGGTTGTCATCGCCATTGATGCTTTCATACGGATAGTACTTGTTGTTCAAGAACACTCGAACATCTTTCATTTTGCACAAGTCAAAGTATGAGCTATTCACAGTAGCCGCTCCTCTTCTTCCAGTCTGCAGTCCAATCACAATGTATCTTGGCTTCTCCAGCTGAGTAGTTGACTTGACAGTCCACGTATGTTTTGTGGTCTGTGGCAAAGACGGGTACTCGTACAGTTCCCAATGTCTGAATGGCATTGAGATGGGCGTGTTGTTTTGCACCAGTCTCAGCAGACGCAATTTAGCTTCATCAGACACCTCTACATAGGGCATCCTCCACACCAGTTTCTCAATTGTGACCTTGCCTGCTGCATTCAAACAGTCTAAAGTGTCAGCACTGCGTCTCAGCACCAGCTCCTGTTTCACATTCAGCATAATCTGCCTATAGTCCTCGGCAAAGCCCAACAGGTATCTAAGTGGCACATTCATGATGGTTGTGTTGGCACCATTAGCATCAAACGTGCCAAACCCTGTCTGGGCATCATATCTGTAGCCGGCTCCATCCATCTTGAGCTGTTCTTCCCGCTCAAAGGTCATGGCATTCTTCATCAGGCTGGCAATGCCAGGGCTACGTATGCTGTCCACTACAACTCCATTGATCTCGTAGCGTATTTCCGAAAACAGGTGGCCAAAGAATCCGGAGACACAAGGTGAGCCTCCCAAGGTTGCATTTGCTGCATTGGTCACCTTGTACTCCATGTGCAGATAGCTCTCCGATGGCAGTGTATAGATGTCCTGCTGCTGAATTGCTATCCGAATCTCATCGTTGGCACCAAAGCCTGTAGTGTACGGAGCATGAGAATGATATTCATAGCCAGTGATGCTGTTCTCCGCTGAAGGGCCAGCCCTTGTCACATCCAAAACTCCCATTTTTCAGTGTTGTTGTCGTGGTCTTCCTCCTCTTACAACTTGATAGCCTTTCTTCTGCAGATATTTGATGCTGCTCGATGTTAACACCACAGAGTCCAATGGTTGAATGACATCTTTCACAAATGGCGCCCTATTAATAGACTTTTGTTCTACCACCTCCATGGGGGATATTGCTGCTTCCACATCCAATCCTTGATTCCACTTGCCAAATAATAGAACCATCACTTGGGTTGTTGTCGCAAATGTAAGGTTATGTTTATTGGTTCCTCCCTAAAGTCCACCAGACGTCCGTTCTCATCAACAATCTCTAACGTAATGCTACCAATCTGCTTGGTGTCCACCGGTAAATAGATGACATTTTGTACATTCACACTCATTTTATACCCTGGATCAACATCTGGGTAAAACTCATAGATCACATGATCCTTGACTCCATTTGAGTAAGATCCACTCACAATGTTACACTTTATACGCAGCACATTGGGACGACTGATTTGCACTGTAGTGATACCTCTAGTCTCAACTTTAGCTTCTACAACTTGGTCGAATCCCAGCAGCTTTCCTATTGAATCAGGTTGTCTAAAGTCTAACATGGCATCACATAATACTAAGCATTTCAAGGTCGATGGGTCCACAGCCATCTGAAACTTGACTCCACGCTTCTTCATCCTTGCCTCCAGCAGGTTGGCAATTGTTTGAAATTCAAAACTACCTTCTGGCAATACTACCTTTTGCCAAACCATTACTGGAGCTTTTTCTCCTCCTGCCTGGGCAGCTCTGGGCTTCCTTTGAGTACCCTGGTTAGCAGTATCACTAAACAACTGCTGAGCAAACACTTTACCTGTAACTTCCTCATGAGTCATTGCATAGTCGTCCTCTGGCTTGGCTGCTGCTGCCTTCTGGTCCACTTTTGGAGCCAGAAAATGTAATGCATTGTTGTAACCATTCTCAACATTTGGTATAGAGTTGCAGCTAGTAAAGCTGATGAGACCAATTTCCCATTCGCCATTGCTTGTATCAAGTGGCGGATAAAATTCACTTTTCAATATTGAGGTTCTACCTCCAAAGCAGAGCATCATGGTCTTGACTGCTCAGTGTACTATTACACAATGACTTGATAAGAGTATAGACTAGTACCTTTATACTATGTGGGTGGGAGAAATGAAAAGACATGTTGTACATTGTTATTTATTTTCATCAAGCAAAAACTTTAAACATAAATGTCCACATATATGAGAGTAGAGATCCTCTTGCTTCTGATTGTAGTTGTACTCGATTCTTGTTGCTGGACTCAATCCTCTGTGCATGTAGTCAATAAACTCCTGTGGTGGTCTCAGGTTGCCAAAGCCATCAAAGTAGTGAACGATGCCATCCTTCTTCTTCACATAGCACACCCAATGTGTGCCAGCTCCATCACTTTGATCCAGGTTGATGATGCCACACTCCTGATCCAGTGGTCCATTGGCTGGTAGAGCATCTCGCATGAATACTCCTCGAAATTTCTTCAGCTTGAGACGGCAGGCATACTTGTAGAGGTCGGCATCTGTTAGTGCTCGGTCAGGTAGAGCTACAATCATCTTCTGCCGCCACATTGACGGCGACGCACCCCGTTTCCCGTCTTCTGACGCCTGAGGTACAGGCCTTGACCCTTGGTTGCTGCTGCTGTTCTCCTCCTCTGTGCAGCTCTCCCCTTCCTTTGTTGTTTAGCTCCTCCTCCAAACTTTGCCTTGGCCTTCATGATGTTGGTTACTGCTAATGCTGCAGCTCTCTCTGCCAATCCAGCATCTGAAGATGTTGCCACACTCCAAGCTCGTTCAGCCAAATCTCTGTCTGCTGCTGCTCTGCTCCTTGTATCACTATTCCTTGAGTAGGCAATGTCGTGCTGCTTGCAGGCTTGGTCAAGTTTGTTGACACCTGGATCACCTCTTGCTAATCGTTTTTCAAGCTTTGTACCTGGTCCACAGTACTGGTAGCCAGGAAGATGAAGTTCTACGGGCAGTAAGTCTATTGCTTTGTTGACTATTGTACCCGCTGCATTTGTGATTGCAGAAAGTACTCCTCTTCCTTGGTACCTCCGTTTTCCTCTGCATACAGCCATCTTATGTCGATCAGCAGCCTTGTCATCTCATTTTATACCCTTAGACGGCTTGGAGATTCCCATAAGCTTTAACATTTTATCCCTCAGTTGTTCTTTACTCAAATTGAGGTTTTCTCTTGACGTAGTAACATCCAACATGACAGTGAGACACTTTTCAACCACAGCCTTTGAATGCTCATCCAACCTTTTCTCTAAATACTGTTTGTTAACTCCATCTGTAGCTTGAATTGGTTCTTGCATATCTGTCAGTATTGAATTCTTAAGGCTTGTCATTACTTGCAATGTATCCACATCTCTTCTCTTTGGCAAATGAAATGACATCATATCTCTACATGTAATCAGATTCACAGCATCATGATTGCTGCGTGGATTTGCCAAATTGATCATACGCCTATGGCGGGCATTGATATTTCCCAAAGAATTCATGTTTACTCTTTCACTTGAGAGACTTACTGTCTCTTGTTGCAACGTTGTTGCCTTATATAGTGTGCAACTAGTATGCAGGTTTACCAACTATGTAACCACCTTCCTCCAGCTCTTCCAAGATTGAGTTGATTTCATTCTCATGTCCAGTGTTGCCAACTGCTTTAGACTGATCCAGCAGCTTCAGTCTGTCCACAAGTTCGTTGGGGTCATTGTAGTAGACATATTCAATCCTGTTGCCATCACTTGCCACCATATTGAAAGGTGCTACCAGTCCTCTTCCAGCAACTTTGGCTCCTTTTCCACTGACTGCTTCTCCTCTTATCAGATCCCTGATTGTCCTCTTGTACTTGATATTGTTATAGTTTGCAATTCTACCATCTGGACTGTAGTTTTCTCTGTAGACATTGGTAAAGTCCAGAAGTAATTTATAGGCATTCAAGTCGTCCCCCTCCAATTTTCCTTTGTTGGGCATTTTCATGAAAATCAACTCACAAAGGCCTGGTGTAGCTCTAAAAGTCTTTTCAATTCTACCATCTGTAGGATTAGACAGCACAATCTTGTTACCTTTAGGTCCAAAGGTAAGCAGCTTACTGCCTAGATAGTATGAGTTGTTTATCACTTTTGGTCCAAATGCATCATCAAAGTTGTGGTCCTTGCGCACTGATTGCATAATGTACTCTCCCACTGGTTTTGAAGCCAGATCAGATTGGGCCAAGGCTTGTTGTGCCACATGACTGCTAGTATCAAGCAATTTCTCAACACTAAGGTTTTCCTCATCATCATCATCATCATCATCACTCATGTCCTGACGCTTCCACAATTGTCGTGCAACACTTGAAGTACTTGCAGCTGGACTTGCACCTTCACCTGTTCCATATGTTTCAAAGATTGGTGACTCTTCTTCTCTAATATCTGGTAGTGATTGCAGTCTATGCCTTATCCTTCCTGGATAGGGAGTGCTGCTGTTGGCAGGTGTTGTTGGTGGTGTAGGCAATATACGGGGTGCATCCAATAATGGTGTAGTCATTGGAACTGACTGTTGTTGTTGTTGAGCTGGTGGTTGAGAAGATTTGAGTGTTTCAACAATAGTGATAAGTGGATCACTAAGTGGCTTGAAATGCTTTGCATGCTGCTCCTCTGTCAATTCCCTGCCCAGTGTCAGCTCTCTATGCTTCCGCTTGATGTTACGCTTCAGCTTGGCAATCTCCATGATGATTGGCGCAATCTCCTCCACAGTTTGCTTCTTCTTCTGATGCATACTCTTCATCTATTTGTCCATCTCACTTGCCATTCAGTGCTAGACTGAGCATAATCACTGTTGTGCTTCAACTAAAAATGTATCAAGACCTTTCCTGTAGCGCCCTCTATTCTTGTCTGAGGACTGATCAATTACAAGGAATGCATGCACAGATGATGACCATACATCATTGCACATTCTTCTGAATTCGACAAAGGTCATGTCAGATCCCACGTGATCTCTGTACAAATGTTTCATATTCAGTTCATCTTGTTTAAACATGATTAGAAAATTGGCATTGTCACGTATCAACTGTTTCGGTATACTGCTATAAGTCTGTGCCAGATAAAATGCATCAACATTACTGTGTCGACCAGTGGTGAAGTAATGCCTGATGGCTTCCTGTTGCTCGCAAATCACATCATCGAAAATTATTATTGAATTGGTGGGCAACTCATGTGGTGCAGGTATCTCTTCACAGGTGTCACACTTGGTGAAGCTCAGTTTAGGTCCAAGGTCTTCCATAATGGTGCGCAGTAGCTGATACTTTGGTTGAAATGCAGTTTTTGAGTAGAGATAGATGTTTGAAAATGAGATTCCTTTATGATCGAAAAGCATGTTGAACAGTAAATTGGTTTTTCCACAGCCTGATGGTCCACATATAATGCAGCACATATGGTTGGGGAACAAAGGTCCATGACGTTTCTTTGCATTCATTTCTGGGTTGGCCAGACCACAGCCTCTCACCACTTGATCAAAGTCAATTATATTGAACCTGTGACTCCTTTGCACAACCTGCTTCATCACACCAAATCTGCTCTATCAATCCAAGAGTCGTGACTGCGATCGTATCCTTTCCAGTGCACTAACAGTTTATTACCTTTCCTCTTTAGCACTCTGGCAATTTCAAAAACACTAGGTACTTTGGTTTTCACAATCTCTTCTGCATAGAATCCTCCTTGCACACGCTGTCCTCTGCAATCTTCCAACTCATATGTTACAGGTAATGTAGGTCGCACACGTGTTACTGTGAACAGTTCATTTGTCCAATTGGGTAGGTAGCCCTTGTCAAATGTCATTTTATACTTGCTTATTCGAACCTTATCACCTGGATCGATTTTTTGGTGAACACCCGGATAGAACTTGTTTTCAAATTTGTCCAACAAGCTCTGTTGATACTCTTGACGTTGCTCACCAAGTCTGGAAAGCAGTAATGTCTCATGCTCTTTTGTAACATCAACCGGTCGCATACCTATTGTCCTATGGATTCTTCCATTATACTCTTTTACAAGTGAGCTTAGAATATCTGTCCAGCAATAGGTTCCACGCTCAGTGAATTTGATCCACATCAACCGTTTAAGCGTTCTGTTGAAACGTTCCACTATTGAAGCCTTCTTATCTGAATACGTTGAATAGTGATTGATGCCATAGTGTTTCACAAGTTGTTGAAACTTTGAATTGAACCACTCTTTACCATCGTCAGTTTGCAAGTGTTTCATTGGATTCTGCTCAAATATAGGATGCATTGCCTTGACAACTGCATCAGCTGACTTGTTCTTTATTGGAATAGCATAAGCATACCTGCTGAGACAATTGATAATTGTAATAATGTACCTGTAACCTTTGTTCTGACGTGCATATGGTATCATCTCAACAAGATCAGCCTGATAGAGATCGTCTAGCCCTTTTACAGTTACCATACGTGTTGGGAAATTCCGACGAGCTGACCTGTGCAACTCTCTTGCTATTATAGCCTTCTCCATACTGATAAATATTGAATGTATACATAATATATATACTAGATGTCTATCCAGTAGGCATTGAAATGGCGCCAGAATGTCAAGGTCAGTGATTACGTAATGTTGCGCAATTATACACAGGCATGTTTTTCCTGCATTGGAATGGTGCCAGAATGTCAAGGCCAGTGAGGGCCTCTCCCTCTCTCTTTCTTGTTGAGAGCAATCCTTTGTTAACCTATATTCCACATCCTTCTACAATATAGTTGTACAATCATGAGTCTGGTTAATTAGTAGTCAATACATTGATAAATAATATTTATTGACAATTGTAATGATACATATAGAAATTGTTTAGTCCATGATATCGACAATCACCCAATGGTATAGCTGTCCTAGGTTGGCACTGGTGATCACTAGGTGAACACTAGGTGAACACATGGTATACACTTTTAGGCATAAGTGGACACTGAGACTAGGTTAGGGGAAAATGAATAACAAATCAGTTGCAGATGGATTTTTCCAAGTCCTAAGATTTTTCAGAAATTTTTCTAAGTCCTAAGATTTTTCGGAAATTTTTCTAAGTCCTAGGATTTTTCGGAAATTTTTCCAAGTCCTAAGATTTTTCGGAAATTTTTCTAAGTCCTAAGATTTTTCGGAAATTTTTCCAAGTCCTAAGATTTTTCGGAAATTTTTCTAAGTCCTAAGATTTTTCGGAAATTTTTCTAAGTCCTAGGATTTTTCCAAGTCCTAAGATTTTTCGGAAATTTTTCTAAGTCCTAAGATTTTTCGGAAATTTTTCTAAGTCCTAAGATTTTTCGGAAATTTTTCTAAGTCCTAGGATTTTTCGGAAATTTTTCCAAGTCCTAGGATTTTTCGGAAATTTTTCCAAGTCCTAAGATTTTTCGGAAATTTTTCTAAGTTTTAAGATTTTTCTAAGTCCTAAGATTTTTCGGAAATTTTTCTAAGTCCTAGGATTTTTCGGAAATTTTTCCAAGTCCTAAGATTTTTCAGAAATTTTTCTAAGTCCTAAGATTTTTCGGAAATTTTTCTAAGTCCTAGGATTTTTCGGAAATTTTTCCAAGTCCTAAGATTTTTCGGAAATTTTTCTAAGTCCTAAGATTTTTCGGAAATTTTTCTAAGTCCTAGGATTTTTCCAAGTCCTAAGATTTTTCGGAAATTTTTCTAAGTCCTAGGATTTTTCGGAAATTTTTCCAAGTCCTAAGATTTTTCGGAAATTTTTCTAAGTTTTAAGATTTTTCTAAGTCCTAAGATTTTTCGGAAATTTTTCTAAGTCCTGAGATGCTACAAAAATTTTCCAAGTCCTGAGATGTTTCAAAAATCTACCAAGTCCTGAGATGTTTAAAATTATTCTAAGTCTTGAGATGTTTCAAAAATTTACCAAGTCCTGAGATGTTTAAAATTATTCTAAGTCCTGAGATGTTTCAAAAATTTACCAAGTCCTGAGATGTTTAAAATTATTCTAAGTCCTGAGATGTTTCAAAAATTTACCAAGTCCTGAGATGTTTAAAATTAGTTAGGTAGAAGTAAATTAGGTTAGGTAGAAGTGGGTTAGGTTAATAGTTACTCCCATTTCAGACTTACTATTGGTTGATGGGGACTTCTGGAACATACTTACTCCTGGAACATACTTACTCCTGTATCATACTTACTCTTGGAGCATACTTACTCTTAGAGCATACTTACTCTTGGAGCATACTTACTCTTAGAGCATACTTACTCTTGGAGCATACTTACTCTTGGAGCATACTTACTCTTGGAGCATACTTACTCTTGGAGCATACTTACTCTTGGAGCATACTTACTCCCGGAATGATGTCCCTGAAGCCCCCTTTTTATACTACTGTCAATAAAAGGACTTATTTTCTTGTGAGAAGATAAGAACTTATTTTAAGTAAAAGAATTTTCATGTAAAAAATTGCATTGCCTGGATTTGTGTAGATTCATTATTACTTCGCACGTCTATCACAGCATGTAAAGCTTCAAAGAATAGCTGAAAAGGGAGGTGACGAACTAGAAAAAAGGGGTTGACATTGCATTTTTTGTTTCGAGATCAATTTATTCGCGCGTCGTCTCACACCAACTAGTTCGACAGCTTCAAACGAAGTGTGACTCAAGGGTGGGGGAAATCCGGCTAGTGCCGAGGAAACAATGGTAATTTTTTTAAAAGCATATTATGATGCAAAAATGTCTGGTAGCTGTGCGGAGTAATTAGAAAATGGGCCAAAGTAGAATGTGTAGAGTGAGTGCCTTGAGAGGAGCTTGATGATGAGGGAAAGAGGGAAAGGGTTATGAGGAGGAGGGACCGAGAGAAATGAGGGAGAAGGGAGTAGAAGAGTTTGAATGAACGAGGAAACGCCACGCACTCTTGGAAACGAAAGAGGCGAGCAATGAGCGAGAGAGTTTGAGTGAGAGTGGGGAAGACTTCTCTACTTCTAGACAACACTGATGAGATGTGCAGCAGAATTTTAATAGCGACGCCTTGCGTCATTAGAGCACGCCGCGACGCTACTGCTAGACAGCGTCATCTATCGGTTCCGCTTGTTAAGAGCCGTAATTGGATGTTTGGCAACTTTAATCGGAGAATGTCCGATATGCCCAGTAAATCACACTAGCCGCCATTGAAGCTCTGCCCCTTTATTTAGCACCAATCCAAAATATATATACATCGAAATTTATATTTCTTCCCCACTATATACCGAAAATAACTATATTTCCCCACTGTATACATGGAAAGTCACGAAGAAGAATCCACAACTACATACCGCTAATTATGTAACTAATTAGATGGTTGTTTTTGCCCACCCACTGCGGAGAAGGTGCATCCCACTAATGGCAATAATAACAGTATAAGCGATCAGTGAAATAGATCTGTTCACTGAACGTCTAACGGAATCTAGGAGGTGCTGTGAAAGGTTATGTTGAAAATTTATTGCACAATAAATGAAATTGGTTACAGAGTTGTGAGTTTGGGAGCAATGAGTTGTAAGGGCAGTAACCTGCGTGGGAAATCGCTTTCAATTCTACCTTTATCAAGTGTATTATTGTACATTGTAGATAGATTTAATGTAGTAGAACTTGAAAATTGTTCATGATTTATTAAAAAGCGTGATGCAGTAGACATTTATAAAGATTTTATCATCCCCATCGAATTTATATCGAGATAGATAGATACATGGATAGTTTATCCACAAATAAATAAATTATAACAAAAGAACATTTCAATGTCTTACAGCTATTAGTAGTTGGAAGAAACAAATGAAATAGAAGCTATATAGAAACTAAATAAAAAATACAAAATTATATTATTTACTGAAAAATAATTATATTATTTATTAAGGAACATATTAAAAAAATAATTACATTTGTGCATCAGATAATCAATTGAGAATGTTCTTAATTTGAGGAAGTGTTATGATTTCTACTATTCAATAAATACATATTTTAATATTTTTTGAAAACTTACACAATTAATTTGGAAATACTTTTTGATCTTCTTAAATGTTATCAAAACCACTTTAGTTATGAAAACTTATAATAGAAAACTCAGTGTGATTTACAGTTTCATTTCATTGAACAAAACCTGTGGCGAATTTACAGTAGGCCGAGATTCAGCCTTATACTGAATTACATCTAAGGTATAGGTTAGGTTAGGTTAGGAGGTTACAAAAATATATGTAATTGTAAAGGTTGCAAATCAACTAAAATTTAGAGTCAGTGAACTGGAACTATGGCTAGGGTCTCGAAGTGTGTAAAACCAATAAAACCAATAAAAGAATAAAACACTGTTTAAATGTTGTCAATTCCACTTCTTTATTACTACAGCACTGGACCGCGGTTTCGTGGCTTCACCAGTCACATTTTCAACATTACTTCAACACGACTGGTGAAGCCACGAAACCGCGGTCCAGTGCTGTAGTAATAAAGAAGTGGAATTGACAACATTTAAACAGTGTTTTATTCTTTTATTATGGAGTTCCACAACATCAACCAAAATTCTACAAATAAATAAAACCAATGTTTGTTAAACACAATTTATCAGGAAAATCCAGTTCTTTTAGGATGAAGCCCACATAGGTCTGAGACCTGTGCGTGAATAATGAGTTGAATGATGGTGGTTGATAAAACTACCTACAGTTTCAAGTGGGTTCCGAACTACCAGTTCCACATTATCTGTTGATAAACTGCAAATCTCTTATGAATAAGAACTAACTTCTCAAAATTTATCTATCAAATAATTAGTGTAACTAAAAAACATATTTTATTTAAGTTACATTTCTTCTATCCCGAACGATGGATTGGGTTATTGAGTGAGTTGTATGCCGTTTGCCTAAATTTCGCTCACAGAAAAAAGAACAGTTGTATGGTAAAGGGAAAAATTCAAGGCAATTTTCATATCTATAAGCCCCCATAGGGAATTCAGATCTAATTACTGATGTGTTTAAAAAAAATGCTGGTCTATTAACTAAGCTTGGAATTCATGAAACTGCTTAGTAAAAAGAAGGCTAGAATTTTGCAGAAATTTTTCAAAAAATTATTTGTCAATCTGTCAAAAAAAGATAATATTAACAGACTCATATACCTCAACACATAGTTTTTATAGTAAGGTTTCAAAATGTGAATTATTGATATAACATATTATGAATTTATTAAGTTTAACTATAAGGATTTTGTAATAGTTATGTTTTTGGTTGATAAATTTTGATTTGAATCTTTCGCCTATTTGTGACAAGAGGAGAAAGAAACCGCATCAATAATTCTTAATCATCGCCAAACTTCAAAAAGCAGAATTGATGGGAAAACCCCATTTCCTATTAATAACAGATCTAAACAACTTTAGTACATTACCATGTTCGGTATGAACCATCCTGATTCCCTAAGGAACTCGAGTGTACTCTATACTGCTCACATACTCCGCCCTAATATAGATGGTTCGGAAAACCTTTCAACCCTTTTTGAAAATAAACCCCAGGAAATCTAATTAAAAGCCTGGAAACTTCATATGAAAGGAACAGACGTTAGAGTTGGCGTATAAATCAGAGAAAAGGCTTAATGTGAATATCCTTCGTAATAAATTTTGATAATAATTTTAATGGGTGAGAGGGAGTGGGATGAGAGGGAGAGAGAAATAAAGGTCATACTCGGACATTTGTGGATGAATTATGAAGAGTGGCGTCTGCAAGGGTAAGGGCAAGGGCAAGAGTAGGGCCTCACTAAATACTGTATATATTGGACCTCGACGAAGTGCAAGGACCTGCCGCCTCCCACAAATGCAGGGGTGAACTACGTGTTATTAATGAATGGTTCCCAGGACTGCAACAAATATCGGGGGTCATAAGCCAGGGGAGGCAGACCTCCTGCAGCTAGGGGACACCCGAAGGGCTCTAATTGAACGCAGTTTAGACCGAAAAACGAAAAGTGTTGTCAAAACTGTCTCTACTATACTGGTGGTCCCGCTGGAAAGCTCCTACATGCACTTACAGGCGACGCCTTCCTGCTTTATTTTCTACTGCTAAGTAATACTAAGTTACTGTTTTAAGAAATACTGCCAAGTTATCTGTAACAGAATTCCTCTACTACGTTATTTTCTACTTCCAAGTAGTAAATTAGTATGGCTTTTCGTGGTGGGAAGACCCTTACGGGTAGTTCCACCTCGCCGTTTTTTTAACGACTGCTTTTTTTTTTATATGCAACCGGGACCGACGGCTTAACGTGTCTTCCGAAACACGGGAGTGGCTCGAGAAAAATATCTTGTACTCAACTGGGATCGAACCCAGGACCTTTGGCTTATCAGACCAGCGATAAGCCAACACTTCCAAGTGAACAAAGAGGATTTCTTGCTTTCTTTTGACTTTATCTGCTTCCTCTTTCTTTGCAGTTTTATGTTCGCTTGCAGTCTATGTTCAAATTCTTTTTATTCTTTCACAAAATTTATACCCGTAAGCGTCTCCCCGCCAATAAAAGCCATACCCATTTACTTCACTTTCACAAAATATATACTATTTATTTTTTGTAATTTACTTCTTCTTAAGTTTTTAAAAATTGATTGAATAAATTCCACGAATTTTTGTCAAAACTCGCTTTTTAATGTACTCTCATTATACTTCATTATTATGAAAATTTATGAATATAAAATTAATATGCATTTTTTCTGCAACTTTTTTGCTTTTTTAATTATTTTACTTTTTCTTTCAAAGCTTTCCAAAATTGAGAGTTCAAGAGTTGGCAAAATTTTGTCTAAGCTCGCAGTTTTAAGTGAATGCTTTTTTTGTGAAGGTTATCATCATACTTTACATTTATAGAACTTTATAAATAAACTTAATATGAACGTAATTATAATCTATTTGCTTGACCGATAAGACAATGTTATTCATACTTCAAAGCTAAGTTGAAAATAGAAACATTCAAATCTGCTATCTACGTTGTAGTTAATCATTTTGTTCCTGGATTGTTTGTTCCATGACGAACTGCGTTGTTAATATTAACTTTTCAAGTGAAATTTAACGACATGCAGTCAAATATTTGTTAAGAATAAGTATAATAACTCACTTAATCTGGCCGAGTACTTTCGAATCTATGAGATCCATCTTCAGAGGCGCGGGTTCCTAGATCATCATGTCAGTTTTTTGGTTAGAAGTGTTGTGGTTTTTGTAAAATATGATCAAAAACCACAACACTTCTAACCAAAAAACTGACATGATGATCTAGGAACCCGCGCCTCTGAAGATGGATCTCATAGATTCGAAAGTACTCGGCCAGATTAAGTGAGTTATTATACTTATTCTTAACAAATATTTGACTGCATGTCGTTAAATTTCACTTGAAAAGTTAAATCATTTTGTTTTCAATCACTTACATGCAAAATTTGTAAATCAACAATAATAAAGCAATCTAATACAATCTGATTGCTTCTTAACTTGTATATTTTTAATTATTTATCTTGATTTGTTTTCCTTACTTCATCTTCCTGTCATTCAATGGTTCAAATTCATGTACCTCCTCTTGAAAACTGTCTTTTTTCTTGGTTTGAAAATTTAAATTTAAGGTGTTCTTCTTACAAGTTTTGTATTTGTGAAAGGAAAAATCGGTTCAATGGCCTCTGGAAGGACCCCAAGAGAGCCAAACTTGCGAAAAAGGACTTGAAATAAAAGGTAGGCCCGTATTTACTTTCTGCCTTAGGGATACTGAATCTGGAAGACCTGTCTACATAGCTACTTATTAGAATTTTTTCTGAAAATTTTGAATATAAAACAATATTTCTCAATAATTTTTCAAAGTAAAATTCTCATCTATAGTCTATTTATTTATTGTCAGAAAAACAGAGGACTGAAGATGCAACAGACATAGTTCAAAACTATTCTCTTCACAAATTTTGACTTGTCCAAAACATTGAGGTTTACAAACACTAAAAATTTATATTCACTAATAAACTTCACTAAAAAAAAAAAAAATGAAAAAAATGTTTACCTAGACAACAAAGCTCTATTTGGAAATTGACAACTCAAAACTCCAAACATTTCTCCATCCTAAATAATCAAATATGTTCAATGCAGTACTTGTTTATTTCCCATGCAACTGTTCATCCCTGACCTATCCTCCCCAAATTCGAATAGTCTAGTCGAAATGATAGTCTATAAATTTCAAAAGTAATGAATATAAAAGGAAATAGGGTTGAAAAGAGCGTCAATAATAATGACCTTGACCTCTTTGTGATCGGACTCTGTGCTACGGATGCACGAACCCCCGGGCGAACCTAATCAAGTGGTAATGACGTATGGGACTCACCAGTCGACAGTAGCCGCTTTATTACAATTTTAATAAAACAAGGACTGCTGCTGGATAAATATTCACCCTCAGCTATAGGAACGTACCAATCGATAAACATCCCACCCAAAAAACGACTGCCATCTCAATTCTACCCCTACTCACCGTAAAAGGCATGTATAAGTCATAAGTGTAGTCTAGACTTCTTTTGTTCTGTACGTGTTGTTTATAGACATTATTTAGTTCAACCTTCCAATACAGTTTTTACGCAGGCGATTTATGTAGTCTATGTCAATTATTGCGAAGTGTTCCACAAAACTGTAGGGAAGTGATAGCCGCGAGCCGTAGCAGGTATCTGTTCAATCAGATAGATAAGCTGCGTTCTCGTAGGTCCTGTTTGAAACGGTGACCGATTAGATTGGCCAGCAAAAAAGACACTGTTCTCTGCTGAAAATCACTTCCCGGTGGTTCGGAACCCACCTAAAACTGTAGGTCCAACTCATCAATCACCATCATCCAACTCATTACCCACGCACAGGTCTCAGACCTATGTGGGCTTCATCCTCAAAAAAAAAAAAGTTCAAGATTCTCTAGTAAATTGGTTTGAGTCCTAACTGTTCATTAGTCTTAGTACTGGATAGCAGTAACAATACAATTGAGAAGTAGTAATTCTTTAAATATTTACACATAGGGTATACTTGATAATTTTTTTTACTATTGCAATCTCTAGTCTAAGAAGGCTAATGAGCAATTTTTTTCAGGTATTATACAGTTCAAATAATAAGTCTAGTAGTTCTCAGCAGGACTACTACTTCTGAATACTAAAAAATAAATATATTAAACATAAAAAATAAATTTTGTGCGCACTGTATAACACAACCACACTCGATAATTAAGGAACGAACTATTAGAAGATACTATTGCTACGAGCAATAAAATAAAAAGACATCTTAGCTAACTAAGTAGCAGTTTTTTTTCTGTTTCATTTCATAGTAATGGTGGAAGTAATTCAAGGATATTACAATTATTAGCAATAATTGCTGAATCTAGATGAAAATGAATTTTGAATTTCCACCCTCAATATATATTAGGAAGTAGCAAATGAGTGCTATTGTTCAGAGAATCCACTGTAACTTAGTTGGTAAGAGCATTCTTCGTGGAAGAGCCCCAGTTCAATTCCCGACAGAGATGAGAATTTTTGGATAATAGGATTCACCGAATTTTCGTATTTGTATTTGGTACTGTTATCAATATACCGAAAGTCTTCAGTGCAATTGTTAGAATTAACTGAGAATTTTAAATTCCTTGCCATCTTCATTTATTCAAGTAGCCTATACCCTAAACCCTTCAATAATATAATATAAATCCTCTCACAGTCATGTTAACTTGAAGTGAAATTAACAATCAATGTTATAAATGGCACCAAATTGAATACTGTATAATAAAAACTTTAAAAACACTTTTAATTGGAAATTAACTCACGTTATGGCGTGACGGCCGTTTCACTTTGTTGTCAAGAGCATCGTCAGATTGCAAATTAGCTCAGTGTGTATGTACTGTGGGTCGTCCAAATAATGTAAGGAGATGGATTATCGAGAACCATTACTTTGATTTGGGTGTTTTGTAACATTGTTAGCGGCGTTTATTGGCAGTGTGATAATATTTTTTGCAATAGTTTATCCTCTTTGCATAACCTATACATATTTATAGATATATTTTTTTGTGAATTAGCTTCTGTATTTCCATTGTTTGCTTTAGTTTTAAATTGAAATGGATGATTGTGACGGAGAACTACCATATTATAATGCTACTTCTACTGGCGAACAAGTGTTTCCACTTATGCCAGTGGTTTTTTCCACCTCTTGTGCCACATTTGATAAATGTTTGTCATTGTTAAGTGCTCACATATTCTAGTTATTAAGTTACTGAATTTCAAAGATTTCTCATTAATTGATGTGCATATTCTTATACATATAATATATTCTGTTGTTTTTTGGTGTGGAAATAAATTTGAATTTAATTGAATTGAATTAAAAGTGTGTTTTTAACTTTTATTAAATATTAGTGGAAACAAGATGGATCTTCAACATCATGAAAACTGTAATTGAAATTTTGATAAGGCTAATGATTGACTGGTTTATTATAGTTACTAAATATATCTTGTGTCTACTCTGTTAATATAACTTCATGAATACAGAATTCACCCCATTCAAGAAAGTGACTATCGAGAGTAAGCAATTAATCAACTTCAAGGAGAGAAGCAAATCAATTACTGTATTGCTGGCTGCATACACACGCCGTGAACTTCGATAGAACTTTCATCGACATACAAACGGCGAGGCAAACTAGCGAAAAGTAGTTGCTCGCCATAGTATTGGAATAGTTTGGAGAGTTGAGCGGTCAAACGTTTGCGGAGAAACTAAGCAAAGCCACAACAAAGATGGCTGACATTCCAGGTGAACGTTACTGATAACCTCTTCAGGCCTCTTGCACTTCCTTGCTGCTATATAGACATTACTTGTATAGAAGCGCCAAAATCATCGTATCGTGGTAGTGTAATAATAACCCGGGGCATGAAAGCGTAATCATTTAATCATTATTAACGTGATCATGCAATCGAAATAAAGTGAACAATAGTAAACTCATTCATGAATAACTAGCTTGAGAATGGTTGGCAGTTGACAAATAAAAATAGGGACGCTTTATTGAAAATTTATTTTTGATACAGTTCTTAATAGAAGTATAAAGGTTGCGCCACTATGGATCAAGGACCAATATTAACTTTTCAAGTAAATTCAACAACTTGTAGTCAATTTTTTTTATTAAGAATAAGTAGTATTTTACTTACTCTGTAGGCCGAACGTTTTCGAATCTTTGAGGTTCATTTTTGGATCTTTGAGATCCGTTTTTGGATATTCGAAAACGTTCAGCCTACAAAGTAAGTAAAATACTACTTATTCTTAATAAAAATTTGACTTCAAGGCGTTGAATTCACTTAAAAAGTTAATGTTAACACGCATTTCGTCATGGAACAAGAAATCCAGAGATCAATATTCATCTTTAATTTGCAATGAACGAAACTAATAGGCTTCTTTTGTTTTCTTCCAGTCATAAAATCTAGTTCTAACACAACATTATTCTATCCTACCTAGGAATTCATGATGCAGACTGAACTCTTCACAAAGATTTTTTATAAACAGAAATATTATTTTCTTCTTACCATTTATTCTAAATTGCCTTATGATCTCTCTGATCAACTGGTACGCCTTATCATAATTATGTACTGCAATATCTTACAGTTAGTTCAATTTATCTGATCGGTCAAAACGGGACATTACAAACTTGCAAGTAGAATGCTCTCCTGAAAGAGCATGTTTCTCTCACACAGATACTCATAACTCAATTATGTATATAAATATTAGATTAGATTATCTTTCTTTATTCGAGTAAATTTACAAATTATGCAAAATGGTTATAAACAACATTACATAGATAGTATATTAAACTCAGATAATGCTTTTTTTATAGTGCAAAATATTATGTACAATGATCTCATTTGTATGATCTTAATGATATTAACCATGATAATGACAATCTGAGTGATGCAATTACATGAAATGGCGAAGTTTGGACAAAGATTCGTCCATTCTTGACACAACCAGTATAGTTTAAGAGCCAAACGTATAACTTACTAAAGTCTTTGCTCAATCTCTATTCTTATTTGACCTCTTAAGCTTATACAAAAACAGTTTTTTCTCTCTAAAACATGGAAATCCTCACATAAAATCAAAAGAGAAAAAATGAATATTTACTTGTTTCTCTACATATTTTGATCAAATTGCTCATTCCACTCAATTTAGCAAAGATTCGAGGCACGTAGTGGTCAAAACATTAATTTTCAAAACAGAAGATAACTTTTAGAGATGTGGTTTGATACGAGTAAGCCTACAGCACGTTTAAAAAAAAACAAATTTTATTAATTAGAGAAAGTGACTGCAATTTTTGAGCACACGCACTGGATAAAGAAATGAAAAAGCAAAGAAAGGGAAAGTAAAGAGAGAAGCTAATGAATACACTTGAGAGAGCGCAGGCTTTAAAAATTTGTGTGTATGTGCGCGTATACATAAGAGTGTTTATTTTGAAGGAGCAACATCGGAAAACTGAGGACCCTGTATTCGGTTTTAATCTAAAGCTTTGTTTTAATTAGCATGGTCCAGATTATAAATATCAAACAGCAATGTGTGTGCGTTTGTGCTTGTTATTAGCAAAGCTTCTCAGAGGTTTTCAAGGTTATTGTAGTAGGAATGGTGATGAGGAAGAGGAGGGGAGGCCTAAAAGACCCGAGATACGTCTGTGGTATCTCATTCTAGTCCCCATACCACTTGGAAAAACCCCATCTACATTCCCCCCCCCCCCCCACACACACAAGCCAGGCATGTCTCGTTTCAGACGTGACTCCTTGTAGATACTTTGGGTCCGGGCAGGGCCAGGAATTCCCTTTGGTAAACCGTCCTCTCCGCTTCTCTCGAGCAAATATTGCCCATTTAAATTTGCTCACCTCCCCTCTCCACCTACTCCACACCAATCCCTCGTCATGCCTGCCTACAATACCCAAACAGACCCTTTCACATTTAATCTGCAGGAAAAGAGCTTTTTTACCATTTGCTTTCTAGATGTGCTGCCTGTGATTACTCCCTCTACGCACTTAATTGCCTGTCTAGCTACTAACAGCTCACAACTATAATAACAGAATCGCATCTTTTCTAAATGTTAAAGAGCACACGTTGTGCTATCCAACCCAGTTTGTTCTTGATATCTCTATTAATTGAGCGTGTTCTTGGTTGGGTAACTGTCTTCTCCTATTATTCCTTCATAGACTAAATGGAATACAGTCAAGGCGAACGGAGAAAAACAAGAAAGTACCGTTATTACAGAGTAGGCAATAATTATGATGAAACCAAGTTTGTTGTATTAAACTCCCACCAGCGAACAAGGTTTCTTTTCCTTCTGCTGGTTTGTGCCAAAAAAAACCATTCGTTTACATTTATTTAAGAAGTTATTTTATTTCATGTATTAATTTATTAAAATTAAGTTAATAAAACTTCAATTTGTTTTGTTTGTAAAGTTGTGGCAATAAAAAGAATTGAATTGAAAAACTGGTTGAAATAAATTTGATCATTTAAACTAGTATTGGAATAGTTTTTCATCAACCTAGATAACTCCAAAGCTTTATTTTGTTTTTCAAATGAATTCAACGACTTGCAGTCAAATTTTTATTAAAAATAAGTAGTATTTCACTTACTTTGTAGGCCAAACGTTTTCGAGTTGTTGAAACCCACCTTTCGCATAGTAGCTTGTCTTGCTGAATTAAATTCCTGGATTTCTTGTTCCATGACAAACTGCGTTGTTAATATTAACTTTTCAAGTGAATTCAACGACTTGCAGTCAATTTTTTGGGTTTCAACAAATCGAAAACGTTTGGCCTACAAAGTAAGTGATATACTACTTATTTTCAATAAAAATTTGACTGCAAGTCGTTGAATTCACTTGAAAAGTTAATATTAACAACGCAGTTCGTCATGGAACAAGAAATCCAGGAACTTTATTTTGCTTTTATTGGAAAGGCAAGATTCGCGTAAATCATTTCAATTAAGTTTATCAATAATGTTGAGAATAGAAAAATTGTGATTATAGAACTCCTAATAATAATAATAATGTTTCAATAATCTATGTTTCACATGCATGTTAACAGTAGACTGTTTGATATAGACATGGACAGTCCTATTTGTTCGACATTCCTTTTTTCTTTGACTGTTTGATATCCAAAATAAATTATAAGACTTAAAGTTTTCGCAACCACATTTATTGAAAACAGTGAACTTATTTGGATCTTGATAGCTAAAGAAAATTGAGATTATGATGAAATGAAGTAATAGTATATTTCGCACCTAGGGCCGAAAATGTGTGTTTGCCGGCTCGAGATCGCGGTTTTCAAGTTCGAGACGAAGTCGAGAACTTGAAGCGTTTGAGAGCCGGCAAAACATTTTTGCCCGCGTTGCGAACGCTATTTTTCGCCACACCACAAAAAAAAAACAACAACGTTAAGTTGGAAATTTTGAAAGCGAAATTTTAAGGCTATGGTACTAGCAAGAATACAAGGAACGGCTACACCTTTTTATCCAACCTACAGAGCTCTGGAAGGGCATTTTGTCAACTACTACAACTGTTGGTAACCTCTCACCAAAAGGTTAGTTGGTTAGGTTTTTTGTTGTTATTCCTGTTCCTGATTCAAAACCTGTATAAAACAACCAAAAACCTAACCAACTAACCTTTCTTTACCAACAGTAAGCTTTACCAAGAGTTGAAGTAGTTGACAAAATTCCTAAAAACAAAAAACCTAACCAAGTAACCTTTTGGTGAGAGGTTACCAACAGTTGTAGTAGTTGACAAAATTCCCACCCAGAGCTCTGTAGGTTGGATAAAAAGGTTCTATTGTTTGATATCAAAACTACAAAATAATACATATTAAGTTATAAAAAGTGATCATTTATTGATATTTTAAATACTACGTACGTATTAAATTATAAAAAATAAACATTTATTGACAGTTTAAATATTTTTGTTTTAGATAAAAGTTGGAAGGATTCATTTTTACAATCATGACTGCTGTATCCAGACACGATCAGCAGCCATTCAAGGTCATTTTCTTTTCCGCCCTAGGGCATTACGTTTACAGACCTCGTCGGAAACCGAACACTTTCGGCCTCCATATGACGTACGAAAAGAACATCCTAGTGTGGCGAAAAAGTATATTCATCTACTCCTTCTTTTATTTCTTCCCTATTTACTTCATCATCATCATCATCATCATCATCTTCATCCTCTTCTCCTTCATCATCATCATCATCATCATCATCATCATCATTTCATTCTCCTTGACCATCATTTTCTTCTGACTTCTCCTTCTTCTTGATATTAGTGTGCTTCTATTAATAACGCAATTATTTAAAAAATTCAACGGTTGCTGTATTCCAGCTGTAACAAGTTGCAAGTGATTTTAAAAGGTCGGATGAAGAATTGATTTGGAGAATACGCATTGATATTCTTGCATTAATAGGCTATATAGTTGTTCTAAGTTGTAAAGTGATCAATACACAGCGGATTGGAACCAATTAGAGAAGTTTCTAGTATACAATTTCCGGTTGTTCGGAACCCACCTAAAACTGTAGGTCCAACTCATCAATCACCATCATCCAACTCATTACCCACGCACAGGTCTCAGACCTATGTGGGCTTCATCCTCAGAATAAAAAAAAAATAGAGATTTGAAACAATAAATCATAAACGTTTATAGCACTAATCTGAATTCATAAAGATAATTGGGGGTGATAACAAAGATAATTGAAAGAATCTATAGGGTTTTTCATTCACAAAGATAGGCCAGGGCTAGAAGATTGAAATCAACTTTTATAGTTTGCAGCATACAGCTGCATTATATTAATTGAACTGATAAGAGATAAAATTAGAAGAATCTATAGGATTTTTTATTCATAAATACAGCCTTCTATAAATTGAAAGAGGATTCAAAGTTTAATGAATGTACATGTACCAGAATAACTCCCTGTCTGAGCCAACGATCAAATCTGAATGAATCTATAGGGTTTTCATTGAAAAAGATAGGCTAGAGGATTGAAAAATATTATAATAGTTTATAGCATATAGCTGAATTCATAATGATAATTGGAGTGAAAACAGTAAAAATCGGGGTTTTCAAACACAAAGATAGAAGACTGAAATCAACTGTAATAGTTGAATTGATTGCTATAATTGGGTTAATAGCAATAATAATTGGAAGAATCTATAGGGATTTTCATTCTCAAAGAAGGCATTGGAAGAGAATAAAAGTTGAATAAATGTAATTGCACCAAAAATTTACTTGTTCGAGCCAACGATCAAATGTAATGTAATTGAAAACAAAGTATTCATACGCTGATATTGCGAGTTTTTCTTCAAATACTGAACAACTAATTAATGATCTCGAAAAAGCTTTTGGTCCATTTGATACCAGTCAATTGAAAACCGGAGGCTACGAAAATGTTCGTGGTCGTTCTGTTTTTAGGCAATAGTACTTTGTGTTTGAGTCTTTGTAAGAAAAGAAGCATGATTTTGAAGTGGAAAAGCAATGATGCTACAATGAAAAAAGACAAAAGAGTGCTGAAAGGCATTAAGCTTGCAATAAAGTGAGGGTGGAACAGTTGAGTGGTCATGGAAGCTTGTTGAGGCCTTGTTTTTGGGTGAAACAAAATAGCAAAGCAGGGGATGCAAATTTGGTTAGAGCATTAACGAGGGTCTAGGGCACAATAAATGTGGACCACCTTCGGGAAACTGCTTTGCAGAACCCTCGCCGCGTTTGAAGAGCAGCCTATCGCCACAAGAACAGTTACTCTGGACATTCCCCTCATGAACGCCAAGCCCAACTCGACCAATCTCAATCGTTTGAATCAATTAAATTGACCAACAAATAATGGCGTACTCTCTTTTAGCAATTGCCCTTTCCAGATACAACATAATTGAAATCTCTAGCAAACTTTGCTAATCGGGCAAAGCTCAACCCTTCCAAAAGTTGGCCCCTCACGCAAGATCAAACAGCTTTAATTCTAATGAACTTCAATAGAAGTGAATCAATTGAAAACAAATATAAAGCTGCCCAAATAATAGAAAACCACTGGGTAACTAGTACTCAGCACAATTACTTTCAAAAGTAACGGACCAATACAAATTTTTTATGGAGGATGAAGCAGCCCACATAGGTATGAGACCTGTGCGTGGGTAATGAGTTGGATGATGGTGATTCATGAGCTGGACCTACAGTTTTAGGTGGGTTCCGATTCACCGGGAAGTGATTTTACAGCAGGGAACAGTGACCTTTTTGCTGGACAATCTTATCGATCAGAACAAGTGTTCTGAATAATTTTCTTTCTAGAAATAGGTTGAAAAAAGATGGAATTGACAAATATTAATTAATATTGACAAATAATATATTATAAATAAAATGAGAACACAAATTTTGTCTTTTCTACAGTTTTATTTTTGGTACAAGGACCATGGTTTCTTCAGCTGTGACCTGTGTGGTCATGAAACCATGATCCTTGTACCAAAAATAAAACTGTAGAAAAGACAAAATTTGTGTTCCCATTTTATTTATCATGGAACAGTTCTACAATATCAATCGTGACTCTTTATAATTTTTAAATAATATATTGTTAGGAGACGCAAGAAAGAAGAAATCATTAGTCAACGCTAATCATTCTGTCAACAGCGCTTCTGGTTTCACTAATAACATGTACTTGTTTTTCATAAAATCAAATAAAAAAATAAAACATCAAAAATCTAAGTGTGATTTATCGTAACATGATAGATACAGTACGAGACTGAGCTCCGTGTCCTTTGGAGGAATGCACTACGTCACTATGTCATCGCAAAAGCAATTGTGCGTCTCTGTGCGTGCGTCCGCGCTGCCCAGTATAGTATTCTTCGTCTCTCCTCTTTAGCAGTCAGGGACACGCAGCTTAGTCTCGCACAGTAGATAGATAGATTTATTAGTTGCGTAGAGCCACAAGTTTGAGCAGAGTTGGCTTGCAACAAGTCATTTGAGTAAAATAAAAGCATTACAACATTCTTTTACAGTATAAGGACATACATCCACTAGTGTTTCGGTCATCTAGGACACAAATAACTTATGACTTCCACAGAACTTAATATGTTCAGGAAGACAATTGAAAAACTTTAGTCCTGTAAAATACGGCCCCTTTTCTAGTAGCGTCAGCCTGTGCACTGGGTATTGGAAAACCTTTAGTGGCAGGGCATTCTTTTCCTGGTCCCAATGCCAGACTCAAATAATCATCACTATCACATCCAGTTACATCAAGTTCATCAACATGATACTATTCTGATAGCTGTCACACCAATTATTTAGCGAAAAGTATATTATTTATATCCGCCACTTCAAAGCACTAACTTTCGGATTAAATCTACTATGCGCCAAAATCTGATCCGGCTTTGTGCTGATGGACACAGGGCTCTCTATCTATAAGGAAGGACGGCCTGCGATTACCAAATTACATGGGGAGTCATAGAGATTTAAGGGTAGCTGGTTTGCAGCGTGTAGGCCTACAGGAGGAGGGAGAATGGACTCGGTGTTGTAATGTCGCTAATGAATACAGAGGAGGAGGTGTAGGAGGAGGAATTAGTTGTGGTGGAGGGAGCGGAGGAGTCGGAGGAGGAGGAGGATGAGGGAGTGCAGGAAGAGGAGGAGGAGGAGGAGGTGGAGAAGAATGAGGTGGAGGATGATGATAATGATGATGATGATGAGTAGGAGGAGAAGGTGGATGTGCAGGAAGAGGAGGAGGAGGAGGTGGAGAAGAATGAGGTGGAGGATGATGATGATGATGATGATGAGTAGGAGGAGGAGGTGGATGTGCAGGAAGAGGAGGAGGAGGAGGAGGAGAAGGAGGAGGATGATGATGATGAGTAGGAGGAGGAGGAGGAGGATGAGAAGGTGGATGTGCAGGAAGAGGACGAGGAGGAGGAGGTGGAGAAGAATGAGGTGGAGGATGATGATAATGATGATGATGATGAGTAGGAGGAGAAGGTGGATCTGCAGGAAGAGGAGGAGGAGGAGGTGGAGAAGAATGAGGTGGAGGATGATGATAATGATGATGATGAGTAGGAGGAGAAGGTGGATGTGCAGGAAGAGGAGGAGGAGGAGAAGGAGGAGGATGATGATGATGAGTAGGAGGAGGAGGAGGAGGATGAGAAGGTGGATGTGCAGGAAGAGGACGAGGAGGAGGAGGAGGTGGAGAAGAATGAGGTGGAGGATGATGATAATGATGATGATGATGAGTAGGAGGAGAAGGTGGATGTGCAGGAAGAGGAGGAGGAGGAGGTGGAGAAGAATGAGGTGGAGGATGATGATGATGATGATGAGTAGGAGGAGAAGGTGGATGTGCAGGAAGAGGAGGAGGAGGAAGAGGAGAAGGAGGAGGATGATGATGATGAGTAGGAGGAGGAGGAGGATGAGAAGGTGAATGTGCAGGAAGAGGACGAGGAGGAGGAGGAGTAGGAGGAGAAGGAGGAGGATGATGATGATGAGTAGGAGGAGGAGGAGGTTGTAGAGAAGAAGGAGGAGGAGGAGAAGGAGAAGGATGATGAGTAGGTTGTGAAGGGGAAGGAGAAAGAAGCAATGTAGAGGAAGAGGATGGATGTTCAAACGCCATTAATAGGTTCCTCCGTTAAGAGGATAAAGGCTATGGGAGCTGTGAACGCGTATTCATACCTGAATGTGCACGTGCTCTCATTTACACGCATGCGTACGCACACACAAACACACACACACGCGTGCACAACGCGAATGAAACAGTTGGCAGTGGGGAACAACATTGATGAAAAGAGCGAAAAGCGGATGAGTGACCAAAAGAGAAAACCAGGTGTGCCATTAGAGCCATTGCTCTGCAAAATGTTCAAAGCGCCGAATCTGGTCTCCCAAAGGCTTACACGTGTCAAATCATTACAACTCATCAATTCAACATCACACGAGTAGTATATGCCCCAGTAATGGCTACCAAAATGCTATCATTTCCGGCCATTATGAAATTCAACCCATTATTACTTTGATAATCATGTTGCAGCGATGGTTTTGTAATAAGGGAGGCACATCTTTCGGAAAAACTCATGGGCGGTCAAGAATTTTTTCTTTTCAGTAGTCACAGACTTGGTGAGGTTTCATTCAACTTTTAAGAGCTTCTTGAGCACAACGTAATTAGTGCCCCCCAATTTACCCAAAATCAGAAATTCATATTAAGATATTGGAATGTAATCGCCAATAAAGTGTACGGATACATACAGTGCCCCACAGGCATTGAGAAACAAGTAACATTGTTAGCATGGAAGCTGTTATCCAAACACGAGATATTTTTTTTCGGAGGGTGAAGCCCACATAGGTCTGAGACCTGTGCGTGGGTAACGAATTGGATGATGGTGATTGATGAGTTGGACCTACAGTTTTAAATGGGTTCCGAACCACCGGTAAGTGATTTTACAGCAGAGAACAGAGTCTTTTTTGCTGGCCAATCCAATCGGTCACCCTTAAAAAGAGCGTCTAGGAGTTTCGTAGCTTATATCTGATTGAACAGCTACAACATTTCAGTTCTTGACTGTGGGTTTTGTCTGCACGGTACAGATATATTTTTGTGTTCTTTAAAGGAAGTCTAAACTCCAATTTTTGTTTACGATTTTGTTTTTTATAATTCCCGTGATTTTTATTTTTTAAGATTTGTGATCAAGTGCTCTATACTATAATTATTTATTTTAAATTTTGAAATCATGTTTCTAATGTTATTTTCTACCTCCTATCGAGCCGTTTTAAGAAGATGGATGAAAAAAAAGAGGAAGAGAAGGAAGAAGAAGTGGAAGATAAGGAAGGAGAGAAGGAAGAGGAAAAAGAAAAATTAGAAAAAGAAGAGGAAGAAGGACAATAATAAGAAAAAAAATGAAGAAAAAGAAGAAGGAGTAAGGAAGAATAAGGGAAACGAGAAGAAGGATAAGAAAAAGAAGAAGAAAAATAAAAGTAGAAGAATAAGGAGGAAAAGAAGAAAAATAAGAAGAGAAAGGAAAAGAAGAAGAAAAAGGAGAAAAGAAGAAGTAGAAAAACGAGAAGAAGAAGGATAGGATAAAGAAGAAGAAGAAGAAGAAGAAGAAGAAGGAGAAGATAAGGAAGAAGAAGAAGAAAAAGAAAAGTAGAAGAAGAAGGAGGAAAAGAAGAAAAATAAGAAGAGAAAGGAAAAGAAGAAGAAAAATAAGAAGTAGAAGGATGAGAAAAAGAAGAAGATAATGAAAGAGCAGAAGAAGATGAAGAAAAAAGAAAATAAGAAAAAGAAAAAAGTAGGAGAAGAAGAAAAGGAAAAATAGAAGAAGGAAAGAAGAAAAAGAAAAGTAGAAGGAGAAAAAGAAGAAAAATAAGAAGAGAGAGAAAAAGAAGAAGAAAAAGGAGAAGAAGAAGAAGAAGAAAAGAAGAAAAACGAGAAGAGGAAGGATAAGAAAAAGAAGAAGAAAAAGAAAATAAGAGGGGGAAGAAGAAGAAGAAGAAGAAAAAGGAACAAAAGAAGAAAAAGGAGAATAAGAAGTAGCAGAAGAAGAAGAAGAAGAAGAAGAAGAAGCAGAATATTACTACAGACGTAAGAAGTAGGAGAGAAAGGAGGCAATGCAAGATGGTGACACTCGTCAATAGGCAGAAACCAGAGGACGGAAGGAAGACGCGAACAGGCTGCCGAACGGAAGCAGAAGAAGAAGAAGTAGAAGGAGAAGAAGAAGAAGAAGAAGAGGATAAGAAGAAGAAGAAGGAGGAGAAGGAGGAAGCGAAGGTGGAGAAGTGGTCTCAGAATCTGAGACAGACGTAAGCAAGCGCCAAACCGCAAACCGAGTCCAATAAGGCGCAACTGAAGCAGCTGATTCTGATTCCAAACCCAGAGAGGAGAGCAGCTCTTACTTGGTGAAGGGTGAATAGACATGAACTCGACTGCACAACTCTCTCCCAGTATGACGAATGAAGTTGACAGCGTGTTATTGCAATGCAGGGGAGAGCGATCCTGAGAGAGAGAATAATCTCCCTTTCCCGTTTAGTCATCACAGCCAACATCAATAGTTTCATACAGTTTGGCTAACTTTTGTTTGTTTACAAAACTGTTTTGAGGTTCACTCATTCTGACAGGGTTTTTGCCTCATACAATCTGAGAATCATAATATACAAGACAAATTGGTCTACCCTACCTACTTCATGTAAGTCCACTATTTTGGATAATATCAAAACAGATCAGTTGCCCCTGAATCAAACTACTTTTTCTTCAAAACCATGAAAAAGGGAAGTTGATGTTGCTAAGGGAAATGATAGCCGCGAGGCGTAGCAGGTATCTGTTCAATCAGATAGAGATAAGCTGCGTTCTCGTAGGACCTGTTTGTAACGGTGACCGATTAGATTGGCCAGCAAAAAAGACACTGTTCTCTGCTGTAAAATCACTTCCCGGTGGTTCGGAACCCACCTAAAGCTGTAGGTCCAACTCATCAATCACCATCATCCAACTCATTACCCACGCACAGGTCTCAGACCTATGTGGGCTTCATCCTAAAAAAAAAGTTGAACGAGCGTAGCGAGTTCTTAGTTTTGACTTGACTCGAGGCTCGCGGCTCTTTCTGTATGTTTGTATGTTCGACGATAACTTTCGAACGCTTTGACCAATCAACTTCAAACTTTAAACACACATTCTTGGAGCCTTATACAGATCAAGTTCGTTTGCCAATGACATTGACCCACTCCTTTATCCTTTTTGAGGCGAGACAAAGGATAGGTTCTCAGCCCTTCATTAATATATCTCTATATTGAAAATATTTGTTTTCACCATATGGAATTCGCAATTGATTTCAAAATTTATTTTCAGTTATCATCAGCTGTAGGTGAATAAATGCGATCAGGCGTTCTATGGTATCTATCAGCTGATATACTAATTCATTGTCCTGATATATGGATATACAGCTGTTTTTCATGTGGTAAATATATTTTCTCTAAAGATACACTAATTTCATTTTCCTAATAATAATAACAATAATATCGTGTGACCTGGCTGGCTCAGGTCTGGTGTCAGAGTAATCAGGTCGCACCTGAATAAGTTCAGGGCCTCTGACGTGACTTAACGACTGTTTTTTTAGGCAGCCGGGACCGACAGCTTAACGTGTCCTCCGAAACACGGGAGTGGCCCGAGGTAAAATCTTTCCTGATATATAGGTATATGAGTGCGGTATGTCTTTATGTAACGATCTTCACATTCAAGTTTAATTATTAATATTACATCAATTCTCATAGGAGTTTTATTTTTGACGATGAAGCCCACATGTGTCTGAGACTTGTGCGTGAGTAATGTGTTGGATGACGGGTATTGATTAGTTGGACCTACAGTCCAGGTGGGCTTCAAACCAATGGGAAATGATTTACAAAAGTGGACAGATTATTTTTTGCTGGTCGATCCAATCGGTCACCCTTACAAAGAGGGCCCAGGAGAGCGTCCCTCATCGTATCTAACTGAACAGATACCCACTACAGTTCGTGGCTATCACTTCCTGATAGATGTTTGAAATTATTTTGGATTGAATTGTTTTGAATGTTTGAAAATTGTTTTGAATGTATGCAATTTTTTGAATTGAATGTATTGAAGGTATGAAATTGTTTTGAATTGTCTCAATCAAAAACGTTAAGTAACCATTTTTTTAATTAAATGACTTACATAAAATAAGTATTAATTATTGTTCACTACTATGTCATATGACATAATAATGGGGATCATTACAATTAAAATCGACTAAATAGAAAAAACTCTAATGTGAGGGCCCAACAGTCCTGACTACAAGCTCGCTACTGTGTTCACTATAACTAGTTATATCAGGCTTTCACTATGTACTTACGGCTCTTACAAAGCAACAAATACCTCCTTAAAACATAATATCAGTAATAAAATTACCAATGAACAGTCAGACTTCCATCTGTAGCACTAATTCACCACGAGCTATGTACACTACTAATTTATTATCATGTTGTACAGAAGATACTTCCCTTTTAAATAGCTACATTAAATAGAAATTACTAACGGAAATTATAGAGCCACGAATATAGTCGTGGGAGGAGAAACCTAAATAACAGTTCCCCTGATAATAACCACAAATTGATTGAATAGCTGTTATTGGTAGATATTTTCCACGGGAACCGTTAACAATGTCAGTGATTGCACCAGTACTGCAAACGGCACAGAGAAAATCACATTAATATCTGTCAACACGATAGTTCGCAATCAATTACTACCTTATCTATTACATCACCTTAGTCTACTGTTTCTAACCCTCTCGCCAACCCCCCCCCCCCCCCCAATCAATGGTCCCTCCTTTAGCATATCTAATCAGGAAGGCTATTCATCATATCGACGTCTATTCAAGACGCCATCTTGATCATTATAATTGCTATCAGCGCCGTCATTATCCCAATATGACATCCGGTAATTGACTACTGAGACACCCAGGTAATATGCTTCAATGATCTGCTTTATGGCGGAATTAATTTTAGACGAATCACAATAGGACAAATATTATCCATTTAACTACTGTCAGTTAATTGGTTATTCCATAGACAAGTCGGTTTCTAGGCCGACCGAGTACGAATAGAATAATTTTACCATTGTACTACTTCAACACTATATTATAATTATTCTTCAGTCATGCATCTCTGAAACAATGTCGTGATATACGTGTAATTTATAAAAGTGATAGCCGCGAGCCGTAGCAGGTATCAGTTCAATCAGAGATAAGCTACGAAACTCCTGGGCGCTCTTTGTAAGGGTGACCGATTGAATTGGCCAGAAAAAAAAGACTTTTTTCTGCTGTAAAAGCACTTCCTGGTGGTTCGGAACCCACATAAAACTGTAGGACCAACTTATCAATCACCATCATCCAGTTCATTATCCACGCACAGGTCTCAGACCTATGTGGGCTTCAACCTCCGAAAAAAGAAGATATTTATAAAATAAAAAACATACATATACAAGACATGCATAAAATACAATAAGTTAAATCCAATGTTATACAAAAGTAAAGCCCATAAACTATTTTAAAATATTAGTACTGTACTACATGTGGAGATGAAAATCCCTTCCAACTGTTGCCCATGTACTAGGAAGGAGTTCTCATAATATTGGAATAGGAGGAAGAAGGAGAAGAAAGGAAAGGTTGGGCGAAAGTTATAATATTAGATTATTTACATTATTCTTGGTTCTTCTACTATGTCTGTTCTATACTACAAGTTTTTTGTATAATTATTCCTGAAGTGAGTATAATTTTTTTTGGATAATGAAGCCCACATAGGTCTGAGACCTATGATGGTGATCGATTAGTTGGACCTTCAGTTTTAGGTGGGTTCCGAATCACCAGGAAGTTACTTTATAGTAGAGAACAGTTTTTTGCTGGTCTATCCAATCGTTTACCAAAGAGGGCTCAAGAGCAATTAGCTTCATCTATTTAGAACTATGTTCTGGTTCAGTATTGTTTTTATGAGTTTATGAAACAAATTGTTCCCTGCGATCTATACCTTGAGCTGTAAACCATACATTTATCTGATTTAACAGATACCGGCTCACGGCTATCACTTCCCACAAAATGAGTTAAAATTGATAAATGCTGAGTAGTCTCAATCAGTGATTGACACACAGGAAATTTTTTTCATGGGGACGAAGTATTAGTGATATGAAAACTCAAACTTCTGGGTATGGCCAATGAAGCATATGCATATATATATATATTAGTGAATAGGTGGAATTTTATAATTTTTTGTGAACATGGATTTGCATCATTATAATAAAATTATAGACAACTTTAAATTGTCATTTCACTCACCAAGCAGGAAATCAAGTAATTAAAAAGACGTCTTCTGTATATTCAAGCGTAGATGCTGATATTTGTTGCTAAGTGTTGATTGATGTTGAACAGATGAAATTATACCTGAAACAAGAAAAAAATCTGATAAGTTATTGTGAAACAATATATTACAGGGTAGAGAATCTTCAAACTAAATTTACCTCTATTACAGAGAGTAACTGAAACATATATTATCATTGAACCATGAGCAAATGAATCATTGATTACAAAAAACAACTCAATTTTTACAATAAATGTTTGTTCTTACAGTTTTTCGAGTAATTAAATGTTAGGTTAAATTTATCAATTTATCAATAATCGATACAATTTTAAAGCACTGCTGCACTTTTCCAATCGAAGATTCGAACTGTACTATAAAATCATATCATTGGAAAAATGTCTTATTCAGTTTGAAAATAATGTTATTGCAATTGAATAAAACTAAAAAATGAGATTTTCAACAGAGAAAAATTCTCATCTCATACCTAAAATATTAATGATAGGGCGCTGAATGATAAATTTGATTTTGTGTGTAAATCATAGATAAATTATTTCAAGATACCTGACCTATTTTATCTGTTTAGAACGATGTTCTGGTTTAGTATAAAACACTTTATTTACGACCATGTCATAATGTATACATTACAGTTTCACAATTGATGCCGAAACAGCTGTCTTTTCGAAATGCTTTTTGAAACCCGTTGCATAATGAGCTCATTATAGTACAGGTTCTACATTATAACACGGGTTCTGGACCAATCAGAAGCATTTTTGATGGAATCAATATCGTAATTCAATATTGTGAAACTATCAGCTGATTTCATCAAACTGCTACACCAGCTGCTTTAACCTAACAATCTACTATAACTTCTCGTATTTGAGATGAGAGGTTAGGTATCTCTGACAGTCACAGGTAAAATGAAATTGTTTTAATTAAATGTATACTAGTGGTCGTAGATAAAATAGTGTATGCAACGATTTTATTTGGCTATTAAAGCACTCGTGAGATATTTATAACACTCGCATTCGCTCGTGTTATAACTTACATCTAACTCGTGCCTTAATAAGGGTCAAAATAAAATCGTTGCATAAACTACTATTTTGTAACAGTAATCAACAGCAGGATTTGAGATACCTGACCCATTTTATCTGTTTAGAACAACGTTCTAGTTCAATATAAAACACTTTCTGTAGCAATAATCAACAGCAGGACTTTCATCTCAATTTCTGACGGCCGAAAAAATCATGAACTATATGTTTAGGAAATGAATACAGAATGAAATAGAGTGTACGAGAGAAGGAAAAAGAGGGACCGAGTGATAGTAGGTGTGAGTAAGAGTGAGAGAGTGAGAATGTTGATCGGAAAACGTCTCATGACATGAGTTAGGCCGCAGCGGACGAGACGAGACTTGCGTGAACTGCGGAGAGGCCGCGGGCCCTGGCTTTTTAATTAAATTCCTATGGATTGGAAAGGAGCGGGCGTGTAGCCATGCCACTGCCAGCAGCGAGGAGCGCTTCATCGTTCCAATACTGCACCCCCGACTCAATAGTATAACCAACCCTTTTTTAGGCCACCACAGCCTCTATGATACTTCCCACTTTGCACATGAGCTGACTTAGGCCTACTGACTAAATGACCACCACAAACAGACCAGACGAGTTGTCCCAGCTAATAAAACTGTTTACTTGCCGGTCCTATTCACATTTCTATAGGTGGATCACCACGAGAATGGCATCATTTAACATTAGAATACATTTTAAATAAAAAGTAAATTCGTATGGCTTTTCGTGGTGGGGAGACCCTTACGGGTAGTTCCACCTCGCCGTTTTTTTCAACAACTGCTTTTTTTTATATGCAACCGGGACCGACGGCTTAACGTGTCCTCCGAAACACGATTAAACACATTTTAAATAAAATTATTCAACAAAAACTTAAACATTATGCACAAATAATGATACAATTTAAATTCTTAACAAATCAAATCGAATCAAATTTTATTGCATACTATAAAAATACCACAATGCAAATAAGAATAATAATAATCGCAAGTACTTCAACAATAAATAAAAACTGTATGTTAATATAATATTTTAGATTAACATATTGTGTAAGTACAGTGAAATAAATGTATCATAGATGAAACAATATTTATTTTAATTTTTTTAATTCTCAACACTAGACAGATTATTATGGTTTGTGAGGTTAAATTGAAATTCAAATTATTGTTAGTTGGTATCACCTACTATATGAATATATGACACAGGATTAGCACTGTAGATAAAAGTTACAAAAATTATTTGAGAAAAAAAACTTTATAATTATTACAAAAAAAGAATGTAGCCTTAAAAAAATTAAATGCTGTAAGTTAGTTTTTATGATTTTATGAAACAAATTTTTCACCTTGAGCTGTTAACCATAGCCTGATTTTTTTCTTCAAGGTAAGAGCTGGGATGATTTATTCTATATCTAAGAGATGAAATTCTAAAAATACATTTTATTCTCATGGGGACCAATGCCATTCTCGTGGCGATCTATCTAAAGACACTCTCTTTTAGTTATTATGACATTTCTGAAAGCTCTCAATCATAGAAATATAAGTATATGAAATTTTATTTCTATGCTTTCAATGTGTGAGGATTGTATACGTTCTCTTAGTAATTAAAAGCAAGTATTTTTAATATCTGTAAATGATCTTTTGAAACAGGCTGTTTCTGATAGTGTGTTTGATGATGAGATTTGCTTTTTGATTATTCTGGCTCTCAACCTCAATCTTCTTTCTTCTTTTTCTCTTCCCACCCTTTCATAAAATGAATAAAAATTCCCAGTACGCGTGTAACCTTAGTTGGAAAGGCTATTCAATTCCACATCATACCATCATCCTCTCTGCAAATTGTTTGTGTATTTTTATGTTTATTTTGTAGTTTTTCATTATTATTTTTGAACATTTAATAATGGTTTGTGAGGTTAAATTGAAATTTAGTACTAAGTTCTTTCAGTCTTATACAAGTTTCAAATTAAATGGGAATTATCATAACAATAAGGGGGAATTTAAAAAAAATCCAATAGGCTTAGATACCTGTGGACCTATTTCGTATATTTTATTGAATCTTGTATAACCTGCGTATATTTTTTATTTGGGGAAAATATTCATCAAATCGTGGAGCGCATTAACTAAGCTAGTGAAACTTGCTTGATTACGCGGTTGCTAAGAAACTAATTATTGCAACAATTGAATCAATTCTGGATCGATTTCAATTATTTGCCACCAGAAACCATAATCAATACTGTACTAGAAACTACTAACTGGAAAATTACAACCTAAAAACTGATACTTATTTTTTTCAACAGTAGTAACTTCAGAAACACTTCCAACTAGAATGAATTCATATTGTGATTTGAAAGAAAAATTGCGATTTGATGCTTGATGCTTGAATAATAGAATGCTGGCTTCTTCTCGAAATAGTATAATAGTTCTATAACATTAGGTACACCTTTTTCATATTATTTTTCAATTTCAAACATCACCAATAGCTTTTGACAATGAATTTAATGATTTTTAATTCGTGTTAATATGTAACTACATTAATTTATTCGAACTATACTTCACGCCTTGAAATTAGGCGGTTGAAAGGCATTGCGGTGTAGCAAAAAAAAAAAACTAATTGAGATGACAAATTTTACGAGAGCACTTGTAGACTTGTGGACTAGGCAACACTGTACATGCAGTGTTGCCAATTCGTGCATTGAGGTTGCCGATTCCCCTTTATATCAGTCGCTGCCATGGTCCTTTATCAGGCAACACTGCAATTATGAATAATAAGACGAAATTGTCACAACCACATTTATTAAAAAATTGAGAAACTAGTTTCGGTTGTTATACCTTTAACAGGCATCAAGGAAATTATGAAATAATAAGACGAAATTGTCACAACCACATTTATTAAAAAATTGAGGAACTAGTTTCGGTTGTTATACCTTTATCAGGCAACAAGGCAATTATGAAATAATAAGACGAAATTGTCACAACCACATTTATTAAAAAATTGAGGAACTAGTTTCGGTTGTTATACCTTTAACAGGCATCAATGCAATTATGAAATAATAAGACGAAATTGTCACAACCATATTTATTGAAAGATTGAGAAACTAGTTTCGGTTGTTATACCTTTAACAGGCATCAAGGCAATTATGAAATAATAATAAGACGAAATTGTCAAAACCATATTTATTAAAAAAAATTGAGAAACTAGTTTTGGTTGTTATACCTTTATCAGGCAACAAGGCAATTATAAAATAATAAGACGAAATTGTCACAACCACATTTATTAAAAAATTGAGGAACTAGTTTCGGTTGTTATACCTTTAACAGGCATCAATGCAATTATGAAATAATAAGACGAAATTGTCACAACCATATTTATTGAAAGATTGAGAAACTAGTTTCGGTTGTTATACCTTTAACAGGCATCAAGGCAATTATGAAATAATAATAAGACGAAATTGTCAAAACCATATTTATTAAAAAAAATTGAGAAACTAGTTTTGGTTGTTATACCTTTATCAGGCAACAAGGCAATTATAAAATAATAAGACGAAATTGTCACAACCACATTTATTAAAAAGATTGAGAAACTAGTTTCGGCTGTTATACCATTATCAATCTCAATCAAACTAAAACTAAAGTACAGAGAAGCTGAATATATACTGAACATGGAATAATACTATTGGCTAAGCAAGAAAGAGGCTGACCTTCATCGAAGGTTGTGATTGGCTGACAAGTCACGCCCCCTATTTTGGTGGCGTGAACTTTATAGGCTTCAATACGAACTTTCGTACGCGAAAGTACAGACAACTAGTAAAATGTAAAACTTACATAATGTAATGCCAGCCTTGAAGGCCAAAGATTCACCCATAATTTATAACACTCTTCAAATGCTAATTTTATTGTTGTTGCAAAAAGTACGCGTAAAAGCTGTGAATGAATACATTATCTCTCGAACATTATATCGACATTAAAATACTTCCAGGATCATTTCCCCGGAAAGTATGGGAAAGTATTGAGGTTTTTCCAAGAGGGGGAAATGGCAAGTTTTCAGTATGAGAATTTCCCTTTCCGCTTGTGAAACTTTACTCGCTAGCGGAGCCTTCTTCTTCTTCTTCTTCATGGCTGAAACAGTGATAACCCTCATGCGATTTGTACAAGGCTGAGGTGAAAGTCTACAAGGGAAGAAATCTGACTTGCAAAGCTAGAGTGGATCTCAGGAACAGTGCGTTATGCCTCATCACTCACTCATTCGCTCTCCCTCATACACTCCTTCACTCGTTCTTCTTCCTCTTCTTTTTCTTCTTCCTGCTTTTTCTTCTTCTTTTTCATCTCCCTGCTTCTTCCACTTCATCTTCTCCTCCTCCTCCTCCTCCTTCTTCTCCTTCTCCCTCTTCTTTTTCTTCTTCCTGCTTTTTCTTCTTCTTCTTCTTCTTTTTCATCTCCCTGCTTCTTCCACTTCATCTTCTCCTCCTCCTCCTCCTCCTTCTTCTCCTTCACCTCTTCTTTTTCTACTTCCTGCTTTTTCTCCTTCTTCTTCTTATTCATCTCCCTGCTTCTTCCACTTCATCTTCTCCTCCTTCTCCTTCACCCTCTTCTTTTTCTACTTCCTGCTTTTTCTCCTACTCCTTCTCCTCCTCCCTGCTTCTCCCACTTCATCTTCTCCTTCTTCTCATTCTCCTACGTCTCCTCCTTTTTCTTCTTCTCCTCCTCCTTCTTTGTCTCATCCTCCTGTCTTCTTGTTCTTCCACTTCTTCTTCTTTTAATTCGTTTTCTTATTCTTACTCTTCTTTTCCTTAATCTTCTTCAGCCAATTATTATTCTTCTCTTTCTTCGTCTTCCTTCTCCTATTCTTATTCTTCTCTTTCTTCTTCTTCCTTCTCCTATTCTTATTCTTCTCTTTCTTCTTCTTCCTTCTCCTTATTCTTTCTTTTCATCATCATCATCATCATCATCTTCCTCCTCATCTTCTTCTTTTTCTTCTTCCTTCTCCTCCTCCTTCTCCTCTTCTTCTTCTTCTTCTTCTTCCAGCTTCTTCTTCTTATTTTTCTTCCAGCTTCTTCTTCTTCTTAATTATCTTCCAGCTTCTTCTTCTTCTTCTTCTTCTTCTTCTTCTTCTTCTTCTTCTTCTTCTTCTTATTATTATTATTATTATTATTATTCTCATACTTCTTCGTCTTCTTCCTTTTCCTCTTCTCCTTTTTCCTCTTCTCCTTTCTCCTCTTCCTCCTCTTACTTATACTTCCTCTCTTCCTTCTCTTCCACCTTTCTTCTTTTTTCTTCTACCTCTTCTTCTTCTTCTTCCTCTTCCAACTTCTTCTTCTTATTTATCTTCCAGCTTCTTCTTCTTCTTCTTCTTCTTCTTCTTCTTCTTCTTATTATTATTATTATTCTCATACTTCTTCGTCTTCTTCCTTTTCCTCTTCTCCTTTCTCCTCTTCCTCCTCTTACTTATACTTCCTCTCTTCCTTCTCTTCCTCCTTTCTTCTTCTTCTTTTTTCTTCTTCCTCTTCTTCTTTTTCTTCCTCCTCCTCCTCCTCCTCCTCCTCCTCTTCTTCTTCCTCCACTTCTTCTCTTCTTCTTCTTCCTCCACTTCTTCTTCCTCCACTTCTTCTCTTCTTCTTCTTCCTCCACTTCTTCTCTTCTTCTTCTTCCTCCACTTCTTCTCTTCTTCTTCTTCCTCCACTTCTTCTCTTCTTCTTCTTCCTCCACTTCTTCTCTTCTTCTTCTTCCTCCACTTCTTCTCTTCTTCTTCTTCCTCCACTTCTTCTCTTCTTCTTCTTCTCTTCTTCTTCTTTCTCCTCCTCCTCTACTTCTTCTTCCTCTTCTTCTTCTTCTACTTCCTCTTTTATTTCTTCTCTCTCTTCTTCTTCTTCCTCCTTCTTCTTTTTCTTCTTCCTATTCCTCTTCTTTTTTCCCTCTTCTTCCTCTTCATCTTCTCCTCTTCCTTCTTTTCCACCTGTCTTCGTCTTCTCTTTCCTCTTCCTCTTCTTCTTTTCTTTTCCTTTCTTTTCCTTCTCCTTATCCTTCTTTCCTCTCCCTCTTCCTCCTCATCCTCTTCCTCCTCCTCCTCTTCCTGTTTCTCCTCCTCCTCTTTCTCCTCTCTTTTTCTTCCTCATCTTCTCTCTCTTCTTGTTCTTCATCCTTCTTTTTCTCCTTTTTCTTTTTTCTTCATTTTCTTTTTCTTTTCCTTCTTCTTTCCTTCCTAATCATCCCCTTCTTCCTCATCGTCATCCTCCTCCTCCTACTCCTCCTCCTCCTTCTTCTCATCACCTTCTTCTTCTTCTTCTTCTTCTTCTTCTTCTTCTTCTTCTTCTTCTTCTTCCCCCTCGTGCACACGCCCACTCTTTCTCCCAGAGGGTTGAGCCCGCCTGATATCTCCAACCATCGAGGGGCCATTTTCACTGGCAGGGGAGAATTTGCGAAATACTGTTTTACTTTTCAGCTACTCCCAACAGCCTAGACAGAACAGGGCGGCGTCTCCAGGCAGCGAACTTTCCACCTTTGTGTCATTTGCAAGTTTTCAACGAAGGAGAACTTCTAAACCAACTTTGAGAACTGAGGAGTACTTAATTTCAAATTATATCGTTATAAAAATGTGATTTGCACGACCGACTGTTAACAAAGTACAGCGTACAGGGAAGAAGCCCCAACTTGTTTAAGAAGATGAAGTTCGTTGTTGAAATTGTCGGATTATCAGGAATTTTCAATAGAGTCATGCGAGTTTAGAGTCATCAACACTATCATCCCAAGTTAGTTTGAAGTGACTGACAATTGAATAAACTGACAAATATATGTTTCATAAACAGAATTAAACAACTGATAAATATTTAAATAAACAACTGACAAATATATGTTTCATAAACAGAATTCATTAATTTTGAATTCCTTTAATTGCTATTAGTTTATACTGAAGACTTCCGCAATGGCGGATACTGGATTTCCATCAGCTATTCAATACTGTTGTCAATATCCGCCATTGCGGAAGTCTTCAGTATAAACTAATAGCAATTAAAGGAATTCGAAATTAATGACTATCATCCCCTTTCCCGTACACAGTATGTTGGATAGTACGACTTGTAAGGGGTTTCAATCTACATCTACGGAATAGGAGATGACTATAAAGAAGAAAAAGGGGTTGAAGAGGAGAGGGATTAGATTAGATTATATTTCTTTATTCATGTAAATTTACAAATTTGAATATGAATGGTTAAAATCAAAACTATCAACATCACATAGATATATACAGTAGTGAACTCAGAAAGTACTATTTTTATAGTGCAAAGAATTATGTACAATGATCTCATCTCATTTGTATGATATTAATTACAGTAATGACAATCTAAGTGATGCAATTACATGAAATGGCGAAGTTTGGACAAGGATTCGTCCATTCTTGATACTTAACCAGTGAGGAAGAGGAGGAGGAGGAGGAGGAGAACAGAAGGAGGAGAAGGGTGGAGGAGAAAGAGGTGAGATGGGAGGAGGAAGGGGATAAAAAGGTTGAGGTGAAGTAGGAGGAAAAACAAGAATAGGAGGAGGAGAAAGAACAAAAATAGGAGGAGTATGAGGAGGAGAAGAATATTAAGGAGGAGAAAAAGGGGAGAAATAGGAAGAGGAGTGGGAGGAGGAGGAGGAGAAGGAGCAGTAGGAGAAGGGTGGAGGAGAAAGAGGTGGGATAGGAGGAGGATGAGGACGAAAAGGTTGAAGAGAAGGAGGAGGAACAAGAATAGGAGAAAGAACAAAAATAGGTGGAGGAGGAGGAGGAGAAAAAACAATAATAGGAGGAGGGGGAGACTATGAAGGAGAAGAAAAAGGGGAGGAATAGGTAGAGGAGAGGGGGAGGAGGAGGAGGAGCAGGAGGAGAAAAGTAGGAGAAGGAGGAGGAACAAGAATAGGAAAAGGAAAAAAATAGGAGGAGAAGAGAAAGGGGAAGAGGGGATGAATAGGAGGAGGAGAAGGAATAGGAGGTGAATGAGAAGGAGGATGAAAAGGAGAGGAGGAGGAGAAGGAGAAGAAGGAGGATGAGAAGGAGAAGAAGAAAAAAGAAAAACAAGAAGAACAAGATGAAGAAGAAAAAGAAGAAGACAGGAGAAATAGAACAACAACAACAACAAGAAAAAAAGAAAAAGGGGATGAAGAGGAGGTCAAATAGTTTAATTCGGATACCTTCTTCTGAGGTGTAGTGGGGGGAACGCATTCCAGTCTGGATATTTCATTATTTTTGTTTCGCATTTTCAGCAGAACAGAAAGGGACAATTACTGACTGCCAGTGAGAAGCAGAGTGTTGGTGAAGTGAAAAGAGAATGCAATAGAATAGAATGGAATAGATCCAGCCGAAGCAGTACTAACACCGGAAAGGGAAGTTTACAGTCGATTGAGCTTCTTCTTCAACCCCTGGCTTGACTTGCTCCTTCACTCTGTGTGTGTGTGTGTGTGTGTTTATGCATTTGCGTGTGTACATGCGCGTGCATACGTTCCCACGATTACGGAAATGGTGTCGGCGCGACGGTAGCCAGGCCAGATTGCATGCAGCACTCTTGTCCAATAACGTACATTCGCCTTAATGGCATATAGATGTCCGTTGCAAGCATTTTATAAGCTGTTCTCGACATATGCTGCTGCCATGCTATTACTCACTCATTGCTTTTGTTCCCCAGGGCGGAATGAACTTTGGACACGGCCTAATACGCACTATTCGTCGCAGGTTGCGCACAGGAGATGAAAGTGGAGGGACACTGGGGCACACTGGACAAAGTTACTACTCGAGGCCTGGTCAGGTAGCTCTGTTTCAATATATGGAGAGGACACAAAAACCACAGAGCTTGATGTTGCTGAATATGATAGTAGAGGCACAGAAACAAGCTGAGTAAAAACAAGAAATACAGAAACAAGCTGAGAAGAAACAAGAAATACAGAAACAAGCTGAGTAGAAACAAGAAATACAGAAACAAGCTGAGTAGAAACAAGAAATACAGAAACAAGCTGAGTAGAAACAAGAAATACAGAAACAAGCTGAGTAGAAACAAGAAATACAGAAACAAGCTGAGTAGACACAAGAAATACAGAAACAAGCTGAGAAGAAACAAGAAATACAGAAACAAGCTGAGTAGAAACAAGAAATACAGAAACAAGCTGAGTAGAAACAAGAAATACAGAAACAAGCTGGTTAGAAACATAGAAACAAGAAATAAGCTGAGTAGAAACTTAGAAAAAAGAAACATATTATAAACAAGCTGAGTAGAAACATAGTGTTGTGAACATGGAAAGAAGGATTTACAGTGTTATCTGCTTGTCAATATTGACTTCTGAGCAATTAATTACTCTCCTCTTCGCCTTGTAGTATTTTTGACACTTTTATGATATTTACTTGGAACTTAGTAGAATATTTAATTCGAATTTAATGGAATCTTATCAAATATTGTGGAAAATTCGAGAATTTCTTATCTGTTTATTTAGGAATCTTATCGAACGTTTTGGAAGGGTCACCCTCTTTCTAGATCAAATAAAAACTTATTTTTAGCGAGATAGAACCCGTAACAATAGAAACACAGAAACAAGCTGGGTGGAAACTTACAAACAAGAAACAAACCAAGTAGAAACATGGAAACATAGTCTCAAGAAACACAAAAAACCGCCTGACTAGAGCCATAGAAACAAGAAACACAGAAACAAGCTGAGTACACAGAAACATGAGTATGTTGCTCATTAGTATGATAGTAATCCAGCTCAACATTCTACAGATCTTCAAATGTCTCGTAATAAATTTATTAAATGTTGAATATTATAGATTAGAAGACTCAGGAAAGCAGTAAAAAAGTGATATTTGAAGTTTCATACGAACTTTGCTGGTTCAATATTAAATATAAGATTATACGAGAAAAGTAAAACTGCATAACCGATTTCAGCAATCAACTGTAAGACGTTGCACGAAGAATTAACTGCTTTATCAAATCAAATCCATCTATTCCACAAACTTGATACAATATTTATGTACAAAAATTAAATTAAATTTTTGTAACTGAAAGTATACAGACAGAATTTATTAATTTCGAATTCCTCAAAGAGCTATAATAGTAGTTTATGCAACGATTTTATTTTGACCCTTATTAAGGCACGAGTTAGATGTAAGTTAATGCGAGTTAGATGTAAGTAAGTATAATGCGAGTGTTATAAATATCTCACGAGTGCTTCAATGGCCAAATAAAATCGTTGCATACACTATTTTATCTACGACCACTAGTATACATTTAATTAAAACAATTTCATTTTACCTGTGACTGTCAGAGATATCTAACCTCTCATCTCATGAGAAGTTATAGTAGATTGTTAGGTTAAAGTAGCTGGTGTAGCAGTTTGATGAAATCAGCTGATAGTTTCACAATATTGAATTACGATATTGATTCCATCAAAAATGCTTCTGATTGGTCCAGAACCCGTGTTATAATGTAGAACCTGTACTATAATGAGCTCTTTATGCAACGGGTCTCAAAAAGCATTTCGAAAAGACAGATGTTTTGGCATCAATTGTGAAACTGTAATGTATACATTATGACATGGTCGTAGATAAAGACTATATACTAACTTTCAATAAATATACAAAATGTACAATATTATGTGTACTATAAACAAGTATTGCCCAGAAGAAGGTAAAAAAATGTAGATTCGAATGGTGTTGGTTCATTGATTTGAATTTGAACTACTTGTTTTTTCATCTTTCAACTACAGATATAAAATTATTGGTAGCATACTTAGCAGAAATCAGAAGTTGAAAAAGATCTTAAGTTATTGGCAAAGTGTGTAGCCCTATGTTCACTGCAGGTAAGAGTCACAAAATAACTAAATGTTTCTCCTCAATAACAAATGCGCAAGAAAAAAATCACGAAGTTTCTGGGATTTCCATTAAATTTCCATGTTGAGCAAAGATAAGAGCTGTGGCTATCCTGGATGCATCGTTAAGTAGAAAAAACTATCAAGAAACTTTTTATTCGATAGTTTATCGCCTCTCGCTCGAAGAACTTCGCACTCAGGAAGACATTTATCGGTAAATACTGTGGTTATTTCAGAAAGTTAGTTTGCGGATGAACTTATCATTGAACAGACATTTTTGTCATTAATACCGACTATATTCCGGTCCCTGAGAAACTAAAGAACTGGGCTTAGCTGCAAGAATAACTTTCATAGACATTTTTTCAACTTTTATTACAGACACCGATCTATTAGAACATTGAGGGTGCTCGTGACTATAACTTTCAAACTTTTTTCTCGTTTTTCACAAAAGTTTAACCTTCGATCGACCATCCATGAAGCCATGTCTTGAGTAGTATGCTATTAATATTTCATAGCTCTGATTGGCTGGCAATTCTAATAAAACTTTCTAGTTCCCGACAGTCCTATAATTCTTCACTCTTCCATGCATAACAAGTCTATTCCATCCAATCGAATGTTCCTATTTCAAATGATTTATTATTGTAATTTTAATTGGAAAAAATCACATTACTTCCTATCTTTTTGCTATGCATTTCCGCTCAATTATAACATTTTCATGAATTCTAGTCAAGTAACAGGAAGTAAGTTAGTCAAGTAACAATCAATTTAATTCCAATTTTTAAAATACGAAGAATTATTATTGAATTGTGACTGTCAGATAGGAAATATAATCAGTGATATGACTAACCATGATAACACTCATTATACTATTGCATATAAATAAGTCATAAATTTTTATCAATTATAGTAATTGATATTAATTTATTGATGAGTATGAAAAATACCATATTGCATTATACTTCCCGGTGGTTCAGAACCCACCTAAAACTGTAGGTCCAACTCATCAATCACCATCGTCCAATTACCCACGCACAGGTCTCAGGCATATGTGGGCTTCATCCTCAAAAAACAATTGGCAAACTATATGAATGAGAATAGTGAGAAAATGCTATTCTACTTCACTGTTCCTGTCTTCTAAGTTTCAATACATGACTACAGTCAAAATGCATTTCTACAAAGTCACTTTGTTGATGATTCAGTAGTCAATAGTTGATTGACCTCGACCTGGAAGCTCAAGTCGCAAAACAAAGCGTCCAATCACCATTGGTGAGTTCAAATAGTGATCAATTAATTTTCAAACTAAAAATATTCAAGATTCACCAAGTTCAAGTTAGTGTCGCCCTTAAAACACACTGTGAAAGTTCTAGACTCTAGACTCAAGTTCAAGTTCTAGACTCTAGCACAGGCTCTAGTCTAGCCTCTAGACCTTAATAATTTGATATTAAATGCCGTTCCCTAGTACGTGGGCAACTACAGTCATCGTTATATAAGTGTTCCTATATATATATATATATATATATCGATGACCGTAGTTGGAAGAAGTTTCCATGTCCACATTTAGTAGTATATATTTTATATACTACATATATTTTTATATTTTATAGATTTTACATTTGTATAAGTTTGGATTTCAGTTATTGTATTTTAATATTTTACATTTTTACATTTCAAACTTGTATATATGTGTTCTGTTTTATAAATAAATAACAATAAAAATTGGTTTGTTGCGTTTATTTTTTCCAAAAGGGCGAAGTTAGGGCATGGCTGGTCTCTCTTCCACTTAATCCTCGCAAACAACTCTTACTTGATTTAAGGATCGCTTTCCTACAAACTGTTACAGGAAATAACTGTGAATTTGAACTTAAATGGTTACCAAACCATGAGAATATATGATCACTACCATCATAAAAAACAGAAAATAAATAAAATCAATACAAAAAATGGAAAACAAAAAAAAGTGATCAAAAATTGTCACAAAACCAGTCATGTCATGGGTTGAGGCATCGTAAAACAATGTATGTTAAATAGGTAAAGAAGTTGATTGTATTGGTTGATAAACGCATCGATTCTTCTTCACAAGAGCGGTGAATTTGGACTTAAATGATCACTAAATCATGTAAATATCAATATAATCACTTACATCTTGATAATATAATAAATATAATCACTAACATCACAGAAAACAGAAAATTAATACGGTACTACATTCGAAATAGAAAACCAGTAAATGTGATCGAAAATTGTCACGAAACCAGTCATGTCATGGGTTGAGAGATCGTAAAATTTTGAATGTAAAATGAGTAAGGAGTTGATTCTATTGGTGGATAAACACATTGATTCGTCTTCGCAATTACTCAGTGCTTGTTTCCAATCCGAGCGCTGATCTCGAGCAATCAAATCCTCAAATCTCCAGGTATGCGTAGGATTTCTCACACAAGACATGGCAAAGGGAGCGAGTAGGCGACAGGGAAGAAAGACGAGCTGAGCCCTGATCAAAATTCACCAGCTTTGGCCCAGATTCCAGGAAAGTCCGCCAATTCCAGCCTGAAAAATGGGGGAATCACGGGGAAACACAGGAGGAGAGTGAACGAGCAAGTTGCTGACGCAGCATTTTGCCACTCTGTGAATGAGGAAGGGATGGAGCAAGCATCTACTGGTGGGATCGATGTCTACGGGATGCTGGTGCTTAGCAAGGCCTCACTATAATACACTCTAGTATGGTAAGCTGAGCCACTCTTAGTTGGGCCTCTTTCTCATCAATTCCATAAAACTCAAGGTTGGTGGGCGGTTTTCCAGGCTGAAAAACCTGTACGGTAGGGGTTTTGGGGGCCGGATCCCCCTTGGCAATGACATAAGCACTGCATTAAATACACTTTAAAAAAAATCAAATTTCAAACCATGAAAAGTGATGTAGTTCCATATTAATTTTTCACATATATTATATTTTATTGAGGATGACGCCCATATGGGTCTGAGACCTCTGTGTGGGTAATGAATTGTATGGTGGTGATTGATGGATTGGACCTACAGTCTTAGGTGGGTTCCGAGCCACAGGGATGTGATTTTACAGCAAAGAACCGAGATTGAAAATAATTTTTTCTCGTGATTTCAACACTTAGTTATTCGTGTGATGGCAATTTCGCATTGTTGGAATGCTTCCTCAGACACGGCTGGTGGCAATTCACGTCCTCCAGCCGTGTCTGAGGAAGCATTTCAACAATGCGGAACGGCCACCAATAAGTAAGTGCTGAATTTACTAGTAGAGTTTATTTTCTATAATTATTATTCATGAAAAAGTGTGTAAATCAGCTTGAAGTCCTGTTTCATAGGATCTGTTACTAGAAACTTTTCGGGGAAAAGACCCCCAGACTATCCTTTTCATGCAAGGAAAAAACGGAAGTTTCAGCTGAAACTAAGAAAAAATGTATGCTGAGTTTGTTTATCAAATCAAGACCAACAACAACTAATGGATTGTCGGAAAATTTGTAATTCATAGACTGTTTAATTTTCCAAAATGGCATAGTAGGCTTATGGGGGCGAAATACATATTGAAATATCATGAGTGAATGAAGGGTTCTAAAAAAAATCTGTGTGCTCACTAGCTTATAAGAAAGAGGATGTATAACATAGTAAAAATACAAAAATTGCATCAAGTTGCTGTTGTCAGTCAAACTATTAACAATCGTACTATTGGTATGCTGTGAAATAAGAATCAAAATAACACATTTTTTGAGGTAGAACTATCGGTAGTAGTCTGTTACCTATGACAAGGGGAAATGACCTCATCAAAATAAGATAATTTGATCATTTATTGTTATCAGTAATGACGACTGCTACTTATTTTAATCTATTTACATCAAATAAGCATTACATAATAGCATTTGACAAGTCAAAATATTTCAAAATATTAGGTCCCCTTTCTTGATGGTTAAGTGGAGGAGGGGGCTCTTATGCCTCAACTTCGCCCACAGCACTTATGTTAATTGTAAAGTGCACAAATAAAATACAATTATCTAGCTATCTATCTATCTGCCTCATACCTCACTAAGCCCCCCCCCCCTCCACTCATTGATCTATTTGGACCCATTAATCTATGTACCAATCTTTTTAGAACCCCCCCCCCCACCACATAACTTCACAAATTCCTGGCTTCATCACTGGACATATCTCGTAACGTTAAGTTACATTAGACAGTTAACCGTAACGAAAAATAAACGGTTGTATTTGCGCAAAGACAATAAATTATTACCCGTGAGCTATTATCAAATTGAATATATATTTCTTCATTGATTTACATCCTTTCATAGACTGTTATAGACTGTTGGTACTAACGATGTCAATAACGATTGTAAGCTTGCAATACAACAGCAATTTATTTTGTGATAGTGTTTCAGGACTGAATACAGCATAAATATCGTTTAGGCTTCTGGTTGCGGCCACATTGAACATTTATGAATTTTTACTGATTATAATTTAACATATACATTTTTATCATTTATAAAAATTAGAGCATCCTTTTCATTTGAAAGGTTATGATTTAACATTTACATTTTGATCATTTATAAAAATTTAGAGTTTCCTTTTAATATGAATGGTAAAATTCATATAAGTATCTGTTTTTTAATTAGAGTAGGTGCTGATGTAAATGCAAGTTCATAATCGTTATTAGCACAAATATATGTGCAGTAAAAATAAAACAATTGAAAAACTGCAGGACACAGTTACATAAGTGATGACGTCGACTGAAAAACGATATAGAACGAACTCCTGTACCAGTTATCTAACAAACGGCCGATTCTATAAAGATCCCTTCAACACTTTGCACTCCAGGATCTGTCCAGAACAATATCAGTTAACAAATCACGTTTTTCATTTGAAGGGCACCTGGGAATGAGCAGTGGTAGGGGTGGGACTGTAAGAGAAAGAAGGGGAAAGAAGAGAGTGCTAAATGATGATGGAGTGAGAAGGTGGGTGTTAAAGGGGAAGAAAGAAAGGAGGAAGGTGTAGGGGGAAAAGTCGGCGTTTACTTGAATACCAACAGCGGGAGACCACGTGTAAACTTGGAAAAGTAACAGGAGTACACTGGTTGTGAGGGGGAAGGGTGGTGGAAATTGAAGAGAGGTGGAAAAGGATCGGGAATTAAATGTGGAAAACCGAAGGGAAAAGGGTTGTGAGCATAGAAAAAGGCGAGGTAAGTGCATGGGAAAAAAAGAGTTGAAAAAAAAGAGACAGAATAGTGACAGGCAAGAAAAGGGACGAAGGAAGGCAGGATATTGCCCCGGTTAAGAGGCGAGAAACGGCCAACAGAAAGCCAGGGAAACGTGCGCTCGTTAAAACGCCGTAAAAACGGCCAGGTTACAAAAGGATACATAAAATTATTCGTATCCTGATCGTAAAATCCCGGGTAAATTAAGCTGGGAATTCGGACTCGGCATCGGACCGACACTAAACTCGTGATCCATATTGAATTACAGTATAATAGTAGCAGATAAAGCGATCATCAATGTTGAAGCTGGATACTCAAACAACCCAAAAATATTGCGTGTCAACATTGGGCTGAAACAGAGCAACTTTATTGTTGGTCACTCTATAAATTTATTCATAGCCTTGAGACGATTGGTGACATGGAATTCAGGAAAATTTATCGCCTGATGAGTCAATTTTTAAATACTTTGAATAAATCTTTGAAGATTTATGGGAGAGCTGGCGTTATTTCACAACAAAAAAGTAAAAAATATCTAGGGTTATAGAACTAAATATACTTGTAATAAAACTTCAAGGATTTATGAGATAGTTGGAGTAAATTTACAAGAAATGTAAAAAAATATTTGGGTTCTAAATATACCTTGTAATAAACCTTTAAAAAGATTTATTAGAAGGCTGGAGTAATTTTGAAAGAAATGAGGTAAAAAATATCCGGGATCACAGATAGAACTAAATATACTTTTTTAATAAACCGTTGAAGATTTATGATAGAGCTGGAGTAATTTCACAAGAAATGTAGTAAAATGTATTTGAAATCATTTAGATAGAATTTAATATACTTGAAGTAAACCTTTGAAGATTTATGACTTAGCTGGAGCTATTTTACAAGAAATGTGGTGAAAAATATTCGTGGTCATAGATAAAAATAAAAATATTTGTAATAAAACTTAGAAGATTTATGAGAGAGCTGGAGTAATTTTACAAGAAATGTTATGAAAAATATTTGAAATCAAAGATCGAACTGAGTACACTAAAATCTTGTTTAATTATTATTCATGACAATAGCAGTACAAGCCTGAAACAGCTTGTATACTAACGAATAATACAGAAGTTACTAATATTGAATTAATTAATATTTGAGGTACTATAGTTTCAACAGTCACGCCATTGTTAATCTCTATCAAATTGAAAATAAAATACACAATGATTTCATTGCTGTTCCGTATTGGTAGGCTATTTCTTGTTAATAATGGGCGGGCCTATCTTGGTGGGCGGGGCTACTATCAACCAATGACACGGTATCAACGTGGAGTACGACCAATGAGAAGCTTCCAGTCTATGAAGTTACGCTATTTATTGCTAACAGTTATGCTAATTATTACGCCCAAAATATCAGTGTTCCATTTTATCCTACCATCAAATTAACCTGATCCTATTATTTTTTTTCTAATTTTAAGGTTGAGTAGAGTAGAGAAAGAGACCTTATAATATTCTTAATTTCATCTTCAATAGAGCTCATTTGAATCTGAACTCACTCTATTTCGTTTCTATTTACTGGAAATCAAATTTCTAAGTAAATTTGTACATCTGACAATTATGTAACTATACCTAGATGTCTGAATATCGATTTATCGAGCAATACTATTTCCTACTAATTCGATATTTGGCGGCTCTGGTAGCGCGGTTGGTTGGAGCGCTTGTCTGTGATAAGATAAGGCTCTGGCTGGATTCGTTTCCTGCAGTCTTGAATCTCATTCACCCATTCACCTCATTACCCATTTGGTTGGAGCGTTTGTCTGTGATAAGATAAGGCTCTGGCTGGCTTTGTTTCCTGCAGTCTTCAATCTCATTCACCCATTCACCTCATTACCCACGCACAAGTCTTCAAACTCAAAATTTTGATTCCCTTGCTTTTTCTTAAGAGGAAATTGACCCACTTGAAAGAAACATACTGGTATTGTACTCGATCAAGAACTAGATGAAAATCGCATTTCAAGAGAAGAAAATACCAAATAGCCATTTGAACGAAATGAAGAAGTAAAAACTCATGAGCAAAGAATGATACATGACGTTACTGACATCCGTGTTACATAAAATACAGAATTCTGGATATCGGCAAGTCGGCTAGCTGGCTGGTTTTCCGTTTTCTTTCAGCTAGATTATTGAGTCCACCTCTTTTTCGCCTTTTGCAAATTCTCACACATGGGTCCCTCGGCTTTCCTGCTTCACGTATTCCCAACCCATTATTCCACGCACATCCACGTGCACACGCCGGGAAAGCATCTTGATCTCTTTTCTTCTCGTCTTGAAAAACGTTAATCCTTTTTCCTTTTTCTCCTCAACTCCGTTTTCCTTCTCTTGCTAGTAGTCACTGGACCAAATCGCCTTAACTTTTCTGCGCCCTCTTAAACAAATACAGTCTTCCACAAGCCACTGCTTTCTCTTTGTTTTTCTTTCTTCATCCTGAACTTTCCTCGCTAAACCGTTAGCCAGTTGGGGGTTTGTTGGCTGACGGCATACAAGAAAGGGCTAGTCATGAACTAAGGCTCTGAATTCTGATTTGACCAAGTTTCTAATTTTTCAGTCAATTCTTATATTTTGCAATAGTATTACCAATCAAATGATTTCATTAAAAGGATCACCAACACTGTTAAAGTATTGATACCAACATTTTTTGAAGCACAACTACAACCTTTGAATTGGAAATAAATTCACCAATAGTACTAGTCCACTTTATTCCTGTAGCTCACTTTCTGTCATCTGCAATTAATTTTGTTTATCTGTTTTTCAAACTTTCTTTATCATGAATTTGTATTTATCATGTTCAGCAGTTTTATATGTTTTCGTACTTCTTAGTTTATCAAGATTTGGGTTATTTTATCAGTTTATAATACATAATTTCTGTAGAATAACTTCTTTCAATGAATAATAAGACGAAGTTATCACAACCACATTTATTAAAAATAGCGAGATACCAGTCTCGGATGTTACTCCAAGGAGTAATGCATTATCAATCTCAAACCAACTAAAACTAAAGTACAGAGTAACTTAATATATACTAAACACGGAATGATACAATTGGCTAAGGGATAGGCTGACCTTAATTGACGGTTTGTGATTGGCTGAAGGCCATAAGCCATGCCCTCTGGTGGGAGGAGCAACAAGCAAAAATAAGAATCAAATCAAGAACTACAACCGTGAACATCTAGAAAGTAACAAAGAAGAACAATACACAATTAAATAAGGTTAAAATTGAATCATTTTAACTTCGAAAATTGAAGCTCACTAAAATGGAGACAAGGTCAACCGAGAAGACACAAAAGTGCCGTTGTTAGAATGTAGGTCAGAATTATGATGAAACCAAGTTAATTGTATTGAATTGGTTAAAATAAATTGGATCATTTAAACTAATATTGGAATCGTTTTTCACCAACCTAGTTATCTCCAAAGCTTCTAAAATGTTTAATTGTCTGCCTTTGTCAATCAAATGCATAAATTCAACATTTTCTTCAGCCTTGAACTTGTGTCCATTAGTAATGAGATGCTCTACAAAATTTGCGTCTCCTTTTTCGGGTTTCCAATCCCTAATGTGTTCGTTTATCCTATCTTTATTCTTTTAATTATCCTCATCCAAAATTTCCTTAGAAGTGAATATTATGTCCGTGTATCTATGCATATTTGCATGTTGTGGTCTCACAGGTACAGCGTTTCGGATGACGTTATAAAAATAGGGTTTCGATAAGTGTAAATTTTTTCTTTCAAATTAAATTTTCAAACTTCAGGATTAATTAAGCTATCTAGTGTGAATAATTGATTAAGTTCATGAATTTAAATGGAGCTAATCTTACTCATAGAACATAAAACACTTTATTGTGTCATGCCTTACTCTATGTCCTTTATTTTATGATCAATTCTCTCTCTCTCCATTTTCAAGCGTTCTTCTTTTACAAACAGAAACCAATTTTGTTTTAACCGAAACCAAGTGTTTTCTTTTCATTATGTATTTCTTTCAAATAAAACTGTTAAACTTAAGGATTATTTTTAAGCTTTCTAGTGTGAATTAAGCTAATGAATTTCAATGGAGTTGTCCTTACTCATAAAATATAAAACACTATAATGTGTCATGCCTTATTTTATCTCCTTTGATAATTTATTGATCAATTTTTCCCTCCATTTCTAAGCGTTATTCATTAACATCCAGAAACCAATTTTGATTTCAACCGAAAAGTGTTTCCTCTTTATTATAATCATCAGTCTCATTTAGGAAAGTGTGTCTACTTTTGTGAATTGGAATCTTCATTTACTACAGGAAAGGTTCAAATTTTTTAAATCTATTGGGTTTAATTTAAGCTTCTCTATTCGATCATGTCTTTCCGCACATGAAGATTTCTGATTTTAAAAAACTTATTTTGAAAAACTTTTTTGGAGGATGAAGCCAATGTAGGTTTGAGACCTGTGCGTGTGTAATTAATTGGATTATGGTGATTGATGGGTTATACCTACAGTTTTAGTTGAAAATATTTAGTTGATAAAGCTTTTTATAGTTTACAAGAGTTCCTTTCACATCAAAATTAAACCTCAATCTAGAATGTAGTAATCTAGGTATCTAGTGTATAATTGTAGATCTGACTTGTCTTATACTCCTTAACAGTAGTCTCTAAAGGGGCCCACACACTAGCGAGTATGGCTCGGCGAGTAAGACTCGGAAGAAAATCACCACTAACGTGTTGTGAACTTCCCGAGTCCGGCTCGGCTACTTTTCAAGGTCGGATGGAGTGCGCCCGTGTTAATTCTGATCCATATAGCTCATCTAATCTCAAAATCTTTAAATTACAATCAATATCTGATTTGGAAGGTCATTTTATGCTCTAGAGAGAGTATTGGTTTTGCTAAAATTTCATAATTCTTGAAATTTGATTATTATTATTATTATTATTATCATCATTATCATTCATTAATTATTTATTTATTTTATACACAATTTATCTGTTAGCAGCTATTATTATTGAAATTATTTTTTAGAATTTTGTTTTTATGTTACTGTAGGTATTTTTTGTTGAAAAAACAACATTCGAATAGTTATTTGTATTGTATTAAAAATAAGCTCTGCACTGCAATATTATCATTTTTATTTTCTCTTGAATATTCAAGTTTTAATATACGGTTTCTTTTTTATTTTTCTGTTTATACATTAGTTTAACTTGGTAACCATTTCAGTCATAGTATTGTCATAGTAACAGTAAATATACAAACTTGAATAGATAACTCAATCAACTTATTTTTACGTCTTGTGAACAGTGCAAATAATAGCTTTCTGACGTTCTGCTATGTTATAATGAGTTGCCGAGCCTGGCTCGGCTCGGAAAACGTCCACTAACTAGCGAGTCCCAGCCGAGCCCAGCCGCGCTTGTAGCCCTGCGCGAGTCTGGCTGGGCTCGGCTCGGCTCGGGAGAAAAGAGCCCACTAACTAGTGATTTTCTCCCGAGTCCGGCTGGCCGAGTCTTACTCGCGAGCCAAACTCGCTAGTGTGTGGGCCCCTTAAGACATAATCTACAAAAAAAAGTTTTAGGAGGGTTCTGAACCACCGGGAAGTGATTTTACAGCAGAGAACAGAGACTTTTGGCTGGCCAATCCAATCGGTCATCTTTACAAAGATGGCCCAGGAGTTTAATTATGAACAAACCGTAGCTTAGTTCTGTTTTACATAAGCCACATGTATATCTTTCCCTGCGCACTGTCAGAAATGAATGAATTAAATTGTAATGTTTCTAATATGGGTGATTTCTAGGGTTGTATGATAGCCGCGAGCCGTAGCAGGTATCTGTTCAATCAGAGAGATAAGCTGCGTTCTTGTAGGTCCTGTTCGTAACGGTGACCGATTAAATTGGTCAGCAAAAAATACACTGTTCTCTGCTGTAAAATCACTTCCCGGTGGTTCGGAACCCACCTAAAATTGTAGGTTCAACTCATCAATCACCATCATCCAACTCATTACCCACGCACAGGTCTCAGAACTATGTGGGCTTCATCCTCCAAAAAAAAAAAAAAAATCCTGTGGAAATACAAATCAACATTTCAAATTTGCCGGTACAATGGAAAAACTCGAAAGCTCTTCTTATCCAGATATATTTTTTTTTTGTAGATTACGTCCTGGAGACTCCAGTTAAAGAGTATAAGACAAGTCAGATTAACATTAGTCATGTACACTAGATACCATAATTAGTTACTATATCAATTAGTTGAGGTGAGGCTTAATTTTGATGTGAAAGGAACTCTTGTACACTATAAAAAGCTTTATCAACTAAATATTTTTTCAATTGTTTTTTAAATATTTCTATATTTTCAAGACTCTTTAAAAACTGCGGTAGCTTATTGTAGAATTTCCTACCAATATAACTAGGTTTTTGTTTGAATAAGCTACTATTGTGACTCACCAAGTGATAATCTCCTCGGCTTCTTGTATTATAATCATGTACATCAAGATTTTGGTTAATATCATTCGTTTTTACATATAAAGTAGCTTCATACACATATAAGCAGGGTACAGTTAGGAGACCAAGTCTCTTGAACAACGGCCTACATGAATCGAATCTATTTACTTTTTCTATACACCTAACTGCTTTCTTTTGGATCTTAAACACCCTATCAAGATTTTGTTTTGATGAATTACCCCATACTAAGATAGCATACCTAATATGTGACAGTAAGAGCCCATGGTAAGCTGTAAAAAGTAACTTTTTGTCATTCAATCTAGCAAGCTGTCGCAGGACAAATACCCCAGATAGTGTGTATTATGGTGAAAACGCTTGAAAATTTAATGACTCATTACAACATTGATTAATTCTGTGGACAGTGGCATACATTTCGCATTCATAGATGCTGGGCGTTAAATCACTATTATTAATTCGACACCATTAACAATGTGCGCACGGCGAGGGGTGCAGGGAGAAGGCAGAGGTCTCACCCCAGGTGATAGCCAGCATGTAATGGGAATGCATTCCGGCACATGGCCTGGATAAACAATTAGATTTTAATTCATTATTAAACGATTCAGAAGCGTCCAGATTGGATGCGGGCCCTCCGGCCATTTTGATTGGTGGCTGTGACCATGTTTATTTACACCCGATTACAGACGGCATCATCAGCCATATGTAATGGTGTTTAATTTGCCGGAAAAGCTTTCTAGAATTTGCAAATTCGACCGCATCCTATTATTTATGAATTTCCCTAAGCTAAGAGACTATAAACACACATCGAGTGGTTGTTGGCCTGAATCATATTGCTAATATCAAACGATCAACAATTTGTCACACTAATTTATTCGAGAAAATTGGAGCAAAACTAGAATTTTCATTATTAAGTCTGAGCCACTAGTAATACTAGGAATAGAAATTCATGCAACAGAATTTCATAAATTTGCAGCTGATTACTGGTATTACAAGCTTGTATTTCCTCATGCAATAGGTCCCTGAATGTCAGAACATCAATGCACTTTTTCAACGCTTACTGCATTTTTTTTTCTAAATAAAATTTGACACAAAAATTTTTGTTTTTTGTGTAATTTTTATGTATTTTGCACATGTATTTTAAGGCTATAGAGAATTTGAATTTAAATTCGAATTCAAATAATGTCAAACGACAACTCTAGTCAATTCAAACTCATTTTACAACGAGATTGAATAATGTTGTTTTACAATCTATGGGAACTTCAGAGCTATCAATAATATTATTTGAAGGATAATGATAAGTATCTCTATGATATCTCTCTCTATCTCTAAGAAAAGTTGGATATCACAATGCATTCAATGATATTCGGGAAATAGTTGGCGATTACCAAGTACAATATAATTTAAAGTACAAAAAATTAAGTTAATTATGATTTATTCAAGTATAATTCATAAATACAATATAGCATAATTTTTGTACTAGAGTGCTATTTTCTATTTTATTCAATCAATCTGGGAATCTGATAAAATTATTTTCCTGGATTTCTTGTTCCATGACGAACTGCGTTGTTAATATTAACTTTTCAAGTGAATTCAACGACTTGCAGTCAAATTTTATTAAAAATAAGTAGTATTTCACTTACTTTGTAGGCCAAACGTTTTCGAGTTGTTGAAACCCATCTTTAAGGCCTTGAAAACGTTTGGCCTGCAAAGTAAGTGAAATACTACTTACTTTTAATAAAATTTGACTGCAAGTCGTTGAATTCACTTGAAAAGTTAATATAAAATTATTATTTATTTCTATAAAGGCATAAACTAGCCTGATAATATGTTGATTAATACTAGCTTAAACGTTGATTCCGAAATAAAAGTCATGATATGTCTATTGAAAAAAATGTATGAGAGCTTTGTGATTATCATGTTCAAGTAAATAATGTAATTTAGATTTCATTTTTTTTTTTTTTTGGAGGATGAAGCCCACATAGGTTTGAGACCTGTGCGTGGGTAATGAGTTGGATGATGGTGATTTATGAGTTGGACCTACAGTTTTAGGTGGGTTCCGAACCACCAGGAAGTGATTTTATAAATAAATAATCTTGCCTAAACGATGACTTAAATCTGTGATAAGAGAAATGAATAACTGCAATATCACTATCAAAAAATTAATATTTTATCCATTTTAAATTCTCGTCACCACCACAAAAAATGAAACACACTCTCAAAGAAACACACTCCTTTTCTATTTAATGATCCTGAAAATTTTACACCAGCCAACCCCATAATTTCAGCAATATGGTTTGTGTTAAAAAAAAATGTATTCGTACTCCATCAAAATCGTATGAGGTCAGACAGCTGTGGACAATAGAGAGGAAGGTCATCGTTCTACATTGTGTGACATTCTTGTTCCCTCAGTCTGCAATCAGCTGTTATGATTACGTGTTGACTAGATTCCAGTTTTGTTGACGGATTGGCTTGGGAATCGGCTCGACCCTGATGTTATATTGACTTAGTAGACGGCGCCTAATTCCATTCTCTCGTAGAACATACTACAAGTACACACTGGTTTTCACAGGCGATGAGCAGTTTATTGGATTCAACAAGACGCTCACAAATTCAAAACAGTCTTGCAGCTAATGTAGTTTGCAGGGTCGTAAACTTTGTTAATTAATTACAGGGGGAGATGCAGTTGCCGACAGACAGACAGTTGACAATGGTTGGAGGGGATGTTAGTTGCTGGGAAAAACGCGTCAAGGCCTGTCATAGATCACCGAATGTCTGTTTCAGATGAGCGTACCAACGCGTGCGTACGGTTATGCACTTTTGGCGGTTATGTTTGCGAGGGTGGAAGACAAAGAAAGGATGATAAGGTGAAAGGGATGACCAGGAAGTGGGGAATATCGAGAACAGAAGGTGGAGATGGATTGGATTGGCAAGACTTTTCGCAGAAGTGGCTGATGATGCTCACGCAAGAAAGTCAGTATAATGCAGGCGAGTGATTGCTAAACTACGTGGATCGTTTCTGTCTTCTAGAAGAAGCCACCAGACATTTCCCTCCTCCCCTCTCTTCCTCCTCCTCCTCCTACACGACCATAGTCCTCACAACCACTCTTCTTATCCATCTTCATCAGTCTACGGCTCCCAGTTATTGCCCTGGTCTGCCACACTAGAAGTATCATTGCTTGTTCCACTTCCAACACCACTCTATTACCGGCTGAAGATCTATTGTTTGCCCCCGTTACCATGGTAACCAACGCAGACACCAAACCGCAATATTCTAACTTCTTGCAGCAAATTTCGATGAGGAGATCAACAGGAAGTGCACCTACATTGCAGCAGTTCAGACGTTTTAAGAGAACTCCCACTACACATAATATAGCTGCATTTCAGCGGTTGTTGAAGAACCTTACAAATAATATAAAAATCCAATGTTTTCTCATGTTATAAAAAGGATTATTCAATTGAAACTGTCATTTCATAACTTGTGTTTCACCTTAATTATGATTGATACAACCGTTAAGTTTTACTATGAAAAAGAACATTGTAGTAACTAAAATTAAAATAATCTAGTAATATAGCTGCATTTCAGTAGTTCAGACATGTTGGAGAAAATCCCACTACACATAGAGAGCTGCATTTCAGCGGTTCAGACTTGTTGATGTAAATCCCTTACAAATAATATAGAATATCAATGTTTTATCATGTTATGAAAACGATTATTCTATTGAAACTGATTCATTGGATAACTTGCGTTTCACCTTATATTTTTAATGGAAGAACGATTGAGTTCTACTTTGAGAAGAAAAATTGTAGAAACGCAAGAAAAAAAATATTATAATACATAAGTATTGGCGAATTCTCCCATAAGGAAGAAGATAAGGAGGATAGATAATTGTTTTTCTTTCTGTTGCCCAAACTTCGTATTATATTGTATCATACTATTACATTATGTATAAAGTATAGAACTTAAGTCTGTTGCACCTTCACATTCGTTGTAAATTTGTCACAATATAAAATTCAATTCAATTTATTTATTGTCAACAATACATAATAAAACATTCATATATTCAAACAAAAATTACATCACTTCTTATCATAATAATGAATATCTACATAAAACATATCTACAATATAAAATAAATAAATACTTTAAAATTCAAAACCCTGGAATCTCAAAATGTTAAAACATTTGGTAGATTATTATAATTATTTATATAGAAATTTCAACATAGTTTATGAGTTCTAATTTTTCCAAGAATATAACTTTCAGTTCTGCTTTAAGTTAAGAATTTTCCCAGTTTATTATGGTGACAAGATTCAATCCTAAACCATCAACTAACAGTGACACCAACTGAAGAATGTTCAAAATACAAAATAATTAAAATCCGTGCACAGTATGTTGTACTTCCCTGTTACGGCCAATCTTATCTACTATAAGATAGCAGCCAACCGCCCTAGCTCTGAGCCTCCCTCTTAGTTAGTCTCGCTCAGTCCGTCAATGAAGTAGCTCGATAGTACACAGTCTTTCTCGATAAGCCATAGCAGACAGTGCAATTGTCTCTTTACTCAGTGCCCGAACGCAATTACTCTCTCATCCTCTCTCATTCATGCTCTTTGTCTCTCATTCTCCTCACTCACTCTCTTCCTCTCTATCACTCTCACTCTCTCACACTTCCTCTTCCACACTCATATATCATCACACTACGAATACCAGACTGGACAACTACAAGCAGCAGGAAATAAGGGGCGCCCCTCCTCATCTCTCCAACTCAGCTCAACGTCTGGTAAGTGTACATCTAACACTCATTACTCTTCCTCTTATCCTCATATGGTCCTCCACTGCTCTTGTCTCTCCTCAATTCCTCTAAGCTACCACAGGCCTCAACATTTGCTCCTCCTAGGCCGAATACTCAAACGCCTTTACATTCCCATTATCCTACGACCCATAGTATAAGTTGTAGATAAATCTAATAGTCTTCGCCTATAGACACCAGTCTGGACGATTTTTTATGTTTTATTTATTTATCTATTTATTACAAAACACAATCAAGTAAAGATATACTAGGCACAGCCCACCATCTTTCTTTTCCATCATCTGAGACAAATTTATGAGCACAGTATCATCATGTATTTTATCGGGAGGACACCATTTGTACGACTGTCGTTTTGACCGACCTATTAAAAAAGGTGGTTCAGTCACATCTAGCCAGGTTAGGTTAGGTTTGGTTATGCAGTTATGGCTGCGCTAGCAGTAGGTCGATCAAACTGTTAGGTCGTCCTAAAGGATACCACTCTTATTTTATCATATTTAATATTATCAAATATAATACTCACGTATTATTTATAATTATATGTAGTTGTGCATAGTGTTTAAAATATATCTTATTTGGTCTTACATATATTCTATTCATGAGCCAGTCTAAAATTTATCCAGAGATTTTTTAATTCTGCCACAAATATAAGATTTTCCATTCTTACATCAATTCCAGTTGGAGAATTAAAGGAGATTAAGAATTATGGAATTGAAAACTTCATACGCTTTTTAATGAACTATACCTAGCAAAAGAGGGATATACCTAGTAGCACATGGAGTACGCCCATACAAGTACCTAGCAGTGATATATGAATAGTAACGTTACATATTGTGAGTGGGAGGGAAAAAGAATGATTTATCAATCAATGTACATGCATTGTACCGTTATAAAATGGTAGCATAGGAGAAATAGAGATAGACATAGAATGAAATGAGAAAGATGTAAGGAGTACTAACAATGATAAGCAAAACCTTTTTCGTTTGTTTGAATTTATTCGAACGATAATCATGAAATACACCTCCTATCCATTAAAATACAACTCACATAAACAGTGTATGCAGCCGTGGTACGCCTCTGGTGTATAGTATGTAGGTTCTTCAGTAGTAAAAACATGCAACATACCTACGCGTACGAGTGCTCTTATTCGGCTCCGATGTACCTCAGTAATGAAGACATAAAATGGAATGAGAAACATGGGTGTGTCTCGCAATTTATTATGAAACAAAGTATTTAAGATGAGAAGTAGTACGAATAATTTAAATATCGAGGCTTACGGTGAATCTACATCTTCAATCTGATTCAATTACCATTGAAATCGGAACGGAGATAAGAAATCTTTGTCGGACTGTCGGGCGGATAAAATTAGATTCAATGTGTTGAATGTAAATTGTGGGGAGTACTTGTCCGGTAGGACTGGACATAAGCTGGTTTCATAGCCACTTTAGTGGGGGCGCACAGTCTTAAATCTACCGCGCTGGCATCTACATTTGTGGGAGGAGTAGATAAAAGTAACGAGTGAGAAAAAATAGAGATCCAAGAAGCTGAGAATATAAATTGTCATTTGTTAAGAGGCGCAATAAAGTTAATGGTGACAACCGGCCTTCTTGTTGGAAACCGAAATGGTAGAAGGGCTGTGGTTCTTTGCTTCCCATTCTCAGGCCTTCTCTCTAGACTTACCTCGGAAGGAGGTGGGGGAATATTTGAATAAATTGATTCGGCTAATAATTATTAAAGGTTGCGGCTGCCAAGTGAAGTGATTAGTGGCACCAACTCCATTCAATGCGATTGGGAGGCGCACCGACAAATTCCGTTTTATTTTCTACTAGCGGTGTCCTAATGAGGGGTTTTCAAGGTGGAAGGTCTGTAGAAAGTTTTAGTTTTAAAGAGAGAGAGGACAAAAAGGGTCTGCATCACTTAAATAAATGATCGGGAAAATTCATGGAGTAAACAGCTTATTATAATACAGGCGAGGTTGGCAAATTCATTTGCTATCAATGTGTATGTATGTAATGTGTAACGTTTCAACGGGTATGTTCTTATGTCTAGCATATTCCAGAATTGCTTATATCGCTTCCGATGAAGACAAGAATACATTTTATAACATGATATAAGACATGAGTTTATGATTGATAATAAATATAATTGCATTAATTTTTTTTGGAGGATGAAGCCCATAAGTCTGAGACTTGTGCATGGGTAATGAGTTGGATGATTGTGATTGATGAGCTGGACCTACAGTTTTAGGTGGGTTCCAAACCACCGGGAAGTGATTTTACAGCAGAGAACAGGGTTTTGAGCTGTCAATATAATCGGTCACCCTTACTAAGAGTGCCTAGGAGAACGCAGCTTATCTCTATCTGATACTTATTTTATTACCATTGATACAGAGATCCTTACTAGGACAAAAGTGCTTTACTGTGAGCTCATCAAACCGAATGTTCAACTGACTTTTTAATAGAATGGGTATATTGTTTTTCAATATAAACGGTTATTATTAAAAATTCATATTTTCAAATAAATGATTTATAGAATTTCTACGGTCATGTTACGATGTTATGAAGGTAGGGGTTATTCTTTGTCAATAATCAACATCCAATGTTGTATAGAAGAAAACTTTATATAAATCCATCATGACATTACAGCCTCTCCACAACATATCACTATAAGCTTCCTGCTTCGACAAGAGATCCAACCAGCTCTGGAGCATCAGCCAGAGCTGATTAAGCTTATATTCCTTCTCATATTCAAAGGATAGTATTTAGAGAATAAAATTTTAATTCAAGAAATCAAGCTGATTCATATTCAGCCACTGTTGAATTGAGATACATTTCTGCGGTATTAGATCAATAAACATTGAATATTACTTATGGGAATAAAAGGATGTGTTAATTAATTTAATTTTCAATTCAATTAAATTTAAAAATAATAGTAAATTAATTTTCTATGAATGTGTATTTAATTTATAGTAAATTAATGTAAATTTAATTTATAGTAAATTAATGTGAATTTAATTGATATTAAATTAATGTGAATTTAATTGATAGTAAATTAATGTGAATTTAATTGATAGTAAATTAATGTTATGTTCAAATTAGGAGCACGAAGAGAGTTGCTTATAATGCTTCTCATATTCAAATAATACTCTATAATTGTAAAACAAATTTGTAATACAAGAATTCAAGCTAATGCATATTGAGCCACTATTAAACATCAATAACTTTTGGAAGCTGATCAATAAATAATGTCAATAAATAATATCATTAATGGAAATAAATCATAAACAGAATTTATTAATTTCGAATTCCTTTAATTGCTATTAGTTTATACTGAAGACTTCCGCAATGGCGGATATTGACAACAGCATTGAACAGCTGATGGGAATCGATGAATGCTACTGTACAAAAATATCAGTCATAAAATTAATAAATTAATAAATTCTGTTTATGTATATTTGTCAGTTTATTCAATTGTCAGTCACTTCAAACTAACTTGTGGAAATAAATCCTCTATTGCAACAAATATCACTGAGTAGCGTAGCCTACTAACATACACTACCTTACCACATCAGTTGCAACCAGATTGTCAACTAAAAAAGTGATCAGTCACTAGTTTCAGAATTCAAAAGAATTCCAACTCAAATACATTGCGGTTAGATAGGGGTAGTTTCGGAAAATGAAATCCTATGCTCGCTAATTACAGTGAATTCGAGCACGCTTGTGTGTGAACTGGCTTGCCTACGTGCATCGGTGCACATCACCGGTGGATGCACATGCACAAATTTGCACACATTGCACAAATTTGCACACATTGCACTTGCAAACTTTTGCACACATGTACACCTTTACACACATGCAACCTTGCACACATGCACACCTTTCCATTGTGCTTCTGTGGGGATAGTGACCACTGAACGAAACGAACAGTTCATTGCAGTGTACGGACCAATAGCGTTGTCCTCCCACGAATACCGTACACCAAGTGCACATTATTCCGCTTACACAAATCTCGACACAGCCGGAACGAAAAGGGTCAACTTTCTGTTTAGTTTGACAAGGCACTGCTGAGCTGACATCGAACTGGGGACGCTCATGTTGATTTGACCACGTAGACATCAACCCCCTCCCCCCCTCCCCACCATCACCCACGTCGACTCAACCCACCCGACTCCAATTTGCAAAAGTAAACCAAATTCATATTTACACTTACACAGGCCTACACACACGAACGAAGCACCCGCTTTTTTCAGCCACAGCCGCTTATTTGCTATTGTTCAACGTCAGACGCGTCTTTTCCCGCCGACGCTCTCATTATTTAGAAACCCTCTAATCTGAATGTTGATCAAACAACGGAGGCCTTTCCAAAGCTTGGATATTTATTTATTGTATGTCAAAGCTTAGGTAAGCAGTGTAAACACATCAATGTCATACCAGGATATTGAATGTTCCGATAGTCGAATTGTATTATAGTAATGAAAATCAATGTATAACTTAATTCTTACATTACTAAATTTTTTGGTGAATTTAACGACATAATTTTTAATTATGAATAGGTAATATTAATTATTGATTGGAAATAATGTTAATAATAAATTATTTTACTCACTCTCTAGGCCGAACGTTTTCGAGTAATGAAAACTCATCTTCAAGGCCTTGATGAGTTTTCTCGAAAATGTTCGGCCTAGAGAGTGAGTAAAATATTACCTATTCTTGATTAAAAATTGACTGCAAATCGTTAAATTCACCAAAAAAGTTAATATTAACAGCGCAGTTCGTCATGGAACAAGAAATACAGGAATTTCTTACATAACATTCACATTGAAATTTGATTCATTTCTAAGCACTTGAAACAATGAATATAAAAGTTATAAATATTAGAGTAGTATTAGTGTGTTATAATAGTGCAATCACAAGACATAAAATTGGTTGCTGGAATTGTCATATTGTTAAATTGACATGGTTAGCTTGATAACTGGCTTCGAGTATAGAATACAAAATAATCTCGCAAAAACACAATATTCTAATCAGTATAATATGTGCGTTGAAATATAATAATATTCGTAATAAGCGTTTGGATTTTTTTAATGCGAAGAACCTTACCAAGTTCAGATATAATAAAAGAATAAAGGGATATAATGGATAAACGCTATCTATCCCCTATCTAATATATCTATCGGATATATCCCCTATCTAAATATATGCACATATTTCTATCAATGATAAGTGTATAAACAAGGCTATAATTGCCAATAGATTCAACTATTTTCGAGAGGGTCAACGGTATTGTAACACTGAAATTCAATAGCAATAAATTATAATAATAAACAACATGTATTTGAATTGACTTCTATAGAAGTATATATATATAAATAAATGTATACATTTGTATACAATGTATACATAAATGTATACATTTTCGGCTCTAAAATCAGGAAAAAAATTCTACATTAAATTCACTTTATTTGGACTATTGGACAGTTTTAGTGCTTCGTTTTTAAAGTGAACATCTAAATTAATATTCATTCTAAATTGTTCCATAACGATCTGCGTTGTGAATATTAACTTTCTGTTGTAAATTTAACGATTATATTGCGAATAAATAATAAATGCACTCAGATTCCGCCGAATGTTTTGAGGTATTGAATCTCGTCTTCAAGGCCTTCAATTTAACGACTTGCAGTCAGTTTTATAATGCGAATATATAATATATGTAGTCGCATTGAAGATAAGATGTGAGTTCATTTATTATATATTCGCAATATAGAAATGACTGCAAGTCGTTAAATTTACAACAAATAGTTAATATTAAAATTCATGTTTTGGAAAGAATCAGGAATTGTTCTTCAAAGTGAAATTTCTACTTGAACTTGGTTATAACCTAAATTTGGATTTTTCAATTGAAAATTTGTAAAAAAGCAGTAGTATCTCTTCTTGACAGTGTTTTGTAATCTCTATCTATGAAAGGATGATACCCTGACTCACTCATCAACACAGAGCCAAAACTACTAGGCCTATAAACTTGAAATTACGTATGAACAATTCTTATAGGATTTCACCGTGCAATAAGAAAGGATTTTTCAAAATTCGCAATTTTAGGGGTGTTTTAAGGGGGTTAAAGTTTTGCCTATGCAAAGCACGGGTACATGGCCAGCTAGCTTACTGGGATCTTTTAATCATATGGAAAATAATTTGAAATTTTTCGATCTGCTGTACACGCTGTTTCGATGGACAAGCTGTTTGTGTGTTTTGCAAATCATCATTCTAAAAACAACGTCTGTCTATCAAACCGGTAAACGTATGTAATGGTCATGCTTTTTCAGTGCTCAGGTAATTTTTCGGGCATATGGGATTATACTGACTTTAACCAATAACAAATCTTTAAACACATGTTTTTAAAACAACGAAGGACCGGAAAACTGAAGGAAACTATGAAGGAAGCCTATGAGTTCTGGCAGAGCCCTAGGACTAACGTCTTCCCTAATAGTCCGAAAAGGTTGAAATTTGAAGTGTAATCTCAGTGGGAGGTGGCGAATAAAAAATCAAGGAGAGTTTTTTATGAGAACGCAGCAGCACGCGTCGGGCCAGCTAGTGAATAGATAAATAAACAAGCATTTGGATTCCACTGGAGTAAAGGCAAGAATGAATAAACAAAATCAGTTTTTCTTATCAAGATGTTGTGCATATTTCTATCAATGGAAATCGTCGAAACGAAGCCACTATTTTCAGAGCTATTAACAGAGCTAAATTTAAGGCGGCTTAATTAATTGATCAATCGTATCTGTTTTGAACGAAAGATTCCAACTACTTCCGAGAGCCTCAAACAATTTGGAGAAACACCAGAAAGCTTACGAAAAAAACCAGCGCTCAGTAGCGGTTACACAGCGTAAACAATTTCGAGAGAAGTGAAAAAAGTTCGTGGCAGATGTTTCTTTTCATAGTATCATTTTAATTATACGCTTTTTTCCAGGATTATGTTGAAAACCGGCAGCCGAATAAATATTTATAAATTGAGGTAAAGCTTCAGAGCTCCATTTCAATTTTGAGACCCAAAAACGGGAGAAGAGACTTTTGGTGCGATTAGAGAAGCAGGTGAGGAGAAGGAGGATGAGGATGATGTTGAGGTTGAAAGGGGAGGAGGAGGAGGAGGAGGAGTAAGAGAGTGAGGACATTACAAATACTGCTTTGCCGTTTACAGCAAACCTTGGAAACGGCTTTATTAATTTGTCCCTATACTGCTCTGCTTTCTCTTACCCTGACTTTCTCTTAGTGTACTGCATATTCATGGCACCTATAGCTTGCTACCTTGCTACCTCTGAGTTGGCTTTTCGTGTCATTTCACAGATGCTTTCCACTTTGAAACACCCTTTCACGAGACCTCACTTATCGCTGCCAAACTCCAATCTTCCTTCCTAATAGATTCTTACCGCAACAGTCTCTCTGATTCTCAGATTGAATTCAAAAGTGAAACCTAATGATGTCGGAAATATATTACCATGAATTTCTATTTCTATAGCAGGAGATTTCAATCGTATATGGTAAATATAGATAATAGTTATACTGTATATATGAATAGTCATATACTACTACTACTACTACTGCTGGGGCGTCACAAATCTCAGTCGATTTTTTGCCTCGTAGATTAGCCTCCTCCATTCTTCTCTGTCCTCTGCCATTTCAATTGTTCCTCCACACCTGACAACATCTTTCCCAACTTGGTCAAGCCACCTTAATTTAGGCCTTCCCAATGGTCGCCTTCCTGCAGGTACGGCCTTGTACTATATATAGTCATATACATCAGTATAAATTCCTGGATTTCTTGTTCCATGACGAACTGCGTTGTTAATATTAACTTTTCATGTGATTAACTTTTCACATGAAAAGTTAACATCAGTATACATATGTAAATCAATATACTGTATAATTATGTATCAGTCAAGGACAATCTAACGATGAAGAATAAGGAATTGGAGGAGGAGAGAAAAAAGGAGAAGGAGAAAAACAAAGAAGGAGAAGAACGAGTAAAAGAAGGAGATCGAGAAGGAGGAAGAGGAGGAGGAGGAGTAGAAGGAGAAGGAGGATTAGAAGAGAGAGAGAGAGAGAGAGAGAGAGAGAGAGGAGGAGTGAAAGGAGGATGAGGAGGGGGAAGAAGAAGAGATAGAGGAGGGGGAGTAGAAAGACGGGTACGAGGAGGAGGAGGAGGAGTAATAGGAGGAGGAGTAGAAGAAGAGGAGGAAGACGAGGAGCAGGAGGTCGAGGAGGAGAGGAAGGAGTAGGAGGAGGAGTGGGAGGAGTCGGAGTTAGAAGAGGAGGAGTAGGAGGAGAAGGAGGAGGAGGAGTAGAAGAAGGAGGAGGAGGAGTAGATGAAGGAGGAGGAGGAGGACGAGGAGGAGGAGTAGAAGAAGGAGGAGGAGGAGGAGTAGATGAAGGAGGAGGACGAGGAGGAGGAGTGGAAGGAGCAGGAGGTCGACAAGGATGACGGGGAGGAGGAGAGGAAGGAATAGGAGGAGGAGTGGGAGGAGTCGGAGTTAGAAGAGGAGGAGGAGGAGGAGGAAGAAGAAGAGGAGGAGGAGAAGGAGAAGAAGAAAAATAATAAGAAGCAGAAGAATAGGGATAAGAAGAGGGATAAGAAAAAAGAGACAATTAAATTTGCAGTTAGGTTATTACACATTCTAGAAATCTATATTCAATTTAATTGGGCAATCTGCTAGTTAACAGTGATTGATGACCTTGATAATAATCAATATTGTTTCAAAGATGATGCAAACAAATATAATCAGTAGTTGATTAAACTCAATTTTAAATCATCATTATAATCTGCTCAATTTACAAACAACTTTTCCTAGTTGGATCAATTATTATTAGAGTAAAAATATTATTAGATTTACTATCTTTCAGGCGTTTGGATCAATTAAAATCGAGATATTATTTAATTTTTCATATTTTTTGAATTTGAATATAAAGTGTTTGAGTTTATTATTCATTTCCTTGAATTTTTTGTAGTTGATTAAGTTTGTGTAGTACGCTCTTTGGACCAAAATCATGATGTTGAGGTCTGAAGGGTCGCTTACAGTCGAAATCGGCTATGGTACTATAAAAACAAATTTACATTGATTAAAATAATAACGCTCTTTGAACCAAAAACATGATGTTGAAAACATGAGATCTGAAGGGTCGCTTACAGTCAAGATCGGTAATGGTACTATACAAACAAATTTACATTGATTAAAATAATAATATAAAATGATGGGTTCAAATACGATTTCGTTGCTCAAGATTCAAACAGACTACAGTACGATCCACCTTTTGGAAATTCAAATTTTGAACCTAATAGAGAGACTTCCAGATCAAAATTTCAATAGCTATCCCGTGAAAAACAATTTGATGGAAACAATCATTAGAGTTGGAGTATAATAAAAATACGGGATCAAAACAAGGCCATGCATTCTAAAGTAATAAATTTCCTCCACGATTAACGATCTCAAATCGACGTCCAGTTGGGAACGGGTCCAATTCACTTGACAGATTTATCTAACGGCTGGATTAGTTTATTACTTTTTCATTCAGAAACTTCTTTCTGGCATAGAAATTGAATGTAAATGACTCACTCAGCTAACTGCCTCAAGGTTAATGAAGTTATTCGCTCGAGCTTCAACTGATATTGTAATTCAAACTTGAGACGTTTTTCTGAAATTGTATTAGCGAGTAACAAAGAATGTGAGAAAAAATTAGGGAAAAGGTTAGCATAAAATAAAGAATGGTGAAGCTAAAAGCTTTCAGAGTTTATACGACGTGATGAATGATGACGATGATTCTGATGAATCTGCTCTAAGTCAAGATTATTGACAATCTCTTCTTTATTTAGCAGCCCCTTGCTCTCAATCAATTCTTCAACGCAGTGTTTTCTCTACTGAACTCACTTTCCACTTCACTTTTCCATATCCATTTACTTTTTTCTTATCCTTTTTTGTTCTCGTTTTATCCCGGTCTCTCTTCAACGTTGGAAGCCTGATTTTTCATGATTTTATCGCATTTTACACCTTTATGTTCAGGGTTTATAGAAAAATATCACTGAATACTAGATAATAGATACGTTTACTCAAGTTCAAATCCTTCAATCGATCAATTGCTAGCTTATTTTTCTGATTGCATTTTTTTGTCTGACAGGGTAGAACTTTGCAAAAATTATTTAAATTAAAATAGTAGAAACCAATAATTGATCAAAGAATAGATTGAAAGCGTTTTCATGTTTTTTAATTACTTTTTATATCAGACATTTTTTTTTTTTTTTTTTTTTTTTGTTTGAGGATGAAGCCCACATAGGTCTGAGACCTGTGCTTGGTAATGAGTTGGATGATGGTGATTAATGAGTTGGACCTACAGTTTTAGGTTGGTTCCGAACCACCGGGAAGTGATTTTACAGCAGAGAACGTGTATTTATTAACTTTTCATGTGAAATTTAACGACTTGCAGTCAAATATTCATTAAGAATAAGTATAACTTACTTAATCTGTAGGCCGAGCGCTTTCGCTTAGGTAATCATCTAAGAGGTAATCCTTTCTTTAGAGGTATTACCTTTCTTAGGTAATCATCTTCAGAGGATGGATCTCAAAGATTCGAAAGCGCTCGGCCTACAGATTAAGTAAGTTATACTTATTCTTAATGAATATTTGACTGCAAGTCGTTAAATTTCACATGAAAAGTTAATATAACCAACTCAGTTCGTCATGGAACAAGAAATCCAGGAACGTGTATTTTTTGCTGGCCAATCTAATCGGTCACCGTTACAAACAGGTCCAACGAGAACGCAGCTTATCTCTATCTAATTGAACAGATACCTGCTACGGCTCACGGCTACCACTTCCCAAGATTGATTGAATTCTTTACGAAACTGCCGTTACATTACATTACATCAGGTTGATGGATACTCGTGTATCATAATAGAGCTTATGGTTCAATTCGGTGACTTGTCAGTTGAGGCGCATGTCTCTGATTAGATAAGAATCTGGCTGGCTGCTGCTCCTCGAGGTCTCGAGTTCGAATCTCGTTAAGGCTTGAAGTGGTCATCTTGTTATCATTCACCTCCCTATCCACGCACAAGTCTCAAGACTCATGTGGGAATCGTCCCGCCAAAATATCTACTAATTTGAGTCCAATTCGTACAATAAAATAAGAATTTTCAGAGCGAAAAAAGTTCCTGATCGTTTTTAGTTGCGTTGTAAACAAATCTATTGTAGGTATTTACATCAACTTGATTAACACTCGATTACCAAAGGGCTTACAGTTTTTAATTACAAATATTATAAGTCTAATTTGTTAGGAAAATAGACGTTTTTTGAACAAAAAATAGAGGTTTATTAAGGGATTTTTCCTTGGGAAAATTTGCGAATTAGGTTGATTTTGACAACAGCAATAATTTTGGTACACCATAATACATAAGTTAAATGTTATAGATCCCACGAGACATGAGGTGAACACTCACAGAACATTTCCAACCACTGAGCAATTTAATTTATTTTATTCACCAAAGCCCTCACTTCACTGACTGCTGTGTATCTTTGCTGTATGTAGCCTTTGAAGTTGTGACAGCTATTTGTACCACCTATAAATGGTAGGGGCAATTCATTAGCAGTGATGCTTCACGATCTCAGCTCAGGAGCTCACTGTTTCAGTACGGCATGACTCGTCACATTTCTTTCTAGCGGTTTGCAATCCATCTCATCATGTTTTATTTCTACTCTCTCTATTCATTTCTCTCTCTTTTTCTCACATAGCTTCTCAACCACATTTCTCCCCCCCCCCCTTCCTTCTCACCCACGTTTATTTCCTCACTATTCCTGGGACCCATTATTAGTCCCTTTGAGTAGGAATGGCGACCTGATATCTGTGCCACTGAGTACTTCATGAAAACCATGTCAACTAGTAGGTTGAAAATCGATTTATCGTGTGACCTCGCTATATTATCGAGTTTTCCTCAACCAGACAACGTTGAATTTCAAAGGTTTTCCTGCTTCTGTGTATTAGCATTTTCTGAGTGAGAAAAGTAGGTTTCCAAAGGGATTTCTCACGGGAAAACTTTGCGAATTAGGTTGAATTTAACGCTGGTTGGTTAAACCTGTACAAATAGCTTCCTGTTTGATTGGAAAATGCTACCAATTATAAATTTACATACTGTTGATGATAGTGGGTTCCCTATTCCAATCCCTCGTAGAAAAACTTGGATTTTTATTGATTTCACCTTTATTGCGTAAAAGTAAGAAAAAAAATCGTAAGTCCTGTATAAGAATGGTCCACATGACACGTTACAAAAAAATAGCCCTAAGTGGAAAATAGATGTGTAATAAGGTGGTAGGTAAACAGACGACCCGTTCAATGTCCAATTGGTAGGGACTAGAGCGCATGCGCGAACTGTGTAGCGAAGCCATGGCCACTGTTTGTCTGAATAAAACAACAAAAAAACTAAGATAACTAACCTTTCTATGCTTAATATACTTTCTATACTTAATACAGTATCCCTTATAAGTATAGAAAGGTTAGTTGGTTAGGTTTTTTGTTGTTTTATGCAGGCAAACAGTTCGCGCATGCGCTCTAGTCCCTACCAATTGGACTATTAATGGGTCATGGTAAACAGCTCCCGGTACGGTCTTCATTTAGGAAAGGATCTGGACAAAATGAGTGAATAAAGGTTCAAAATCATGTAGATAGTAACGATGGGGAAGATTTAAAAGGAATAACGGTACTTTCGAGTTTTACTCTGTTGACCTTCACAGCATTTCAGTGAGCTTCAATATTTTTAAATTAATTGTTTCAATTCAAGCCTAGTTGTGTAGGCAGTTTGTTTGCTTTCTATGTGTTCACGGTTTTTGGTTCTTGATTTTAACACTTATTTTTGCTTGTTGCTCCTCCCACCAGTGGGCGTGTCTTTTTATGGCCTTCAGCCAGTCACAGTCCTTCAATGAAGGTAGCTTTGAATGAGGAACTTTCTCTCTCAGCCAATAGTATCATTCCGTGCAACTTCTCTGTACTTTAGTAGTCCTGTCTGTAGTTTTAGTTCGTTTGAGATTGATAATGGTTTAACAACCGAAACTAGTATCTCACTGTTTTCAATAAATGTGGTTGTGACAACTTCAAGTCTTATTTTTAATTAAAAGGAAAAAGGTGAAGAGGAATTTCAGAAGCAAACATGAAGCATCTATCACAATAGAAAATAATGATGAATGTATTGTAAGTAATCAGTTTGTAGAGTAACGTATAATAAAACTTCCATTGTAGTACCATGTAGGCTTACTAAGTAAATTTCAACGGATGTACATGCAATTAAGGACTTAACAAGTATTCATAATTAATTATATAAAAGAACTTCAAGTTAAACTATGAACCTATTTTACTTTTAGTTAAAACTTGAACGTATAGTTGAAGACTAATGACAACCTTGCATGTTGACATCTTTAATGTTCCAAGAGTTCTGGCAAATCAAACAATGATTGGTTCAAGAGTTCTTTTAAATAAACAACGAATAGGATGCTTCACATTTCAAGGATTAAACTAGTATTCAGTAGTTCTGGATAGTGGGACTTCAAGTTAAACAGCTGTTTAATTTGTATACTTTCGGCTCTAAAATCTCTAATAAAATTCAAAATTTTAACTTTCTTTGGGTTATTGGACTGTTTTGGTGCTAAGTTTTTAAATAGAACTTTAAATTTATATTTTTATTTTGGAAAGAATCGGTAATTGTACTTAAAAATGAAATTCCTAGTTTAACTTGGACCTAAAATTTGGATTTTTCATTTAAATTTTTTTAAAGAAAGCAGTAGTGGGCTATGCCTGTAGTATCTTCCCTTGATTAAGTATTTGTGTGATACTTGAATAAACGAATAAACTATGAACTTATCTACAGTATAAAGTTGATTTACTTTCAGTTAAAGTTAAACTTTTAGTTAAATACCAAGTTAACAGATGCCAACCTTCCACTCAATGATCCCAGAGGCATAATAAAACATTCAATGAATAAATGGTAATTACCGGTGGTTCGGAACCCACCTAAAACTGTAGGTCCACTCATCAATCATCATCATCCAACTCATTACCCACGCACAGGTCTCAGACCTATGTGGGTTTCATCCTCCAAAAAAAAAAAAAAAAAAAATGATGTTGACAATCGACAACAAATAGGTTGTTTCGAATTCTAAGGACTCAATTAGTAGCTATTCAGACCTACTTATTGTGAAATAGTTATAATTTGTTGAATAGTTATTCTTGTTTCAAATTGACAAAAAAAAGACTTTCACATTTTAAGGACTAAACTAGTATTTAGAACTACTTATTGAGTAGCTTCAAGTTATTTATAGTATTAACTTATTTTACTTATAATTAAACTCAACTTATAGTTAAAGAGCTAGTTGGATGATAGCCTCTCACTAAATGATACTAGAGGATCATTGCTTAACGTTTTTAAATGAGCCAACTCACAACAGTTAACAAAGTAATAGAAGATAAAATCTTTAAAAAAAAAATCTTTCATTTTCCTACGAAGCAGACTTCTCGAGATAATCTAGTTATGAGGCTGGAGCCTATCTTGTGATATTTTTACTGCTTATTACAAGTACCGCTTTCACAATGGGCCTTCTTTGAGCGCGGGTATTAGGAGAGGGAAAAATAAGAAGGACCCCACACATGGACTCCAAAGTAGTAAAAATTCCAACCTAGCACTGACGACTGCACAAGAGTTGACTATTTTATTAGCCATCAACACCTACAACTATGTTCAGACTGTTGACTTGTTTACAGACAGGAATGTAATGGGCCGCTTGCTCCGGTGGGAATATTTTAAGATCACTTTCACTGGAGCAACGTGAGCATTAAGGAATCTAATCGAGTAACACCAAATAATACTGTGTATCTGACGGGCACTAACTAGGGAAATTATCTGTCTCGTAAATTTTGTTGAAATTGGACACACCTCTCGAGCAATACTTTCATTCCACAAGAACTCAACTTTTAAACTTTAGAACGTTTAAACTAGTATTGAAATTGTTTATTACCAACCTAGTCATCTCCAAAGCTTCTATAATGTTAAATTCTGCATTTGATTGTCAAATTCAGACAATTGAACATTTTAGAAGCTTTGGAGATGAATAGATTGGTAAAAAACAATTCCAATACTAGCTTGACTAAATGATCAAATTTTTTTAAACCAATTTATTTCTACAAACTTGGTTTCATCATATTCCCGGCCTACATTTTAATAACAGGAATTTCGTTTTTTTCTAGGTTGACCTTGCCTGCAGTTCAGTTAGCTTCATATTTAATTTTTCTAAATTCTAGCCTACTTGTGTTGCTTGTGTTGCTTTTTATATGTTCACGTTTTCGGATCTTGATTCTAACACTTATTTTTGCTTGTTGCTCCTCCCACCAGAGGGCGTGACTTGTTATGGCCGTCAGCCAATTACAGACTCTCAGTGAAGGTCAGCCTATCAGAGGCCCTTTCTCTCAGCCAATAGTATAATTCTGTGTATCATTTTAATGATGACACTTTCGTGTCTTTCTCAGTTGACCTTGACTGCATTTCAGTGAGCTTTGATTTTTCAATTAAATTTTTTTAAATTCTAGCTTGTGTTGTTGTTTGTTGCTTTTTATATGTTCACGTTTTCAGATCTTGATTCTAACACTTATTTTTGCTTGTTGCTCCTCCCACCAGAGGGCGTGACATGTTATGGCCGTCAGCCAATTACAGACTCTCAGTGAAGGTCAGCCTATCAGAGGCCCTTTCTCTCAGCCAATAGTATAATTCTGTGTATCATTTTAATGATGACACTTTCGTGTCTTTCTCGGTTTACTTTTACAGCATTTCAGTGAGCTTCATTTTTTTAATTTAAAAATGATTCAATTCTAGCCTACTTGTGTATTGTTCTTCTTTGTTACGATCTATGGTTTTAAGTGCATACGGACATAATATTCACTCCTAAGCCAATTTTTGATGAAGATAATTAAAAGAAGTTTGATAAAATAAACGAACAAATTAGAAATTGGAAAACCCGTAGAGGAGACTCAAATTTTGCAGAGCATCTCATAAATAATGGACAAGGCTGAAGAATATGTTGAATTTGTGCATTTGATTGGCAAAGGCAGACAATTTAATATTTTAGAAGCTTTGGAGATAACTAGGTTGGTAAAAAAACGATTCCAATACTAGTTTAAATGACCAAATTCATTTTAAACAATTCAATACAACTAACTTGGTTTCATCATAATTCAGACCTACATTTTAATAACGGCACTTCTGTGTCTTCTCGGTTGACCTTGACTGCATTTCAGTGAGCTTCAATTTTCGAAGTTAAAATGATTCAATTCTAGCCTTATTTACTTGTGTATTGTTCTTGTTTATTACTTTCTAAATGTTCTTGGTTTTTAGCTCTTGATTTGATTCTTATTTTTGCTTTTGCTCCTCCCACCAGTGGGCGTGACTTGTTATGGCCTTCAGCCAATCACAAACCGTCAATAAAGGTCAGCCTATCACTCCGTGTTGAGTATTTATTAAGCTACTCTGTACTTAAGTTTTAGTTTGATATGGTCTAACAACCGAAACTAGTTTCTCACGATTTTCAATAAATGTAATTGTGAAAACTTCAAGTCTTATTATTCATTTTGGATATCTTCCACAATATCAACTTCCACACTACAAAGAAACATAAAGTGTTTAGCAGAAATATATTAGATATATAGTATAAACTTAAAAAACACTTTTAAATGGAAATTAACTCACGTTATGGCGTGACGGCCGTTTCGCTCTATTGTCTAACCCTCAAACTTATGCCATAAATCAGTGTACTGTGGGTCGTCTGACGATGCTCTAGACAACAGAGCGAAACGGCCGTCACGCCATAACGTGAGTTAATTTCCATTTAAAAGTGTTTTTTAAGTTTATATTACATATTAGTGGAAACAAGATGGATCTTCAACATCATACATATTAGATACATCATGGCAAATAGGTCTGTGTATTGATGACGATGTTAATTTGTCTTAACTTTTCATGTGAAATTTAACGACTTGCAGTCAAATATTTATTAAGAATAAGTATAACTTACTTAATCTGTAGGCCGAGCGCTTTCGAATCTTTGAGATCCATCTTCAGAGGCCGATATTTGACTCCAAGTCGTTAAATTTCACATGAAAAGTTAATATTAACAACGCAGTTCGTCATGGAACAAGAAATCCAGGAAGTTAATTTGTCATTTGATGATAATAATTACAAATTGGATCATGAGAATGAATAATTAAAGTCACACTCACTCAGTGCTCGCATTCCGCAACAATTGGAAATGTCTTCTCACCTGAAAAAATTAATCAACACTATTAATAATTGTTAAGTGGAAGATTTGATGGCAAAACTACAGATAAAAGTACAGTAAAAAAAACTGTGAGTTCTACTAACAACTGTCAAGGTAATAAAATAGGTAATGAATGCCTTTACCGGGGGCAGTCACCTGAATGTTTTTACAAGATTTACTCTTACTACTAGAATGTATTTAGGAACCTGTGCAGCTAGTTAGATAGGAGAAAACAAAGAAAGAAAAGATGAAAGGATGGTGAAAATAATTAACGAATGAGATGGAGAGAGATAGTAAAATTGTGAACGCAAAGAAACAATCAAAGAGAGAGCGCACGAGAGAGAGTCGATGGGAGGAAGAGTTAAGAGTGAGTGAGCGATGAGTGAGAGGAAACAATCTTGCAAGGATCAAGGTGTGAAAGTTTGCAAAAGAGAAGATGCTGAGAAAAAAAGAAGAAAGAAGGAGAGCGAGAAAAAGAAGAGGAAAAAGAAGAAAAGAAGAGAAAAAGAAAAAACGGGAAGTACAAAAAAAAGAAGAATAGAAGAGAAGAAAAAAGGACGAAGAAGAAAAAGGGACGAAGAAGAAAAAGAAGAGAAGAAAGCATAAGAAAAGTAGAGAAGAAAAAAGGAATAAGAAAAGAAAAAAAGCAGATAAAGAAAAAAAGAGAAGTAGAAGAAGAAGGAAAATAAGAAAAAAGAAGAGGGAGAAAAAGAAGAGGAAAAATAAGAAAAGAAGAGAAAAAGGAAAAAGGAGAAGTACAAAAAAGAGAAGAAGAAAACAGGACGAAGAAGAAAATGAAGAGAAGAAAGCATAAGAAAAGTAGAGAAGAAAAAGGATAAAGACAAAGAGGATGGAAAAAGTAAGAGAAGAAAATAAGAAAAAAGAAGGAGACGGAGAAAAAGAAGAAGAAGAAAAAAGAAGAGAAAAAGAAAAACGAAGACGAATAAGATAAAAGAAGACGAAAAAGAAAAATGGAGAAGTAGAAGAGGGAGAAGAAAAAAAGGACGAAGAAAAAAGAAGAAGAGAAAGAAACGCAAAAGAAAAGTAGAGAAGCAGAAGAGTAGAAGAGAAAAGGACGAAGAAGAAGAAGAAGAAGAAGAAGAAGAAGAAGAATAAGAAGAAGAAGAAGGAAAAAGATACGAAGAAGACAAAGAGGATAAAACAAGTAGAGTAGAAAAATAAGAAAAAAGTAGGAGACGAAGAAGAAGAAGAAAAATAATAGAAGGAAACAGAAAAAAAGAAGAGAAGTAAAAATGAAGAAGAAAAGAGGAGAAGAAGAAAAGGACGAAGAAAAAAGAAGAAGAGAAAAGGAAGTAGAAGAAAAAAAAGAACGAAAAAGAAGATGAAGAAGAAGAGGAAAAGGCAAATGATGAAAAAGAAGAGAAGTAGAAAAAGAAGAGAAGAAAACAGAAATAAGAAGAAGAAAAGAAAAAGGAGAATAAGAAAGAAGAAAAGAAGAGAAAAGGACAAATAAGAAAAAGAAGAGAAGGAAATAAGAAGAACAGCGGGGTGTGTGAGAAGGAATATCAGGCTGTGTGACAGGACAAGACGCTTCCTCTACCTCAGAAGCGACTTTGTGCCCTGTGACGTCACGCTTTGATTCAGAACTGTCGGCTGCAGATGTTTTGCGTGAAAAATCTTATATTAAAGACTTTCTCATAACAAAAGTCGACAATTTTCCAAAACAGAAACTGAAAGCTTGCTGCTTTCTCAGCAGTTCCACTGCAAGATAAGAAGTCAGCCTCCCTTTATGTGAAAAACTATTGGAAAAACATTAACAATTTTCTCGTTTTTCCTTCCCTTAATCAAATACTATTTTCATTCTATTCTCTTTTTTTTTTACTTTTTATTCCACGAAAGAAAAATACAAGGTGAACCCAAACAAGATTTCATTAAGCTAACGACTGATAACTGTAGTCAAATACATTAGTAACGGGAAGTGATAGCCACGAGCCGTAGCAGGTATCTGTTCAATCACATAGAGATAAGCTGCGTTCTCTTAGGACCGGTTTGTAACGGTGACCGATTAGATTGGCCTGCAAAAAGACACTGTTCTCTGCTGTAAAATCACTTCCCGGTGGTTCGGAACCCACCTAAAACTGTAGGTCCAACTCATCAATCACCATCATCCAACTCATTACCCACGCACAGGTCTCAAACCTATGTGGGCTTCATCCTCAAAAAAAAAAAAAAACTTTATCTCCATCTATGCATGTATGCAGAGTACCACAGCCGATTTTGACTGTAGGTGACTCTTCAGACCTTAATATTATGTTTTATTCCAAAGAGCGTACTACGCAAACGAGGAGTGAGGTAATTTGCGAACTCATTCCTCACTACGCTAACAATGTTGTTTATATTCATGCCAAGCCCACCGAAACAAATTCCGAAGCTTTATGTTTATAAGTCCACTCACACCTTTTTTTGAGAATGAAGCCCACATAGGTCTGAGACCTGTGCTTGGGTAATGAGTTGGATGATGGTGAGTGATGAGTTAGACCTACAGATTTAGGTAGGTTCCGAACCACCGGGAAGTATATATATATAAGATTATGCCTTTATGGGCCAACAAAAAGTACAAAAAAACAAAGTAGAGCCGGGAAGTGATTTTACAGCAGAGAACAGTGTCTTTTTTGCTGGCCAATCTAATCGGTCACCGTTACAAAGTGGACCCAGGAGAACGCAGATTATCTCTATCTGATTGAACAGAAGATACCTGCTACGGCTCACGGCCATCACTTCCCTACACTATACACAGGGTATGGCTACAAATCTATAAAGTTCGATAATGGTTGTCATTTAATTTTTCAATATTTTATTTATAATAGTTGTTATCAGATATTAATTGTGGCCGATCATTAAAATAATTTTTGAACAATTCAAGGGAGAGCCCTGTAATACCGTACCCCTCTAATTCATCAAGTAATTTATTGTGGGGTATGGTATCAAATGCTTTTGCGAGATCGATAAATAGAGCATGTTATTATTTGGAGATATGCAATAAATTAAATGTTTTTTGTTTTTTACAACCGAAGAAGATATTTTTCAAGCATATTATGGTTCAGTGGATTAAAACAGAGTTATATTTAAAACGTGTTCTAATTCATCAAGTAATTTTATTGTGGGGTATGGTATCAAATGCTTTTGAAAGATCGATAAATATAGCTAGACATTTTTGTTATTATTTGAAGATATGCAATAAATGAAATGTTTTTTTGTTTTTTACAACCGAAGAAGATTTTTTTCAAGCATATTATGGTTCAGTGGATTAAAACAGAGTTATATTTAAAACGTGTTTTAAAGTAATTATCAAGTAATTTTATTGTGGGGTATGGTATCAAATGCTTTTGCAAGATCGATAAATATAGCTAGACATTTTTGTTATTATTTGAAGATATACAATAAATGAAATGTTTTTTTTTGTTTTTTACAAACGAAGAAGATATTTTTCAAGCATATTATGGTTCTGTGGATTAAAACAGAGTTATATTTAAAACGTGTTCTTAGGGAGTCAACTAGCTCACGGAGATCAGTGTCTCACAAATCCCCTTTAATACAAATAACTTTAATACAAGTTTATTTGCCAAAAACACCGAAGTACTTCTACCCGGGTAGCTCCATTCGTCCCCTCCCCACAATGAACATTGCCAGAAAGTTCACTCTTCCTTGTATGCATTACAATATTATTTACTCGAAGTTTCCTGAAATTCTGAACAAGCTTATTCCCCACGCCAAAGAACTTATTATCTTGAAGAAATATTTATTCGGGGACAAGTTTGGAGACGTCTCATGTGTGAAACGAAAGTTGAAAAGTTTTGTGTGTTCCAACACAGAATGCGAATCAAGCCGAGATTAATTTTGTGACGGAGATTCCACATACTTGAGCACAGAACATCAAACGTGGTGAGGAGTTATTGGACCGAGAGATTTGAGATTGTGAGTATGAATCATATGAAGAAGTCTCAAAGATGGCGCTTCGGAAATACGATTTCTGTATTGGAATAGATAGAATGCGCAAAAGGATGTGCGCTGTACTTATCGACTGTTGGCAGAAGAAAAGTTACAATTCACTTCAATGTGAAAATTTATTTCATTTCACCTAATTTTAAAAGTACATTTTCATCCCTTATTATTTCAGTACAGTACTAACAGATATGCTGACATAACCATACGATATATATATATATATATATATATATATATATATATATATATATATATATATATATATATATATATATATATATATATATATATATATATATATATATATATACTAACAGTAAGAGTATAACTCTCACTTTTAATTATGGTTTGGCCCATAATAAAGGATTACAGTACAAAGAGAATGAAGTAACAGTACAAAGAGATTGTGTATGTTGGAATGAAAATAAAAATTGAATTGAAAATTGAAAAAAAAAGTAAAAATTCTATATAACAAGCAGCTAGTTGCTGCTATTTGTCGCTGTTATTAATCTAACGCTGGAGATTAAGGGATTGAAAGAGGAGAGCTGGAAAGATAAAAGAACAAGGAGGAATATGAAAAAGAAGAAGAAAAAGAAAAATAAAGAGAAGAAGGAAGAGATAAGAGGAGGAGTAAGTGAGGAGGAGGAGGATTAGGAGGAGAAGGAAAAGGAGGAGGCGGAGGAGAAAGAGTAGGAGAAGGAGAAGGAGGAGGAAGAGGGGGTGGAGGAGTAGGAGTCGGGAGTGGGAGGAGAAGGAGGAGGAGGAGAAAAAGGAGAAGGAGAAAAAAAATAAGAAGAAGAAAGAGAAGAAGTAAGAGACAAGAGGGGGAGGAGGAGAAGGGGGTGAGGAAGAGGAGAAGGAAAAGAAGGAGGACGAGAAGGGGGAGGAGGAGGAGGAGGAGAAGGCGGAAGAGGAGAAGGAGAAAAAGGAGAAGAAGAAGAAAGAGTAGAGGGAAGAGACAAGAGGGGGAGGAGGAGAAGGGGGTGAGTAAGAGGAGATAGAAAAGGAGGAGAAGAACGAGAAGGAGGAGGAGGAGGAGGAGGAGGTGGAGAAGGAAAAGGAGGAAAAGAACGAGGAGGAGGAGGAGGAGAAGAGGAAGAGGAGAAGGAGAAAAAGGAGAAGAATAAGAAGAAAAAAGAGAAGAAGAAGAACAAAATGATAGAAGGAAGAAGAAAAATAAGTAGAAGAAAAAGAAAAAGAGGAAGAGGAAGAAAGGGAAAGAGATAAAGAAGAAAGAAATATTAATAATAATATTATCAATCACATAATTTTTAACTTAAATTTTAGCCATCAAGGGAAGAATGATTGATTCTCATAATAATTGGAGTGGGCAGAAAATTAATGAAATTACGTTTGAAAAAACCTTTACCAGAACATTCGGAATTAATTAGATATTAGAATACCTGAATCACAATTTTCGGCTGACTTTAAAGCTTACGAATTGATGAAACAGGTACATTATTCGAAAAATCCGGATGATCGGATTCTTTCCGCGGAATTAACGTTCCAACATTAGCGAGAAGGATTAACGTCAGGCAGAGCCAGTAAAAGGAGGCATATCTCGAAAGAGAGAGATTCCATATTTCAGTTATTTTGTAGACATAATCCAGGTTGGAGCAGATTCTAAATTTTGATCGTATTTCCGAAATTACAGATGGATTCTCAGAACGAGTCTGGCGGACGGCCGAAATAAGGATTAGGAAGTGACGGAGCGTGTTTGAGAAAGAAACTTGATTACGCGAATGCCAAGAAGCTCTGAATAAAAGAAGCGCCTCTCCTGATCATACCAAACACTGAACTCAGAACATCATCTGCAAATAAAGCTTAATTTTCCTTCTTTTTCTCTCTCGATTAATTCAGGCCGCCTGGAATTAAATTATTTGCAGATAAGAATTAGCGAGCGTTATTCGAAACACAAATAGTCAGCCAAGAAGCAAAAGTTTGAATCAAGAGTGTAAGAGAGAAGAGTAGAAATACAAGAATACAGTTATATTTTCGGCGAGAACTTCCAAAGAAGTTTCTGCAACCATGCTGGGCACGAGAAGCCATTATCTGGTTTAACAATGAAACTTTACTCTTTTGTGAGAGTATCCCAACAAATTGTTGAAAGTAATTCTCCATTCAACGGAAAAGGTTCTTAAGCAATAGCCGACGCTTTCTATAATATTATTTCTTCATTATAGTAGAATTTCAAAGGGGTTTCCAGTTACAGAAACAGATGGTCTACTACAAATTATCTATGATTATTGCCGTGGCGAATTGCTATTGAAAAAAATTGATCATTCCAGAATGTAATATATGAATTTCAATTTATTGTTCATTCCAAAACATTTGTACAAAAAAAAATTGTCAAGTGCATAAGATGAATACGAACATACAAGAAATACAACATAAAGTACTTCATCACATATTTTGCAAATTTTCATGATAGTGATAAAGCAAACCGCGTAGATTCTCGGAATAATTAATCACAAAGACTACAAAAAAATCTTCATCTTTATCCTAGTAGCTTAGCGCAGTTGGTTAGGGCGTCGCAACTTCAGCTTGCTGTCGTTTAAGTGGTCGTGGGTTCGAATCCCGCTCCACCGTCAGGCATTTATGTGTAATATTCCACCTCATTACCCACGCACAAGTCTCGGACTCATGTGGGCATCATTAAAAAAAAGAAACTGTTTCCCTAAAGTGGGAAACTACAATAAACTACTATTGTTGATGAAAATTAGCTTCTACAAGTTCTTATTTTATTGCGGATGATGCCCACATGAGTCTGGAGACATGTGCGTGGTTAATAAGGTGAATGGGTGAATGATGAGAAACATATCCATGACTGAATGAGATTCGAAATCGATCTAGGGAGTTATTTTTTGGTTGGGTATGACTTAAGTTAGCGCAACACTATTGAAAAAAAAATCTATCACTTCAATTATTAACATTCACAATTAAGTTCGATTCACAATTTACAACTGCACCTTTCACAGTTAAGTAGTAGACTGGTAAACTTTAGATACTTTTAAAATCACATGATAAAAATGATAGCTTTTAGTCCATAATAATCTAACTCGATGTAAGTTGAATTTAAGTAATTTCTTATTAGGTATTAGGGTATTTATTTTTTTAGGATGAAGCCCACATAGGTCAGAGACCTGTGCGTGGGTAATGAGTTGGATGATGGTGATTGCTGAGTTGGACCTACAGTTTTAGGAGGGCTCCGAACCATTGATATTCAGGAAGTTCATTCAGCGGGATGCTTTCCAAAAAGGCTACTGTCTGTGTTATATTTTGCAGTTTTAGACGAGTAAAAGACTCACTATTTGCAACTAAAAGCAGTTCACTATTCTGTAAAAGCGTAAATATTAGAACATTTAAAAATAATAGAAATTGTTGTTAAAGTATTGTTTGAGAGTTTTAACTTGCCGTTAGGTGTTTTCTTCTCACTTGTCAGAACAGTGAGCGGTAAAAATACTGTACAATATGCCAGATATACCAGATGATATGCCAGATATACCGGACGATATGCCAGATATACTGGACAATATGTCAGATATACTGGACGATATGTCAGATATACCAGACGATATGTCAGATATACCGGATGATATGCCAGATATACCGGACGATATGCCAGATATACTGGACAATATGTCAGATATACTGGACGATATGTCAGATATACTGGACGATATGTCAGATATACTGGACGATATGCCAGATATACCAGACGATATGTCAGATATACCAGATTCTAGTGTTGAAATTGGGAGTAGGCTTCAGTGTCAGAGACCAGCATGGTCCCAATTATTTTCCTTTATAAATGAAAATTTGTATCAAAAAGTACTACATTACTATTACTATTTGGACAGATCCATGATTATAAGAAGAGAATTTTTCTAAATATCTTGTATCTATGGCAGCAGTGGTGGCTCAGCTGATTGGAGTGGTTTTCTTTGATTTAGCTAACTGTCTGCTACTCTTGCAGTCACGAGTTCGATTATCGTTAAGCCTTGAATATTATGTGTAATCATTCGCCTCATTACCAATGCACAAGTCTCAAGACGCATGTGTGCATCATCATTAATGGTTCTCGTTAAGCTTTGGATATTTTGTGTAATCATCAACCTCATTACCAAAACACAAAATTATACGGATCTATCAAGATTACATAAATGTTTGAGAGTATTATACTGATATCTCACATAATGATAGTTTTACTTGTATGGTTATAAATATATGCTCAATTTATTAATATTGTATTTCTTAAGATATAGCTTATTTTCTTGTCAAGAGCAAATTTGAAATATAAATATATTATATTATATTTATATTTATAATATACTAGCTGGCTCGACGCGCGTTGCTGCGTTCTCATAAAAATTCTCCTTGATTTTATTATTTGCCACCTCCCACTGAGGTTACATTTCAAATTAGGAAAGAAGTTAGTCCTAGGGCTCTTCCAGCTGATCATAGAGGCTTCGTTGTTTTCTTAATCACCACCTCTGAATGAAGAAACATTTCAAATTTAAACCTCCTACGACTATAAGGGTAGAAACTAGGTTTTTTTATTTTATTATTCGCCACCACCCGCTGAGACTGCATTTAAAATTTCTAGCTGCATTGGTTAACAGATGTCATCAACCTGGCATAATTACATTTTATCATACCCAGTCGTATGTTTCCTACATATTGCAAGGTTCCAACTGCACGGTAGCCTACATGCAGTTTTTTGCTGTTCAAAGACAGCGTAAATAACGCCGCTAAGGGGCCTGACATATGATTAAAAACTGTTTACTTCTATCAGCTGTTCCTTTAAGCTGTTTGGCCGGCAAGTTCAGTACGTTAGGTCTATAAAATGGATCAATTCATAATAATTATTAGCCCCCCTATTAAAATTTATGGTCAGAAACCATCCCCAATATTCACACAACATATTCCCAAAGTTTCATGCCGATCTGTCAAGTAGTTTTGAAGTCTATAGGGAACATACATACATACATACATACAGACAGACATTCATTTTTATATATATAGATAAATAATTAGAAATATATATATATATATATATTTATATATATATATATTTCAAATTTGCTCTCAACAAGAAAACCAAGTTATATCCTAATAGAATAGTAATAAATTGAGCATATATTTATAACCGTAAAAGTACAATTATCATTATGTGAGACAACAATATAATATTCTTAAACATTTATGTAACCTTTATAGATACATATAATTTTGTGTTTAGGTAAGAGGTTATATATATATATATATATATCCTTCGATTCAGCTGCAAACAATCTGCTAGTGAAAATTATTCCGAAAATTCCAACCATTCATTTTACAATGTACTAAAACCCAACGACATTTTCTCGGTCTCTGTTATTCCTACATCTTAGCGATAATGAAAAAGAATTGAATCTTGAGGAAAATCTCTGGCCGAGCCTCGTCATGGTGTGAAGAAGCCTGGAAGGTCCAACCCTTCCCAAAATGTCGTCGTAAAAAATAAAATGCGCTTTTACTACTCCATTTGCAGGTTGTATTTTCGCACCTCTATAAAATGTTGAAACAGTATTAGGGAGTCAAGATATATAACCCCATAGCAAAACCACTAGCTTTCACTTTTTTAGAGATTCTAAAATTAAGACGAAATGTTTGTATCCATTTGGAGTTTCAAAAGATAAATAAGTGCTCATCTTTCAGCTTGCAAAACTTTTATTTTGCAAATAAATTTATGTCTTGAAAACGTCTGTTCAGATGAAACTTCCTATTACTTGTCATTTAACGAATTTTAACAACACAAGACTTGAGACAGGTAGCTTGAAAGGCTCCATGGAAGTGGCATTACACATTCATAATTAAAGTTACACAATAGAATATTCATAATAATAATAATAATCTTTATTTCCGCAAATACAAACAAGCAAAAAAATACACAGGAAAAAAAATTATACATGATAAAAAATAATAATAATAATTATAAAACAATCAATTATTAGGAGAGAAACCAAGAAGTTACAAAGAAAAAAATACTTAGTTCATCTTAACTATCATGTACAAGAAATAAAATGTTACAAAAAAATATCTGCAGAAATAATACTGTATGCAAATAATTTCAATTTCAATATGGAGTATCATAGGATCCAACAAAGGATCATCAAAACCTTAAAATTTTCATGAATTACTATGATTTAACACATAGTTAAAAACTTAATATATTGGGGAAATTATATTGTAAATCAATTCGGAACCCACCTAAAACTGTAGGTCCAACTCAGAAATCACCATCATCCAACTCATTACCCACGCACAGGTCTCAGACATATGTGGGCTTCATCCTCAAAAAAAAATCTGGTTAAACGAATCTAAGACTATCAAACCTTTTCTATAATAAAATAGATCAATGCCAAGACTTGCTTGTTGAATCGATGTTCCTTCCGTTTGCTTGACCTTCATTGAGTTATTGTCCTTCAATATTTTTCGACTTTATTTCATTGTTGATTTGTTTCTGGTCAGTAGAAAATTTGTTATCAAGTTGTTTTCCATGGCTGTTTCGTATTGAGAGGCTATCTATTTCTAGTTAATAATGGGCGGGTCTAATATCAACCAATGACAGGCCTCCAACGTGGAGTGCGACCAATGGGAGGCTACCAGTCTATGAACCAATAGTATTTGATTGATAAGTGTATATATTAAGTTACTATTTATTTAAGTTTTAGTTTGATAGAGATTGACAATGATGTAAACTATAGTATCTTAAATGTTAATTAAGTAGTCGTGTAACTTCTGTATTATTCGTTATGGTTAGCCACCACAATATCACCACCTACAATAACTATAAGATATCTAGGATCGATTTTACAATAGTATATTCAGAATGGTATAAATTTAAATAAAGACACACGAATAGCGGATAAGTATCATTACTTGTACTTTTTTGGATTAAAAACGAAAACGGAGCTTTACTCAAAAAGTGTTATGTTTTCTAAAAAAAGAAAATGGTTAACTTGTCTTTAAAACATTAATAAGTTGATGAAACTATCCTCCGAAAAAGGGACATGAATATTTTTCATTACACACAATGTAGCTTTATGAAAGATTCCTTGTTGCACCAAAGATCTCCTTTATCCTTTACGAATTTCCTTAAATCCAATAAGATTACGGAGACTGCATCTAAGATGTCAAACTATCTTGTCTATGCAAAGGAATTTATTTAATAAAAATCTGAACTTTCATAGATACTCTTCAAACAATATAATATTTTTTGAAAATATTCGTTTTTTCAATCACGCTGTGCTTTTGAAGAAGAATTTCTGCAGTTTCAAAGCAATGAATAAAAATCTGGACCATACTTTTACACAAGATCAAGCGAATCATAATTTTGTGAAAATTGAGCACGAAGTTAACACTTAGAACGCCATGTGTATCATATTTGATGCGCAACAAGATTTTCTATGAGGCCATGTGCATCAAATCTGAAGCACAGGTAGAGTGTTAGTTTTGAGAGTTGCGTACAGATACGATCATAGTACAATGAAAATCATATGGGGATATGATTAGTCTGGCCTGGAATGATAGTAGTTTATGCAACGATTTTATTTTGACCCTTATTAAGGCACGAGTTAGATGTAAGTTATAACACGAGCGAATGCAAGTGTTATAAATATCTCACGAGTGCTTCAATGGCCAAATAAAATCGTTGCATACACTATTTTATCTACGACCACTAGTAATTGAAACAATTTCATTTTACCTGTGACTGTCAGAGATACCTAACCTCTCATCTCAAATACGAGAAGTTATACTAAAAAGCAGCTGGTGTAGCAGTTTGATCAAATCAGCTGATAGTTTCACAATACTGAATTACGATATTGATTCCATCAAAAATGCTTCTGATTGGTCCAGAACCCGTGTTGTAATGTAGAACCTGTACTATAATGAGCTCATTATGCAACGGGTTTCAAAAAGCATTTCGAAAAGACAGCTGTTTTGGCATCAATTGTGAAACTGTAATGTATACATTATGACATGGTCGTAGATAAAAGATTTTAACGTTTAGCCATTGGTCGGAATTGAATTATAATATAATACAAGAAGTTGATCGGTAAGAGACTCACATTGCATATATTTGTAGTTCACAAGATCAGTTTCAACAGTATGGAGCCAAAAATTCCATTAACCATTTTCAATGCATGCTCTGAGCAAGCTATTTTAGGTATACAAAATTTATCCATTGAACCCAACAAAACAGCTGCACAAAAATGATAATTCAATCATGCAAGTAAGTGGTTTCATTTTCTCCTATTCAGAAACAACATTCTACAAGTATTCAAGTGTTCACTTCATTCAAGCTATTACTCAACAGAATTTAAAAGCCGAATTGAATAGGTGCGCGCCCGAATAGAAGTCAAATATAAAGGAATGATACAACATCTCTCATAATCTCAAGTAAAAGTTGAAGTGGCCGGGCAATGAGGCGTTGTGGGGGTTGGTTGTCTAAGAAACATGCCTCATCAGTGGCTCTATTGTGTCTTGCGATTAATTCGATTGTATAGCAGCAACTACATCAATCAGGCCACATATAGATATACAACACATACAAATATATAGTAATACATATACAACAACGCAACATAGAACGACCTTATGCAACAAGACCTGTGTTATTCAGCGTCAGACTCTTCAACTACAACACGTGTTGCTGTCCATGTTCGACTTGACATTTCTCTTCGTTTTTTCCTTATTCAACCACCTTTTATTCGATACTGCTAACGAATCGAAATAAAGAGAAGTTGATGCGAAGGAAGACAAAGCGAACCCAATGAATCTCGCCATGCCTAATCTGACCGATTGTAAATGAGAAAGCGAGATTGATAAATCATCCTCCACTTTCAAAGATCAATGATGACTGAGCTGAAATCGACAGTGGTTTTTTTTGAAGAGCCATTTTCTAGCATGAGATAGATAGGTGATGTGATGGATTCTTGATTTAGAGAGGAGATTTCTGCAGCTAAATGAGGTATTGATTTAGGAGAAGGACAATTGATAAATTTAGCATATATTCTATTCATTTGTGTGTACTATAATACACACGTATACTACATTACCCTGCTTATACGTGTATGAAGCTACTTTATATGTAAAAACGAATGATATTAATCAAAATCTTAACGTACACAATTATAATACAAGAAGCCGAGGAGATTATCACTTGGTGAGTCACAATAGTAGCTTATCCAAACAAAACCCGAGTTATATTGGTAGGAAATTCTACAATAAGCTACCGCAGTTTTTAAAGAGTCTTGAAAATATAGAAATATTTAAAAAACAATTGAAAAAAATATTTAGTTGAAGCTTTTTATAGTGTACAAGAGTTCCTTTCACATCGAAATTGCAGACTCAACCAATTGTCTCGACCGTGTCTACAACCAAGCGCCGAAGAAGAACCTCATAGTTCGAAACGCGTCCGCCGCAACTCAAAAAGGTCAGTTCTACACAGTAAGTTTCCACACATGAATAGTTATACTGCAGTTCACGAAAAAAAAAATCACAACAATAATGATTATAAGTTGATAATGATGATGCTTATAGAATACTATGTATATTATATGAAGTAGTATAAGTTTGTATAATAGTATAGTACAAATGAATAGAATAGTATAATCATTGTTCATTTCCAATAAGGTTTTTTTAAAATATTTTCTCTATCTAATGTATAATGTTATTTTGTTAATATTTTTTCCCACATGTATTCTAGTTACGTTTTTGTGTTAAGAGGGCAACCATGGGATTTCCTCGTGCTCCTATATGTAGGTAGGTCAAATATATTGCTATAACTATTCATATAGTTTATATGAATGAATTATTATTATTGTTGAATAGAATATTTGGCAGGCCACTTAGCGTAGTTGGTTGGGGCGTCGCAACTTCAACTTGCTGTCGTTTAAGTGGTCGCGGGTTCGAATCCCACTCCACCGTCAGGCATTTATGTGTAATTATTCACCTCATTACCCACGCACAAGTCACTGGCTCATGTGGGCATCATCAGCAATAAAAAAAATATTACTATTCTATTCTATCAAGGGAATCAACGCTCTAGGTCTAGAATCTTTGATGAAAATAATAATTATTTACCACGGTGCTAATTCAACTCAATTAAAAAGTATGTTTTTGGTTTGGTTTAGTGTAGTATTTAGGCTTAATATCTTCTTTATTCTTGAATCCGTCTCTATTCATATAATAGACTACTAATTTTGCATTGGGAAATAAGTTTACAAGACCCAAAAGTAGATACTCCAGCAATGTAAGTGTAAATATCTTCAACATATATAATACTAGTGAATATTTTCTAGTATTTTATTAATTTTTTTAGTATATTTTATATTGGTAAATAAATTTGAATATCAAACATAATTTACAAGTAGCTTCAAGCTCCAAAAAATGTTGTATTTTTTTGGAGGATGTAGCCCACATAGGTCTGAGGCCTGTGCGTGGGTAATGAGTTGGATAATGGTGATTGATGAGTTGGACCTACAATTTTAGGTGGGTTCCGAACCACCGGGAAGTGATTTTACAGCAGAGAACAGTGTCTTCTTTGCTAGCCATTCTAATCGGTCACCGTTACAAACAGGACCCACGAGAACGCAGCTTATCTCTATCTGATTGAACAGATACCTGCTACGGCTCGCGGCTATCATATATTGCATTGTTTCATATTGTATCAGTAGTTAAATAGCTATAGTAATAGAAATTAAATTAAAATGGTTGAATCATAAAAATTAAATGGATTATATCTGAATAATTGATCCACAATTTCTGATGGGTTTGTTTGTTTTGATAGAACAGTGCCGAACTAGATTATCTGTCCAATGGATTGTTGAAATGACAGTACAGAAGAATACCGTATTATAGTCGATACAATATGGAAGGAAGGGGAAGTAATGAATAGGTAAGAGTATTATGATTGGAACTTCCGTGACTTATCCGTTGTAGAGACTATTAGTCGCTAATGCATTCCAAATGAATCTCTGTAATGGAATAGACTCGAAAATGAGGATTTCCCTTTCAAAGCCTCACTCAACGATTCTACATGTAGGCGTAGGAATGGTAAAGCAGCACGAAACAGTATTAGAGAAAGAGATAGAAAATGAAAGAGTTGAATCAATTCAGTTGGTTACTTGAAATAGCAGATATTTCTGTAATTATAGGTATGATGATAAGAATGAATGAATTCATTCATATAAATAATCTAATATCAAAACTGAAAGTGTAGTTCAATTCAAATACTTTATTCACTTGAATAAAAATATTTAAAAAAAACATAGAATACACTGAAAATTTCAAGTGCATTCCTCATTAGGCTATAGCCTGTATGGAGGAATATATGAATTATATAAATATATGAATAATATATACGAAACTAGTTTCTCGAAGTTTTAATAAATGTGGTTGTGACAATTTCGTCTGATTATTCATTATGGATACCTTCCACAATATCACCTTCGCCATTACTAAGAAAGTTATATAAATATATGACTAAATATATGATTTTCACTCACTTTTACTGGAGATACTGTAGGAATGCATTTCACTTCTAAAGTGAAGCTTCGTCAGCCTGCCGCCAGGGGTCATGTTTTGTTGAGGTTAGGATGAGCGGCCATTATATAATTGAAAATTGCGTTGGATTTGAATTGTGTTTGGTCATTGAGTAAGTTGGTTCTGTCTTGTTTATGGTGTTTGAATATTTCATATTGTTCCAGTGTATTTAGTTTATACATTTATTTTAAATTTTATTTTATTGTTGATTATGCCCACATGAGTTCGAGACTTGTGCGTGGGTAATGAAGTGAATGATAACACATAGATACCATACGGAAGAGCAGGATTCGAACCCACGACCGCTGAAGCGACAGTAAGCTGAAGTTGCGACGCCCCAACCAACTGCGCTAAGCGGCCCATATATTTAATTGAAATACAGTTTCAGTTTTGATATTAGATTGTTCATCAAGTATTTCGCCATGGAAAACATCACAGACATTTACATAAATTTAATGATTGGAAAGGGGAAAGGTTAGTCTCTATGCACTCTAGAGTACTTAAACTACTAGAGTACTCTAGGCAATAGAGTATTAGACTAGGCACTTAGAGTACATAGCACGAGGTGAAGAAAGAGTCCTCTAACAATAAATTGAGACAATATGCATAGCTCTTTATTTCACAAGTAGGTTCTAGGGTACACCCCCGGCAAAGTTTTGAAACACAACCTGTTTAAATACAACATTCTAAGCATCAATACATCAAATTTAACATTTCAATTCACGTTATGAGTCTAGAGTAAAATTGTTCTTGTTCTTGCGCTATTGTCAACGGGAAATTCAAATCTCCATTGGATTAAATTTGTAAATGAAATTAGAAGCGGGCCTTCTTTAACTTTTACTCTACTGTTTTTGATCCCCCCCTCACGGTGTACCGTACCAGTACCGTACTTGAAAATTTATTTTAAAGAGGCATTGAAAGGTATTATATATAGTGGTAGGTGCCGCTATTAGCTAAACAAAGAAATTATTTTTTTCAAATAAGGCCTCAAACTATGACAAATTTCTTCTTAATAGGGGTTCCGGGGGTATAAACTTAGAAATGTTTTTGAAAAATAATCCCTTCGAACAATATTTTAACGATTCCTGACATATTATTTGAATGTTTTGTCAAAACTTGTCACATAAGGCTTGCTAAAATTCCAAAATTTCTTTAATATCTTGGTCTTGTGGAGGGGGGGGGGAACTTCCTATCCCCTGATCATCCCCCCATAGTTATGCTAGTGCATGTTACAGTATGTACTAAAACAAAAAACATAGACACATTTTTTTTGGAGGATGAAACCCACATTGGTCTGAGGCCTGTGCGTGGGTAATGAGTTGGATGATGGTGATTGATTAGCTTTAGGTGGGTTCCGAACCACCGCTCCTTAATTCCTCAGTTTAGGCACTCAATTATTTCTCTCCAAATTGAAGTTTCAAGAACAGACCGACTATTGATTTTCACATTTACTACGGTTACGAGCCAACTTTGGAAATAGTTATTTGAGATTCTAAGTTGAGTTCCTACAGCCTACTTGATGGACAAATGTGGACGACAACCTGTTCCTGTTTGGAGGCAGGTTGTTTTCAGGAGTCATCAATGGTCTGACGGTTTTTTTACAATGAAATAGCAGCCAGGATTTGACAGGGATTAATACACACGGAAAACAATACGGCATCAGACAAAGCCAAACTCCCCGCGTTCTTATTCAAGAATTCAAAGGAATTAATTGGAGAGGAAAGCAGAGGCGTCAATCTGAAAAAATGCAAATGAGCCTTGCTCTCTCTCACTCGTCTTTCTCACTTGCTCCCCTGGAAAAGTCGCAGCCGCTGTCACCATCTTGAACGTCAGTCGTCATTAACAATTTTCTTCTTTATCAATCTTGCTCATTCATTTTCTTCATCTCATCAATCTTCTCTCTTCCCTCCTCAATCAGAAGTCTTTCATTGCCTCACTAAATCCCAGTGTGAACGAATAGCCGCTCCCTAATTAATCCCCCGCCTCAGTTTAGGCACTCAATTATTTCTCTCCAAATTGAAGTTTCAAGAACAGACCGACTATTGATTTTTATTATGCAAGTCATGCAAATTCAGATACATTGGCGTTAAACGCGCAGAAACGTGCATGAAATTTGAATGCAATCTATCATTATATTTTATACTAGTGGTGTTCACCCGTGTTTTGCAACGGGATTAAAGGATTTCTTAAATTAAACTTGCGATGCATGGGTTTCAACAACCAATGCCAGTACAATCCCCCCCCCCCCAAAAGGGAATTTGAAGCTGCAATATTGATACGGAACAAACATGTTAATTTGACTTAAATGCTTATTTGCATCATAGTGACGTATCAGCTATTCTTTGTAGTGGCGAAGGTGATATTGTGGAAGATATCCATAATGAATAGTAAGACTTGAAATTGTCACGACCACATTTATTGAAAACCGTGAGATACTAGTTTCAGTTATTACACCATTATCAATCTTTGTTTTCAAGTATTGTTACAATTTAAGCTAAATAAATGTTAAACTAAAAAATAATGAATCTCTTATGCAACCAACAACCTGAATTAAGTATTTTTCAGTTCTCGCCTCTCAGACAATAAATTATTTGGCACCATGTTAATACATTTTGTACTTATATAAATATATAAAAAGTTGTATATAAAAAGTATATAAAAGTTGCTAAAATAAAAAGTTGCCTGTTTACAACCTCCAGTACTGTGCGATATAACAAATTAATATAAATTTTTGAGATTGATAATGGTGTAACAACCGAAACTAGTATCTCACGGTTTTCAATAAATACGGTTATGACACCTTCAAGTTATATTATTCATTATTAGCTGTTTTATGAGCTTCCTGCATCTAAACACATTTTAAAACAGTAGTAGTGTCCATAAGTGAATTTTAAACATTAATTTCAAAAAATGAAAAAAAAGAACATCACAAATTGGGATTTGAGGTGTACTCAATTGAGGTTACAGGAAGCTTTGTGCCAAATTTAACGTTCCAAATCATTGTCGTTTTTGGTGAAATCCGTACGACTGACACACACACACACTCTCTCTCTCTCCCTCTCTTTCTCTCTCTCTTATTACATAGATTTGTACATAGAATGGAGAGAGCTTGCTTGTATATAAAATCGATGCGCTATAGTTTTAAAACAGACTTAGGCATAATATATTATTATAAAGAGCCTCATGATATTGAAATTAACATCTTGAAATTATTGTCTTCAAATGTGTCCACTAATTTGAATCAAAATCAAATTATGATGTTGATCGCCCTTTTCGCCATCTGGCTGAAGGACATTGTAGCCGGAGTCTGATTGCAAACCGACGCCTGAAGCCTAAGGTCATAACTGAAAACTTCTAAGCTTGAAGCCCTACTGTCGTCTAGCGGACTCTCATTTCTCGGTGCGGAGGAGTCTTTTTCGATGGTAGTGGGGGAGCTGTGAGCCAAGAGGGGAAGTTGGGGACGATGTCAAACTTGCACGCCGTCAAGCTTGGATAACGACAAGCCTGGCTAACGTCAAAGGTGCACGCCGTCACCATGGGCTGAATTCCTAAGTGTGCCAGGTTGGCGGTGCATGCAACGACAAACTGGCACTCATCCAATTTTGTCAGCTGGCGCCAAAGCTGCACGCCGTCACGATGGGCTACTTGTAGGCCCTTCGCACACGAGTCGACTCATTTGCAATTTGGGTGGTATCCTTTAGGACGACCTAACAGTTTGATCGACCTACTGCTAGCGCAGCCTGTAGCCTATAACCAAACCTAACCTAACCTGGCTAGATGTGACTGAACCACCTTTGTTTACTAGGTCGGTCAAAACGCCGTGCTAACCATAAGTATATGACAAATGTCATCAATAAAAACCCCCCAGGGCAACCTGGGAAGTTATTATTGATGAATTATTGGCTGCAGTTATCAATAAAAATAATACACTTGAAAAATGCCAATACAATATAATATCAAATAATTTATCGATTTGATACTGTAATATTATATGAGTCAGTATCTGACTGTATCAAGGTATTTCCAATAATCGATGGTAGACAGAACCATTCTTGAGTGTGCCAGGTTGGCGGTGCATGCAACGTCACCATGGGCTGGAAAACCAGTCCAGCTTGACGGTGTGCAACTTTGGCGGGGTTCCGTTGTAGGGAGCTGTGCTTGGACGTGGAGCGTGAAGTTATGCTGCAGTTTTTCTAATTTTAAACTTAACACGTGGATAAACATTACCTAATATTGATTTTGATATCAATAATTGTGAGGAAACTAACTCCCTAAGTCTCATCTTGTCTTTGAAATTAGTCTTTGAAATTTTAAGCATGAACTTGACAAGAAACTATCCCAGAAAATAAAATTACTTACACTTGATACATATCCCTAACTGTGTTCTACTGTATGTTTTCCAATGAGGTTGTTTTTGTTTGACATAACTATTAAAATAGTGCTGAAGTGATTTCATTTTGGCATTCTTAAAAAATCTTTACACATATTGGCAACTGACTGTCAATTCAATAAGGCAATCAATTCTGTAAAAAAGTAATCATGAAGTATTTTATTGAAAATCACTTGTCAAAAAAATATTCCCCAATGAGGATTCGATCCACCAACCATTGACTTGGTGAACGAGGATTCATCCACTAAGCCACGATGTCTTGCATAGTTTACTGCTACTATAGAGTATCTGAATGGTGGATTAGAATGAACATGCCGAGTGAACAGCTCCCCTACCAGCTACCAATGTACAAAAACAGGCTTCCCCCACCATCGTCGAAAAAGACTCCTCCGCACCGAGAGGTGAGAGTCCGCTAGACGACAGTTGAAGCCCTTAGTTCCGAGCCCTCAGTTAGTTGTTAGTCGTGTATAATATGACTCATGTCTCAGCTGAGGATCCCAAACATCTGTATGAGTTCATGTGTTTTGACCTAAGAAGTTTTCAGTTAAGACCTCAGGCGTTCCAAATCATTTAGTCCCGTTCCGCTTACAGGCGGACAATAATTTCGAGATATTAAATTCTATATTCCTTTTGATGCTAAAATTATGCCAGAGACCCCCACTACTACAGATATTTGCGAGTTTGCTGATAGAAATCGATGATTGTCAAAACACAAAAATTCAGAACGGGTTTTCCAAATGTACTCTAGTACAGACAGTTTCACGGTGCTTGGCGTCTCAATGGAGCATGCGCGCTGAGCGCTTTCTCCCACTACTGTACCTGCTGCCACGCAGTACAGTCAAGTTCAAATATTCCTCAAGTCCGCTAACGCTAAAACGTTCAGCAGAGAGTGTATTTGACGCGACTGTACTAGACGGCTGGAGGGGAAGCGTGGTGGGAAAGACTTTCTGTCTCTCTCGCACTGCCTCCCCTGCCACCAGCGAGACGCCATGCACTTTGAAACGGTCTGTACCAAAAACTACACCACACTGACAACCTCTGTGAAGCAACAATCATTGCAGACTTCATTTTATAATTAAAACTTAAAAAACAGTAAAACATACTCTTAACAACAGGGTGAAACGGCCGTCACGCTGTAATGTGAGTCAGAATTTCCACTTGAAAGTGTTTTTTTTATTTTTATTATAGACTTCATTTTATAATAAAAACTTTAAAAACACTAAAAACGGAAACAAGATGTACTAGTGGAAACAATAGGGATCTTCATCATAACTTCATTTTAGCAATACGGGCAATAATTGCAACATCTCATTGATAAAATGGCGACAATTCGTTGACAATAATTCCAATACAGTCGGAATAATTCCTAGAAGCTGCAATGATTTATTATTATTTGATTAAAGTAGTCATTATCATTTATTAACATCAATTCGCCTGCAGTCAATGCAACAAATTAATATAAATAGTACGATAAAATTCTAGCTGACTATTACTTAAAAGTAGAACTATTACATGCATTTTTAAGAGAATGAAAATTATCAAAACATTGCTATAATAATAAATAGTGCAGTGCTTGATATAAAATGGTGTAAATTATTTAAACAGCGTTGAAATTTTGGTAAATCACTGGTTGAATAAGGTTTTATCCAGCTGAAGCCTTAGAAAAATTAAAATACATAATAATGTTACTCCTAATAATTGAAATTATCGTACAAACTAAATATTTCCATCTCACTCTTTATCATCAAAACTCTATTAAGGTTCTTCGTGATTGTTTCGAATGTGAAAACTGTTTTGATTGGCAATTCCAAGAACTGAAGCTGGAACATTAGAATATGAGAAAACTCATTTCTAAATAAACAGATGCCACAAATCTTATTCCTATTTATTGAAGGAAATTGAACTGCAGTGGAGATCATTGCCTGCTTCTGTCTGAATTGAAATTCGAGCAGGTGAACGCTTCTCATCCCTGCTCTCCGCTCACCCCCCCCCCCCCCCCCAAGAGCAAGATATAAAGGAAACGAATTGCTTCCCCACAAAAGTGAAGCCTGATTAAATGAAAATATTTAGCTGAATTTCAATTATGGAAGTTCCCAAATAAACTGTGGTTGTTGGGCTTATCTATTTTTCCTGGCATAATTTTTGGAAATACATTATTTTCAAATCTGAATTATTATGAATATGTGTTTGCAAGTGACATTTATTTTGTCAAAGAATGACGGATGATTTAATTAAATAAAAATATTTTACTGTGAATTAAAAATAAATAAATTAATAAAACATTTAGAAGCAAAGTTCGAAAAGGTCAGTTTACTTTCATACAAAAATGCATAACTTGATAAATGCAGTGGATTACTATAGTTTTAATATAACTTGGTAGCAGTCGGATACAAATGTAGCATTACATGTCCTCCTATGAAAATCTGGGTTAAGAGATTATAATATAATCTTGAACTTATATATAAGTTCTTATATATATAAGTTATATATATATTATTATATTTTTATATAATATATATATTCTTATATATATATATATATATATATAAGAACTTATATATAAGACTATAATATAATCTTGAACTTACTATATTATAGTAAGTTCAAGATTCAAAATTGTATACGCTGTCACGTTTATATGAATACTACAGTACCAATGTACAATTAAAAATAAAAATAAAACGAGTAAAAATTGTAAAAATAAATAAAACGAGTAATAATTATTATTGTAATGATAAATAAAACAATACTCCAACTAATATATGACACAATAATAACATCTAAAAAAAATTATTCAGGATACATTTGTAATTTATGAATTGATGGGATATTGCCAATAATTTTACACTATTTAATGAATTGATGAGCTATTGCCAATAATTTTACACTATTTAATGAATTGATGAGCTATTGCCAATAATTTTATACTACTTGTAGTTTGTAATTTTGTATTCAGTTGTTTTCAATAGGGTATGGAAGTTTTAAATCAATTTGCAGATCCTTTACTTTTTGTGTAATGATTTTACTGGGTTTAGAACGTTTGAAACAAACTAGGTTGCTTGTAAGGAATACTGTGCCTCAAATTAGTAGAGAATTGTACATTTAACAGAATTATATGTTTTATTTGATTGATTGTATTCAATATGTAATATTAATTGTAAAAAATTGACGGTGATGTAGATTATATTGGAGATTGTAGAGGTGATGAGATTGATAAAATAAAATTAGGAATAAAAATAATGTGAAAAAATTATGATATAAGAATAGTAAACGACGTTTTTTGTCAATAATTATTTTAAGGCATAAAAATAAAAATTATATAAAGCGTGGATATTTAAAAAATGAATTGTAAATCACTCAACAATCTCCATGAAAATATCAAGTCAAAAATTAATTTTGGAAAAAAAGTGTCCACCCCGGGAAATAATAATGAGCTAACGGCTTTTATTGTAGGGGAGATTTTTAAAAGGGTAGTTCCAACTCGCGTTTGAGTCAGCTTATGGGGAGCATGCTAACCTACATATTTAGGTAGATTCCGAACCACAGGTAAGTGATGACAAGGCCATCTCCCCCAGGAAATAAAGTATTATTCAATGACCTTATCAGTGCCACGAAATAATATCGGTAAGCTCAAGATTCAATCTCCATTCAGGACGACAACATTGTTCAAACGCTGTCATTATGTGACGTCAGCAAGGATCTTCTCAGTTTAACATTTAAGAGAGGGAGCACTCGCTTATCTTCCAATTCTTTGTATGAATAAAATCTACATAACCAGAGTGAAAATCCAGCGTCACCAAACTCTCGGCCACCAAGAAAAAAGGAACTTACTCGAGAATTGATCCCAAATGCCTTTTCATACTCGAGAGAAGAGGGACATAAGATGAAAATCTTACATAAAGAACATAGAGAACATATATAAAGAACTAAAAATTAGGGTTTCAAGAACCTTTAGTCTTGTAATCTTTAAAATGCTATTATATTTTGTTTACATAAACATATTTGAATATTATGATACAAGAGAATACCATACTAAAATGGTTCAACTTCAATATTAATGAAAATGATAAGGTTGATGGATAGGTAAGTCTGCAAGCTGTAATAGTGATGATTCAGGCAATGTTGACTAGTAGGGATTTTGATCTGGCTTGGGTATACATAATTTATATCCACATTATTATCTATATCATTTATCCACCTATAATTGTGGATCCTCTTCATCAACCACCATTATCCAACTCATTACCCACGCACAGGTCTTATACATATGTGGACTGCATCTCCACAAAAAAATTATAAAGTGTTTGTGAGCAGTCATGAGTTTTATCTACATTGACATTATCGTTTTTTTTTTTTTTTTTAGTTTACATCTTGGAGACTCCAGTTAAGGAGTATAAGACAAGTCAGATCAACAATATTATACAATCTTAGACACTAAGGTCAACGAGAAAATACTTCCAACATTGAATAGGGGAAGCAGTCTTCCCCCACCACAGATGGTCTGTATCGTAGTCAGCAGAATTGGAGGAAGAGAGGAGAGTCGGACCTGCGCACAGTAGAATGCGTAATATCACTTTTCTTTTGTCGTTGTTAGAAACGTAGTGAGTGCTGCTACGTAGTTGGGGTGAATTGTAAGGGATAGAGAATCAGACCTCTCTCTCTGCTGTCTTGGTCTGTGTTGGACGTATTTTCTTGTAGACTTTAGCACAGACAAACCTTTAATCTGTTCTTTAATCTGTGACTTTAGTTACCATAATATAGTAATTATGGCTCCAGTTGAGGAGTATGAGACAAGTCAGATCAATTATACAATCTTATGCACTAGTTACCATTATTACTGTATTATAATTCAATTAGTTGAGGTGAGGCTTACATTTTTTGTGAAAGGAACTCTTGTACATGATAAAAAGCTTTATCAACTAAATATTTTTTGAATTTTTTTAAAAATATTTATATATTTTCAAGACTCTTTAAAAACTGCGGTAGCTTGTTGTAGAGTTTCCTAACAATACAACCAGGTTTTTGTTTGAATAAGCTACTATTGTGACTCACCAAAAGTGATAAACTCCTTGGCTCTTGTATTAATAATCGTGTATGTCAAGATTTTGCCTAATATCACTCTTTTTTACATATAAAGTAGTTTCATACACATATAAGCAGGGTACAGTTAAGGTACAGTTACACCAGAGCGAACAGGAGTGAACCGAACGTTCACTGGTGTTCGCTGTGGTTCGCTAGCATTCGCGAACACCTGAGAATGGGAGTAGTCACACCAGAGTGAACACACATGAATAGTCTTGATTGATTCATGATCGTCGTGTCGTTCGCTTGTGCTCCGTCCACCACAAGAACTCCACGGTGACCATAGCCTTATCATGGACGAGTGCAATGGCGATGGTTTCCTTGCTCCGTTCTCGCCTGAACGAAGCAAGTAATGAAGTAATTTTCTTCTTAATTTCTCCAACATCAGTTTTCATCACAGCTGCTAGCGATCTCCAACTGTCATTTTTTTATTTAACAGTTTATAATCAGGACTACTAGGATCCCATAGCCCTGGCCTTGCTTTGTACTCTTCTATCAGATCCAACACTTTGTCATCAGTCCACTCCATAGTTAATAGGAATAATAATTTAGTACAACAAACTACAAAATAACAAACCACCAAACAAACAACAACAAACAACTCTGTTGATAGCAGTAACAAGGTTAAGTAGGTTATGTTGACAAGGACCAGACTGGAGTCACTCCGACTTGGTCACACTGAAGCGAGCACCGAACTCGAGTGAACGCGAATTTCCTTTGATCATTCGCTACAAAACCGACAATGGATGAAGCAGGCGCGAACACGAATATGCGACTACCGAGCACTATCGAACACGGCCGATTGGTGTTCGCTGCCGCTCGAGGCGCCGGTCACACCAAAGTGAATTTCGCATTCGTTACTGCTCGTTCGCTCCTGTTCGCTCTGGTGTAACCGTACCTTTAGGAGACCAAGTCTCTTGAACAACGGCCTACATGAATCGAATACATTTACTCTTTCCATACACCTAACAGCTTTCTTTTGGATCTTAAACCTGGATCTTGGATCCAGGACCCATGGATCTTGGACCCATTGTTACCCCTACTTTCTGGGAAAATGAACAAACCACCAGATTTTTTATCAGTTTATTCAATTTTTTATTTTCCTTCTTACATTAAACAATAATTCCAGCTTTTCTCAGTCAATTACTACCAATGAACAGAAATTATTTTCCACATTAATAGACTTTATACACTATTAATCAATTATCAATAGTCTGATAATCATTAATTTCTTAAAAATCATTCAAATTTCAACATAAAATATTAAATGTTATTAATCATCATAATATCATAAACATAATTATTAAATATTTGAAAAAATTAATGATTTTTTATTATTGTTACTAAAAGCAATTCTTCTTTCTTCTGAAAGCATATACATTAAATATAAAAATTAATGATTTTTTATTATTGTTACTAAAAGCAATTCTTATTTTATTCTGTATTAGTTCTTTTCGTGGAGATAAACAGGTGGAACTTGAATAAATTGTCTGGGGCACAAATTTCCACAAAAAACCTTAATTAAAAATATATGAAATTATTTATAAATTTTAAATTTTAAACATACAAGGTTCCGGGAATCACTTAGAAGGTCGATTATTTATTCGTCAATATGCTGGTAATTCAATCACCATCATCCAACTCATTACCCACGCACAGGTCTCAGACCTATATGGGCTTCATCCTCAGAAAAAAATTGAAATATATTCACCACCTCAAGGAATTAGCTGATTGGTTCATCATCTTATCAAAGAAACTTATTCCCCACTTGATTTTTGAAAAATTCTCAAACTCTAGTAGCCTCTCATTGGTGATTATGCAAAAGGAAATTATATACTCATTCCGCAGAAATGCACACTGAAATGGACGAATAACGTTAATCACAAAGCTCTCTCCACCCCACCTGAGGCTATATAAAGAAAGAACTCCTCAGTGAGACATAATTTCCCATTGAAGCTCCATACTTGATGAGCCATTCATTAACTTGAATGAAAGTTTAAAAATTCTGCTATATGAGGAGCATTCCTCATCAGTGGATAATTACCTATATAAGCCATCAAATTACGCTTCAATTACTTTCCACCTTTTATCTGAAGCTCAATTTGTAACAGGCTTATCTAGAAATAACCTTCACTTTGAACTGTCTTCCCTGAATAACCATGATATTTAGTCTGTGATCTACTCTTTATAACCTCTTTTTTCCTTTGCTTTTTCATTATATATTCTAATACTTGGGTTCCGTTGAATTGACCAAAATTGAATATCTTCTCCAATAATTAGCAATAGTAAATAATATTAATAGAAATAACAATATTAAGAATATCAATGAATATCACAATGTATTTCTTCTGTACTACTTGTGTATGTTGAAGATTGTTGTTTATTGAGAAATAGAATTATTTAAATATTTAAAAAAAAATAAGAAATAGAATCAAGATATATAATAAAAGTAATAGAATAAAAAATAATAGAAAATGATTAGGCCATGATCCCTTTTCAGTAATATTTACTCGATATTTAATATCGAGATATAATTAGTAGGTATGAGTATTTTTCGTACCTTGTTACACCAATATAATTATATTCTTGAAACAACAATGTTGAAATGTCTGAGATTGAGTTTGAGAAAAATGGTATCTCGAACTGGAAAAAATGTTTATTATTTCAGAATTTTTTATAAGAGTTTCCATCACACAAAAGTATGATGATTTTTGCGTAGCTAAATGATATTTCCTTAATTTTGGGTGATGCCCACATGAGTTTGAAGAGTTGTGATGAATGGTTGGATGATGTGAAATATTATCTATTACTGTATGAGATTCGAACCCAAGGCTGCAGGAAACGAAGCAAGCCAGAGACTTATCTCAGACGAGTGCTCCAATCAACTGAGCAACCAGAACCGCTACACATAAGCTCATCAATTGATACATCAAAGGTAATTTTATCTTGGACAGTGTTGATTGGTGAAATACTTGATAAAATCTATAATTCCATATTTGGTAGCAGTTGATAGCAGTTTTATTGCTTTCTTACTAAGATGGTTTCTACTTTCTACCAGATTGACGACTATTGAAATCAGACTTTCAACTATGTATAGAACGCTGTTGTCTATTACACTTTCATTCCTATCAGTTTATGATATTTTTGTCAGTAAATGATATTTTTAAAAGTTTCGGATAATGTCTGACCTGATGCCCAATTAGTTTCTGGTTGGAGGAAGTAAACTTCCAAAATGAACTTTTTTTATCAAAAATTAGTTGCAGTTCCAGATATTCCCCTCAATACAATCGAATGGAAATTTCGATATCAAAATAATCGATATCAAACCAGACCCAAAACTTAACCTAACGTTTCTTTGATCGACAATCGACAATTCTTTCAGTCGATTGCTTCGTGGGGAAGATATGGAACTGCAGTCCTGAAATAAAACGCAGAACGGCTAATAATAAAATCAATTATTAGAAACTGAATCCTTATAATTCAATTAGAGGACAAGCTTCCTCCTAAGTTTGTAAATTTGTTTCTGTTAATTTGATAACCATAATATCGCTCATGGTATTAGAGGCTTCTTATTAAATGGTGAGACCCTGAAATCAAATTCCAATATTGGACATAAACTCAATTTTATAAACTCCATTACATCTCAACATTATTATCATATTGTAACTATGGTAATGAGTGTAACTTGTGAAGATTTTTGGCTTAAAAATATCAAAATTCCAAATTATATAATCTTTTTTCGGACTGTGATAGTGCTTTGTGTGAAATGAAAACATTAATATTTAAAAACATTACGCTTTATTATCACTTACCCGGTGGTTCAGAACCCACCTAAAATAGTAGGTCCACCATGTTCCCCGTAACATGGCACAAACGGCGAGGTGGAACTACCCGTAAGGGTCTCCCCACCATTAAAAGCCATACGCTTATTATTATTATTAATATTCTTTGTCTGCAAAAGACTTGTGCTTGTAAATAATTATTGTGCTTCAAGGTGAAATTTCAAGTTAATCAGCGACCTAACCAAAGATTTTGATCCTACTTTAAAATTTTGTGAAAAGCAGTTTTGGGCAATAACCTGTTGTATTCACATTGATTGTATGTTAGTTAAATAAAAAAATAAAATAAGCATCACTTCTAAATTTCGAAAGAATGTTGGGGGAATTTGAAAGCACCAACTAATTCAAAATGTTCTGCACGAGCCGACTTCACGATAAGAGAAGACAAAATGGCGAATACGAACTGTCAAGGGGTGGAACAGGGAATGTTTCATACAGCAGTAAACTTCTCGCAAAAAGACAGTTTGCGGTTTGAATTCAACGGAGGGGAGAAAGCATATATCGTATGTTGAGGAGTGCAACTGACGGAGAAGAAATTCAAAGATGTGAAGATACCTACATGAAGTCAAGATGTTTGTCGTGAGGTTGACATACTTCAAATGCAAACATACAAAATATAGTGGCGGTTTTCAGCTTGGTAACGGTTAACCTGAGTTGAGTTGACTCATGCTTGAAAAGCCCTGAGGACACGCAATGAACTACGCCTTCACTAATTGATGTTTATTCGGTTTTACATCCCTCGTAAAAGCACTGTCCGTGATGACAAATGCATGTCATAGGGAAAGTCTTCCCTCACTCACCTGTGAGGAGCGAAGCATCTCCACCAGCAAATAATGTCAACCCTAATGTTGGTAGATGGTAGGTTTTAGCAAATAATTGACATAGATACTGTCGTTAAAAGCAGGAAACGAGCTCCAATTACGTATTCGTCCACATGAAGGGTGCTCGAAATGTTGCTCAGACTACACCATATGTTTTGAATACTTAAATCTTCGAGGTAATCGACTTGCAGATGTTGAAAATATATCAACATTGAGGCATTCCGTAAATGATTTGAAATGTGAAATGTTTCCATTTCCATTTATGGTTTCCATTTATAAAAAGATTATTGAGATTTTTGTTTTTAATGAATAATAAGACGAAGTTGTAACAATCACATTTATTAAAAACTAGCTATTGTACCCGTCCTTCGTACGGATTATGTTTAGAAATAAGACTAAATATGTTTCGGCTTTTTTGATAGCAACGATAATGAAGTTGTTAGCAGCTTAGTAAACAACTTAAAACGTAAACAATTCAGTGACAGTTATCAGAGAGAATATTTGAGAACAGCTGATTGATAAATCATGATAAATTACGGGATTTGTTCTTATGTGGTAATAAAACTTAGAAGAAATGTATCCAAAATCGCACAATACTTGATTTTTAAACGTTTATTATTCTGTTAAAAAAAGTTAATTTAGTTTTTTATAGCTAAAGACATTGTCAAAAAGGTTTTCAATACTGATAAATAACTTTAATCCCGATCGGTGCTCTCGTTTTTCAGGAGAAGGCCGCGTAAAATGTATCCAAAATCGTACAATACTTGGTTTTTAAACGTTTATTATTCTGTTGGAAAAAAAAAATTAATTTAGTTTTTTTTTATAGCTGAAGACATTGTCAAAAAGATTCTCAATACTGTTCAATAACTAAAATCCCGATTGATGCTCTCGTTTTTAATGAGAAGGCCGCGTAAAATGCCTTCGGGGCCGTGACAGACAGACAGAAATTGAGATAAGACTTGTTTCGACTTCTTTAATGTATGAAACGTAAAAATAACCAAAAAATTTATAATTCTGATGAATGTACAGACAAAACTCTAATTTTATTTATATAGATTATCTCTATAACTTGTATAATAGACGATAGTAATTTGAATATATCACTTATCAATCAACACATTGATTTGCTTTAAGGAGCATATCAAGGTATCCAAGAAGCATGTTGCTGACATCAACCAACAAGAGGCATTCCATATTTGTATTTTAGGGAAAATATTCACCTTCCATTTATATAATTATCATCTCTATAATGTATTTATTTATAGCACCATAGCCGATTTCAACTGTAGGTGATTCTTCAGACCTCAATATTATGTTTTGGTTAAAAGAGCGTATCACGCAAACGAGGAGTGAGGCAGGTTGCGATTGCTTTCCTCACTGTGCTAACATCTATGCCAAGCCCAAAGAAATACATTCTGAAACTCTATTCTAGACAGTCTATTTGCACCTTTACACTGGGTGTATATCTCTATAATAGATGGTAGTAATTTGAATATATATAACACTTATCAATTAACATATTGGATATTGAAGATACGTATCAATGTATCCAATTAACTAATTCAATATAGTTATTTTAAAAGAATGGTGGGGCAGTATTCCATACCTGGCATTTTATCATAAATTTCTTCACTATCATATTCTTCTGCATCTTCATCCTTATCATCATCGTCGTCGTCGCGTTTATCATCATCACTGTCCACTTCAGTCTAAATACTTTCTTTTTAGCTATCACCATCAGATTCTACATCTTTTTCGTTTGATTGTAGGCGTACATTAAAAACACTGTTTATATTAAAAAAGTGATGACCCACATCTAAATATTACAACATGATCAATAAAGCAATAGTAACTGGCAATGAAGATAATAATATTAAATACATTTTGACTGAAATTGAGTATCGATTGGGCACTTGGCAACTAACGGTGGACATCTAGAAATATTTGTTGTGAATAAAAATGGTTTGAGACAAATTTTTTAATAAACAATTTTTTTTTTTTGAGGATGTAGCCCACATAGGTCTGAGACCTGTTCGTGGGTAATGAGTTGGATGATGGTGATTGATGAGTTGGACCTACAGTTTTAGGTGGGTTCCGAACCACCGGGAAGTGATTTTCAGCAGAGAACAGTGTCTTTTTTGCTGGCCAATCTAATCGGTCACCGTTACAAACAGGACCTACGAGAACGCAGCTTATCTATCTGATTGAACAGATACCTGCTACACTACTATTAGTACTAATACCACTATTAGTAATTCTCTTCACGTTTGAATCATGTTCAGAACTCAACCAGCCTTTTATGAAAACCTTTTTATGAAGCCTTTACCTTTTTTATGAAAAACCTTTTTCTATCTATCAATCTATTCATCTTAATATATTTATGAAGTTGCCTTAAATTTTTGTCACCTACATAATATAATAGAAGCTACTAGCTCATGGGCGATTGCAAATTTGGCGGGAGTCCCGGCCATCGATCTCTATACTACTACAACTGTTGTAGTTAACAACAGTTGTAGTAGTATAGAGATCGATGGCCCCAACTGTGTCGGAGTCAGCGTAGCCGAGTTGGCTTATCGCTGGTCTGATAAGCCAAAGGTCCTGGGTTCGATCCCAGTTGAGTACAATATATTTTTCTCGAGCCACTCCCGTGTTTCGGAGGACACGTTAAGCCGTCGGTCCCGGTTGCATATAAAAAAAAGCAGTCGTTAAAAAAAGCGGCGAGGTGGAACTACCCGTAAGGGTCTCCCCACCACGAAAAGCCATACGAATTTACTTTTAACTGACTGTAGGAAGGATTCTTACTTGTGTGATATCATAGATCATAGATTCTCTCTGAGGGAATAGATCTACAAGTCATATATCCAGGGCTTAATTTGTGACGGTACGCACCGGTACACCATACCGGTACCTCTGGGAAAGAGTGAGAGAGAGAAAATTACTACGCAGTTATGAGAGCGGCAAGATTAACGTTTACTGACGTTGTACTTGTACGTAGTTTTGGCCTACTGAGGTACTATTTGGTATCAGGTTATAAGTTTAAAATGGAATAATAAGTGAGTGATGTTAATTATTTTTGTTAAAACGTTTTTGATTTTTTTTTAGTTTTATTAAGTTAAATATAATGTGAAGGTTTTTCTTTTCTTTTAGTTTTAGAGTAAAACAATTTAGTGAGTAGAAAATAATCTAAACTTGAGTTTTGGTATAAACTTGTAAACAATTCAATAAACAATTTTGTAACATGTTTTTGAGTTTCTATTTTACCTTGTGTACCAAAAGGATTTTTATCAAATGTTTGTCTCAAGTACCTAGTTGTTTGTTCTTCTGCAACTACCTTCTACAATTGCCGTTCCGATATTTATTTTATCATTTTACTTCATAAACGTAACTTTACTGTAATTTTAAGAAGCTGTTCTCTTCAAACCTACTTTTTTAGTAGGCCTAAATTGTTATTTTTTTTATAATTCTAGGAAAATCAAGAGAAACCCAGAAAATAAACCGTGAATTTAAAAATTGTGATTGAGTGGCCACCCTGAAAATACACAACTTCAAGTCTTAAAATCACTCTAAAAATGAGTTTTGAGGAGTTAACCAGAACTTCAAGTCAGTAACCAACCCCCCCCCCCCCCCCATCATTACCGGTACCTTTATTTTTACAAATAAAGCACTGCATATATCTATGAATTGTCCACAATCCTAGCTGTTTCTAGAATATGGACAATGATTTGAGTAACAAGAAACCTAATTATTTCCCTTTCACATTTTATTGCTATTCATCATAAGAGAAATGACTTCATTTTTGAAATTAGCTCTCATTTTGGATCACATTTTCTTACAATAGACCATATTTAAGACAACCTTATTGCACTGCTTAATTACACACAACTTATTTACTTATTTAGACAATTTGAAGCCTTTTGTAATGCAGTATTTTTCAAACATCAATCCTTGCCAACCTTATCTTCTACTTGAATCAAATTTATGTGGAATATAAATGGAAACAGAGTTTGAAATGCAAAATAATGAGTTCTACATTACATAGTAAAATATGCTAAATAATAATAAGCGTATGAATTTTATTGGTGGGGAGACTCTTACTGGTAGTTCCAGCTCGTCGTTTGAGCCATGTTATGGGGAATCTTCTATTTTAGGTGGGTTCCTAACCAACGGGTAAGTGATAATAAAACTTATAACATAGAAGATAGTTTGAGAATCAAATATACCGATTAAAATCAGGTTTCAATGAATAAATTCAATGAAAATTCAATTAAATTCTAAGAAACCTGAAATTGTGATAATTTCGCCCTCATTCGGTTGAGTTCATCAATTATTGATCTCGAGACACCAATGAATGATTGAGTAATCTTCCCAGGCGAGAACTAGGTTACAAACTATCAAGTAGTAATAATTCAGGATCTATAAAATGGATGTAACAACAATTTATAGGTTACTATAAAAAAGCAAAACCAATAATTTCGGCTAGATTTCTACAGCGGTTGAGGTTGGAGCAGAGCAGAGTTCTCGAGTTCTATCTCACATGTGCACTGCACAAGAGGATTAAACGATTTATTTTGGCAAGATGAGAAAGTAGTAAGCATTTCTTAGGATAAAGCGATCAGAGTCAGCTTCGAGCCGCTAGAGACGAGAGGCACAGAGGAGCTTATTTCTAGAACAATTTATGAAGACAAACAAACACAGCTGTCTCGATGACTTTTCCTCTCTCCTACATACAGCCACTGCCGTCTAACCCCCAATCCTACAACGCACATCTTTTATAGATCTAGATGGCACTGCCAGCAATACACAACCGGAAAGCTGCTACTCGCAGGTTTACATCACCTTGATACAATCATCTTCAACTTCCTTGGATCTTCTATCAATTCACAAGAATAAAATACAATAAACCAAGGAATTTGCCAAAAATGCCATAAAAATGGATGGAGAAAACTCCAAGTTATATTTGAATAAAAGCTATAAATCTAATATCAAATCATGATTGTATTTTCATTCAAATTGTGATTTCACACACTTATAAATGATTTTTACTTACTTATAAATGATTTTTACTACTCATCAATCCCACTAATCATCAAATTTTCACTAATCAACATTTTCACAATTCATTACCCACGCGCACGTGTCTCAGACCTATGTGGGTTTCATCCTCCGAAAAAGAATCATAATTAAAATAGGAATATAGTGTCAGTTTTGATATTAGATTGTTCATCAAGTACTTCGTCATGGAAAACATCACAAAAGTTATAAATCGTTCAGTATTAACGTACAGTAAAATTTATCATTCTTATGTGTATAACTTTCGTCAGCGAGGAGAAACTTGATTGCTTCATACACATTCACATTTAAATCTTGTTCAAAAATCTCATTTAAATCTTATAGCTTATTTACACAGGTTTAAAAATCGTAAATACTATTCTTGAATAGCACGTTATCAACACCAAAATATTCAAGAGAATGAAATATAAAATCAGGTTTTGGATTAAGAATAGCTGTTTTTCAGATTGGTCAATAATTTTTTTAAGGAGGTTGAATCTTTTTTTTGACGATGAAGCCCACATAGGTCTGAGACTTGTGCGTGGGTAATGAGTTGAATGATGGTGATTGATGAGTTGGACCTACAGTTTTAGGTGGGTTCCGAACCATCGGGAAGTGATTTTACAGCAGAGAACAGTGTCTTTTTTGCTAGCCAAACTAATCGGTCACCGTTACAAACAGGTCCTTCGAGAACGCAGCTTATCTCTATCTGATTGAACAGATACCTGCTACGGCTCGCGGCTATCACTTCCCTGATTGTGTGCTTGCGTGCTGAGATTTTGTTTTGGATTAGATTATTCTGGTTCAAAACTTCTTTTATCTTGAATTCTCAATCTCTTTTTTCTGTAATTTTTTCCCAAAGTGAATAACCAATTCCTAGCAGTTGGGTAACATAGCTGAAACGGTTATTCAACTCTACACCCTACAATGATCTCGCAAAATGTTTGTGTATCAACATATTTTTAAAAATTACTCATGTTTATGTTCAATCCGAAACTCTAGTTAGTTTGAAGTAACTGACAATGTTCTCTGCTGTAAAATCACTTCCCGGTGGTTCGGAACCCACCTAAAACTGTAGGTCCAGCTCATCAATCACCATCATCCAACTAATTATCCACGCACAGGTCTCAGACCTATGTGGGCTTCATCCTCCAAAAAAATTAACAAACTGACAAATAATAGCACTGAGGAATTCGAAATTAATAAATTCTGTTTCTGATGAAACAGTGGAATGGTGCATGAGAGCTTAGAACTGCGTGAATACCACTATTCCACAGCATATGTTTGATTTTTTGATGGTGATTATAATACAGTATCGGATGCTTCACTGTGCTATCACATTGGCTTATTTTTATCACCTTCACCCTTCCTCGCACTTTCTTCCTCACACTTTCTTCCTCATTCTTTCCTCTCACTTCATCTTCTACCAGCGGCCAAGCTGAGTCAAATAACATGAGATATGATCAATTACTCGACCAGCGAACTCCTGCTGTATTAAATCATACTTTGTCATACACGTCTTTTGCATTATACATTTATTCATTCGACAACTCTATAAATCACGTCTCTACACATTCATTACCGAGAGTTTTCTCGTATGTTATGGTTGTCTCACCTCTCTTCCCTTCCAGAAACAGCTGAGTAGACATATTATCATTTTCCCTTCAACCACATCACAGTCACTCACCGACGGCTTCATTATAGAAAAATGGAACCTAGCTAAGGACACACTGTTTGCGATAAGATATATAATTTTTCACATCGGATCCAGGGGGCGATCGGGAGTTCATTGAAATAGATCTGTTCATTTTCCTAACAAAGATCAAACTATTAAACGAAATTTGCCCGTCCTGATCTGTCCTGTCAATGCTCTTCTGTCTAGCCTGTCCGTTTTGACCGTACTGTCCTGTCCGACCTGCCCGTAATAACCCTGATCTGTCCAGTCTGAACGTAATTTCCGTTTTGTCCTGTCCTGTATTGTCCGCGCAAGTGGAGCCGAAGTTTGAGAACCTAACCTAGACCTTACCATACGCTTTCCTCAACGCTTAGCATTTATCTTATTAGAGACAGAGCCAGAGAATATACAGTATGTAAAATATTGGGAAAAAACTTGAAATAATGGAGAAGATCGCAGAATTGTTTTTTTCTTTTAAAAAGACGACGTTTGAGAGAATATATATAATAATCATATACATAGTGTAAAATATAATAATAGTGTAAAATATTCATCAATTCTGAAAAAAAAATTCATTCATAAAAGCTCAAGGTAGAATCAAGAGAAATGAATCAAGATCATAAATGATGAGAAAATTTAGCAACGTGATACGTTAAATAACAGGGAAGTGACAAGTATGAGATCTAATGTTAAAACACTTGGAACTGAGAACAAAAAAGAGAAGAATTAAATTGGTTAAATGAAATACTATAGAGAAGTTAGATTAGATTGGATTTCGAGTCGGCGTAGCCGAGTGTGCTTATCGCTGGTCTGATAAGCCAAAGGTCATGGGTTCGATCCCAGTTGAGTACAAGATATTTTTCTCGAGCCACTCCCGTGTTTCGGAGGACACGTTAAGCCGTCGGTTCCGGTTGCATATAAAAAAAGCAGTCGTTAAAAAAAAACGGCGAGGTGGAACTACCCGTAAGGGTCTCCCCACCACGAAAAGCCATACGAATTTACTATGAAGTAAAAGTAGATGATGCAATTTTTATAGTACTGGAAATTATGAACTATGATCTTATTTGTATGATCTTATGATATTGACTAATGTAATAACCATTTAAGTGATAGGATAACACGAAATGACGAAGTTTGGGCAAAGATTGGTCCATTGTTGGCATTTAACTGGCGATTGATTGATTACTTTATTCATAGAAATAATAATTCAATAGTTACAAGTATAAAATACAATATATAGGCATTGCCAAGTATTATTACATAGATTATTATTAGTCACTTATTATAGCCGCGAGCCGTAGCAGGTATCTGTTCAATCAGATAGATAAGCTGCGTTCTCGTAGGTTCTGTTTGTAACGGTGACCGATTAGATTGGCCAGCAAAAAAGACTCTGTTCCTGCTGAAAATCACTTCCCGGTGGTTCGGAACCCACCTAAAACTGTAGGTCCAACTCATAAATCACCATAATCCAACTCATTACCCACGCACAGGTCTCAGACCTATGTGGGCTACATCCTCAAAATAAATAAATAAATAAAAACATGAAATTACGACTGAAAATGAGATTATAAAAACTTGGTGATGCATTTGCATGAAAAGGCGAAGTTAAGGAAGATTTCCCTCTGTCACACTTAACCTATAAGAGAGAGAGAGGTGATGAGATAAGAGAAAGAAAATGAGAAATAACATTGTGACGACCTGTGATGTGAGAATAAGAATGTAGGCACATGAATATTACCGCCCGGTTACTTTCAAAACAAGACAATGTAGAAAGAAGTTAATGAATACTGAACATTATTCATTTCCGATTGTTCACCGCGCTACACAAGTATACATTATTGTTTCCGCGGTATAATCTGAAATTCAGATTAGTGAACGTACACTGAAAAAAGCAATCAATCATTCCTTTCCCTCGGCTTGGTCGTATTTTTAAAAGGGTCATTTGACCGTTCCTGAGCCACCGGGTCGGGTACTGCACGCTTCCATCCAGGTGATTAGACGTTAAAATGACGTACAGGACAGATAGCCACTTCCAAATTGCTCATGCCCTCGGAACGATTCTTCACAATTAATCCACTAATTTACGCAGTCACCCAGTCAATTATTTAAATATATAACAGTAACAGGAAATTAATTATGGATACAGGTCTGACTGACAGAGAAGAATAGGATTTTTCAGAGAATACGGAAATAGATGATATTGTGACTGTATGTATTTATATACAATTATATTTTGATAGCTCACTGCGCTCCTGTGCTGAATTCTATTAGCCATATGGCACCCAACTATAGTTTCAATGTTATGGTTTTAACCTGAAATTTGGATTTTCCCGTTCAAACTTTGTAAAGCAGTTTTATAAAGTTAACATTTCAATTAATATTCATATTTTGGAAAGAATCAGGAATGTTTGTAGGAATGTTTCCTTCTATTAGCAAGTAGTATTTGTTCAATGACTGTTTTTTTACCTGTTCTTGCAATCTAATCCAGTAAATTATTGATATGTTTTTTAGTACTGTGTATGCTTTGTGAACTTCATTGAATAAACGATTAAATTGTACTTCAAAGTAGAATTTCTAAACTTAGTCATAACCTGACATTTTGATTTTGGAATTCAAAATTTGTAAAGAAAGCGGTAGTGAGCTTAACTTTTTCTCGGAGGATGAAGCCCACATAGGTCTGAAACCTATGAATAAGAAGATTGTGATGGATGAGTTGGACTTGCAGTTTTAGGTGGGTTCCGAACCACCGGAAAAGGATTTGACAGCAGAGAACAGAGTCTATCTTGCTGGCCAATCCAATCGGTCACCCTTACAAAGATCGCCCAGGAGTTTCGTAGCTTATCTCTGAACAGATACCTGCTACGGCACTCAGCTATCACTTCCCATTGTGTTTCATTGATTTTGTTTTTGTAATAAATGAAGAAATAAATAAATAGTTAAATTAATAAATAAATATCAATAACTATTGCAACTATTCAAAATTATATTTACTACAATAGGTATAGGTTTAGTAGTTCCAAATCAATTCAATTTGTATTAATCACCATGTATTCTTAGTGTCTAGAAAACATATTAGAGGAGACAAAAAACTAGATGAATTGGATTTGATAATACAGTGCATTATACAATGGATTTCATAATTTGGATACAGCCTGCTTAAATTCAAACCAATAAGTCAGTATTATCCTTTTTTTTTCTAGGCTAAATAACTAGTTTCCTATCTAATCACTAAGTAAAAAGAGCTTCTTTCTTGATATTAAAACTGGCTAACGATAAATAAGCGAAAGCCAATGATTGAAAAGCATTATTCATGCTACTAACAATATCGTACAATACTCACATAATTCGGATAGCATGCTGGTTGTTGAGTTTTAGATATCAAACCAAAAACCCCGAAATACCAACCTGTGAAAAAGAAAAGTTCTATATAAATTTAATGCGAATAATCTGTAAGATTAAACTTAATAACTTTACAGCATTTGTTTGCAACTCATGGTAGATATTAAAAATTAATTTTTTATTTTTTGAACCCACACAGTTTCTAAAATAAGTACATTTCAGAAAAACAAAAATGATTATACTGCAGTTCAAAATTTATTTATTGTAACAAAAATACAATGAATGTGAAGGAGCAACAGACTAAAGTCCAAAACTACTCTCTTCAAAATTTTTGGATACGTTACATTGTCCAAAACATTGAGGTTAACACAGACTAAAAATTTAGATTTGTTTAATATAGCATTTGTATTATTGGTCATTTCCCCTATATTTATCAAACAAATCATTGATATAATTTTTTTAAGGCACAAGGTCTGTAAAATGAACAAACCAAAAATAATTTCCAATGATTTGGAAAAACTACATTTTAGAAAAACAAAAATGATCCTGCTGTAGTTCAAAAAAACAAATGCTATCGGTGGAGCGTGTCAAGCCATCATCAGATATCATAGCTGTAAAATGTTGATTGACTCGTGCTCTATTCTATGCTCTGAATGTGTAGCTGACTATGAATGTGTCACGGATGAAACCTATCACACTTTTCCCGCTTTGATGGCCATTGTTCATCGTGTTGCTGCTCACAAAAGCAACAGCTCTCCATTTGGAGCTGAATAAGGCAGTAATAAGCTAGAAAGTACTTCGACATCCATCGGGATCGGGTCGAACCTTCATCGAGAATCGAGCCATGACCAAGCATATTCCTTTGAGAGCATGTCCCGACAGATGTACGAATTGATTATGAACAGAGTGTGCAGCAATTTGCGAATAGTGAGCCGAATGTGTCTTCACCAGACAAAATTTCATTCCAAACATGTTTGTCGAAAATAGTGAGGTTATTAATGACGTTATTACTACTGTGAATCACGGGAATACTGTTCACAGATTTTTTTTATTTTTTTTATTATTGTTGATTACAATATATATTTCAATAAAATATAAACATCCATTACATCTGCACCAATTATTTCCTGATTTTCTCAGTAAGTAGTTGATACCCAATGCGTGATAAGTATGCATGTAGTCTGTAAGTATCCTAAACAGTTATTCACACAAAAGAAACTAAGAGATATTGATGCATGCGAGTTTTTCACTTAGACCAAAGTGAAATAGTTTTAAAATATAACTGATTTAAAATATTCTCATCATGGAAACTCATAAATAAGTAAATAAATAGGTAACGAAATTATAAAAGAATAAATGATACTCATTACCATACTATTCACCAGTGTGTTTTCCGGACCTCCCCACGGTCTTTCACCGTACCCACACACCACCGCAACCTCACCAGTCCACCACCACCTCACACCCACTCGCCTCCTGACCACTTATTTTCTTTTTTTTTTGAATAATTCAGTTCTTAAGAACTTGTAATCATTATTATTTATGCTCTTCAATTCAATAATCATTTTTCACCTGTAATTTCATCTTCGAATTTGACAAACTTATAGTAAAGCATATTCAAACGCGTGGACAATACACTCAATATTGGGGAAACTAGAGTTGAAGCATAATTAATATCAAATTAATAGTGGTCAAGTGAGAAAATTCATTTTATTATTTTTCGAGTGAAGATTTTCAGCATCTTCAGTATCTTAAATTTTTATTCTGTGTTAACCTCAATGTTTTGGACAATGTAACATATCAAAATTTGTGAAGGGAGCAGTTTTGGACCAGTCTGTTGCACCTTCACACTCGTTGTAAATTTGTCACAATAAATAAATAAATAAATAATAATCAATGGATTATTATGAAATCCATTTTTATAATACGGAACAATTCAATGAATGGAATTAGTTAGGGAATTGAGGATGAGTCCCAGTCCGGAGAATTCTATTCAGTGCTTTGATTCGAACAAACCGACCTAAGTAAAAAAAAGGAAAATAGGAAAGACAAGAATGATGATATCTTCAAAATTGTAGTCTACATGTATCCTGTATCATTCAAAGTAAACATACACCCATCGAATTAAATACCATAGCCGTTCGGCACATTGGTTATGGTTCAAACATGGACGATACTATAATTTCATAGTTTTTAAGCCTTTAATTATACATTCGATGAAGATTCAAATCTTGAATAAACTAGACACAACGTTCGTCAGGAATCCGGCTTGGAACACCTGTCGAAGTCCAGAAGAAATTCAATGACACGATAACAGGTATCAAGTCAGAGTTTTATACATTGGAAAACGAATAAACTACCAAAGGAAGATTAGGTAGAAGGCACTATTTGTATCCTATTAACCCAGGGCAATAGAATACCGTGTACTGAAATTTATTTCTTGAGTATTGATTTTTGATCGAAGATTGAGATATCTTGGAAGGAGCTTGTGGTGTCCTAAGGGGGGGGGGGGGGTGATGTTTGCTAAGGGATCAGCTGCTCATGTGGAAAGGGGGCGGAGATGAAGCTCAGGCCAGGAATATTTTATGGGGAGAACGTTCGGTCCACTAGCACGGTTATTGTAGAAGATTAGATCTTTCCTGACGTTTCAATTAATTGGACGAAGAGGGTCAGTTGTTATGATGAGGGGAGGGAGGGGGGCTGATAGGACGCAGAGAGGCAGTAGAGGTCCAGGACGTTATAGAGACACCTACATTTAATATCAAAAGGGATCGATAGGGATAGAAGTATCGGGACAAAAGTACTCCAAAAATAACCTTCTGTGTAATCAATGTGGAATCAACACATAATTATTATCATTTTTATCTACCAAACTTAACTAGGAAGAACTGAACACAGTTTTTCAAATTAATTTTGGGAGAAAAATAATTGAATACAGTAAGCTGCCCCTTATATTTATTATTATTATTATTACTATTATCATCATCATTATTATTATTATTATAATAATAATTCCACTTTTGTTTTTTTATTTTTTTACACTGCAGCCGGGGATATTGATCCCAAGGCTACAACGCTGCATCACAAAGTATAGACAATTCTATGAGGGTCCCTCTTGCCCTGGTGTATTATTATTATTATTGTTATTAAATATAATAATAATAATAATAATATAAATAATAATAATAACAATAATAATAATATGTGTAAATGATATATAGTATAGTAATGATAAAGTGAGAAAAAACACTAACTGTAAACACAGAAAACACAAAAATGTAACTGTATTGTGTATTGTGTGACTAAATGTATATGAGCACCTTAGCAGCTTAAGAAACAATTTCAGGAAACTACTTTTACAATATTTAGTGGGTACATACTTGATCAATGATCCGTATATACTCTTAATACCAGCCATTAGGCTGTGAGGTCGGCAATAATAATAATAATGGTAAATTATTCCAGAGGTTAAAGCTCCAAGAGTCGGAACAAGATGGAGTGAAGAAAGAAAAGCCGCTTTTTCTCAAAAAATGAAAAGCTGGTGGGCGAACAGGAGGACCACCACCAAGTCCAATAAGTGATCATTATTTTGCTCAGCGTCTTCCACTTCGGGAGCTCTACGGCTCTAATATTAACTGGGTGTTAACAGGAATTCTATATTAAAGAAATTTTACTTATTTGAGATAATAATTTTTTTCATGGGATCATGACAAAAAAAATTGATTTTCAATCCTATTTATAATTTCATCAATCATAATAGGCAGTGTAATTTCTGAGGTATTGATTGACAATGCTATCTCGATTCGCCACTATCATTGATAGTTTGTCCATTACATAGTGCATAGTACGCATACATTGCTTTATCAAATTGTCTCTACGCTCACATCAAATTATTTGGGAGTATGTTATCACAGGGCTCAGAGTGTAGCTCCATGATTTGTTTCAACAGGGTCAGCACAATTAATTATCAAACGAACAGATTATTAAGACTGGAAAACTAAATGATCGCTGTTAGGTCCGTGTCGCTAAACTAATATTATCTCATTATTTGTTTGCAATCATTGGGAATCGTATTTAAACTCGGATTTAGTTTACGTGTTTCCGCTCTAGTAATTGTCAGCTCACAATATGTATGTGGAATCTCATTAACATACTTCGCAGTCATCATTAAAAAGATTTGACAGCAGTTTCAATATTTATTGTTCCAGTATTTTGGGTCTATCGTTTTGGTTCAATATAGAATTTTTTAATTATTTCTCAACAATCGTATGATTACTAAATGATTATCCATTTTTAGAAAAATGTATTTCATTATTGGGACTAATAACGGGAAAAATAGGGCTCAGAATGTCAGGCTCATAAAGAAAGAAGTTTTGGATTACCACAATATCGTTTTAAAGTAAGGAAGTGTATAATTTTTTGTCATAACTTATCAGCTTTTTTATTATTTAGCAAGAAATTAGCCTGCAGACAAACATTATCTATAAATCTATATTATGACAGATCTTTTCTTCACTTTTTTCTTTTACTAAATTCTTTTTTAAAGAATCTTAAGAAAATCCCTTTTTGTTTTATAGATTATGAATTGTCTTTCAAACAATCAAATTCGATAGATAATAATAATAGAAACAACTGAACGTTTTTCAAACATCGAAGTTGACATTCGGAAAAGGCGTATGAAGTTCTTCGGACATCTCAATAATAACAGACTAACAAAACGGATAATTGAATATGCAACAAAACTTAAAATTTCAACACCTTGGTTAGACGGAATTCGTAAGGACATGACAAACGCCAACATAACACAGAGATTTTTGAAAAAAAACACATTTAGACACAAGGTAGACAATTGGAAAATTACGAAACAGCCAAAAGAAAAGCAATTATTCAGACCTCAGTGGTCGGAAGAACGCAAAAAATCCTTTTCAGAAACGATGAAAGCCTATTGGGGTAATAAGAAAAACAAAAGGGTTACATGACTGAGTCTTCTGCTTATCGTCTTGGGAGAATTCGCCAATAATAATAATTATTATATATAACAATAATAATAATTATAATAATATTAATAATAAGGGTATGGCTTTGATTAGTGGGCTTTCTTTTCAGGTTTTCAACTGAAAAATCCAAATTTTAAGATATTTAAAACGACATTTCGATATTATGCTATCAATAAATACATACACACAGAAAATACACATAAACCAAAAATAATGACTCTCAGTGTAGCGAACAAGTTTTATTTTGCTGCTGTCAATCTATGACATGTGAACTTGTTTATATTTTATCTACAAGCTTATAATTTTTCAATTTTATCAATTTTAATTTCTGTAGCTTATCATGTCTTGTTAGAACGGAACTATTCATTCTAATTAATTTAAGTTTGCCTTGTATTTTTACTTCTGTTGTTTGGCATTAAATTTCAATTACAATAAATCAATATCAATGCTTATTATGCATATTCTCCGCTCTGAATCTATAAACACCATAAAACCTACTTTCTGCATGGCTACTATTTCTCATTTTCTATTACAAATTACACTACTATATTCGACCTGAACCTAAATCATCTAACAGTTCAAAATGATTCACAAAATGCCCCACACGGAGTCAGTGACGTAGCCAGGGGGTCCTGGGGGTCCGGACCCCCCCCCCTTCCGGTACTAAATTTTATATAATTTTCATTAAATTAAACGTAAAATAAGACGAAGCACTGATGTTGGTGTTATTTTCAATGCCAGGAGAGCTAAAAAAGACTGTTCTAGAGCCTCTATTTTTCAAAAAATTTCCAGGGAAGTATCCCCAGACCCCCCAACCCCCCCCCCCCCCCCCCCCGGTCAATCGACACCCCCCCCCCCCCCCAATTCAACGTCACTGACGGATTTTTCTCGGGGTACCTGAAATAGCTTTATTCAACATTGCTGTTAATTTTAATTTTTATATTTATTTTGTATTAAATGTAGGAAATTTTGTAAGCTTTGTTTGGAAATGTTGAATAAATGAATTTGAATTTGATTCACATGGCGGACTTGTGTTGAGGTGTGAAGTAGGGCTACTGCAAGTCCTCAATCCTGCAGTGAAGCTGTTTGCAAAGAGAGGCGTGGCAAACACTGCCTGTCAAAGACGTAAAGGGTTGACAATGTCTTGACTCTCGATAAAAAACGGGGTAGGTGGAGCTATTGCAGCCACCAGACCCTGTCAGAGTTCTAATTGGCCTACGGGCTGCTTTTCTGATATTAAAAAACAATAAGGAAAAACAATAATTGCTTCCTGGATTGAAAGCCACCCTACCATTATAACGTCGCAGGCAACTGACACGCTCTCTACCATTATTGCCATACTGGAGAGTGATGATGAGGGGTAATGATGAAGGTGTGTAATGGAAGAGGAAGGGGGAGTGAGAGTGAGATTGTTGGAGAGAAAGAGAGAGTCTGAAAGAGTGCGAGAGCATGAGAGAATAAGTCTGAGGGGGAGAGAGTAGAATGGCGCAAAGCGGAAGTCTGACGAAGGGAGGAGGAAAAGAGGTTTGATAGTGCGATTAAACAACGGAAATTCTGCTCAAAATAGCCCAGCGACGTACTTAACTAAGTCATTAAATAACTTATCATTTTCATCAATTTATACATATAATTTAATCAACTATTCAGTATACTATAATTATCGAACGATAATCATCCCCCATAAATGTGGGTGCTTATTAAGTCTCCTCTAACAATATTGGAAACTATAGTAAAGGTGTTCAATGGAATGATAGAGTTATTGATGAGTGGAGAGAATTTAATACGAGTCTTGAAGAAGGTTTAGAAAACTGAAATATGTTATATTATTGGTCCTAATACGATTAATTTAAAAAAGGTGGTTTAGAAGAGAGAATTAACCTTATTATTGTGACTAGATAACTATATGTAGATATATTCTTAAAATACTTTGAGCCCTGTGATAGATAACATACTCCCAAATAATTTGATGTGAGCGTAGAGAAATCTTATATTATTTCCCATATTATTGGTCCTAATACGACTCATTTAAAACAGGTGGTTTAGAAAAGTCAATTATCCTTATTATTTTGACTAGATAACTATATATAAATATATAGATTCTGTGAATCTATAGACCAATATAACTAACTATAATATAGCTAAATATACAATAGCCTTTAACTTAGTTGTAATTCGTTATGCTTATTTGAATTTTAAATAAAACATAGGGGACTCAATATACCTAAGATTAGCTGGTAAATAATAATTATGCATATTTTGTGATTAAAAAATTTTCAGACTTCTTTGTTAGTATGGTGCTGTATTGCCACCAATACGGCAAGGTTTCAACATAATGAGGTTTTACCACTTCAAACATGAGCAGCTCTTTTATTAAAAATTAGTAGGTTGAGAAGATTTTATAATCTCAAAGATACTTTTGAGAAATAAAGTGTAATATTTCATTTTCACTCCTGGTTGAGATGATAGGATAAACATAACATGTTAAATTCAATTCCAACTCTAAATAAATCTCAATTCCTTGCTCCAAATATAAATAATATAGAATTTAGCACCTACGGCTAAAATATGTAAAAGTTGTTTTTTTTTTGGAGGATGAAGCCCACATAGGTCTGAGACCTGTGCGTGGGTAATGAGTTGGATGATGGTGATTTATGAGTTGGACCTACAGTTTTAGGTGGGTTCCGAACTACCGGGAAGTGATTTGCAGCAGAGAACAGTGTCTTTTTTGCTGGCCAATCTAATAGGTCACCGTTTCAAACAGGACCTACGAGAACGCAGCTTATCTATCTGATTGAACAGATACCTGCTACGGCTCGCGGCTATCACTTCCCATAATTAAGTTTTTGATTGTGAATAACATTATTTTTTAATTTGAAATAAGCTGATCATGATAGTTAGTGATGACTAAGTTTGCAACTTATACTTTTGAGAAATAACATAACTAACATACTAAATGCAATCTCAACTCCAAATAATCATCACAACTCCTTGCTTCAAAATATATAAATAATATAAAATCTAGCTTCTACACCCACCCACTACGGCCACAAGGTATAAAAGCTGTTGATTGTGAATAACATTAATGCTCAATAAACTGATCCAAATAATTAGTGATAGTTAAATTTTGAACTGATACTTTTAAGAAAAAAGAACGTGTAATATTTCAAGTTTACTGATACCTTTTACTCTGCCTCTATCAGGTCCCATGATCATAAACCTATTCGACGTCCAACCGAGAACAGTTGTTAGGCCTACAACCAAAATGGAGTCCCAAAAATTATTTTTGGATAATCAACCATTAGCATCTCTTAGCTCGTTCCAGCCTCCATCAAGAATCAAGATGGAAAGTTCAAACGCTGAATATTGGATCGACTCCAAGAGGAATGGATACAGATGTCGCATGCATAGAACAAAATGAACGACCGTAAAATATTGTCTTAACAAGAACATGGATCATATAAGAACTTAATGTTTGGCAATCTTTATGAACCTTCTCAGCCAGTAGACAATCTATTACTCGCTCAGCTTGACATTGTTCTAAAGCTAAGCCATTATTTAAATAGATGAAGTCTCTCAAGTTAGTAGTTATAACTTTCACTTGGCAGCTCGTTTAAAAATGTTAGTCCTCATTATACAGATAGTCCAGGTCTTTTTCAAGAGCTGTAGATATCACCAATCTTCTTTTACAATTATTATTATTAGCTTTTAAAAGTAAGGTTTTTTAGTACGGCTTAAAAAATGACCGGAAGAAACCAATCCATGTCTAATTATTTAATAGTTATAAAAAAAACCAAATAACCAAAATTAGTCAAACTTAATAAACCACAATTTTGGAAACCATTCCCTCGCTATCCAAGTTCGGGAACATAGTGAACCGTTTTAACAAATAGTTTTCGATTAATAGAGTTCATATCACGGTATATGGAATAAGATATTCTTCTTATACCGAAGAAAATCTTCTTCCATATTTATACCGTGTTTATACCATATTTATATCAACTTTATTATTTTATTATATAGCCCACTCCAATTAATAGATTAGAACATTTTTTAGATACTGCATTCTATTTGTTGATGATGCCCACATGAGTCCGAGACTTGTGCGTGGGTAATGAGGTGAATAGATGCCTGACTGAGGAGCGGGATTTGAACCCACGACCGCTTAAACGACAGCAAGTTGAACCTATTCAACTATTGAACCTATTCTAGATGTATTACTTGATGTAATATCAGTCCTTTGATGATTGTTACCGATTGTTAGTATTAGTGATTAAAATGTGTATTAATGGATTATTATTAATATTAATTATTATTATTAGGCAATTAATTAATAATTATTATATTAGTATTAATATTAATGGCTAGTGAAGTGGTGAAATTTTATAGGCAGTAAAAGGTACGCTACCAATATTCTTTCTCAACCAGAATAATGTACTGAAGTACAGAATTACTAATGTACAGAAGTACTTGTAATATGAGTAATATCTGTAATAGCTCTATTATATGATAGGCAGTAAGAAGATACCAAATCGTTCTCCATCAAAAAAATGCAAATTGAAGTATTTGTAATTATTATTATGCCAAGCTCATCTCAAAACAAGAACTTCATTCCTATATTTCGGTTTTACATGTTAGTTTCTAAAAATTCCAGTTTTGCTTTCGTTTAAGCAGACAATTATAATGGAATTATATTTCAGGTATGCAACTGTATTACAATTGTCTTTGGTTTAAGTTTATTATATTTCATTATAGGTATATGTATATTCATACCTATATGTATAGTCATACGTATATGTATAGGTATAGGTATATTCAGTATAGGTCTATGTATGTTTCTCAAACACCACCACCACCACTTGAATTACAGAATTCCATCTCTTAAAAAACAGATTACATAAATTTAATCTTCATTTTATAGATTACAATTAATATATTAATGATACATACACATGATACATACAGTTCGTTTTGAGTGAACTTTCAAATTAATTGCCTTCATCTGAAAATGAATCATTTTATAATTTTTTGAGTGGAGTATATCGTTAAATCTAAATTTTAAGCATCAAAGTTTTACCTCTATGTTTTGGACAATATAACATTCAAAATTTGTAAAGAGAGCAGTTTGGACTGTTGCACCTTCACATCCATTTGTAATTTTGCCACAATAAATAACTAAAAACAATTACATAGATTTCTTATACTTGTAGTTATTTAGTTTTTTAATGTAGTTCTGAAGTTTCAAAACCAATAATTACCGTACCTGAGAAAATAGTGTTACTCATGAAAAAATTGTTCAATAAGTAATTTCTGACAAAAAAAAACTAAAACAAGGAGCTTGATAAATTACAAGTATCGTTTTAATATTAACAAAATGTAGCCTTACATTATGTTGATATTGAATATTTTCTTTGCATTATGTTTATTGGAGTACTATTACCCAATTAGACTTGAATGTTTCAAAATCAATAATTACCTGGAAAAATAGTGTTACTCATGAAAATATTGTTTAATAAGTAATTTTTGACAAAAAAAAAAAACTAAAATAACAAGCTTGATAAATTACAAATATTTTTAACGTCATGTTTATTGGAGTACAATAAACACAATTAGAGTTGAATGTTTCAAATTACCCGGAAAAATAGCGTTACTCATAAAAATATCATTTAATAAGTAATTTCTGACGAAAACATCTAAAATAACTAGCTTGATAAATTACAAATATTTTTTACATCATGCTTATTGGAGTACTATTACCCAATTGGAGTTGAATGGATTTTCACCATAGAGGTCTCCCAAATGAAAACAAGTCGTGTTTGTAATTTTCCATTGTATTGCTATCAGCAAAAAACTGAAACCGGAAAAATACAGGCATATCAGTGAAAAACCAGAAGGTTTCTTTTCAACGCAGAGATTGTCAGCCTGAGTAAACACATTTCATTGAAGCATTGTTTCAACTAAACCATAATCGCGGCCACAGAGGTCGCTAGTTTTGCAGGACAATCAATTTTTCGATGTTTTCTTTCGGCTGGCCTGCCGCTATGAATCGACACCCATCGAGAACTGATGCATTATGGGAGGAGATACAGGCTTATCGGCGCTATTGTTGCTTTTTTCACTGGACTTGCGCAACGAACAAAGCGACATTGTTGCCACGGACTTCATTATTATTAATAATGACGAAGGGGGAAGTGTAGAGCAGTCTCTATTGTCACTGGATATTTATTGCGTCTTCCCGTGTACTGTAGGGCACTTAGCAGTGGACCTTGGTACAGAGCTCGTGCCTGTGTTTGATCACCGCTATTTTTGTAGCTTTACCGTTGCGTGTCTGCAAGTCTGCAGTATAAAGCCATTTATTTTATTGCGCTGCAACAATTCGCAGACAGTATACTTCTAGTGGCTTCACTTTCCCCTACCTATTAAGCCATACGGGGTACGAGTGAGAGAGACAGATTTGCGAATTATTGTATTTTCATGTCATTTGATTGGCATGAGCGAGAAACAAAATAAGAAATTACTCAATAAACTGGAAACCAGACAGATGACAATAAAATTGTGTTCAAAATGCAGAATAAAATAGGATTTCATGGATAATTGGATAATAAAGGTTTTTTTTCATGTGATATCTTATTTGTCTGTAACTTTCTAGTTCCATCTACAATAGGTGAGTTTATGGGAGACTTAAAAACCATTTACCGGTAAATGGAATTTACCAGAAACTAAGGCGTCTGACTAGTCAATAGGTGAGTTTATGGGAGACTTAAGAACCATTTTCCAATAAATGGAGTTTTACCGGAAACTAAGGCGTCTGACTAGTCTATGTATAATTTCATCTACAATGGTTGTGTTTATAGAAGACTTATAATTTACCGGTAAATGGGAGACTTACCATTCAAAGGTAAATGTAATTTTACCGAAAACTAAGGCGTCTGATTAGTCTATGCACAATTTCATCTACAATGGTTGGGTTTATGGGAGCCGTACCATTTACCGGGAAATGGAATTTTACCGGAAACTAAGACGTCTGACTAGCTTATTCATATTTTTGAGCATCAAGTGATTTGAATAGAGCAATCAAGACGTCTTGGTTACCGGTAAAATTCCATTTACCGGTAAACGGTATGGATTCTATGAGCTCAACCAATATTTCCAGGTTTATTTCTTTATTCATTTATTTTTTTATTTTTTTTGTTTGTAGATTACGTCTTGGAGACTCCAGTTAAGGAGTATAAGACAAGTCAGATATTATATAATTTATTATTGTATTGCGCTGGTAACAATTACCTGTTACAAGGTAACAATAAATGCAAATATGCAACAGTCCAGAGTATGAAACTGCTCTCTTCACAAACTTTGATTAAGATATTTCATCCAAAACGTTTAGGTTAGTACATCGTATAAATTTACGTTCCAGAATATTTCTGAATATTTCCCAATTGGAAAGGTCACTTTTCTTTCACTAGGGAGTTATTCATTACATTATAATATTAATTGTATTATATATAATATTATATTATACATTATAATATTAATAATAATTATTATGTTACCCGTTATTTATTAATTGTAACAAATTTATAATGGATGTGAAGGTGCAACAGACACAAGTTCAAAACTGCTCTCTTAACAATGTTTTAATAAGTTTTATTGTCAAAAACATTGAGATTAATTTTAATGCTGAAATATAGATTTACCAAAATACTCCACAAAAAAAAGAAAGAGATAGAGAAAAGGAGAAAGGATAAGAGAAAGAGAAATATTTACAATTTTCAACGGAATTTAAGGAAGAAGGAGTGCGGTAAATATTGTTTATAAATATAAATAAATATTGTAATAAATATATAAATATATTAAAAAAATATATACAGTATATAATATAATAAATATATATAATATATATATATTGTAATAAATATTTATAATATAAATAAATATTGTTTGTTGGCTCAGGTTTGTACAAGAGACAAGACAGGATACGAATAAGAGAGGGTGAAGAGGCTGGTAGAACAACTAGTAGTAAATGAGAGTACAAAATAAACCGGTCGTACTGACTCACTTGAAAAGTAATGACAGCCGAGTCCAGAGTCCAGAATCGTATATCAGTCCCGAGGTCTGATGCTCGCTAGCACCGCCATATTTGAAATTTAATGATGTTGTTTATTTGAATGTCCCAAGTCATTAATTCAACTAGCAGAGTGTGGAGAGAGAAAGACAAGGAGAGTAGAGGACAGTAGCTTGATTGATTATTTTAGTTCGTTTCTACATTCTGCAACTAACTTCGCCTACAAAGTTGAATAAATGCATGAGTCCCATTTAAAATATAGAACATTGCACAAATTGGACACTAATTTTACTTGAAAGTTTCAACTTGACATTTCCAATTAGTGAAGTATGCTAATGAGTACACTAGTAATCTAATAAAATAGACCAGTATCTAGTGAATAGACTAATTAGTTGTGTTTGAACTTCGCTTGGAGTATTTTTCTAGAAGAAACTATATATCTGTCATGGTAAAGCACCTGTTTTCTGAACTTTACGAGGATCATAATATATCAAAATATAGAGTCAAATCTTTAATATGCAAAAAAAATCATTTTTGTACTAAAAAATTATACCAATAGAGCTTAAATTTGCAAGCTAATTAAGAGTAATACTGGACATAGTGACGTCATGATTTTTCTATTTGGCTAACTTGAGCAAGTTATGAACAACCTTGCTTCTGTTGACCTTGAATATGTAGACCTACACTTCGAAAAATTGACAAAGCTGATCTCAGACAAGCAAAAGTTCGGTTTTCACCATAGGTGACAATAAAACGTGCGGTAATTTCGATCCAAATCCCCCACTATTCTTCAGCTGGCGTATGGCAACACTAGTGCTAGAAAAATCCAACTTTGGTGCAGAAAGAGGCTTGCTTGAGAGGTGGATTGCTGGAACATACTCCCCGAAAATCTCATTTGAATTAACAGTTAAGAGAAGGGACGATTTTAATTTCTACTTTAACCCAATTAGGTATTTCCCTTTTCAAATTGAGATTAAAAACGAGATTTTCAATATCATTTCATTAGAAGCACATTAAAGATCACTCAACAGACCTAAACAGAGAGTGATATTAACCAAAATCTTCACGTACACTATTATAATACAAGAAGCCGAGGTGATTATCACTTGGTGAGTCACAATAGTAGCTTATTCAAACAAAAACCTAGTTATATTGGCAGGAAACTCTACAACAAGCTAACGCAGTTTTTAAAGAGTCTTCAAAGTACAGAAATATTAAAAAAACAATTGAAAAAATATTTAGTTGATAAAGCTTTTTATACTGTACAAGAGTTCTTTTCTCATCAAAATTAAGCCTCACCTCAACTAATTGATAAAGCAATTAGGGAAATTAATGTATAAGATTGTACAAATTGTTGATCTGACTTGTCTAATCCTTGTCTAATCCTGACTTGTCTATACTCCTCAACTGGAGTCTCCAAGACGTAATCTACAAAAAAAGTTAACTGTAGAACTGAGAAACATACTGTTCACCGACAATACAAAAATTCTCAAATTTGTAAATCATTAGGCCTACCATAGACGATAAAATTTAATGGCCGATTGTAAAGAGATTTTCATCATCTTGAAATATTTGACAACGTTTCTAGTTCTCGAAATCTGTAAGAAAAAATAACGAATCACACCTGCCATTGCTGGAATCTTACAAACTCAAAGCAAAGGTAATTTATCTTTTCTGAAGAATTCGAAAGACAGGAACAAACAAACATGCCAAATAATCTTCTGCATAACTTCTCTAATCTTTCTTTATGCCACGATTCTTCAAATTTCAACACCGAATTTCGCTGCAAATTACAAGCGAACGACATTCATTCTTCAGAGCCAGGAGAATTTAATGAGTATTTCCAACGGAAAAGAATTCCTTCCATTTTATCTTGCTGGAAATTCAATTCTATTTTACTCAAACTTGGGAAATGACCCGTTCAAATAGTTTAAGATGCGATTAAAGCAATTTTTATTTTCACTTTGTTGAGTTATTCTAGAAATCCTGGAACGTCTCCAAAAAACTTGTGTTGGAATTAAGAAATTCTTTACTGGCTTACTTTGATGCTTTTTTCTAAACCTTGAAATTTCATTGGGCATCTATTCATTGATTTTCGTTGTTTGTTACGTATTCTGTAACTGAGGCCAGTAAAAAATTCGGAGGTTTCTTCAATCAAGCAGTAAAACTTTAGTTTTATGATACAAATAAAAATATTAATTTGATACCGAATTTAAAAAAAAAGTTAAAAATAGTATTGTGTTCATATAAGAAAAACTAATTTAAGCTACGATATCATGGAGAATTCCGTTTAATGAAAACAAATTTTCAAATTCTATTTTTTCTAAATAGGCATTGCAACTAATTAACTAAACAAACAAATCAATGATAATTCATCGATCAAGCTTGGTTTATCCAAGAAAAAATTGATGGAAAATTATTACAATAACTAATTTATTCTAACCTATAGAATTTAAATAAATTTAATTACACATGAAATGCTCACAATATAATCCTTACATTTTAAAGAACCAGTTACCAAACTATAATACAAACATGGCTCACCAATGTCTGTCAAAAACACTTATTATCAAATATGGATAAAATACTGCTTGTCTATATATATTGAAACGTAGAAGATTACTGCGGATGGGAGAGTGAGAGCAGACATTGTCAAACGTTTAAATTGTAATTGTTTATAAATATCAAATAGATCAAATTAATTAATAAGAGAGAAAACATAAATTATTATTCTCCATCTGTCTTTCATATTGGATATATTGACAGGTACTCACTTATTTTTTCTCTTATAGGAAATATTTTTTTCATACACTTATTTTTCATACGTTGCATTGTATCTTTGAAGTGAAATACATTATGTTTGTGTGGATTCTGCCGTGGTAATAAATTTGATTTGTTGCGTGGATAATTTGAAATTTACTTTGTTTTCACGTATTTGTATTCATGAATGTCCTTTTCATAGCTTTGGGCAAAAATGTAGCTACTATTCAAGAGAAGGACAGATTGATCAGGATATTTTTCTAGTTGAGTTCAAGTCAACTGATAGTTCAGGTATTTTTAAGGTTATTAAAGAAAATTGTAATGAAAAATGGTTTGTTAGGAAGCATAGGTTGGAAAAACCTATTGGAAAAATTGTTTGTTAGGAAGCATAGGTTGGAAAAAATAGGTTGGAATTGTGGAAATTATTTCATTAATTACCTAGATCGAAAAACATTTAGGAAATGATAGAGTACCACTGATAATTAACTTAAATTATTCAGAGCTTAGTTATACGGATAAAATTTCCTTGATTCCGGTAATTGTAATTAATTATTATAGCTTTTTGATTCGAATAATAACCGAAGTTAATGAGTGGTTAACTGAACAGCGATTCTCTCTCAATAAGCTTGAATGTTCTTGACAGACGAGAGAAGAGTTACTTGAGGCCTACTTAGTTTCACTAGGCATTAAAAGGGATGAGAGCTTAGTCCTAATCTGGGATCTCGCCACGCCCGCCACTTCCCCGCCAGCGACTGCAGCTCAATCTCGCAAAGTTCACCCGGCTCCATCTATCTTCATAAAATATCAAACCTCGAAGTTTGCATCAACTTTAACGCTTCTTGGAAAGTTTAATATTCCCAGAGAAAATCGCGTTTTGATCTAATGATCATTTACAGCTTCGTCACTTTTGAATGAGCTCAATTTTCGTGCAATGCTTCATTTTTACTGAAGCCTACTGTGTCATTTAAGGGATGAAAAAAAAAGAAAATGATAAAATTAGTTTTATCACAAGATTAGTACACAGTTTCAATATTGTAATAAAGTCGGAAGGCTACAAACTTTTAAAACTACAAAATTTAGGTATTACTATAAACTACACGGTAAACTATTAGGGTCTACTATAAACTACTAGGCGAAAAATTTTATGAAGAAAATGTTTTTTATAGACCTCATTTCGCAACTTATTTCCCATACCATCTTTAGAAAGTGGAATCTCTATAGATATAGGCTAACTACCAGTTGCACGATAGAAAATTAAATTTTAACCACCATAAGGTTACGTCATCTTACGGAGCTCAATAGGGAAGTCATTGCATCAAATGACGTCATCTTACGGTGGTCAAATTTAATTTTCTTCCGTGCACCTGGCCGTAAGTATACCAAAATCGGCGAAAAATTCGTTCTTGAGAGGTCTTCGTTCAAGAGAAGTAGCCTAGTCTTATTGGGATTGCTAAGTCAAGTCACCCCATAAAAATTCTTCCTATAGAGGATTTTACTATTTGGGAGATCGTTATTCAGGGGCTTACTTATATTCTTTCACATCACCCATAATCTAAAATGACTTTGTAGAAACCAATGTATTTTAAGAATTATCGCGATTCCGTATGAAATTATAGTCGAGCCCTAAAAACGAAATTAAAATCTTTCAATATCAAATTTAAAGATTCCAATTTCATTTTTAGGGTTCGACTATAATTTCAAACGGAATCGCGTTAATCAATCCATCGTTCATAAACCATAAATAATCTTTTCTACAACTAGAAAGTTTACTTTTCAAATATTTATAAAATGTTGGCTAATTAAATTCAAATTGGGACCAAACATTTGAAGCAGGGGCTGAATTGAATATATTTATCTTCTTTGAATAAAAGGCTAAGTCACAGGATTCTCCTATTAGAAGTGAAGATGTTTGGGTTTGATTGACGGCACGCGTCCACACACACATTCACACCTTCCCCACCGCCCATCAACCCTAAAATATAGTGGAGTGGGGGGGGGGGGGGGGTTGGTTGAAGGTACCACAGTTGACATAGAGACATTAATTTACTTCAAATTCCATTACTTCAACAAAAAACAGCAGTAATGTCATAAAGTCTTTGGTACTTCTTGGCACAATAATTCACCTTTTGAAAGAAATCTGATGGCCTTTTCAAATACAGAACCAGTACAACTACAGAAGCATTGGCGAGATGGCATTGTATACAGAAGATGAAATTTTGAAGAGATGTATGCATTGTATACAGAAGATGACATTTTGCATAGATCTATTTTTGATGCATTAATCCCACACACAACGGACGGAATAAGATCGCAGAAATTTCACGAAGGATGTCAACACGATGCAGAGAATGGAACAATCTCGATCCTCGTCTCCAGTGGAGACATCACAAGCATTTCTAGTTTGACAGTCGAACGTCATCAGTGACGCGTTGCTTGAGACGACAGTTGCTGAACTGTGACGTACGTACATCACAAATGCTGACGTCAAAGGTCGGAAGGTCATGATTATCAGTGCTGCCGTGTTTGCCAAAGGTAGGCTGCTGGATGTGCTATATTTGAAGGAGTCAATCTCTTTGTGAATGAAATCCAGATTTGTTAGCGTCCTATTTTGCGTGTACTTCTTGTGCGTCATTGCTGAATCTGTTGCGATGTGACGTCACAAATGACGTAACTGGATCAAGTGAAAGTAAGTGTTTATTGATCTTGTATGAGTCAGATATTTTGGTTTCAAATATTGATCTGATAGAGTAAATACAAATCACTCTAATCAATAGAGTTGTGAGAAATTGAGATGGATGATTAGGGCCTATGAAAATGATAAAAAGTGATTAATTACGATGTTATCTTCATCCCAAAGTCAAGTTTTGCAAATAAAAAATATTTCTAATCAATGAGTTATTCAAAGATGAGCTAAACTCACAATAATGATACGGATTCTGTACGAAGACTATGTGACTAATAAATTAAATTTATTATTTATTTATTTTTGAAAATAAATAGTTTTCTAATAAATTATCTGAATGGATAAAAGCAATTATTCTCCCAATAAATCATGAATTTTTTTAATAAAATTTTATAATAAAATAGGCACATCATTTTCCAGTACTTCTACCATTCTGTATCAGTGTTATGTAATCAATTTTCTGCAGTAAGCCACTACATTAAAGTAACCTCATAATGCTTGGGTAAAATTAATAAGCCTATAGAAAGTTCACAACTTCAAAGTGCTACTAACACGTGGGCAGAAAGTGAAATCTAATTTTCCATCAAAATCATTCTCTTGGTTTACTCAGTTTACTTGGTCAATCCTATTCCACACTGTATCGACAGTAAGTGGAAAGATTTTACCCAAGAGTTGCGCTACTGAAGAAACCCGTAGAGAATGAGAAATACTAATGGCTTTGTCCAGCTAATTTGTAATGTAGTCCTTTTCTTGTGTTCAATGTATAATTATAATTTATTTCAGATTTTTCATAGGACGTTTTATCAATTGTTATATTCATGCTTTCAAGTCGAAAACTGTTATTTTCAAGAATTTTTAATTACGGAAGCTTGTTAATTGTCATTGGGTTAAGGGTGTTAGATGATAATTAAATATGCATTTATTACTAGTAAAAGCAATATAAGTAGTGTTCAGACTAGAGGAATAAGAATTATAAATTGAGAAGGAGTAAGTACACCGTTGACCATCACTTCAAGTCGAGAATAGATAACAAAATAATTCAGTTTACTTCAAGATCACAGCAACGATAATCAAATTCCACAATCAAAACAGAAAAATGTGATTTGAAAGAAAATTCAGTACATGAACATAATAGTAATGTACGTTACTATTAAATAAAACGTAATATAATGTACGTTACTCTTGAATATCTTACTGACGATCAGGGAAAGTTATCAATAGATGTTTATCAGAAAATGGGGATCACTGTTCATTTGTTGGTCGAAAGGGGATTCGGCCAGAATATGGATCAAACTTGAGCTCGCACTTCGCACTCCCATCTCTCTTTGCTACCCATCTCTTGTGCGAGTGCAAGAGAGATAGAGTGAGGCTGGAAAATATGTTGTAGCTTGCTGCATCGCGGAATTACTTCCTGGGCTTTAATTGCTGGTCATCAATAATTTCCCGGGGAAGTTACAGCTTGGCTGCTAGTTCCTTAGTGTGTAATCCTAGCTGCGTAACTCAGAATCAGTTAAGAGTATGGTGAGTAGATGAGGATGGAAGTGAGAGAGAGTGAGATAGAGGGAGTGAGAGAGTGTGTGTAAAAGAGGGAGAGAGATTGTGTGAAAGAGGGAGAGAGAGAGAGGGAGTGAAAGTGAGAGAGTGAGCGAGTGCGACAGTGAGCGTGGAAAGGCAGGTTATAGCAGAATACTGAACCACTCAGAACGACTCCATACATTACAGTAGAAACAATTAGTCTGGGCGCACGGCCGTTTGGTAGTCAGCCATGGCGAGGGGAGTGTTTATCGCTCATTTCTAAAAACATGTGGCCCGTGCAACGCTGCAGATGTCATCAAGGTCAACTAGTCAACTTTTACAGGACGGCTAGGCTAGTAGTGAAACCAGAGCCACGCGCCCAAACTAATTGTTTCTACTGTACAGTACACCCCGGATTTATATGATAATTATTTCTATAGACAGCTCTTGGTGCTTCAGACAATGATATAAATTTCTAATGGAAATCTTGATTCATGGCAGAGGACAATAATTAAATCATTCTATTACAATAATTACTCGGCTATGGACAGCATCTCTATGACATAACTTATTTCCAGGAGTTGCTTAGTAGTTGTTAGAGAACCAACTTGTGGAAGTAATGTAGACTAATCTAATATTGACTAGTAGTTGTTCCACAGAGTACCTGTAATAAGCTGAGTACAAAGTAATTCCACAAAGTACTCGTGGAAGTAATGCCGACTGAAGTAATAATTATGATAGGTTTACTGTTTTAGAACTAAAGTAATAATGTCAAAGAAGACGATTGCACAAAAGCCAATTAAATTTAATACCCGTAGACTGACGTCATTCTACGGAAATTAAACTTAATGAAGAGAATTTAGTTGCACAAAGGATAATTACACGCGATCATGCCGATTAGGTTGACCGGGGTAAACATATTTAACCGCCCGATCACCGATGATTAATTCTCACTAATTCCTTTACATTTTATAGGTTATGTTTATTGTACCAGAACACGGAACTGAAAATTGGGTCGTAGGTGTTAAAAACCTTTCAAAATGAAAAAAAAATCTGTTAAGAATACAATAATATTGAGATGGTTGAATAATGATTCAGATAATTCACAATTAAATGATTCTAATTAATCTTTTTTTCAACTTCAGAATCAGCTGTTGATCAAATTACAGTGCTGCCAGATTGTGCCCGTTCGGTTAAAAAAAAATAACTAATGGATCTTTGTGCAACAGAAATAGACCCGCTACGATGGTTAGTTAACTGACATTAAACTCCTTATTTAATTGGCTTTCGTGCAACAGGCTGTAAGACTAATAGAAGTTGACTAGAGGTTGCAATCAACATCAGCTACAGCATATTATTGTAGTATATGTCATAGTAAAGCTTGTTTTCAATAGTAATTTTACTCACTTATAACAAATGCCAGTCATCATGGCAGTAAGGCATTCATGGCTCAATCAAGAGAAATGGCCAGTTAAACCAAGTGAATTACCTGTAACATAAATGAGAAATATCATGATAAGAATAATATTGAAAGCATGATTGTAAAGGCAATAATTTGATCGTGGAAGTCATAAAAGCCAATAAAAGGGACCTCATAAGAATAATAATATGAAAAGCAAAATATCTTTCCATCAACATTATTGATCTATCTCAAACATTTATATACATTCAATACAGTTAATTATTTTACATTGTCTGAAAAAGAATTCCTGGAAATTCACCACCCATCCACCAATAATTCATTCTTCATCACTTTTTACCATTATTTAGTAATCATTAGGATGTAGTCAATAAAATTATTTTCAATTCAATTATATTGAAGAGATTCAAGATATCAGGTGGGTAGGCCTAACTGAATAGAAAAGTATCTCTATTTGAAAATGTGTATGAATAGAGGATTATTTGCAACAAATTTAAATGAATTGATTGAAAAGAGCAATTATTAGACTCCCTTATAAAATATATATAATTTAATATAACAAGCTCATATTATCCAAGAAATATAAAATATTGCGTATCCTGCTATCAACTAAGAAGCTGGGTGGTGATTGGTCATGCGGTGAGCGTGGTGTTCAAGTGATCGTGATGTTCAGTCACGACCGCTCAAGACTGCGCTTGGATGGGTGACCGTGCTTCAATGACTTGACTTGTTACAAGCTTTATTATCACTAACCCGGTGGTTCGGAACCCACCTAAAATAGTAGGTCCACCATGTTCTCCGTAACATGGCACAAACGTCGAGGTGGAACTACCCGTGAAGGTCTCCCCACCATTAAAAGCCGTACGCTTATTATTATTAACTAAGAAGCTCAATCTTTGTGAATTAATTTATTATTTTTGTTTTTCGTCGGATGAAGTCCTCATGAATCTTGCTTCTTGTGCGTGGGTAATGAGGTCAATGGGTGGATGATGAGAAACATCTATTGCTGAATGAAATATGAACTCAAATATGAAACGAAGTAGTCTTATCTAATCATGTACAAGCGCTCAACCAACTGTGTCACCAGAGCTGGCAAATGATTTTTTTTATTTTATTGATTTATTGGCAGACACATTGCACATTGAACGGAAATACAAAATTAGAATAAATTGTAATTGAAGAAAATATAATAGATATAAATTCAAATGAAAATGAATTGTATATCATTTACACTATTTACACTAAAATATTTATGTAATGAAATAGAACTTAAAATTAGCAGATTAGCTGCTTTCATATTGAATTAATTTTACAAATAATAAGAAATTTTATGAATAAAATTTATATAAATAAGAAAGTAAATTATAAAAGATGAATTGCAACGATAGTTTAATTATTATTATTATTATTAGCGTATGACTTTTTGTGGTCGGGAGACCCTTTACAATATTATTCACCTCGCCGTTTAGCCATGTTATGGGTATATGGTGATCCGTTTTAACATATTATGGTATATATATTGTTGCGGGTTCTAATGGCTAGAATAAGGCTGGCAACACTAAAGTTCACACTTGCACTTTATTTACACAAATTAGTCTATTTACACACACTAATTGTAAGTTCAATAAAGAAAAACAAATCAACAAATGACAAGCTAATACTTATTTTCAATAATTATTTACAAGAATTAATTAATAATTAATTACAGGCTGATCAATAATATAAGAAACAAGAGTCCAATAAACTGTACAATAACGTAGAAAGAAAAAGAGCAACTAATCACTTACAAAACACAGTCCAATTCGTTATTTGACAGTCCCAAATAATATCACTTAACACAACGTCTTTAAACTATTAGTAAGCTGCACAAACAGTAAACACTTGTCTCTGCATTTGTCACTGGAATCAAGCACTGTTTAATCCACTGGCACGAGATCTGTAACACAATCTGACACGCAAGCTTTAAGGCGGGTTACACACATATGCATCTCGCACGGTGCGACTAACTAGACTAACTAGTAAGACTAACTAGCTTGTTCACGTGGACTTCTTTATATAGCTGCTATAGTTGTATAATTCCAAGAATTGGCAGCTTCTCGATGCTTCAAAAATGCTTGGAAGGTCACAGAATATAGACCTAGATTGTTCAGGATGTCTGAAGCAGTCTCGAGAAATTCAATTGAGTGAGAGGGACACAGATATAAAGAATAGAAGTGAGAAAGACATCTAACGAGAGAGAACGAAAGGAATTGCATTGCAAATCACGTTTGTCCATGAAAACAATGGAACGATCTACGTAGAACAAGTGCGTAAATAACTGCTCTGTTTGCTTTTGTAACAATATATTATAGTATGTCTTGAATACAAATACATATAAATATAATATCTATCAAATTCGCGAGGCAATTGGATTGGAAATAAGAATTTGAAATCAATTTTGTCTGTTCTCTCTAGAATCTATGTCAGAAGTGATGCTATACGTCTATACTTGTATGCCAACTATTAGACTCGCTGAAAGTAGATCATAAGCGAATTTTGCAACGAGGTAACGATAGCGTCTGGGAAACAAAGCCCACTAATAAGAATCTAATAACGTTAACTAGAGAATTACATTGCAATTTACCGATGGCACCACCACAAAGGGTATTAAGGCCCTTATTGGTGGAAATCACCCAACGAGCCCGAAATAGAACGGTGAGGCCAGTCGATTCATTTGCAATTAACTCTATAGGGCTACCACACCACTTACACACTCTACGGAGAGCAAAACGAGAGTAAAAGAGTGAGAGAGAATATGAGAAAGAGTGGGTGGGAGTGAGTGAGAGTGATGACAGAGAAACGTATAGCAACCCCACCTTAGTATGCGATTCCGCCGCTGAAATAATATCCTCATGCAATATGCACTAATATGTGATTTATTCCGATGATGTCAACGAGTCCATGGAAAATCTATTCTCCATCAATATCGAATAATCGTAATAGGTTAATCGTAATAGGTCACAGTAACCTTTCTATCATTATCGCTTTTATCACTCTGGGGCATGATTACCAAGTGATACTGTCGTATAATAGTCAACAAATATATTGCTCTATCAATCTTTTTTCCATATGATAAATTAATTATTTCCTATCAATATAAATAAGTAAAGTACTTATTATAAAATGTAATAAATAAATGAACGAATAAATAATAATAGTAAAAAATAGCCTTACAAGTCACGCCCACTGGTGGGAGGAGCAACAAGGAACAAGCAGTGTCAAAATCAGGAACCAAGAAGTAACAAGCGAGAATTGAACAATTTGAAAAAAATGAAGCTAAATGAAATGCATTCAAGGTCAACCAAAACAGGAAAGTACCGTTATTAAAGAGTAGGTCAGAGTTATGATGAAACCAAGATAAGTAATGAAGTAATGAATTGTTTGAAATAAATTTGATCATTCAATCTAGTATTGGAAAACCCTATTTTAAAAAGCTTGTTCGGGTGTAGTAAAGATAAAATTGATATCTGTGATAAAAGAGGAGTTTATGAATTGAATTGAGGTGATTGTAATGCCTGTTATGTGGGTCAGACAGGTAGAAGATTCAAACGTAGAAAAAATGAACATATTAGAGATTGGAAAACCCAAAAAGGAGATTCAAAATTTGTAGAGCAACTCATAACTAACGGACACTAGTTCAAGGCTGAAAAGATGTTGAATTTCTGCATTGGATTGGCAAAGGCAAACAACTGAACCGAAGCTTTTTGGAGGTAACTAGGTTGGTTGTACTGAATTGTTTGAAATAAAATTGATCATTTAACGAGTATTGGAATCCTTTTTTAACAACCTCATTTCAGATAATTCAATACTACTAACTTGGTTTAATACTGGCCTACTTTTTAAGAACGTTACTTTCTTATTTTTCACGGTTGACCTTGACTGCATTTCATTTAGCTTCATTTTTTTAAATTGTTAAATTCTAGCCTACTTATGTATTGCTCCTGTTTGTTACTTTTTGGTTCCTGGTTTTGACACTGATTATTCCTGGTTTCTCCTCCCACCAGTGGGCGTGACTTGTTAGGGCCTTCAGCCAATCACAGACCTTCAATGAAGGTCAGCCTATGAGAGGCACTCTCACCCTCTGTCAATAGTATCATTCTGTGTTTAGTATATTTATTAAGCTACTCTGTACTTTAGTTTGTTTGAGATTGATGATGGTGTATCAACCGAAACTAGTATTTCACTGTTTTCAATAAATGTGGTTATGACAACCTCAAGTATTTTTATTCATTGGTATAAACATTTATTCATTAGTAACAACCTTATCGGGAGACATGACAAGAGTCTGAATCAGGGAATTGAAATGTTATGAAGATGGATTGAATGTCATGACAGACCAATGTATCTGCAAATACGAGTAAATCTAAAAGTCAATAGCCCAGCTCACATACAACATAATTGAATGCAACAGATGTGCAATGAAGAACAAAGGGGCGATGCAAATTTATCAGTTTACCATAAAAGCCCAATAACAATTTGCAATATTTATTCAATCTTCAAACCTAATTCAATCAAAATATCGCGAACTATTCTTCAACCGAACTTGTCACAGAGAATGTTTAAGGTTGTCAGTTATGACCTTTTTTCACAAAACTATTTACTCTAAAACTACCAACTCAGTCTCACCTCCATCAATATTTTTTTGCTAATAATTCCACATACATTACATATGAAATCTTGTGGGATTTGCATAAGCTCAAGATATGTTTTCAAAGCTAGTACACCCGCTATTCAGATATCAAAAAAGCATTTTGAACGTTATTTTTGGAATCATTCACGCAGTTACAGTTACATTTCATTTGAATTATAGTTGAGTTGTCTTTTAGTTCGGTCCCACTATTTTTATTCATCAGCATTGGGCTTTGCAATTCAACTTCAGCTTTTTCGTTTTAATTATAGCTAAATTTTGTTTCAGCAAATTTCCTCTATTTTTGCCGTTTTTCCTTCCAAACTTTGTCCACTGCAACACTTTCAATAGTTATAGTTGATTTGTTTTCATTTTTGTTTTTCCTACCAAATTTTATTCACTGCAAGAGTTTTCATGCTAACCAAATAAAAGTTTGAATTTTCATAGTTTCTACCATTTTATTTACAAAACTTTATTCACCGCAAGAGTTTACAAGCAGATAAAATCAAGTTTTTATCATCACATCCCCACAGTATAATCATTAGGCCACAGTATCATTCCACAAAACGTGTCAAACGTAACTTTTATCAAGTTTTCCAACTTTGCCGCTGACAGCGCTGCACTATTCCTATAGAATTCTGTCTCATTACGAATTCCCCCGCGGTTTTTAAATTGTATTATAAATCAGTGTCGTGACGGCGACAAAGGGACTGCATCCGGACATTTTTGAATATTGAAAAGTCGTAGGTGCAATTTTAAATTGCTAATGATTTTGGAATTATCATTCGGAGCGTGATCTGGCTCCTGTCAGGGTAGAAGGGGTACGAGGGTTCGAGGGGGTACAAGGGGGGGCAGTTTCGCAACCGCGCGCAATCACGGCTTCCCTTATTTCGGCTAATTTGCAAAACGTGACATGAATGCAACGTCATCATCCCTTTCGTCTCGCCTACCCTCCCCACCACCACAATCCAGCAACGATCAATCAATCCCTCTTTCTCACACACACCCCTCTTCTTTTACCATCCACCATCACGTTTCCAGCCACCTTTCTAACCGCGTATCTCTATCTGCATCACCGTATCATGCTAAATCTTTCCTGCGTTCCACCCTGTTTCTAGATTACTTGCGACCTACTCTAATTGGTACTGTCTCTATTTCTCACGTGTGTGTATATAGATACAAATTATGCTGAGAAAGGAGATAGAAATAATAATAATGAATGATGGATACTAAGAAAATGAGAGAAGAAAAATAAATGAGAGAAAATGAAAAGGTTACAAAAACTCTCTTAAAGGAAATAAACTACTGGACTAAACAGCACATTTACTTCACATTGCCTAAAGTGTAACCAATGTTCATGTTGATGATGGCCATGATAATGTGTAAACAATATAAATGAAAATAGTATGACCTACTGTCTAACTATACTGTTTGTCATCTCGAATAAAAAGATTTATTTTTACTTTTGAACTCGCAGCAGGCGCTCAGGTATTCCCTTGCCGGCTGTGCCAGGATGGATTATTATTTCATATTGTTATGTGGAAACATTATTGATTTAAATTTCTTTGTATTCATCTTCTTTTGTTTTATAAATGTTCTGGCAAATAAATCATTATTATTATATTATATTACAGCAGAAAGTAAATGAAGAGGTTCAGAGATGTGTTTAAGTTATATTTATTCACTAGGGCAAAAAATTGGCTACGGTTAACTTGGAAACTTTTATGTTTTTATACTATAAGTACGATAGTGCTGTACGTTTGTGGGGTTTCAGGCTAGTTAACAATATTAGAGTAAAATTGTAAGTTAGTTTGAAATAACTGACAAATTAACAAAAAAGACAGATACACAGAAAAAGAGTTTATGAATTTAGAATTCCTCAAAGTGCTATCAGTTTATAATGAAGATTTCCGCAATGGCGGATATTGACAACAGCATTGAATAGCTGATGAAAATCGCTGAATGCTAATGTAGCTTTTCAAACAAAGCCTATTTTAAAGAGCTTGTTCGGGTGTAGTCAAGATAAAATTGATATCTGGTATAAAAATGGAGTTTATAAATTGAATTGCAATGGTTGTAAAAACTGTAATGTGGGTCAGAATGGTAGAAGTTTCAAACGTAGAATAAATGAAAATTGGAGATTGGAAAACCCAAAAAGGAGACTCAAATTTTGCAGAACATCACATTACTAATGGACACAAGTTCAAGGCTGAAGAATATGTAGATTTCTGCATTAGATTGGCAAAGGTAGACATCTGAACATTTTAGAAGCTTTGGAGATAATTAGGTTGGTAAAAATCGATTCCAATACTAGTTTAAATAATCAAATTTATTACAATCAATTCAATACAACTAACTTGGTTTCATCATAATTCTGGCCTACTCTTTAATAACGGTACTTTCTTGTTTTTCTCGGTTGAATAGACTCCATTTCATTTAGCTTCAATTTTCATTTCATTTTAATTTTTTACAATTCTAGCCTACTTGTGTATTGTTCTTGTTTATTACTTTCTATGTGTTCATGGTTATTGGTTCTTGATTTTGACACTAATTATTCCTTGTTGCTCCTCCCACCAGTGGGCGTGACTTGTTAGGGCCTTCAGTCAACCACAAACCTTCAATGAAGGTCAGCCTATGAGAGGCACTTGCACCCTCAGCCAATAATATCATTCTGTGATTAGTATAAATTTAGCTACTCTGGTACCAAAACAAAACATTTTACATGCATTTGCAAACAATGAAAATATTCATTTTATTATATGGAGATTTGATAGAAATAATTATAATGACATATAAATATTGCTCTATTTTATAGTCATATCGCATTTCAATCATCTTCCTATCAATTATAAACTAGGGCTTATAGCTGACGGGGACGAATTTGGTAAGAAATCATATTTCAAGTCAGGAGCAGAAAAACTCCACATTATCCAGCTTGAAAAAATGGTGTAGGGTTCAAATAAATCATTCCAACTCCACCAATTATTAGAGAGACAGCGCACTTGATGATGCAATTCTTATCTTTCACATAAAAACAACACATTCATATTTACCCCAGCGGGTGTTTTTTGTAGAACACCTTGTGTATCAGCAATGCGCTATAAGCCCGGATGGTCAGACAAATGGAGTGGTGTGTGGTGTGTGTGTGTGTGTGTGTGTGTGTGTGTGTGTGTGTGCGCGCGTGCATAGGTGCAGACACCACGGGTGGACAAAACGCCGCGCGTAGGGATGCACGTTCCACGGGATAAATCACCACCGAGCAGCGTAGGGGTTGATCGTGTACGCACTATGAGATATGGACTTATATTTCATAGCTTTTCCATTGAAAAGATTTCAAATATTCCATTGAGTTGCAGGTTTGGCAACCACTGATGGTGTCGAGAAAATACACTGCTGGCATCCCTAAATTTGAATCGATTTGCAACTCCACATACCATTTCTCTTTTCATTCCATTGTGCGTACCTATTTCTTTTTTCTACTCACCTCTGTTCGAAAACAATATCTATGGTCGCGATGCCAAATATTTCTCATAGTGATTTGATTTGTGGTCTCCCATTCATATGTATATATCACCCATATATATATATACACTTCCATTCGAAATATGTGAACTTTCTCTTGCAGCATCGAAGGTTATTAGGATTCCAAATGCGCGTGGCAAGCTGTATTGCTCCTGGTGTTGGTTTTGTACAAAGTATGGTGAGAGTTCGAATAGATACTTTTGTATAAAAATAATATTTATAACTTTCTTTGTAGTGGCGAAAGTGATACGAAATTGTCACAACCACATACTTGGAAAAACTAGTTTCGGTTGTTACACCATTATCAATCTCAATCAAACTCTTTAATTGAGATTGATAATGGTGTAACAACCAAAAATAGTTTCTCAAGTTTTAATAAATGTGGTTGTGACAATTTCGTCTTATTATTCATAATATTTATAATACTGTATTTCAAAACACATCCTGGATATTTAAATTTCAATTCTTTCTCTAATTTTCCCCCAACCAAACAGGTTTTGTAACCTTTGCAACTCTCAAAATATTATTGTATTGTTGTGTAGTGAAAATAAAATTTAAATTCATATCCAAGATCTTCAAGACGAATGACTCATCCACCTTCTTTGTAGAGCATCGTCTACTAATTTCAAGTTTTCTGTTTTACGAGTGATGTAAAAGTAACTATGCAATACTGTTCGAAGGATAATAGAGATTACTCCCAAATACTCGTACTCGTTTATCAACAAAACCAATTCTCATCTTCAGTGGAATTTCCCTTTCTCATGTACTTTCCCTACATTGTAATCTTACTTATCCTTTCACATTTTCCTATAATATTCAAAGTTTAAAATATTAAAGTACCATGTCAAAGTTTAAGCACCATGACTTGAATTCATTTTGGGACAAAAGAGAGGAAGTGAGAAAAGAGAGGCGAGAAAGCTTGCAATCTTATCTACTACTTCATAAATTCAGAATTCCTCAAGATTATCTAGTACAACATTTATTAGTTTAAGAAATTAACAAAATTAATATAATGTGTGACGTATTTCTAATATTCATAGCTTTATTATATATTGAGCTACTAATATTATTTATATTGATTAATTTTGTATAAAAATAGGGGAAGTGATAGCCGCGAGCCGTAGGAGGTATCTGTTCAATCAGATAGAGATAAGCTGCGTTATCGTAGGTCCTGTTTGTAACGGTGATCGGCCAGCAAAAAAGACACTGTTCTCTGCTGTAAAATCACTTCCCGGTGGTTCAGAACCCATCTAAAACTGTAGGTCCAACTCATTACCCACGTACAGGTCTCAGACCTATGTGGGCTTCATCCTCAAAAAACAAAAAAAAAAGATAAATATTATGCATCAGATGGTTGGTAGTTTCACTTATACAGTATAATTCAATCTATAGTCAACTGACCGGGAAAAGATACTACATGAAATTTACGATTTAACAGTAGTTAAACAATTTAACAGTAGATAAACAATTTAACAGTAGTTAAACAATTTAACAGTAGTTAAACAATTTAACAGTAGTTAAACAATTTAACGGTAGTTAAACAATTTATCGGGAGCTAAACAATTTAACGATAACATTTTAAAATGTTATCAGAACTCGTTTCAAAATTTGATTTTATATTCATGTTTATGAACAAAATATTCTGTTATTCATCTATTAATCACACATAAAATGAAGATTTATCCATTCTATTTCCTGGAGTTGAAATGCAGAGAATGTTATGGATTGAAGGAAAGTTCATTCTACATAATTAAAGGATCTCTCAGGAGATAGGGTGGGTGATTCATGCTGAGTATTTTAGTTCCCCCTGCACCTAGAGTGCCCTGCAGGGGATAACTTTTGCAGAAAGCTACCCGGAAGTGTCGGAGTGCGGTGGAGGGGATTAACGCGACAACACAAAATGGGGAATTGGGGGAAATGTTAAGTATGGGCCTACTGGTTAGGGGGAAGAAGGGGTCAGATCACCGTTCACATTCATTGTGAAAGGGTCAGAAACGTAACGCAGCGGGCAATATGAAAAGAAGGCTGACAAAAGGAGCGAACCCAGTAGCAAGCAAAGCATTGCTGAGTTCTAAGCCGTCCTCCACATCCCACTATACCGTACTACTTGGGGAAGCCAGATCCGTTTCAGCCTTTCGCCCTTAGTTACTGTTGGTGTAAATTGAAAGGAAAAGATTCGAAAAATATGAAAATCCGAGGAAATACTTCGTTGAGACTGTGGGAACAATTGAAAGGCCGCATGAATAACGGGGTAAAAAATATGAATAAAATAATAAGTGTTTTGTTCAAGGACGGCATAGAACTTAAAACGCCAAGAAATAGAAAATAAGTATTTGCATTCTGGACAAACTACACTCATTATTATTTTCACTCATTGACAAACTACACATTATTATTTTCACTCATTGACAAACTACACATTATTATTTTCACTCATTGACAAACTACACTCATTATTATTTTCACTCATTGACAAACTACACATTATTATTTTCACTCATTGACAAACTACACTCATTATTATTTTCACTCATTGACAAACTACACATTATTATTTTCACTCATTGACAAACTACACTCATTATTATTTTCACTCATTGACAAACTACACTCATTATTATTTTCACTCATTGACAAACTACACATTATTATTTTCACTCATTGACAAACTACACTCATTATTATTTTCACTCATTGACAAACTACACATTACTATTTTCACTCATTGACAAACTACACTCATTATTATTTTCACTCATTGACAAACTACACTCATTATTATTTTCACTCATTGACAAACTACACATTATTATTTTCACTCATTGACAAACTACACTCATTATTATTTTCACTCATTGACAAACTACACATTATTATTTTCACTCATTGACAAACTACACTCATTATTATTTTCACTCATTGACAAACTACACATTATTATTTTCACTCATTGACAAACTACACTCATTATTATTTTCACTCATTGACAAACTACACTCATTATTATTTTCACTCATTGACAAACTACACTCATTATTATTTTCACTCATTGACAAACTACATTCATTATTTCACTCAATGTTACACTAATGTATTTTTTATATTTCTTTCTAGTAGTCCAATGTATTAAACTGTGTATCTATGGCATATTGCTTTAGTGCACTGTATTAGAATGTGTATTGATGGCATATTGTTTGTACATGTGTGAGTCTAATACATAAATTGAATTGAATATTGTATTTGGAATATATAAAGTCCAATGAATTCATGTTTTTAATCTGATAAACAGAAACTAATATGGGAGAAATAGAAGAAAAGCCTGGATTTCTTGTTCCATGACGAACTGTGTTGTTAATATTAACAGAATTTGCTAATTTCGAATTCCTTTAATTGCTATTACTTTATACTGAAGACTTCCGCAATGGCGGATATTGACAACAGCATTGAACAGCTGATGGGAATCGATGAATGCTACTGTACAAAAAGCTGTTCCCATCAGCTGTTCAATGCTGTTGTCAATATCCGCCATTGCGGAAGTCTTCAGTATAAAGTAATAGCAATTAAAGGAATTCGAAATTAACAAATTCTGTTTATGTATATTTGTCAGTTTATTCAATTGTCAGTCACTTCAAACTAACTTGTGAGATACGAGCCGATATGGCCAAGTTGAAAATGAATGCTGCTGTGCAGAAAGGTCTCCATGGTCTAGTGGTTGAGGGCGCTCAACCGGCAATTGAGAGGTCCGTGGTTCGATTCCCGGTGGTGACTGATATTTTTGTACAGTAGCATTCATCGATTCCCATCAGCTGTTCAATGCTGTTGTCAATATCCGCCATTGCGAAAGTCTTCAGTATAAAGTAATAGCAATCAAAGGAATTCGAAATTAACAAATTCTGTTTATGTATATTTGTCAGTTTATTCAATTGTCAGTCACTTCAAACTAACTTGTTAATATTAACTTTTCAAGTGAATTCAACGACTTGCTCCTACTCTTGGCAAGCACTTGAATTCACTCAAAAAGTAAAGAAGAAAAATAAGGGTATAATCTTGTTTGATTATATATTATATGCAAATAATACATCATTTTAAATATTTTTTTCAAACGATTTCTGAGATATCTATTCTTAAATCTGATGAAACAAAAGAGGGATTGTTTTTCTTCTCCATTAAAATTAGAAAAACTATATTAAAATGGTTATTACTGCAGTCAGTCTCGTATAAGCTACACATAATGTAAATTTAGAGAAGTAAAATTCTTAAATATTAAATATGAATAGGCAATGGACATGAAAAATGAATAGAAAATGAATTTAAATGAAAAATGTATACTGGTACTAATAAAGTACCACTTGATATTAGGCCTATTAGATGTGACCCATACAATTTGATTTGAATTCAAAATATGAAATTGTGTGTAAATCAGTCAGAAAAATCATAAGCGAGGCATCACTAGTTATTAGTTCAAAATTTAATCATGAATTTAAATTTCATAATTCCAGAGAAAGACAATTTTGTCAGTTCAGAAAGTACCACAGCAGTTTATAAATGCTAAGAAAGCTGATATAACTGTTATTTAGTAAAAGTAAACCTTTCAACCTCTTGATGACATCAGGGAGGACAACTGAAAAGATTTCATACAATAAACTTCCTCTGAGAGACCGAAAGTTTCTCACAAAAGATTGAAAGTATGTGCTTTTACGGTGTATCAGTCCTGCAAGTGACACACGAGTGCCAGGAGCTCACAAGCAACCGAGCTGAATTTCTCTGGAAGTAGTTAACACTTCAGTAGTTCATTTCACTTTCTTTGTAGTGGCGAAGGTGATATTGTGGAAGATATCTCTAACTGTGACAACTTCATGTCTTATTATTCATTATTGATTTCATTTCATTTCACTTTTCGTACAACACACAAAGTACATTGAATAGTGCCATAGTTCGCAAGAATTTTTACATATTCATATTATTCCTAGATAGAAACACTCTACACATGTTATTACTGTGCGAGACTAAGCTCCGTGTCCCTGACGGCTGAAGAGGAGAGACGAAAAATGCTGTTCTATACTGTGCAGCACGGACGCACGCACAGAGACGCACAATTGCATTGCTTTTGCGATGACGTAGTCACGTCGTGCATTCTTCCGAGGGACACGGAGCTCAGTCTCGCACTGTAGTAGAAGTATAAAATACTTTATGTAAAAACTTATATTATTAATAAGATACAAATACTTGTTCCTACGATGAAAAAGGATAAAAGCCAACCCAAACAATGATTTCGTTCATAATAACAAATATATTCATTTTCAGTAATAACAATTTTACAAGATAAATTGTGTACAGTATATGAAATGGATGCCAAAATTTGAAAAAAGTTCACAATGCTTTAGCCTATTTACTAGTAATTAGTTATAAAAATCGTGAATTTAAATTTTACAATAACAGAGTGAGAACATTTGTTTATTGAAAGAAAAAATTGTTTTTACAACTTTATAAGCACTGGCAAGGGAATAATTCCTGTAAAAAATATGGGGAATCTAATATCACACTGTATTTCTATTCAAATGATGATTTTTACTCAAACTGGAGATAATGGCACTGTATTTATATTTAAATTATAATTTCCACTCACTTATACAGAATATACTGGAGGGATGCACTTCACTTCTGAAGAGAAACTACATAAGCAATAATTAGAAATGTATCCCTCCAGTATCTCCAGTATAGGTGAGTAAATATCATAATTTAAATACTGACAGTGTCAGTTTTGATATTAGATATCAGTTTTGATATTGTCCACAAAGTATTTCTTCATTGAAAAAAAAAGAAAATATGGGGTATTATTCATGAAAAATAAACCTGAAGGCTAGAATTTTCATGAAAAATTGAAACAGAACGAATAATAAGACGAAATTGTCACAACCACATTTATTGAAAATATTGAGAAACTAGTTACGGTTGTTACACCATTATAAATCTCAAACCACTACAAAGAGTAATTATGATTAAGATTCTTCAACACTACAAAGTGGTTTGAGATTGACAATGGCACAAAAACCGAAACTAGTTTCTCAATATTTTCAATAAATGTGGTTGTGACAATTTCGTCTTATTATTCATAATGGATACCTTCCACAATATCACCTTCGCCACTACAAAGAAAGTTATAACAGAACATTAATAATTATCAAGGTTGTTGAAAACAAGATTGTTCCGATTTTTGAGCTGGAAAAAAGTGGGAGTATGTCGTTTTTCAGTTCAATAGTATTAAGTATCCCATATCAAACAATGCCAGCTAATCAAGGTGGAGATTCAAATCTGTGATAAATTAAGCAAAGATTTGAGATCTGATCAGAGTGATGTCATGACTTTTCTATATTGCTGATTTGAGCGAGTTATGGAACAACATTCCTTTATCAAGGCTGTGCGCAGGGTTTTTGGTCATAATTTTTTTTTCGAAGTTCATTGTATTGGATATTATTAAGTTATTGGAATGCTAACTATTGCCATGAGAAATTATTTTTTTCATCAAATATTTTATGGAATATGAGAGTTCAAAGTTGAAATTTTTCGGTTTTTGGGGGCAATTGAACTCACCTACGAGTAATTTTAAACATTTGATAAATTTTTATAGCTGAAAGACACCCTAGGGAAAAGAATGACACATTTTTCATTTCAATTTAACAATTGGTCTTTTCAAAATAATTTTTAAAAAAACTGAAATTTTTTGCATGTTTTAAAACATTTATTTTGAGAAAACTAATTGTTTGATCAGAATGAAAAATAAATGTAATTTTGTTCCTCAATATGTCTTTCATTTTAAAAAAATTATCAAAAATTTAAAATAACTTTTTTTTTTGAGGATGAAGCCCACATAGGTTTGAGACCTGTGCGTGGGTAATGAGTTGGATGATGGTGATTGATGAGTTGGACCTACAGTTTTAGGTGGGTTCCGAACCACCGGGAAGTGATTTTACAGCAGAGAACAGTGTCTTTTTTGCTGGCCAATCTAATCGGTCACCGTTACGAACAGGACCTACGAGAACGCAGCTTATCTCTCTGATTGAACAGATACCTGCTACGGCTCGCGGCTATCACTTCCCTAGTAGGGGAGTGATAGCCTTGTAACCGAGTAACTTGTAGGGGAGATCAATTGCCCCCCAAAACCGAAAAATTTTAACTTTGATCCCCATATTCCATAAATTATTTGATGAAAAAAAATTCTAATGGCAATAGTCAACATTTCAATACCTTGGTAATATCCAATACAATAAACTTCGAAAAAAAATTATGACCAAAAACCCTGCGCACAGCCTTAACCTTGAATAATTAACACCTCAAATAATCCCCAAAAAGTTGAAAAATCCCCCCAATTCCAACCCTAAACGGACCCCTATAATCAAGCTTATAATCGTTATTAACATCGATAGTACCACGCACCAAGAGTTCATATAAGGATAAAAACCACTGCAGTCTGAAGAAATATTATAATTTTATTCAAATAATTAAAAATATGAAATGTGACTTACTATATTGGAACTACTTTTTTCAATACACAATGATTGGTCATTGTGGTCTGCCTTGAACGAGCCAGGATGCATGTGACGATGGGAGTGACCCTTTGCTTTGGTCGAGTGTGGCATGCCTCCAGCATGCACAGTACACCACGTGACCGTCTGCACTCAGCAGCCGCCGAAGCCTCACGCCTGTGCAGCAATCACGTACACTGCGCCTAATCCCCGTTCGAAATTTATGATTGATAAGCGAAAAAAAGTTTTTAATCCCCCGCATAAATCAACACCCAACACCCAACGCACGACGGCCAACGCCGTGTCACCGCGTGTTACAGATTACTCTTTGTTTGCTTCCCGGCATTAAATTGAATTTGAAAAAAATCTTCATCGATGAAGAGGGTGAGGCTGTGGGTGAGGACCAGCTTCATACTATCCGTTTCTTTCTCTCGAAATATTTCACATTTTTCCAACCTAACTATTCATTCACTATCCCTTTCTTTTCTACTTACTCCATATATTTATTCGGAGAATGCTGAGGACATTCATGATAGTTGGTTAGGTCATTTCTCACTCCATATGTTACTGTTATTTTGTTAATGTGTTAGAATTTTTATATTTTATTGTATTTTCTTAAATGTATATTGCCAGTTGTAATGACTTTGGTGAGAAATAAAGAAAAATTGAAAAACAACAACATTAATGATAAATTAAAAATTGATGAATATGCTATTATTTTTTTTAAAATTAAGTTGATGATGATGCCCCGTATAGGTCTGAGACCTGTGCTTGGGTAATGAATTGGATGATAGTGGTTGATTAGTAAAAGTTGGACCTACAGTTTTTGGTGGGTTCCGAACCACAGGGAACTGATTTTACAGAAGATAATACTCTTTTTTGCTGGCCAATCTAATCGGTCACCCTTACAAAGAGCGCCCAGGAGTTTCGGAAATTATCTCTGATTGAGATACCTGCTACAGCAAACTTGGAACTGCTATCTCATAACTCTTCTATTATTTTGTTCTCACAGTACCAATTGTTTGCTCTCATTAAGTTTCTCTCTCTTACACACATTCGTTTTTTTTTTGTCGCGCTCTCTACTGTTTCAATTCCTCTTTCACTACGTTCTCTTACTTCATGATCTATTTCTTACCCTTACTCCGTTTTTTACTCTCTTAAAGGTACCCTGTCACACCATCCCTTTCGTATTCATAATCTATTGTTTCTCAGTCTCACTCAGTTCTTTCACTCTTCCACTCTTACACTCTTTCACTCTCTCCGTTGTACTCTCTCTCTTAACATCTCCTTCTTATTCCTTCTTTCTCTTTCTTCGTATTTAATTTTTTCACCCCTCAGAGAAATTGAATGGTATTGCAATTTGTATCTTAATGTTATTATATTATTACTAATTATATAGTCTCTCAGTTCAAAGTTATCAAGGTAAAGTTTGAATGGAAGAATTTTTGTCCAGACTTCGCCCTTATTACGTAAATGCTTCATATGAAATCTCATTGTGAATATTCAAACTTTTTCTCATATACAATCTATTGTGTTGTTAATAATATGCTTTTTAATCAGTTACAATTGAATTTGGTAAATTTACGTAAATAAAGTAATTTTATATTATCTTAACTTTATCTTATCACCCCTTTTTTCTTCTGATGTAGTTGAATCGCAACCAATTGCATGATCGATTACCGGTAATGCTATTTAAAAAATTATCAATTATTCATGAATTGCTCTTTTTCGAATCTCCTGTCCGTCCGTCTTTTTTTTGAGGATGAAGCCCACATAGGTCTGAGACCTGTACGTGCGTAATGAGATGAATGATGGTGATTGATGAGTTGAACCTACAGTTTTAGGTGGGATCCGAACCATCGTGAAGTAATTTTACAGCAGAGAACAGTGTCTTTTTTGCTGGCCAATCTAATCGGCCACCCTCACAAAGATGGCCCAGGAGAACGCAGCTTATCTCTTAAATTTCAAGCTCTTTTGATGCTCTCATGTTCTTCGAATTGATTTCGAACCTTTCTTTATTGTTGAAAATAGTCTTTACTGAATATATTTGTTTGTTTGAACATGGAAGAAAGGTTCAAAATCGATTGATGAAGCATGGAATCATGATAAATAAGCATGCGATCCAAAGCAAATGAAAGAAGAACGAACTTTATATCGTATAGAAAATGATGGGGGACTACTGACTTGAATACTCTAGATATCAGGAATTCAAATTTTGAAATAGAAAATACAAATAGTAAAAGACAAAAATACGTTTATCTAATATAGAAATGATAAACAGAATTTATTAATTTCTAATTCCTTTAATTGCTATTACTTTATACTGAAGACTTCCGCAATGGCGGATATTGACAACAGCATTGAACAGCTGATGGGAATCGATGAATGCTACTGTACAAAAATATCAGTCACCACCGGGAATCGAAATGATAGTATAATCACCAATTTTTTTCAAAATCTGAAGAATTGTAACTGCAATGAGAAAGAATGAACTATAGGGGGAATCAAAATAAATTTTTTCAAAATCTAAGAATTCCATATGATGGAAAAGGATAAATACTTACTATTACTCAGAATCTAAGTTATCTAAGAATCTAAATCTGAGTTACGATTGCATCAGGTTTGATGCAATCTTTCATCATGTTTGGAAGCTTTTAGAGTCGATTGACACCTGAGGATATAAGATTTCACTATTGCTGGTAGCAGACACCTCCTTTGTTTCCTCCTGTGATAAAAATCAAAGAAGGGAGGAGCCGTGAATGAGGGCCGTCCTTTGAAGTTGAGTTGCACGGTAGTCATCGTTTCGGAATGGCGAACCCTTTCAGACGCCGCAACCGCAGGGGAAGGTGGTAGTTTCGGGTACAAAGTATAATATATATATATGTGTGTGTGTGTGTGTTTGAGTGTGTATTAGTGAGTGTATGAGTGTAAGGGGTTGGTTGAGCAAGTCATTGAAGAGGAAAGCGATGAGTAGACCAGGATGTAGCAGCGTCTAGAGTGAAAACTATTCTGCACCACTTTCCTACCAGGGTCAGGTTATGCTAAAAGGGAGAAGGTAGCGAACATGAGCTCCAACCGAGGTTGACGTCGTTGCAGTAAAAGGGTGCCGCAGCGCACAGACTAGAGGGGTAAGGTTTCTGTGAGCCACAGTCACCCTGCTTAATTACAATCCTTGTAGGGTCGAGCATGAGGACGAGGAGAGCCGCTTAGCTACTGTGTACAGCATCAACAGCTCTGCTCCTGTTCTACACTTGGTGCCAAGCTGCGAACAAGCTCTTCCTCCGCTAGATTAGATCCGAGCCGGGACCTCTCAAGCAACCCGGAGGACCAACAATACCGATGGATAAACGTTGCTCTATAGCTACTACCATCAACATTGTATCGATTTTAGTTGGGTAATAGCCACTTCATTGTCTGCTTTTCAATTGTGTTCACTCAGATCTGTTGTTGGAAATCCCTTTCGGTTATAGTCTTAGCCATCTTCTTATTATATAATGTTTGATAAATTAGAACACAAAAACTCATTATTCCTAATATCAGGCGTTGTGTTTTGGCAATGTCATTGATTATAAAGAAATATTTCATAATGCTCATGGAGTTTGTGATAACATGACTTTCTTGAATCAAATGTTAAAGAATGTCTTGAATGTATATAGTGTAACTATGGTAACTAGAGTAGATTTTGGCTCAGAAATTTCAAAATTCAAATTATATTAATCTTTTTTGGACTGTGATGGTGTAAAATCAAAATTACGGTAATATCCATTTTCTAAGAAAAACTCGTGAATTGTGCTGCAATGTGAAATTTTTTGTGAAACTGACCTAAGCAAGGATTTCGATTCTAATTTTAAATTTTTTGAAACGCAATTTTGGGAAATAGCCTGTTGTATTCACAGTGATGGTATGTTAGTTAAATTAATATAAAAATAAATGAAAAAACATGTAGGATGAGACATTAAAGTAGACTAAGAAATATAATATTCATGTCATTAACGCACAAGCAATACAAAATTAAACAAGTATTAATCCATTACATGAGGTCATAATCGATAGTTCTTCACTTCCCATCAGGTTGAATAATCTCTTGTGATAATAATTCTTATTCAGGCATTAGAACATATAATAATACGTTATTTTTGTATTTAAAAAAATTGGAAATTCCACATCGCTTTGATGCTATGGTTTTGAAAAAATAATGGACTAAAAACTGTAAATTGAATTTGAGTGTCAATCTGAAACTTTTATAGTTGAAAAATCTCAAAATTAAGTCAAAGTTTCGACTGAAATTTTCAACTGAGTATGTTGCCATGAGCATTGAAACCGTGGGTGGTTTGTATGTTAAATCAAATATAACGTAGAATTGTCTGTTTTTTCTCTATTTGATTCAAATAGTACAATATATCTGAAGAAAGCGTCAACTATCGATTGATATTCGAACCTTAATATTCTGGGAAGTGATAGCCGCGAGCCGTAGCAGGTATCTGCTCAATCAGAGAGATAAGCTGCGTTCTCCTAGGTCCTGTTCGCAACGGTGACCGATTAGATTGGCCAGCAAAAAAGACACTGTTCTCTGCTGTAAAATCACTTCCCGGTGGTTCGGAACCCACCTAAAACTGTAGGTCCAACTCATCAATCACAATCATCCAACTCATTACCCACGCACAGGTCTCAGACCTATGTGGGCTTCATCGTACAAAAAAAAAAAAAAAAAAAAAATCATTAATCTTTGCTCCTTATTTATTTATATAGAAAAATTATTGGTACAGTCGGCTGGCAATTCAAGGAACAACAACACGTCAGAGTTTAAATTGACAAGTCCAAACATAATAACACACAGTGATGATCATACTACTAAAGCACATACCTAATAGACAATTTAAAAATGCGAAAATTCGAAAACCTGGAAGGATTATAAACAAAGGTCAAGAAGAGTAAGGTTAAGTAAGTTTGTATGGAATGTGCAAGAGTTTCACATATATCATCCCTTTTCATTAGAATTTAGTTATTCCAAACAAAAACTTCAATCACAAAACAAGGCACAGTTCTTTCTTAAAAATCAATTGGGCTATTATGAATTACTTTGTAAATAATCCTTACTGAAAGCTAATATTTGCTTCCAAAATGATTAAAAAATATTATCGGCAACAAAGATTGGAAAAATGTGAAGGATTTATTTCCCCCAATGTAACTAGCAAATTCCTCAGTGACAACTGAAAAGCATCGTTTGTTTGAACACGTCATTCGATGTCTTTTATTCTCAACATTTTTCCATTTGCGAACACGAAGTGTACAGCTGCAGGAACCAACAACAATGCAGTAGTTTACACGGCGCCTCGCGTTTAGCGTTGCGAATTCAGAGGGCGCGATCCGGCATCTTGGTTCCGCTTCCTTCTCGCTGACGTGAATGAATATTTGCCGGGTTGTTCTGCACCGCAATGGTGGTGTTACGGGTGTTGGATGTGCCCCCAAGGTGCAGGTGCCCTATTGGAAGACATGTCACGTAAAAATGGTGGGATGGGGCTTAAGAAAGCCGGGGCCCCTCGCTTTAGCCGTCGGCTTCGTCTTACTCGTGTGCAGGCTTTCTTATCGCTCCCTCTTTATCACTGCTATCTTGCACTACTGGAATTTCTTCCTTCAACGCTTGGCGTACACGAGGCGGCGTTTATGAAATGTTTAGCAAATCCAATAACTCCATTTCGCTTGCGTCCAACTGAAATAAAAGCGCAGACCGTTGATGGAATTCCAAATGGCTCGCTCGTCCGTCTGTGAGTCTGTCCACACAGACGTAAAGTAACGGTCCAGCACTCACTCAACCCTTCCACCCCAACTCCTAACACGTGATAACCACGCTCGAACACAACTCTCCTTTGGCACCCTTTTTTCTCTGTCAAACGAAATAAATCAACTGTTAACGTTGTTCCACTATGAGACTCTAGTTCGCCTCAGATAGAAAAATTGAGCGTGGCAAGTTTTTTCTCTCTTTTTTAATCAACTACGTTATACTCTTCCAATTCAGTGATGGAAGAGGAACAAAGAAAGATACTCTCGCCTGTTTTGACTTGATGAGAAGCGGGAAAAATCAAACGTCGAACAGATATCATGCAAATTCGATCAGTCGGCTTCAGCTCTGCAATGGCCACCGACGGATGTCCTAATTAATCTGACGCATCCGTCATGAAAATTTGTTTTCCATCCGACTTCAATTTGGCAGCCAGACTCAATCAGCCATATCTTGCGTATTGTGTCCAGCGATCATCCAATTTCCAAAATTGTATGAACAAAAATTAGCCATGATTCATATACAGTTCTTCTACTGTGAGGGAATCATCATAGTAAGGGACTTATAAATCAAAATAGAGGACTCAACTTCTATGACTCCCTGGACGATACTACATGTAAAATTCCAACAATGATACTTTTGTGATGTTTTCCATGACGAAATACTTAATGAACAATCTAATATTAAAACTGACACTGTATTTCACTTTTAAATAATGTTTTACTCACATATATTGGAGATGCTTGAGGAATGCATTTCACTTGCATTCATTTCTTTTCATTTCTTTTTAGAAGTGAAATGCATTTCTCAAGCATCTCCAATATATGTGAGTAAAACATTATTTAAAAGTGAAATACAGTGTCAGTTTTAATATTAAATAAGACTTCGATGAAAATCGTACATTGCCAAAAAGATCGTATTTTTTTCGGAGGAGGAAGCTCACATATGTCTGAGACCTGTGCGTGAGTAATGAATTGGATGATGGTGATTGATGAGTTGGACCTACTTAGGTGGGTTCCGAACCACCGGGAAGTGATTTTACAGCAGAGAACAGAGTCGTTTTTGCTGGCCAATCCAATCGGCCACCCTTACAAAGTACAAAGAGCGCCCAGGAGTTTCGTAGCTTATCTCTGATTGAACAGATACCTGCTACATTTATTTGATATAAAGTATAATACCCAGACTTACGCCTGCATGCTTCCTTGACACAATTGTCATGAAGTCATCTAGCGGTAAAAACTAATAGATTAACAAAAATAGAAAATAGAAAAGAAATAAATGTATTGCCAAAGTATTTGTAATTGGGGCAATACAAGTACTATTAAAGGTTAATATTAAAGGTCTATATTAAAGGTCTATTTACTATTAAAGGTCAACAAGGTAAAAATTAAACAAATTTTATAGAAAAAAAAGAGGAAAAGCAAAAAAGTATTCATCACACTGCAGTTATACAAGTTACTGCAATAACGTTCAATGGCTTATTGAAATATTTCATTATTCTAGTTACCTACCATTTATATACGATTTTCGCTTTTTTCAACAAATATTCATAAAAATATGGTAGGGGCTTGATTACACAAGGATAGATGGAGCTTGGGACAGCCCAAAAATTGTATGTGCTTTACCTATTTACAGTATATGGTATGCAGTATATGTATGTACTATGTACAGTATATTTCTCTAGTTTAATGAGCCTATACTAATGAATGATTATTTTTTATAGATTACGTCTTTGAGACTCCAGTTAAGGAGTATAAGACAAGTCAGATCAACAATTATACTTTTATACACTAGTTACCATAATTACTACATCAATTTGTCGGGGTGAGGCTTAATTTTGATGTGAAAGAAACTCTTGTACACTATAAAAAGCTTCATCAACTAAATATTTTTTTAATTGTTTTTAAAATATTAATTTTCAAGACTCTTCAAAAACTGCGGTAGCTTGCTGTAGAGTTTCATACTCTTTTGAAAGAGTATCTAGGAGTTTTATAAGCTGATACAATAATAATCTGATATTGCATTCATGAAATATAGAGGACATGCGATAGGTTGGCTATTATTGAATGTGGCCAGTAATTTAATGGAATTGATATCTGTGATCAATCCTTTTGTTCATTACATTTCCATAGAATTACTAGTGATTCACCAATAATGATCTATTATTTTTTAGAATTTTCTTTTGATTTTCTCAAAATCATTTTGATAATAGAGTAGAACCCGAAAGTAATTTGCATGATTGATTTTGGATTGAATGAGCTTATTCTTCTCAAATGATGATTCCCTTCTTCACGCGATATTCGAATAAACTTTCACCAGTAGCCCCAATACTCTGAGTAGTTTGAGATGAGATAATTTGGTTGATTGAGGGCTTGGAAGAGCTCTAGAACTAGATTACAATGGAATAATCCTTGCCAAAAATAAAAAAACCAGACCGTTACGAGAACTGTAATGCACAACAAAAGTGGGTTTTGGTTTTTGTTGCCGTAATTTCACTCTTACAATCTAAATTACCATTATTTTTGACATCGATTCAAGCTAATCCATCTTCACAAGTAATCCTGATAACATTGCAAAGAAATAATGGCACATGTCAGAAATAATGTCATGTTATCCTCATTCACAATGTGGATAAACGCAATTTGATCAACGCTCCACTAGATTACTCTAAAACTATTATGAAATAGGTACAAAATGACCACAGTGAGCTTCATGAATACAAGTTCTACTACTAAATCCAAATTGCAAATAATAGTCTATCTATTTTGTTTTTATCTCATCGCACAATAACGAACGCATACACTTAAGCTCAAGATAATAATCTGATATAAAAGGAGATAATGATAAGAAGTATAATCGATCTCGAGCTGGGATGTTTTCTTTTTAATCTTTCTTTGTAGTGGCGAAGTTTTTAGTTATTGATTTGACTCGTATTTTTACTCCTCCCACCAGGGGGCGTGACTTGTCAGCCAATCACAACCTTCGATGAAGGTCAGCCTCTTTCTCGCTTAGCCAATAGTATTGTAGCGAATATGAAATTGGAGTGAATAGAGAGAAAGAAGGCACAGTGGTTCTTGGCGTTATCTGCTATGTAAATGTTTACTTTTAAGCAATTAATTACTCTGCTTTTGACAATTTTATAGTGTTCACTTGATAATTTGTAGAATGTTCTAGTTGTTTGATTAGACATAATGGAATCTTTTCGAATATTGTAGAAAATGCTAGTTTCTTTATTTATTTATTTAGAAGATGATAGAAAAATCCAGAGATATCTCAATTATGGAAAATCATATTATAAATAGAGGGACACTTTTGTAAATGAGTTGAGTTGTCTTTGAAATTCGTCATGATAAACAAGTGTGACAGTTATGTAGTTCAGTTATTGCTCTACATTGATAAGTGGCAGTAGTGACAGTTCGCGTTAATACAGACAGTGAAATCCCGTTGGCGCTATTACAAACCATGCAATGAACTTTCGTTGTCTGTAGTGATAATTCTCTTGACAGTTCTATAGTGATAATTCTTTTACCTATTGCTGTATTACGGACTTGTGCTACGTAAGTTAATTGTTCTTCCTCGACGTTTCTTTTTGAGTATTATTGAACAGTTTATTGTACAGTTATTGTTTAATAGTAGATCGGCCTTTTGACATTTAGTGATTGATTTATGTACAGTTTATTGAAAACTCATTATCAGTTGAACAATATCGTGTTATCTGTTTTTAATTGCTTATTTTTCTGTAAGAAATTACTGAACAGTGTGAGTTGTAGATTATTTGTGTTAATAAAGTGCAAGTGATAAATTTAAGTGTTGCTAGCGTTATTTTAGACATAGAACCCGTAACAGTATCATCCATGTTCAGCATATATAGAGCTTCTCTGTACTTTAGTTTTAGTTTGATTAAGATTGATAATGGTATAACAACCGTAACTAGTTTCTCAATATTTTTTAATAAATGTGGTTGTGACAATTTCGTCTAATTATTCATCATCATTCTTTTTAATGATTTGCATTCATACTATCAACCAATAATTCCTCCCTATCACCAATGATTCCTGAAACTATTCAATATTTCAATGAATGTAATGAGAAGAACGGTGATGAAAAGAGGAGAACATGATTAGATTTGACTATAAATTTGTCGCAGGCCAACATGAAGAACATAAAATCATGGAGAAGGATGCAACCACAAAGCATGGAATTAAAATACAGGTTTAGGTTACCTTAACAGGTGTATAGGAGTATTTTAAGGTGTATGTCACCTAATTTTGTGCTCTGTTCTCTGTGGATAAAGTTCAATCACCAAAATTAATTTACAATGTGGATAAACGCAATGTTTTTAACTTGTTCAAAAAACACAAATCAATTGGAGAGATACTGTTTTCCCATTTTCGTATTCAATTAAAAATACATCATGATTAAACTTCCAAAAACTTTTTTCAATTTTTGAACAACTGTAACAGTCTCTCACGTGATTCTTACGATGAGTTATGTGTTTCTTTCGACTACTAATACATTGAAATGTTCTTTTGTTGTAAAATTTTTATTTGAGAATAAACTATCTATCTATTATTCTCCATCTTTCAATGATAAAACTAACGTTTTAGTTTATGTTTTGTTTTTGGGCCCAACCTAACAAATACGACGGAAGAATGAGATTAATTCATCTGATTTGGTCAATGGAATACGGTACTGGAAATTTAGTAAGACAAAAACACATCGAAAATAAATCCATTAGGAAGCCAACTACATGAAGTTCACCCTTGTGACTAATTTTTTATCTATCATCAACCAGCTTGAACAAACCTTTTCTTAAACTTCACAGACTAAAAATGACTCATGTTTTTCTCAACTGGTCACATTGTCTCTAAAGTCGATTGCGCGAATAGTATTGGAGAGGTTAAGCGCGCAACATTGAAGGGAGCAGGGATCAGCGAGACGTGGTCATAAATAGAGTTCCTAATCAGATTGGCGGAGGAAATTGGATGAAGAATAACAAATAAATTTTGTTCGTTTGGAAAGTGTCAGAAGGAGTTCGGAGGCACGAGAGCAATGCACAGACTGTCGACAACGCACAAGGAATAGAAACGCCTGAATGAGCGATCGTCTCGTGCCTCATCCCATTACAACCTCCCCCCCACCCCCCCACAACCACTTCCCAAGGTCAGACGCTTTTCGCCTTTTCCTCCCCCAAAGGAAATAAAGGCAGAATGCGGACAACTAAGGGCGCTTTCTCATAATGTTCTACTAATCTCCCTTCACGACATTTTGATAAAAGGGTGCATTCCGACGCTAACATCAACTAATTAAAAAATCATCTATCTTGTGCGCCAGCCAAACCCTTCTCGTATTTTCGGGTACGAATGTCTCAATGAATAGGGATCGATCGATGTTTAGAAGCATGGTTCATTTGTCAGTAAACTAAACTATGGGCTATTAAAGAGCTGTATTGATATCAGTTCCTAACCTCTAATATCTACTTTATAATTTAGTCTACTATTTGTAGTTTTTTTTTTTGTGGATTACGTCTTGGAGACTTCAGTTAAGGAGTATAAGACAAGTCAGATTAACAATTATACTATCTTATAAACAAGTTACCACAATTACTACATCAATTAGTTGAGGCTTAATTTTGATATGCTGAAAGGAACTCTTGTACACTATAAAAAGCTCTATCAACTAGACATTTTTTCAATTGTTTTTTAAATATTTTTATATTTTCAAGACTCTTTAGAAACTGCGGTAGCTTTTTGTAGAGCGCATGTGAACGCATGAACCCCTAATCATAAATTTGAGTGATTGATAATGAGTCAATATTTTGTGTCGTGTACTTTTCCACGCTGCCAATTAAATTAATGAACATTGGAGATGCAAAAGTTTCGACAGTCACGGCATTGTCATTCTCTATCAAACTAAAACTAATGTACCGGTAAAGAGTAACTCAATATATAACTTACTAATTAAAACTTTATAAAACACTTCTAAGTGGAAATTGTGACTTACGTTATGGCATGACAGCCGTTTCACTCTTTTGTTGAAAACATCGTCAGACGACCCTCAGTACCTATAGCGAGGGACGATTTAAAAAAAATAATTTGATTGCTGATGATGCCCACATGAGTCTGAAGACTTGTGCGTGGGTAATGAGGTGACTGGGTGAATGGTGAGAGTGATTTCATTCGAGTTTTCTGATATGTAATACATTTAACTTACCCGTCCTAGATGAATACTATTGATTCATAAACTGGGAGCCTCCCATTGGTCGCACTCCACGTTGGAGGCCTGCCATTGGTTGATATAAGACCCGCCCATTATTAACAAGAAATAGCCTCCCAATAATACTTGTAATGCTTATGTAGGCCAAAAAGCAAAACGTTTCAAATTGCAGCCTAATTTTAATTGAATATGGACATAAAAAATCATTTTTACTCTATCATTAAATCTCAGAAATTAATAAGAATTTTAGAGATTCAAACTTTGCTGAGCATCTGATAAATCTGAGCATAAGAGTATTTATCAATAACCACAAATTCAAGGTCACGGAAGATTCTCAATTTTTGCATTTCAACGTTGGACATTTTTGAAGCTTTGGAAATAACTAGGGCGATGAAACAATTCTGCTAATAGTTTAAACGATCAAATCTACTTCAACCAATTCAGCACTATCAACCTTGCTTTATCATAAAGTATATTAATGTCAAGATTCGCTCGTTAATATCGGTTAATTTTTCCTTTTCCTTGACCTTCATTGAGTTATTGACCTTCAAGATTTGTCAAGTTTAATTTATAGTTGATTTGTGTCTGGTCGAAAGGGCATCTGTCTTCTATGTGTTTTTCATGTCTGTTCCGTATTGGAGGCTGTTCCTTGTTGATAATGGGCGTGTCTAGTATCAACCAATGACAGGCCTCAGACGTGGAATGCGACCAATGAGAGGCTCCCATTCTTTGAACCACCAGTATTCGTCTAAGAAGTGTACATATTAAGCTACTCTGTATTTCAGTTCCAATTTGATAGAGATTGGCAATGACTATCTCTAAAGAGAGTCACTATCGAGACTAAAGTATCACGAATGTAAATTCATTAAGTGGCTGTGAAATCATCGATATTATTTGATATGGGTTAAAGAGTTTCTATGAGTATTTGTTTAAAAGTATAAATGTCACTAAAAATCGTTATGAATATTTTGAGAATTTGTATTTAAGAGTTTAAATAGATGGATTGATTTACTCTATGAATTATAGAATCATTTCGTTCCATGCAACCTATTTTTTCCACTTGCATTTAAAAAACCTAATACTAAAATGAATGAACAACTAATACTAAACCTGAATTTTTTTTTTTTTTTGTAGGTTACGTCTTGGAGACTCCCGCAGTTAAGGAGTATAAGACAAGTCAGATCAACAATTATACACTAGATACCATAATTAATTACTATATCAATTAGTTGAGGTGAGGCTTAATTTTGATGTGAAAGGAACTCTTGTACACTATAAAAAGCTTTATCAACTAAATATTTTTTCACTGGATTTAAATATTTCTATATTTTCAAGACTCTTTAAAAACTGCGGTAGCTTGTTATAGAATTTCCTACCAATATAGCTAGGTTTTTGTTTGAATAAGCTACTATTGTGACTCACCAAGTGATAATCTCCTCTGCTTCTTGTATTATAATCATGTACATCAAGATTTTGGTTAATATCATTCGTTTTTACACATAAAGTAGCTTCATACACATTTAAGCAGGGTACAGTTAGGAGACCAAGTCTCTTGAACAACGGCCTACATGAATCTAATCTATTTACTCTTTCTATACACCTAACCGCTTTCTTTTGGATATTAATACCCTATCAAGATTTTGTTTTGATGAATTACCCCATACTAAGATAGCTTACCTAATATGTGACAGTAAGAGCCCATGGTAAGCTGTAAAAAGGAACTTTTTGTCATTCAATCTAGCGAGCTGTCGCTATACTTTAGATAGATGGATTCATCTACTCTATGAATTATTATGGAATCACTTTCACCTGTGCAACCTATACTTTTCATTTGCAAATAAAAAACTTAATTTCAAAAATCATAATTCATTCTCGAACAAACACTACAGAGAATCATATCTAGATTGAGTCAGGGGTTACATTCCAATTTTTTGATTACAGATTTCTATCGCATGTTATATTCCGACACTCTGGCTGTATCATTGTTTGGTGTGTGAATGATACGAATATGACCCTATTAAACTTACAGCCGCTCCTGCTGTTTGACAGATTGACACATCGCCAACAATATCTTTCACAATCGTGTAACTAACTATTCAAACGATTTTTCTCCCGGGCAAAATGGTCGATTCAAACCAGTGAGGGATGGTAGGCTGAAACTGAATCACGAGTAACAAAAGCCTACTCACTGTTCAGTCAGCGATCTCTGACTGTACATGCTGTCACAATTCAATAATTTTTAAAGCATAACAACTGCTGTAATGCTTTCACCTGGACGCTTCATTGGTAGACGACATAAGCACGATACAAATGTAGGCTGCAGATTGACAGTTGCAACATTTGTTGATTTTTTAGGCTGATTGTACTTTGTTGAACAGTCCGTCTAAAAGAAGTACAATGTTGTTTTTTACTCTGATTCTACAATGTACTTTTTGAACAATTCGCCTAAAAGAAGTACTATTTGTAGATTTTTTAGGCTGATTGTCCCATTGTACATTGTTGTAAAATCAGCTTGAAAGGTGGTCAATTTGTCTGAATACTTTCATACAAGTTTCTTCCTAATTTGTATATTCTTCAGCATAACTTAAACTAAATGATGCTCCTAAAGTTTGATACATCTTTCATGAAAGAATATACGGCTGTTATTACTTTATCTTTCAATAATTGAGGCAGAGAGAATTAAAAGAGAGAAAAACACAATTATTGCTCGAGATTAGACCCAAATAAAAAGTCTAATACATTGCCGGTAAAAGAAAGACTTGGATCCCGAAATAAAAACAAGAAAGTAGTTGATTTCGAAATTCCTTTGCTATAAATTGTGCTGGAGACCTCCGCTAATGCGATCTACAAATGAGATCATTGTACATAATATCTTGCCCTATAAAAATAACATTATCTGATTTTTCTATTTCATCTTTGTGATGTTGATAATTTTGTTTTTAACCATTTGTATTTGTAAATTTACATGAATAAAGAAAGATAATCTAATCTAATCTACTGCGGACATTGGCAACTAATTTAAATCCCTTAAAGGGCTCGATGATACCACGATTTGAACCTTCGTGAGAACTCATAATTTGTTTTAGTAAGTTGCTACAAGGTTTCAAAAGCGAATAAAAACATCTCAGAACAGTAGAAAATCAATCAAGTACACCTCTATTTATAAATATTTTCAAAGTCCTGAAAAAACGTTCATCCTACCTGATTCAGAGTTGTAGTGACATTTGAGAAATACCGACCTGAAAGCAGAGAAAAATAATTTTATTAGAGGAAAGAATTACAATAATATTGATAACTAATAAATAATATTAATAAATAAGATAACCAACCTTTAACAGTTATGAGAGTTTTACAGAAAAAATTAATGTTCTCTAGTAATAATATTCATATAAGCAAACACATCATACATCACATAATAAAGCAGAGGACTCTTCCCTGCTCGTAAAAAAATAAAATTCATTTATTCGCATAGTTGATACAATACATCATCATCGGTTGTAATAGAAAACATTACTAAAAAATTAAAAAAGAAACAAAACTATTCAATTTCACTGTTCCAATAAATAATAATAATAATAATAATAATAATAATTCTTTATTTCACAGACTTATAAATGAAATAAAAATATAAATACAATATAAAAATATACAAAATTCATCTAACAAAATGTACAACAGGCATAGATGTCTGTGTCGAAACTCTAATTAATGTTTGGGAAAGAAAGATCCTTCAGAAAATTTATGGACCTATTTATAATGATGGATACGCACTAATCAAGAGTTGCGAGAGCTGTAAAATTACCCAAACATAGTAAGTGAGATAAAGATAAGACGTCTTAGCTGGTTATGGCATCTGGAACGGATGAGTGACTCCAGAGGTGCAAAGAAGGTCTACAGAATGAATCCAGGTGGAAGGCGATTAAAAGGAAGACCGAGAATGCGCTGGATTGATGACGTAGAGAGCGACCTGAGAAGAATGGGTATCAGAGGATGGAGAAGAAAAGCGCAAGATCGATAGGAATGGAGAGGCATATTGCAGGAGGCCAAGACTCTCAATGGGTTGTAGAGCCATGGAGTAAGTAAGTAAGTATATGTCTGTGTGAAATTAAGTACTCCCGAAGTAAAATCCTATACAATATTCGATTGTAAACTATTATGTTCATTCTTTAAGTATTTTGGCTGAACCAAAGAAACTTATCTAAAATTTAACTGTGATGTAAGTTTTCAAATCGAAAAAAAAATGATAGGGGATGATCATAGTTGATCTTGAGTAACAAAAAATTCACTTAAATTGTTCGACACAGCATACATTTCATTTTCAGGCAGCGAAAATTCAGCTGAATTCATATTTCAAAAACCATATTTTGTCAAATCACCTATGGTGAGGATGAGGCAACTGTACATACCCAGTTGTGAAAGAATGAGGGAAGGATTACGGGTGATGAGGAGAAAAATGGAGGAAGAATGATGTTAGATGTGAAAGTATTCAGTAGATGTGGGGAGTGTGGGAAGAATGAAACGAAGCAGAAAATAAGAAGCCTATTCAGTTTGTAGCTTTGTAAAGGGTTTCGGTCGAGAAAGTAATTTGATAGAAATCCAGCAGCAAATCGAATTTGGCTCTTGTGCTGTGGAAAAAGGAAAAACAAGTGTATGAGTGCGAAAGAGTGAGAGAGAAACGGATGGAGAATGAAGAGAACAAGTGGTTACAGGGCAAGAGGTGGAAAACTGGGGTATGAGGCAAAGTCGGCAAGAAAAGTCGGGCAGGTTGAGTGACAGCAGATGAACTGAACAGACTGCCAGTCAGTCAGGGAATGGAAGGCGAACCATCCCAGATTTATAAGCCCCAATAAGTTACTACCTCTGTCGCAGGAAGAGTCGGTCCCAGAAAAAACTGAATGGAAGGTAAATTGAAAAGTATTATTCATATGAAATAGCTGGCAAAGTGATTTCTGGGGCCACTTTTCTCAATTACTGTGACCGAGAACATTCCAGAAAATAGGATGTCAGGTGGAATTTCGATTCGTAGAATCGTGAAAGTGTAATCTCATTAATAGCGTTGGAAAAACAGCAGCCATATTCTATTGATTTTTTGCCTTTGCTCAGTTATTTTCCGAGTAGCACATAGCTGGAATCAATATCCTACACAATATTTTTTCAGATTCCAAACGGTTTTATTCCTGTTATCTACTTCAAGTTGAATTTATACATTTATTTTTTTGGAGGATGAAGCCCACATAGGTCTGAGACCTGTGCGTGGGTAATGAGTTGGCTGATGGTGATTGATGAGTTGGACTTACAGTTTTAGGTGGGTTCTGAACCACCGGGAAGAGACATAATGTATCATTACTGATGATTATAATAATGATGTGTATACGGTATTATAATACTGATAATGTATACTATTATGACTTACAAAAATCTGTTTTTGTGATTTCTTACAGCAGTTTTTACAAGTACTTGTATGACTATGCAATAAAATATTTCAGTATAAATTAAAAATATTTTACCAACTGAGCATGAGTTTTTCTCTTTTTTCATCTTTAGTGTTTTTTACAGTGTATCTTACATATATACTTTTAGTATATAAGCTTTATTTTGTATTGAGAATATTTATATTTAGTATATTTTACTGTAGTTTTTAGTCTACCTTATAGTGTATTTTTTCTTTTGTTCCAAGATTTTCCGTAAGTGGAGCTCATACTCACGCTCAGAAATTATAATTTATTTCTTTACTATTTTACACCTTTTTTAGGTTTATCAACTTCAATAACTTTATGGTGTCTTTTCTATTCCCAGTTCAAATCTTGGGGCCAAGGTTGCATGGAAAAATCCTTAATGTCATAGTTCCATTTCATTGAAGCGTGTGTACTTGGGTTATTCATTCTACAGAAATCTGTATTATTGTAACCAAACGAGCCTGGCAGCCGCGGTAGTGTAATCGGTTAGAGCACCTGTCTGATAGAAAGAGAAAAGAGAGACTGACTGTTACTCCCGCAGTCACTAGTTCGATTTTCTATCAGCTTTGGTTATTTAATGTAATCAATTACCTCATTAAATTACCTCTAAACTAAATTCAAAGTTATGTATACTTTCACAGGACTATTGAACAGTGTTAGGGCTACGTTTTAAAATTAAGCTCCTCAATTGATATTTTTGTATTGGAGTGAAATTCCTAGTTCAACTTGGACATAACCTTAAATTCGGATTTTTTATTTAAAAATGTGTAAAGAAAGCAGTTGTGGGCTATGCCTGTTGTATCTTTACTTGATTGTGTTTTATGTTTTGAATAAATCAATTACCCAAACACAAGTCTCAGACTGAAGTGAGCATCATCAGAAAAAAAAGAAAAATAAGTCTTTAAAAACCCAACAGATAAAAAATTGAAATTTGAGACATAATGCTAATATTTAGGTGGCTCTGGTTGATTAGCGCAGTTGATTTGAGCGCTTGTCTGTGATTAGATAAGCCTCTTGCTCGATTCGAAATCGAATCTCATTCAGCCACGGATGTTCTTACTTAACTAAATTGGGTAGTATCTTCATCTTCTTGTTTTTTAAAAAAATTATTCTGATGGTCTAATTTCTTCACATTTAGTCAATAACAAAAATTAGTTTGTAAGAGTAATAAATAGTTTGACCCACGCACAAGTCTATGACTCATGTGGGACTATCCCTTTGTTGTTGTTGTTGTTCCTCATCAGTCTTCGATTAAATCATTACCCACGCACAAGTCTCACAGAGTCATATGGGCATCAACCGTAATTTTTTTGTAGATTACGTCTTGGAGACTCCAGTTAAGGAGTATAAGACAAGTCATATCAACAATTATACAGTAGATAACCATAATTACAATATCAATTAGTTGGGGTGAGGCTTAATTTTGATGTGAAAGGAACTCTTGTACACTATAAAAAGCTTTATCAACTAAATATTTTTTCAATTGTTTTTTAAATATTTCTATATTTTTAAGACTCTTTAAAAACTACGGTAGCTTGTTGTAAAATTTCCTACCAATATAACTAGGTTTTTGTTTGAATAAGCTACTATTGTGCCTCACCAAGTGATAATCTCCTCGGCTTCTTGTATTATAATCATGTAAGTCAAGATTTTGGTTAATATCATTCGTTTTTACATATAAAGTAGCTTCATACACATATAAGCAGGGTACAGTTAGGAGATCAAGTCTCTTGAACAACGGCCTACATGAATCTAATTTATTTACTCTTTCTATACACCTAACCGCTTTCTTTTGGATCTTAAATACCCTATCAAGATTTTGTTTTGATGAATTACCCCATACTAAGATAGCATACCCAATAAGTGACAGTAAGAGCCCATGGTAAGCTGTAAAAAGTAAATTTTGTCATTCAATCTAGCGAGCTGTCGCAGGACAAACACCCCAGATGAAATTTTACAACATTTTATCAATGAATACAAACGAGAATTGTATTAATTGATTTTATTTTCTCAATGTATGGGTCAATCGTCTATCCAGCAAAACTCCTAGAAATTCAATGTTTTCTTCCTGGTCTAATTGATTATCGTTTACAAAAACGTTTATAGCCCTATCTTCATTTAAATTATGTTTGTTTTTGAATTGAAGGTATTGGCATTTTTTACTATTTATTGTTAATTTCAACCGATTTAAGAATTGGACAATGGACTGCACACCTATATGGGCACTTATTTCTAAATTATCTAGAATGGAATTGCTGAAAATGAGTTATGTATCGTCTGCAAATAAGCGGGCTCGACTACTAATTAATTCTTTAGGTAAACGGTTGACAAAAAAGCAATGGACCTAGTATTGTTCCCTGAGGCACTCCAGCTTGGACTTCTAATTAATTAGATTTATTCTTTTCTGTACTATTGCCAACTACTGTAGTTATGAGACAAATATATATTAATAGACGTAAATTATAACTTTTAATCAATTATCGGCTCTGATTGCCTTTGATAACAGTTTTTCTACTAGTTTATTCGACTCTCACCGTCGAAATTCAATAACCGGAACACACTCATTCTAATGTAGAGACGGGTTTGCTCTCCATTCATCCGATCTACACACAGACTTCAGACTCTCAAAGGCAGGCGTCTCTACCTTCCAAACATTTTCGCAGATGTTGAGCACATGTCCGCCTACAACAAACATTCCGCTTTACTGAACGTCGATCGGCTAAACAAATATGACTGTTCTGACGTTTTATTTCTTTCCTTTGCCTACTGGTTTATTTCGTCTCGCAGTTTATTCGCACGATACGATGCGCCTGACAAATCTCAAACCTTCAGTCAATCACTCAACTGTACCAACAAACATTTCAAACAGAATCAATATCGTTTTCACTGGAACCTAATCAATCACTTTCTATCGAGCTTTATCAATCCAATCCTATTGATCACAGCTATTCAATTCGAATCGATTATCGATATTAATCGATATCGATTAATCCAAATATTACGATGTTTAATAATCTACTAAGATAGTTTTGAATTTGCCACTACTCAGTTTAACTACGTTCCCATTCCATTTCTGTTCCTCTCATCCAACCTATCGTTCCTTTTCATTCCCCTCCCATACTATCATCTGTTACTGAATTCGATCAAGCTAGTCTTCGCTCGAAACGACTAAAAGATGCATGCTTCTTGTTCCTTGTGCCATTGTTAATTGTTAACGGGTTAATTGTTCGATGCTCTTATTTGCATCTCCTACATACGATATTTTTTTTAGGATGAAGCCCACATACGTCTGAGACTTGTGCGTGGGTAATGAGTTGGATGATTGTGATTGATGAGTTGGACCTACAGTTTTAGGTGGGTTCCGAACCACCGGGAAGTGATTTTACAGCAGAGAACAGTGTCTTTTTTGCTGGCCAATCTAATCGGCCACCGTTACAAACAGGACCTACGAAAACGCAGCTTATGTCTATCTGATTGAACAGATACCTGCTACGTCTCGTGGCTATCACTTGTTCAGCCTACGCCTAAAACGAAACAACTACATTGTCATCAACCTATCAACCTATGCCAAGAAACATTTCGAACAGAATAAATATCGCTGGAGCCGAATCAACAACTTTCTTTTTAGCCTAATGAGTCCTTGTTATTGATCACAGCTATCCAATTCGAATCGATTATCGATATTAATCTATATCGATTAATACAACTAATACGATATTGTTCAGCCTAGGCCTAAAACATAAAACTAAATTGTTTTATCATCCTATGCCAACAAACATTTCGAACAGAATAAATATCGCTTCAACTGGAGCCCAATTAACAACTTTCTTTTTAGCCTAATGAATCCTTGTTATTGATCCCAGCTATCAAATTGTAAATGACAATCGTTTATCGATATCAGTTAATACCAATATTGGGATACTGTTCATCAGACTGCACCTAAAACATATCAGCTCAATTGCCTTATCAACCTAATAAAACAGAAAGAAGTTCTACCTGAGTTCTAAAAAATGATTCTCCATAAGTTCTAAAGAGCTACAGTAGTTGTAATGGAGCCAGTAGCAACATGCAAATGTGTTGTGGGTTCGGATCCCAACTAAAACTGTAGGTCCAACTCAACAATCACCATCATCCAATTCATTAACCACGCACACGTCTCAGACCTATGTGGGCTTCAACCTCCAAAAAAAGAAGATATGAGCAGTTAGAAAATACATCATGCTGAGTCCTTCATTGTTCATGTAATTTGAAGCTAGGTTCTTAAAAATGGAAATAGATTATAACTACAGTATTTTAATGTTTGATCATTAGAAATGTCAACTGACAAAGTAAATAATCATTAATTGCACAAAGAGGAAAGGGCTCAAACATTATTATTGATGTATTTTCACTGTAATTTTAAGTTATGTTTTCAAAGCTTGCAATGAATATCAACAGATCAACTGCTGTATTATTATGTGTTTGTTCTGCGTAATTTCAACTTACAAAGTAAGTTAACTTTTGTTAATGAGAGAGAATTTTTTTCTATTTGATAGTAATGATGTAATCATTCAACAGATAGAATAGACATAAGTTGTGTTAATTTGGAGCAGGATAGGAGTTGTCAAGTAGTGGAATTTTCTGTTAACAATATTTTATTGATTACTTGATAAGTCTTACTATTTTAACAAGAGCTATATGAGTTGCCTGAACTTCGGATAATAAAAGGCAATCTGAAGCAAGGAAACAGTCGAATTTAGAAGATTTGTTGACTGATACCCCTGCCCATAAAGTCAAGAAGGTAGACTACTTCAATTTATTGCGTTTTCACTGTTTAAAAAGCTTTCAAATGAATTTAGAATAAGAATGTTAATATATATAAATTACATAAATTTATAAATTATATAAATTTATTGATATTAACTTGTTATGTGAATTTAACGACTTGCAGTCAAATATTCATTAAGAATAAGTAAAATTTACTTACTCTGTAGGCCGAGCGCTTTCGAATCTTTGAGATCCGTTTTCAGAGGCGTGTTCCTAGATCGTCGATGTCAGTTTTTTGGTTAGAAGAATTGACATCGACGATCTAGGAACACGCCTCTGAAAACGGATCTCAAAGATTCGAAAGCGCTCGGCCTACAGAGTAAGTAAATTTTACTTATTCTTAATGAATATTTGACTGCAAGTTGTTAAATTCACATAACAAGTTAATATTAACAACGCAGTTCGTCATGGAACAAGAAACCCAGAAATTTATTGATTTGATGGCAAGAAAGAGAAAACTCAAAATTAATTTTCATGAATACTTGAAAATCTATCGGTTTTCAGCAATTATTATCATGATTTCATTGTATAACTATTATCAATGAAAATCAGGTAATGTAAACACTTTCCCCTTATAACAGAGAGCACCCGCAGCTAAATTTACATTGAAAACATCCCGCAACCATTAAATTAATCAAATGTTTGTATAACTAACCTGTAATTGAACCCAATTTATCACCAAAGTAGAGAAGCCTGTATCAGGCCCTCACGCACTGGTAGAGGAAATTATCAAGGTCTGTCGAACCTCGTAATAGAGAGGAAACTAATAGCTACCGTTTCGTTAACATCGATCACGCTATTTACTTTTGAGGAGCCTGGGAAGAAAACTCTATTAATAAGTGAAAAAGCTACCGTTCATTAAAAGTAATTATGTTCATCAACTTTAGAAAACAATCTGGTAATAACTCAAGAGATAAACATCTTTCAAGCGAACATAACAGCCATGTGGCAGCAAGGTTGAAGCCGGATAACCTTGGAGATGACCAGTATTTGTTTCCTCCATCAAAAATTTTGATACAGCTATAGTTTTATGTGAGAATGATGAGAATATAATTTAGAGGTGCATAATAATTAGCTCTAATTTTAGCTCTAATAATTTAGTATTCTTTAATAATAATAATAATAATAATAATAATAATAACATTAATTTAGTAACATACTTTATGATATTTGAAAGCAGGAGATACTATAAAATTAAGTTCGTTACTACGCTGTTTGAATGATGAAGATGATTGAAAGAGATGATGAAAATGGCGATGATGAAGATGATGATGGTAATAAGAGAGAATGAGTGATAAAAGAGAATAAAGAGAAAGAAAGATAGAAAGATAAGATCAACAGATTAAGATAAGAATAAATAGACAAAATAGAAGGTAATAAAAGAGACACATGGGAGAAAAGGAACAGGTAAATTAGGGTGAGAAAAAGAGCGAAAATCGGAAGAGAGATAGAGTGAGGGATAATGGCAAAAAGGAATAAAGGAAGGAGCCTAGAGAGAAGTTAAAGAGAATAAAGAAGAAGAAAAAGAAGGAGCAAAAAAATAAATAGGAGTAGATAGATAGATAGATAGATAAATGACTTTTATTTGTGCACTTTACAAGTAATAAAAGTGCTGTGGGCGAAGTTGAGGCATAAGAGCCCCCTCTTCCACTTAACCCACAATATAAAGAGAAGAATAAGATGAGGAAAGAAAAAGAAGAAATGGTAAAAGAAAAAGATGAGGAAAGAAAAAAGAAGAAAAGGTAGAAGAATTCGATAGAAGAAAAGAAAGAAATCGGTAGTAAAAATTAGAAGAAAAGATGAAAAATATGGGTGGAAAAATGAGAAGATAAAAAAGAGGGAGAAAAAAAATTAATGTAAAAAGAAGGAGAAGTGGGATGCTAAATACGCTAAAGAAGAAAAAGATGATTCACAATACTGATACAAGAGGAAGTTTTTAGGTGGAAAAGTAGGTGGAGGTGAGAAGGAAGAAAATCAATTTGAGAGAAAAACAAGCAAAAGAGGAAGAACATAAAAAAGAATAAGGGAAGGTAAAGAAAAAGAGAAGAAAAATAAGTAAGAATAAAAGATAGCGCTGGAGGAGGAGGACGTGGAACAGCAGAGGAAGGAAGAACAACAAGATAATAAAGTCTATAAATAAGAGATAAAAAATTATTATTACAAAAAATATACAGTTTAGGTTAACTAGATTATATTTTATTTTTATTAAGGTGTGTCTTGATTCTTAATCCCCAGAATGTTGAAAGTGAAAATACTGAGGAAAAAGATGGAAACAAGGAAAAATTAGAGAAAAATAAGAAAGGAAAAGGTAAAGAAAAAAGGAGAAGAATAAGAAAGAGAAAAAAATAGAAAAAGGATATCAAAAGAAGAGAAAGAAGTAGAAAAAGAGATCGCTTGAGGGGAAAGAGGAATAGCATACTCAAGAACAACAACAAAAAGGTAATTATAGTCTAGAAATAAAATATAAAAATAATGATTTCAAGAAATAAATACAGTCCAGCTAACAATAAAACTTTTTACATTAAATCTTAACTTAATTCTTTATCTCCAGCTTGAAAAATCATTTTCAGGGAAACTAAATACAGGCCAGCCTAACAAGATTATATTTTATTTTTATGAAGTTGTACCTTGATTCTTTATCTCGATAATGTTGAAAGAGAAACAACTGTGTACACGTGTGTGAGTATCTGGGGCAATGGCTGATGAGACAATAGAGAGGCAAGAGAGTGAGCTGTTGAATGACGTTTGATGTGTGCCAGAGCCAGTATGGTGGAGGAGGGCCATGCGCCTATTAAGTACGAGCACCTGTGTTTTTTCACAATGGCGGGCTGGCCGGCTCCACGGACCACGGAGCCTCATATTAGAGAATATTAATGTCTTCTTACTCTAATGAGAGGTTTCGCCCGCGAGACCACCGACGAAGCTCTGTAAACAGGCAACATGAGGCAGAAGCGGCAACAGTGGGCGCAGCAGGTGAAAAATTCCGGACGGTGTGAAGGCAATTCCCCTCCCACTCCCCACCACCCCCACAACCCACCAAATAGGTCATCCTGACAATTTATTAGCCCCGTAATTCTGATACAATGGACGAGCCCCCTAAGCCCCGCACGTAACACACGAATATGGGACACAGAATTGGCTGTAAAACGACCCAACCTCCATTTTTTTTAGTAAGGAAAAGCCTTGTTATAAAAATATTATCGCCCATAAATTATGATCAGGTATCAACACGGGAAAACAAACAGACCCGAATGGAAAGAGTTACTATAATATGTGACCGTTGTAAAAAAAGGTTTTAGTGTCAAAAAACAATGACAAAGTTTCCGTAAATGATTCGGACAAACGGGTTCTTGGATTTGGGTGGAAAAATGATATATTAAATTATTAATAATAGCACGTGGTTGGTTTTAATGGTAATTTTCAACCATCAATACGACATTTGTAATACCAACCAGATTATCAAGTGATTAAGGAGGAGGAGGAGGAGAATGAGGAGGAGAAGGAGGAGGGAAAGGAGGAGGAGAAGGTGGAGGAGGAGGGGAGGAGGAGGAGGAGAAGGTGGAGGAGGAGGGGAGGAGGCGGAGGAGGAGGAGAAGGAGGAGGGAAAGGAGAAGAAGGAGAAGGATGAGGAGATGAAGAAGGAGGATGAGGTTGAAAATTCTTGGAGTTGGGTAGAAAAATGATATATTAAATTATTAATAATAGCACGTGGTTGGTTTTAATGGTAATTTTCAACCATCAATACGACATTTGTAATACCAACCAGATTATCAAGTGATTGAGGAGGAGGAGGAGGAGAATGAGGAGGAGAAGGAGGAGGGGAAGAAGGAGGAGAAGGAGGAGGAGGAGGAGGAGGAGAAGGAGGAGAAGGTGGAGTAGGAGAAGGTGGAGGAGGAGGGGAGGAGGCGGAGGAGGAGGAGAAGGAGGAGGGAAAGGAGAAGAAGGAGAAGGAGGAAGAGATGAAGAAGGAGGATGAGGAGGGGAAGGAGGAGGGGGAGGAGGAGAAGGAGGTGGTGGAGGAGGAGGAGGTGGAGGAGGAGGAGAAGGTGGAGGAGAAGGAGGAGAAGGAGGAGGAGGAGGAGAAGGAGGAGGAGAAGGTGGAGGAGGAGGGGAGGAGGTGGAGGAGGAGGAGAAGGAGGAGGGAAAGGAGGAGAAGGAGGAGGAGATAAAGAAGGAGGATGAGGAGGGGAAGGAGGAGGTGGAGGAGGGGAAGGAGGAGGTGGAGGAGGAGGAGGTGGAGGAGGAGGAGGAGGAGAAGGTGGAGGAGGAGGAGGAGAAGGAGGAGGAGGAGAAGGAGGAGGAGAAGGTGGAGGAGGAGGAGGTGGAGAAGGAAAAGGAGGAGGTGATGGAGAAGGAGGAGGAGGAGGAGGAGGAGAAGGAGGAGGAGGAGGAGGAGGAGAAGGAGGAGAAGTAGGAGAAGGAGGAGGTGGTGAAGGAGGAGGTGTTGGAGAAGGAGAAGGAGGGTGAGGAGGAGGTGGTGGAGGAAGAGGTGGAGAAGAAGGAGAATAAGAAGAAGAAGAAATCTGTATTCAGAGGTGAATCCAAGGAGGAGTTTCAGGATGTATCCCCAAAATTCTCAACCGACACTGGAAAAGCTTCATTTGTCTCTTTTATGGGGATAAGGACCTTCTTTTTTTGATGATATACCTAAAAATATAGGCCGGCGAAATGTTTTTTTTTGTTACCTGATAACCTCGAACAAAGATTCCGCCCCTTACTGTATTTCAATACAGATCCTCCCCCACAGCAATACAATAATAACAATTTTTACTACTTTTTTTGACTGAGACTGAGTGCGTGGGTAATAAAGTGAACGATGACAAAATATTCCTGCTTGAACAGGAATCAAACCCGTGACCTCTATAATAGCAGTCAGAGATAAGCGCCCTAACCGATTATACTTCTGCGGCTTTGCTAAAGCCTCTTTTGTATACTTTGCTACTGTTGGAATCCTAACTTAAGACCAAGTTTAATTAATTCATGATAAAGAACATAATATGTCGAATTCCATGTTATGAACTGATCTTTTTGATTGTAAAATAATCTTTCGGCTCAGTTTTTATCAATTTTTTTAGTAAATATTTATTATTCTCTCAATATTATTATAAATAGTAACTATTTTTCAAATAAGAATACTTTTTATTTCAATATTCTCGGAATTATTTTCACGATGAGTTTCACCACACCTACGTACGTACTTGTTGAATACTTGTACTATAAGCTACTATAAACTACAAAACGTAGATTTCAATGATTCTAAGGGTGATACGCTATCAATTTTTCTAGAGTTGTCAAGAAAGCTATAAAATCCACTAAAACAGAATAATAAAATCTATGTTGTAACATTTTGCAGGTTATTGTAGCTCACAGAGCAAGTACTCAAAAAGTACGTGTTGGTGAAACTTTGGACGTTAGTGGTCTTGGAAAATTTAATATTTCTTGAACGTTCTTATAAAAGAAAAAGGTCATTGAAACAGTCTTTTCAAATCCGTCTACTTGAAAGTTTAGGGCCACTCTTCTAGTATGACCTAGTTCACATGAAAAACTCAACTCCATTGGAGTGAGCAAACGTAAAAACAGTAAGATCATTATGAAAGTGCAAATGCTGGATAAAGCAACTCAACTTGGGGAAAGAAATTAGAAATCTCTTGCTTTTCTCTTTACAACTCTGTAATTAAAACTTCTACAGCGAAACACCCTCTCCGGCAGCGTTTCCTTTTAACACGGCCATGGCGTGATAGTTATCGTGAACAACACCTACAAATGTGGGGATTGACACCGCAGACATGATGTTGAATTTTCAGAAATAAGAGGGTGGAAAATACAATAATTGCTGATAAGATATTATATTCAAATTAGAATTGTTTTGTTTTGACAGATTGGTTTCTACTTTCTTCACATTTGACGCCTAGTGGGACCGGAGTCCAAATTAGGATGAATGTATTCATATAGTATTCAATAGTATTCATTGTAATACTCATAGCGAGTTAATGATACAAAATGAATAATAAGACGAAATTGTCACAACCACATTTATTAAAACTTCGAGAAACTAGTTTCGGTTGTTGCAACATTATCAATCTCAACCATACCTTCCACAATATCACCTTCGCCATTACTAAGAAAGTTAATGATACAACCTGATAAATTAGTCTGAAATTATTAATAAAAATGAAAGGGTGTTTTGAATAATAAAAAAATTATACAAAAAGTGGCGTTTTCCAGATTTTAGTTAGAAAAAGCTTAGCTTCTATTGCCTGATCCATTTTAAAGGATCAAAGAAGGTGATTTCTTTCTATTGTCTGATCCCTTCTATGCAAACTACAGGTGACAGATCAATTGATTACAGTAGGACGTTTATTCTCAATAAAGTCCTCATATTTATTCTCAGATTCGTCTTTTAACATTATTTATAAACAAATACAGTGTAGAAAGCAACAGTACAAATTCTGAAGATGGAAATATAAAAAAGAGCGGCAAATTCAAAGTACCTATGCAAGTCGATTTTGAAAATTATAGTCCTTCCAGATGATAAAGAAGAAGATTGATTGATTGATTGATTGACTGCCTTTATTATTTTCCTGGGAGGGCGAAGTTAGGGCGCAGCCGGCCCTCTCTTACACTTAACCCTCCCATACAGTTCTAACTTACACAGATATATACATATATCTGAAGAAGAGGAAGAAAAAAGATCGGAAAATAAGAAGAAGAAAAAAGATTGAAAAAATAAGAAGAAAAAAATGAAGATGTTGCTAATGATGATGATGATTAAGTAGGAGGAAGAAAGGTTGAAGAAGAAAAAGAAAAGAAGAGAAAGAGGAAGAAAACGAAATAGGGTGAAGAAGAAGAAGAATAGAAAGATTGAAAAATAAGAAGAAGAAAATTAAGAAAAAGAAGAAGATGAAGAAGAAAAAATGAAGATGTTGCTAATGATGATGATGATTAAGTAGGAGGAAGAAAAGTTGAAGAAGAAAAAGAAAAGAAGAGAAAGAGGAAGAAAACGAAATAGGGTGAAGAAGAAGAAGAATAGAAAGATTGAAAAATAAGAAGAAGAAAATTAAGAAAAAGAAGAAGATGAAGAAGAAAAAATGAAGATGTTGCTGATGATGAAGTAGGAGGGAGAAAAGTTGAAGAAGCAAAAGAAGAAGAAGAAGAAGAGAAAGAGGAAGAAAACGAAATAGAGTGAAGAAGAAAAAGAAGAGGAAGTTTGAAAAATATGAAGAAGAAGAAGAAAATGAAGATGATGATGATGATTATGAAGAAGAAGTAGGAGGGAGAAAGTTGAAGATGCAAATGAAGAAGAAGATAACATCACATTAAGACCTCTCAAGTTTTGCAAATTATTTGATAAGTTAATAACGCTATTTTTATAATTATTAGATAGATTATTAGAAAACCGTTTCCAGTATTTCCATGTAAAAAAACTCTGTTAATCAAACTAGTATTGTTAAAAATATTTTTAAAAAATACATAAGAATTCAAAATATTAACTTATCAAAAACATCCAGAATGAACAACTTTTCTTAACTCTTGGAATTGAAAAACTCAAACGCAATCCGTCCTACATAAATCAACGATTAGAAACCAATGGTAATAAATTCCCTAAATACTGTTAGTTCTTGACTGAACAGAAGTTAATATTTCAATTGGATGCAAATGTATAAGGACATGATAAGGTGTAGTAGTAGGCTCGCGTCAACAGGAAGCTTGATTTCATTAGTGTGTCAAAGTTTCATTAGGACCAAAACTCTGCTGCAATGGGAAAGGCATTGAACCAATTTCAATTTCAGCGAGTGTTTTGACGTAGAATGAGATGAGTTCAGTTCAGGCAGCACAGGTCCTGTGCCACTGTGTTCTGAATGCCTTTTAATTACAACCCTGACTACGCAGTCTTATTGATGCCAGGAGAGAGAGACAAACAATAATGAGGACATGTGAGATAGATTGAGAAAGAGCGAAAGGTGAGAAAACCGTTTCCAGTCTCGTGTGTAATACTCGATTGTAGGATGGGCCCTTTATTTGTAAAAACTTGCTGCATTGGAGGTTTCTTGTCACAAAGACAATTCGATTCGAAAATTACAGATGAGGAGTAGGAAAATGTTGTTGATGCGAAGTGAATAATGAAAAATGAATTTTATTTCCAACCAAGAAAATAAATAAGAAGCACATTGAGAAGCATAAGAAGCAAATAGTAACTAAGAAAAACAGTTTCAAAGTAAGAAGCATAAAATAAAAAAAAATAAAAAATAAAATAAAATATAGTTAATACTGGATGACAATTTTGAAGAGCTTCACACTATTATTCATATGTATTATCTTGCTGTGCAGAACTGAACTTTTTTGAGTCGTGGCGGCCGCGTTTCGAACTATGTCGTTCTTCTTCGGCGCTTGGTTGCAGACTGAGTAGTTTTCTAGTATGTAAGGTCTGGTTGTCGTAGGAAAGTAGTGGGAGGAGTGGATGTGGTGGGGGAAGTAAGTGTGGTGGAGGTGTTTTTAGGAGGGGTTTGCGATGATGTTGAAGAGGGTATAAGATTTGAAATTAAGTTGGTCATTGAGTATGTGAAATGGAATGTTCGTAAATTTCCAATTGTTCAAGAGTATTGACTTTTTGACTTTTGGGGGCAATGTGAAGGATGTGGAGGTTTTGATCAATGCTGGTGAATGAATGATTTTTTGTGAGTAGATGTTCAGCATAATTTGATTTTGCCTGTGGTTGGGTGAGGGCTTTTATGTGTTCTTTGAATCTGGTTGTGAAAGATCTGCCAGTTTGTCCAATGTAGAAGCTGTCACATTCGTTGCATGTCAGTTTGTAAGTGCCAGAATGATTATGAATGTTGGAGGTGGTGGTGATGTAGTTGGTGGTGAGTTTTCTTAAGATGTTGTTGGTTTTGAATGCGACTGTGTAGTTGAGCTTTCTGAAGGTATTTGCTATTGTTTGTGTTGTATGATTGATGTATGTTAATAAGTATGATGTATTTGGAGTCTGGAGGGGGTTGTGTGGATTTTTCTTGTTTGTGAATGATTCTATGGAGTTTTTTGTCAATGATGGATGGGTTGTATCCGTTTTTTGAGGCTATGTATTTGATGGTATTGAGTTCAGTTTGGTAGTTAGTGGAGTTCATGGGTATGTTGATGAGTCTGTGCATCATGAAGTCATATTAGTTCACACTATTCTAATTGAGGATGACATTTCTGCCACCCATCACCTCTTCACCCACATAAATTCACCGATCCGTGTAGACATCATCAACATTCAGTGCCCTTGTCAAATGATACAACACATTTTTTTTTTGAGGATGAAGCCCACAAGGTCTGAGACCTATGCGGGAGTAATGACTTGGATGATGGTGGCTGATGAGCTGGACCAACAGTTTTGGGGGGTTCCGAACCACCGGGAACTGATTTTACAGCAGAGAACGTTGTCTTTTTTGCTGGCCAATCTAATCGGTTACACTTACAAAGAGTGCCCAGGAGAACGAAGCTTATATTTATCTGATTGAACAGATAGCTGCTACGGCTTACGGCTATCACTTACCTTTCAACATATTCTCTGATAAACTGACATGATTTTTTGAGGAGCTAAAATAAATGAGCATTGTTGTCTGAGAGGCCGAATGACGTATTGATTCAATAATGTTGTACCTTAGCCAATAAATCTCATCTTGAAGTTTATAATCAATAAAATTCATCTTGTAGTTTCCATTTAGTTGACACGTATCTTTTACAGTGTAAATGATAAATATGTTTGGGATACGCAAGAAACGGTGATATCAGAAAAGCATTCTTAGAACGATTAGAACGACAAAGAACGTTCCGAAAGATGTTCATGAGTTAATTTTTTATTTCAAACGTTTTCGTTATCTTTTCAACTCGATATCAATATTTTCAGAAATTTAATAAATCTAGCGCAGGGTAATTCTCATCAGAAATAGGGTAAAATTGGGAATAGAATATTTTAAAATGAATAGTCAAGAGTAAGTTTGATTTAATTCTGGAATAAAATCTTTTAAAACGAATATTCAAGGGTAAATTTCATATATTACATTGGAAATTAGTATAAGGGCTAATTTACAACAGCTTCTGACTCTCATCTGATAAACCATCCCAATTAATTAACTTTATTTTTGCAACTTCACAAAATACAAGTGATATGGACGAAGTCTAGGCATATACCTGATACAAGAACTAAAACAAACCCCCCCTTTAATATAGCCCGCCATCATCAATATGGAAGATTTAAAAATAAAATAAACAGAATTAACTTCACATGGAGATAAAACACTGATTGGATAAGTGACAGACAAATCTATGTACGATGCCACTCTTATCGACTACATTTTCAACATAACTTCCAATAAATATCGAGTTTTGAAACATACCTTTACCAAAATGTTAAGAGTTACGAAGGGTGAAATTGCGCTGGAATAGATTTTATACACCGTTTTCCGCAGAGATACACACACATCTTTACTTTGTGCTATGTCCCTTGGGCCTATAGGAATTTCCCATTATATCTGAATAACATTTTTTTCATGCTACCGACTTATTGAAGCGGTATGTATCGATTGGAGGGGGAAAAGATGGGAAAGGGAAGAGGGAAAAATGTAGGGAACCGAGAGGGGAAAGGAGTGAGGAGTAGGAGGAGGAGGATAAGGAGAAGGAGGATGAGGAGGAGGAGGAGGAAGTGGTAGAGAAAAAGGAGTGACGGATGTTGAGAAGAGAAACTTTGGTATGTGGAGGAGGGATGTTCTAGCTGCACTTGTTGGTCCAAGTCGCACTCGCAAACTTACGCGTGCGTGTGTTATATATGCATTCCACATTCGCCTAGTAAATATCGGGAATAAAAATGAGGTATTGAACTGACTTTGGAATGGGACTTCTGCATGGAGATTCCCGATTGAACTCTTGTTACCACAGTGCGGTTCATAGTCTTTAGAGCATGCTCAGAGGTAAATACACTTTTAATGTTGGTCCATCACCCTTTTAAGATTCTGTAAATTTGTATCCAGAATCGTACACTTACTCAAAATTGTATATTTATTCAATTTTATAAAATTGCGTTTCCTGACTGGCTCTCATTTGGTGTTTAAGTTTTGAGTTTTGTACAATATCCATTGTGTATTAGTGAATTATGTATTGGTGTATCGTTAGGACAATAGTGACAACTTGTCACAATATTGCAAAGATCATTCTGTATGAGCTCTATGCTCATGCACTAGAAGCTCACAGCTCATTTACACAATACTTTCAAAAAAAAGACCAGTACATTAGAATCACATATTGCTCACAAGACTTGCGTCTGATCGTGAGCTTACAAATATGAAATACAAGAGAAAAAAATTAATTTATAAGAGAAAAAATTAACATTATACATATCAATTGTTATTATAAAAAGAGAAAAATAAGACTTCCAGAAAAAAAGAGTGTACAAAATACAGTAAACAAATTGGAAAATTAGTAGAAATGCATAGAAATCTGTGATTTTCACTTGAATTTATTAAAATTTTTTCCGGGGGTGTAACCCCAGACAACCTTTTCAATGGCGTTTAAATAGAGACCCCATTTGACTTATTTGTGTTACCATTCATTTTTAAAGAGCTTATAGTGTCCCAATTTTAATATGTTTGCATCTGATTCATGTATTTGTGCAGATTTACTAATGGTCAACAAATAATTTATTTATTTAGTATTGGTAGGCTATGGGATATGGTTGAATGAATTGTTGACTTTTAGTACATTGGCCAAATAAATAATTCAACTATATTATTTAATAGATAATTTCTGACATAAAAACATTCATGGTGCAAATACATTAATATGACTACTATACAGTACAATCGTATCCAAGTTTTCTGTATGTTAATTGTTTGATTTTTCAAATAATAAACCAAAAACGAATACACAATCACTTGTTATATTATTACTACTACAACTACTATATTACTACTACAACTACTATATTACTAAAACCACTTCTATATTATTTAATTAATAATTTCTGACACAACAATATTCATAGTATAAATACATTAATTTGAGTGCTATACAATCAAAACACTAAAGTGAGGATATGATTATATGTTCATATAATGTTTTCGCCACACTAGGACGTAATGAGCTGTTTTTCGTGCGTCATATGGAGGCCGAAAGTGTTTGGTTTCCGTCGAGGTCTGTAAACGTTTACCGCCCTAGGGCGGAAAAGAAAATGACCTTGAATGACAGCTGATCGTGTCTGGATACAGCAGTCATGACTGTAAAAATGAATCCTTCCAACTTTTATGTAAAACAAAAATATTTAAACCATCAATAAATGTTTATTTTTTATAATTTAATATGTACGTAGTATTTAAAATGTAAAAAATGATCACTTTTTATAACTTAATATGTATTATTTTGTAGTTTTGATATCAAACAATAGAACCTTTTTATCCAACCTACAGAGCTCTGGGTGGGAATTTTGTCAACTATTACCGTACAAATGTTGGTAACCTCTCACCAAAAGGTTGGTTGGTTAGGTTTTTGTTTTTAGGAATTTTGACTACTACTGCAACTGTTGGTATAGAAAGGTTAGTTGGTTAGGTTTTTGGTTGTTTTATGCAGGTTTCGAATCAGGAACAGGAATAACAACAAAAAACCTAACCATCTAACCTTTTGGTGAACAGTTGTAGTAGTTGACAAAATGCCCACCCAGAGCGCTGTAGGTTGGATAAAAAGGTGATAGCCGTTCCTTGTATTCTTGCAAGTACCATAGCCTTAAAATTTCGCTTTCAAAATTTCCATCTTAACATTGTTGTTTTTTTTTCGTAGTGTGGCGAAAAATAGCGTTCGCAACACGGGCAAAAATGTTTTGCCGGCTCTCAAACGCTTCAAGTTCTCGACTTCGTCTCGAACTTGAAAACCGCGATCTCGAGCCGGCAAACACACATTTTCGGCCCTAGGTGCGAAATATACTATTTTGTATCCAAGTTTTCTGTAAGTCAATTGTTTGATTTTTTCAATAAACCAAAAATCACTTGCTAGTAGTATATTTTCTGCCTATAGACCTTTGCTTATGGGAAATACTTTTTTGATGATGAGATTCTCTACACTTAGGAATAATTAGTGTACACTTTCTAATTATTTATAATTTAATTTGAATGATGAAATTCTTATTCAAGAAGAGGGAAAGAAAAATGATTCAAAACTTGACAATCCTCCAATAATTTCTAGATTTTTCTAGATTTCTTTTAGATTCGCTCTAACAGGTTTAGTTATGGGCTTATTTTCCAGAAAAATTGTACTAGGTTAATATGTAGTTAAGTATCGATGTAGAACAGTACATATATATTTTTGTTGTTAATACTACAGTAGAGATAAGATTAAATTAGGAATGTACAATGATTATTTCATGTATTGATTGTGCTAACTGGGAAATAAATTTGATTTGATTTGAAAAAAAATTCATATTACTTACAAAACGTTTCAATAAATGTCTTCCAATACGTACTACCTACTTTTCATTTTTGCTGTTTCCAGAAGCTCCTGCTATTGTTAGATTTCAGTAACAGTGTTAAATGGCGAAATGAATGGAGTTGTTTTAAAGTGAATAAGACTTCTAGAGGCGCTCCTAAAAATCTGTCAGGACCAGGAACGAGGTCATGTCCATGGGGATCTTATTATTTGAAAATCCATGAGAAGTAGCTTCGGCCAGCGAGTTCAACAATCATGGGTAACGGAAACCAAACAAGTGGAAAATAAATAACGAGTTTTGTAGGACGCACTGCAAAGCGCATGGGAAATGAGGAAAAAGCTATTTTAAAAAAACACCATTCTCGGAAGGGCGAACCATAGGGAGTTAGCGCACAATACCAGAGACTGTATATACTTGCAATCGATTCAAATGATTGATAATCGATTCAATTGATTGATAATCGAATATCTATTAATCAAATACATTGGATCGACCGAGAATTTGGGAATGCATACGAGTTTGAAGAGATACTACCAATGCATTTCCTGTGTAGAACCCGCTGCAAAGATGGAATTTCGTTTTTCATGTGGGACTTCAATTTCCATTCCACTAATTCCAACTTTATAGGAATTTCTAATGATGCTAGTTACTATTCGGTATTAATTATTGTTCGAATAAAACACAATTTTAACAGAAGTTGCATGAAAACTCATATTTATTCGGAGAGTTCCCACAATCGTGTATATTGATAGTCTTTGAGTGAAAAAGAACCATTTTGTTAATTTTCGAGTAAAGGTTTTTAGCAAATCTAAATTTTTAACTTGTGTTAACCTCAATATTTTGGACAATGTAATACATTAAAAATTTGTAATGAGAGCAGTTTTGGACTTGAGTCTCTTGCTCCTTTACATTCATTGTAATTTTGTCACAATAAGTAGATATTTGAGCGATTTGTATTAGAAAAACACTGTTTCCAAACGTAGGTTCTCCAAACAGTCAATGTATTGTTTAATTCAAGAAAATTTACTTTTTGTATTATATTTGTGTTATTTTTTGATACTAAAACATGTTTTTTCTCATTTTTCGGATGATGAAGCCCATATAGGACAGACCTGTACGTGAACAATGGTGATTGATGAGATGGCTGCACAGTATTTAAATGATGATTACTGTAAATTTATTATTACTTTTTCCAATATGTATTATATATAATACAGTGGGGAATGGGTGATGAGCGTTCACAGGGAACACTCATGATAAAGGAGTTGATGTAAATTTAAAATTTTGATTTAATTCTGCTATTCTTACAGCAGGGGATAAAGTGAACAAAGTAAGAAATTGCAAAGTTTGAATTTCAATCGGTTGATGATGAGTCTGAGACTTGTGCGTGAGGAATGAGTTAACAGCATTTACAGGGAACACTGATGATAAAGGAGTTAATGCAATTTTTATGAACATTTTAAATTTATATGGAACTTTGATGTTCTTACAGCATTTGATGAAGTGAACAAAGTAAAAATTGCAAAATGAATCGCTTCATGTAAGAAGGGCATCAGTCCAAAGTTTTGAAATTTAATTTAATTAAATCCAAATTATATATATCTTTGTTTATGTTCTAAAACTGTTACAAAGATAATAATGACAATATTCCATACATGAATTTAATGCTTCTGTCGTTTTTTCAAAATTGCCAAAAATTTTGATTTTGGACTGATGCCCTTTTTGCATGAATTTAATTCCTATTCCAATCTTGAAATAAATGGCCTTTTTCAATGTTAATACAGTAGAGATAATTCGAGACAGTTCATTCTGATTTAATTAAATAAATTTAATATTGAGAGCATTAGTATTTGGTTCAACTGAGAAATGAAGGGTTGAAAGTAGAGATAGGCCGACGAGAATCAGATTCAAGGGCCACGCAATGGAGAGACGAAGAGAGGCAGCTGGGAGAAAGAATGATTTTGGCAGGCTTCCTCTCTCTGGCAACGGTTTAGATTTCCCAAGAGTTTTTCAAAATGTCACCCTCATTCTGCCAGTGAACGACGTTAAAAATTAACATCCGCTCGTTTCTCAAACAGTAATGAAGGACGACGAACCTACCACCATGTTGAAACAAGATATTTTAAAAGGATGAGCCAGACATATTTACGAATGATACGTATTATTTCAGAGGTAAAAATTATTCTATTTTTGGAATGATCTCCCTGCATAATCATCACTCGCACCTACATCCTTTACATTGCTTCTACGTGTAACACTACTTATTAAATCACTTAATGGAATCCACTTATTTTTTAATTCTGATATCGAAGTACTATATAATTTAATTCCATTTTATTGGGTTGGGAAATTTTTTTATCAGGCATATGCATTTTTCATTATGAAATCGAAGTAATATCCCATTTTATAAACATTTTACTAAGATTAGGAAAGTTTCTATCAAGCATATGCGTTTGAATTAAGATTACTTTGGATTAGAATGCATTGAAATCTATATATCTATGTATAAAATTTTGTGACTCATACAAGTTAATTTCATAACTACATATATAAGTGATGTATTTTCACCTTATATCCGATTATATACATCTATAATCATATGTATAAGATTTTGTCAACAAGCTAATTTCATAACTACATGTAAAAGTGATAGAAAATATATTTCCACCTTATTTATAAAGCTCGAATGTTCATTTATGAGGGCCGTATGTGAACAAGTCAATTTCACAATTATTATAAAAACATTATAAAAACTTACTTAACTCTTATCTAAATAAATAATTTATTTAAAAAAAATAATTGAAACCTATATTTTTTTATGGAACCCTGGTACACTTTTCGTATCTGTAAATCCTCTAAAGAAATAAATTAAAAAATAACGTGCATCAATAACTAAATATCCAACTAATAATCGTGCTACTTGTAAGCTCCATTACTCAAGCTTGTAATTGAAGCATTAATTGAACATGTTACAAATGAGCATCAACGAGAATATATACTCGTATTATATTTCCATCAAAGCACCAGACAATTAATTTTTAATATACAGATTACATGTCAATCGTCAAGTAATTGTAATTTAAATTAATGACGATCATTATGCTGAAAGGTATGTGATATTGCTGATAAACATAGAACAGAGTATCTATTGCGATAGGTAGATGAATAAATGAATAGCTTACAGTTGAATTTACCGCTTGGAAATAGCCCACAATTCTTTCTATCTACTGTTCTATGTATATATAATATTCGTCAAAAAATCATATACCAGTTAAACGAGAATTATATGAGATATGCTACTTAGTATGGGGTAATTCATCAAAATAAAACCTTGATAGTGTGTTTAAGTTCCAAAAGAAAGCTGTTAGGTGTATGGAAAGAGTAAATAGATTAGATTCTTGTAGGCCGTTGTTCAAGAGACATACGGCCACTTGCACGAAAGAAAATTAAATTTGACCACCGTAAGATGACGTCATATGACGGACTTCCCTGTTGAGCTCCGTAAGATGACGTCATCTTAAGGTGGTTACATTTAATTTTATTTCGTGCGCCTGGCCGTTAGTCTCTCAACTGTACCCTGCTCATATGTGTATGAAGCTATTTTATATGCAAAAAGAGTGATATTATCTTGACGTACACGATTGTAATACAAGAAGCCGAGAGGATTATCACTTGGTGAGTCACAATAGTAGCTTATTCAAACAAAACCCTAGTTATATTGGTAGGAAACTCTACAACAAGCTACCGCAGTTTTAAAGAGTCTTGAAAGTATAGAAATATTTAAAAAACAATTGAAAAAATATTTAGTTGATAAAGCTTTTAAAGAGTTCCTTCCACATCAAAATTAAGCCTCATCTCAACTAATTTATATAGTAATTATGGTAACTAGTGTATAATAACGGTGACCGATTAGATTGGCCAGCAAAAGACACGTTCTCTGCTGTAAAATCACTTCCCGGTGGGTTCCTACCACCTAAAACTGAAGGTCCAACTCATCAATCACCATCATCCAACCCATTACCCACGCACAGGTGTCAGACCTATGTGAGCTTCATCCTCAAAAAAAAAATTGTATAATTGTTGATCTGACTTGTCTTACACTTCTTAACTGAAGTTTCCAAAAAAAATTGTAGTTTGACTGATTGAAATAAATTTGAAAATCAACAAATATTCGAGAACGAATACTTCGATTGGAGGAGCATTCCTATAGCTTCTTGTCAGTGACATTATGTTATGAGCTTTATTATCACTTACCCGGTGGTTCGGAACCCACCTAAAATAGTAGGTCCACCATGTTCCCCGTAACATGGCACAAACGGCGAGGTGGAACTACCCGTAAGGGTCTCCGCACCATTAAAAGCCATATACGCTTATATATATATAGTGACATTATCGAATGTTTACGCACAATAACATCGATAAATCCATGGAACGATAGCAATTGGATATTATTATATCGAGATAATGTAATCGAAATCTCGATTTGTCCAAAGTGTCGTATAACCGCTTGAATGCGAGAGGAATGCTTTTAGTGAATTGATTTATTCTGAGTGTGGCCGTTATTGCTTCTGTGTCGCTGTTTGAAAGGACAGTTTGATACGTCGTTTATCCGTATAGTTGAGATTCCGACTCACTGAAATGGTTAGACGTGAAACAAGAACAAAAACTAGGTACGGTCATTCAATTCTCCAGTCAACTTTCATTACACGCTTTTGAATGCCCAATGGGTAGTTCTCCAACAGGAAAACTACCTTTCTATTATAAAGAACGTCCCAATAGCCCATGGCCTCTCACACCACTTTCTGTAATTTTATTGCTTTCGGAATCACAGAAACTGATAAATTTGATAGTCCAGATTGAATTTTTATGGAAATATCGAAAGTTTGTCGATTCTTCAACATTATAGGGGAAGTGATAGCCGCGAGCCGTAGCAGGTATCTGTTCAATCAGAGAGATAAGCTGCGTTCTCGTAGGTCCTGTTCGTAACGGTGACCGATTAGATTGGCCAGCAAAAAAGACACTGTTCTCTGCTATAAAATCACTTCCCGGTGGTTCGGAACCCACCTAAAACTGTAGGTTCAACTCATCAATCACCATCATCCAACTCATTACCCACGCACAGGTCTCAGACCTATGTGGGCTTCATCCTCCAAAAAAAAAAAAAAAAATCATCGATTCTACACACTACCTTCCCAAATAAAATTTATAAATTCTTAGATTTCTTGTTCCATAACGATCTGTGTTGTTAATATTTACTTATTATTGTAAATTTGACGACTTGCAGTCAATTTTAATTGTGAATAAATAATTAAAATTAAAAATTAAAATTGACTGCAAGTCGTTAAATTCACAATAATAAGTAAATATTAACAACACAGATCGTTATGGAACAAGAAATCTAAGAATTTATAAATTTTATTTGGTCAAATTTACAATAATAAGTTAAAATTTTATAACTTTTATAGATTTTTTCTATCACGTGGCTACAACATTGTGATTAAATAACAAAACCTTGTAAGAAACACAGTGGTTGAGGGATCACGGAATCGCGATGAATCTAGGTTTTTTTGTAAGAAAAGGATATTTAAAACATTTGGAAGTGAAAGATAAAATTAATGTTTTTTCACGTTGAGCGAGAAAGAGGATGATACAACTTTCAACGAAGAATTTTCACATGGCCATGGTAACCAATATTGAGTTTATCCTGAATTTGTTGGAAAGAGTTATTAAGATTGGCTATAGGAAAGTTATTCAGATAAACTGATAACTTCAGTTATAAGAGATATACTGTAGTTATTCATGAGGAAATAAAAAACTTCCCAATTGATATGATACTATTGGCTGAGGGTGAAAGTGCCTCTCATAGGCTGACCTTCATTGACGGTCTGTGATTGGCTGAAGGCCCTAACAAGTCACGCCCACTGGTGGGAGGAGTAACAAGGAATAATCAGTGTCAAAATCAAGAACCAAAAGGCAACAAATAAGAACAATACACAAGTAGGCTAGAATTGTAAAAAATTAAAATAAAATGAAAATTGAAGCTAAATTAAATGCAGTCAAGGTCAATCGAGACAAGAAAGTACCGTTATTAAAGAGTAGGCCAGAATTATGAGTTAGTTTTATTGATATGTTTGAAAAAAATTTGATCATTTAAACTAGTATTGAAATAGTTTTTTACCAACCTAGTTACCTCCAAAAGCTTCTAAACTGTTCAGCTGTCTGCCTTTTCCAATCCAATTCAACATCTTCTTTAGCCTTGAACTTGTGTCCGTTAGTAATGAATTGATCTACAAATTTTGAATCTCCTTCTTGGGTTTTCCAATCTCTAATATGTTCATTTATTCTACGTTTGAAGCTTCTACCAGTCTGACCTTTATAACAGGCATTACAATCACCGCAATTCAATTTATAAACTCCACTTTTATCCCAAATATCAATTTTATCTCTACTACACCCGAACTAGCTCTTTAAAAGGGGTTTTCTAATACTAGATTGAATGATCAAATTTATTTCAAACAATTCATTACAACCAACTTGGTTTCATCATAATTCTGGCCTACTCTTTAATAGCGGTACTTTCTTGTTTTTCTCGGTTGACCTTGACTGCATTTCATTTACCGTAGTATTTTATTCTAATTGTTAACTCTAACAAACTAGTGTTTTTGATTGTTACTTTATGGTTCCAGATTTTGACACACATCAATGGGGGTCACTTGTTAGGACCTTCAGCCAATCACAAACCTTCAATGAAGGTCAGCCTATGAGAGGCACTTTCACCCTAAGCCAATAGTATCATTCTGTGTTTAGCATATTCATATTAAGCTACTCTGTACTTTAGTTTTAGTTTGTTTGAGATTGATAATGGTGTCACAACCGAAAATAGTAAGTAAGGAAATTTTATTTCCATTAAATTTTTACAAATAATGAGATACAGTATAAAGTATATTATAGAACTTCTTAGTATCTTCTCAATAGTATCTCACGGTTTTCAATAAATGTGGTTGTGACAACTTCAAGTCTCGTTATTCATTATTGATATCTTCCACAATATCACCTTCGCTACTACAAAGAAAGTCAATGAAAGATTTTTTTTTTTTTTTGAGGATGAAGCCCACATAGGTCGGAAACCTGTGCGTGGGTAATGAGTTGAATGATGGTGATTTATAAGTTGGACCTACAGTTTTAGGTGGGTTCCGAACCACCGGGAAGTGATTTTCAGCAGAGAACAGTGTCTTTTTGCTGGCCAATCTAATCGGTCACCGTTACAAGCAGGACCTACGAGAACGCAGCTTATCTATCTGATTGAACAGATACCTGCTACGGCTCGCGGCTATCACGGCTATCGCGGCTATTTATTTTAATGAATTTGTCAAGAAAAATAGATGTAATGAAAGATAATTTATTCTAATTAATTTACCAAGAAAAAATAGAGATAAAAATAGATGTAATAAAAGATTATTTATTTTAATAAATTTGCCAAGAAAAAATAGAGATAAAAACGCAAAAGAAAATTGATAGCAGAAGACAGATTGGCAGTGATCAACAAAATGGTTCCCGCGAAGATATGTCGGCAATCTTCCCATAGAAATGAGTTATGTAAGAAGACACGCCGAAGACATATGGCCAAATAGCTGGCAGTACTCTACTACACTGTTGTTCGGACCACATGCGCGTGTGTGAGTACGCATGCGCGCATACTGAGTCTATTACGTGTTGAAGTAACGCTAAAAGTGGGCCCACTATTTATTGCTATGCCAAATACCTAGGACGCGTCGGCATTTGGCTACGTTTGGGTTATCTCGTTTATCAGGCTCTCCATCTTCACTGACATTTTCGACGTTCCACCGCTTCTCTTCGCTGTGTTTCTTACGCAACAGACGCCCAACTCCTCTTTTTTGACCCCCTGTTAATCCCCGCTTCAATACAAATCAAATAATTTAAGCTTCCCGCCAAAGGATTGAGCACGTGTGCATCAAGTCCAAGAAGGCCTTTTGCTACCGTAGCAAACATTTATTGATAGGTGGGAAATCTACCTACGATAATCTACAGGTGTGGTCGATTGTGTGTTAGTTTCAAATTGGAAATCTTGAATTATAAAACAATCGCAATCAAGAATTTAAAACAAATTATTCGTAAAATATAAAGTTTTATTAATTTAAATTGATAGTAAAAAATATGCATGGATAAAAAATACGGTTAGAGAGAATTGTGATGAATGGACAGAGAATATTTTAAGAAAAATGGAAAAAATCAATTTGGCAATTTTAACAAAGATTGTGATTTTTAGCCTACTCAATTATTAAACAAAAGACATATTATTTGATACTTTGATAAGTTATTATCATACTTTGTATAAAAAAACAGTTAATGTTGACACTTTATCAATAAATTATAGTTATCATAATTTGTATATAAAAAGTGTAAAAATCTTTTCAAGGCGCACTGTTGTCAATTAGGCTACATTACATTGCTGTATTTATGTAATAAGGAAGTCTTCATTTTCGTATTCACAATAACGTCATAATAAAAATGTGACATCCTTAATTTTACTTAATTGTCTTGTAGTGGAATCTGCATAACTTCATTTAGCGGAAAATATAATACTAATTTTTGCAATCAATAACATTTATAGTGAATTTTCACATCAATCGTCTTTTTCAATTACCTACTTCCCTGATTTAATGCGAAAATGTCTTACTTCTCTGTCAAGCCCTATTACCAGCGAACACATAAGACCAATGGTCTTATGGGTTCGTTGGAGTCGGCGTAGCCGAGTTGGCTTATCGCTGGTCTGATAAGCCAAAGGTCCTGGGTTCGATCCCAGTTGAGTACAAGATATTTTTCTCGAGCCACTCCCGTGTTTCGGAGGACACGTTAAGCCGTCGGTCCCGGTTGCATATCAAAAAAAAAAGCAGTCGTTAAAAAAGCGGCGAGGTGGAACTACCCGTAAGGGTCTCCCCACCACGAAAAGCCATACGAATTTACTATGGGTTCGTTGCCTATTACTCATTACTGTGAGCTAATCTATGTTGTGAGAAATAAATTCAGAATGAGGAATAAATTTTTAGACAGAGTAAATTTTCTCATGCATGGTCGTTTTCTGATAAGTAGTTCAATGCTTTGCTCCATATTACCAATTTCTGTTTATTTTATTGTATGTTCTAGATATTATGTGTTTCCATGTACCGTTCTATCCACACATGACTTTAAAATAATAATGGAACATTTCTGTTTTTCAACAGGTTTGATTTTTTAGTACAAAGTTGAAAGTTAAAATAAGTTCAAATTTAGTAATAGTAAAACTTACCATTGGTATAATAAGAGCATCACAGCTTTGATTGTAGCTTGACTCACCTGTAAAAGAAAATCATTAATATTAGAAATTCAGTCGAAAGAGCTCGAAATTTGGTGTGGAATTACAATCAATTTCATTCTCAAGGTAATAAATTATAAAAAATCAAGAAACTACTTTCCCTGTGGACTTGTGGAAATTACAAAGACAAAAGCGGTGACTAATTTTAAGATGTCATTAATCAATTTCATTCTCAAGAAATATTATTAAATTGTCAAACATTTTCAAAAATAATTCTTTTTTTTCCATGATCTTGTAAAAATTACAAAGAGAAAAGCCGTGACGAATTGAGATGTCATGGGGTCAGGCAGCCTTTGACCCGTAACAATCTACACGAGTTTATTTATTCTTTTAACAAGGTCCAATTAATTAATCTGCCGGCTGAGTAGTAGCAGTCGGCCTGACACATAAATTAATAGGGGCCAGCGAGCATCTTGCTAAGTTGTTGCTCTCAATGAGAACAGTCACGAAACATGTCTGGCAATTTGGACTGACGACTTCCTATTGGCTGATTTTATTGGATACAATTTCGACTCCAACTGCTATTGGATGCATTGAACAATAATTAGTCACCCAATTATCTTGATTATCGCTGTTGGCTCCATTCGAGTCAGCCTATAACATCTCTTGACATATGTCGTCTTGTAGATACATGTTTTAAGCTGTCTAGTTCAATATTTGTTTTTATTGGATAGGTTTTAATTACTTATCACGATAACTTGGACTATCTTATTATCTGAGACTCCCACCGTCATTTCGTAATTGAAACTTTTAAACTGAAACGTTCAATATAGAATTGTTTCTATAAAATAGGTTGGTTGAAAGAAATTCATTATTATCAAGAAATCTATTTAAAAAAAGGGGTTTTTTTGTTTATTTTTAGAGTTGGACGAACAATCTTACATGCCAAATAGGCCTATCAGTTCTTTCAACACATAATCGTTACTAAGTAACAGTTCACAGTAACAAATACAAGTAACAGAATAGAACAATAGTAGGCTACCCAGTGTATTGTCGGTGTGAATCGCCACGCTTGAAGTTTGGGTGGTGTGAAAAGCCACGATAATGACTGTGGTTTGAATCTCCACGCCACCATCAGTTCGGGCAAACTATGGAGAAATTAGTATATTGAACATTCCAGCTTTGAATCGAATGTACAGTCAATGCATATAAATCAATATTGTGAAAAGTCAAAGCATCAAATCAATCCTCGTTGAATTCATTTACTTGAGGAAAATGGTTGAACTACAATTTTAGTTAGTTCCAAAACACTTGTTGATGTTGATAGATTGATACAGTGAAGAAACAAATACAGTGAAGAAAATAAAAGTGGAAGAAGAGATTTTTTGAATGAAATTATTATGCCTGACAAAATTTTACTCCCAGTAATTATAATTTATTTCCATCCCAAAAAATTACAGCAAACATAATTTTACATATTTTGGAAGAAAAAATGAACCTCCTCTACTAGTAGTGTGGCCATTAATACATGGCTTATGAGAAAATCAATTTATACCGCAATTGAGTGTGAATTATTACAAGCAATAAAGTATTGTGAAAAATAGTTCAGTTCTTTATCTTCTGCAATTTTTCTTTTGACGCACGGAAAAATTGTAGCACTTAAACATTTTTTTCTATCTCTTCTTACTATCAATACTATCACCACTAACAGATTAAACCAGGAGCGAATACTTCTACCGTTGTGGTACAACCTGAATATCGAATCAAATAACGTATTGGGAATTCCAAATATGTCATTAAAAAATAGAATTATGGTAGAAAACTCTACAGAACTATTTGAACAAATGCTGTTATGACCCTAAAGGTTGAAACATTTCATGGCGGCATTTGTTTTAGTGGAACTCATAAATCCTGACAAACTCATGCTGACTAAGCGCTACTAAAGTGTACGAATTAGACACTTTGGAAAAAGTTGCGCCATAATCATGATTGGTACGAGAATATTAAATAACACAATAAAAATCTCCGTTTGGGTGATGTTGGACGACGATGTCATAGGAGAAAACCAATGAATTTCGGTTTTATGTGGCCAATAGAATAAATATAAGCTTAATATCGGACAGGATGTTGTTCACCCTCAGACTTCAAGGGGGAGGGGGGTATTTGTTGGTGAAATGGATTTGGGGAAGATTGTAGGGGGAGGGGTGACGACGTGAGGACGCCCCTAGGCATCTTCTTTTCTTTCTTCTTACATTTTTTCTCGAACCACAGAGGAAGGGAGAAGCAGCTATAGATCAAGCCAAGCCGGAGAAACAGTTGTAAGCCGTATTTACGACTTGGCACAGCATGGGCAGCGCTCGATCTTCGGCGAAGCTCTTTTCGGCAAACGCTTTTTTCTCTGCATTCTCTCTGTTTTCCCTTTTAAAATTTTTATTCTCGACAAAAATCTTAATTCTGTTAAATATCTGTGGTCTGCGGGTGACGGTCTGTTTACTTTTGTGTTTATTCCAGGCGGCTTCCACGGGCGAGAACATTACACGTTTGCCAGCCTGCCAGGGGCTCTAACACGTGTTTTGTCTCTTCAGCATCCTTCTTTGAGCGTCGACATAAACAGATGCTAATTGAAGTCGATGCCGAGAAAAAAATACTACACGTTTGCCTTGTGTGGTGGTGCACTTGTCAAATTCAAATATATAAATAAACAACGGGTTTATTCAGTTTATGAGATAAACTTCCAGACAACTTTATCCTAATAGACGTCGATATATAGAAGAAAAAAGATTTTGACTAGAGGAAAAAAATGTGAGCTTCTGAAGTAGTTGTGTCCTTGTCAAATTCAAAAAGGAAAATAAACAACGGTTTTAGTCAAGTTAACAGATGAACTTCTGTTTATTCCTACCGTAAGATCGTTCTCCATTACCTTAAACCTTTTGTATACGTCAGTGGTTTATGTCTATATTAGGTTAATATTTATGATGTTTTGGTTATAAATATTGAGTGAAACCGCACACTGCCACCGTAATGGCGGAACCAGAATATCTTGACACAGGAGCCGTCGGGAGACTATTAAAAAAGCATGGGAAGGATGGATAGGCTTTCCATTTTCCTAGATAAAGATCTGTAATACTTTTCTCCTTTTCCGAAGATGGAGATTATACATATGTTAAAGCCGCGTCTCCACCAACCGAACATGTCTGCCGAACATTGTTGGCGAATACAAAAAACGGATAAACATTAAACATATGGTTCACCGAACATGTTCGTGAGTTCAATTGAAATGTTCGGTTTGTGAGCGAACAGTGACGACCAACAACAGGTTCCATCACCGATCATAATGTTCGAGAAGGCGTCCACACCAAACCAACTCCAAAAAATGTTCGGCGACATCAGCTGATTCCAGCGAATACTGTTCGCCGAGCATGTTCGGTTGGTGGAGACGCGGCTTTAGAATGTATAAATTGTTAATTCTGGGGGAAATAAATATTGAAGCTTTTTTTATATTTTTTGGAACAATAGGCGAATCGTGTAAATGATATAAGGATCATTTCTTTATTATTGTATAAAATTCCTGCTCTTTCTGAGTCTTTGTTAGTAGAACTGGTAAATGATTTAAGATGACACGACATTTCATTGTTAATCTCGTTACTGTTTGATGACCGATGGTTTCACCAATAATTTCTATCAACAAGAAATTAAAGATGCCTGAAATTTAATAATACTGTACAAATATAATGATAGATATTTGATATTTTTGATATTTATTTAATAGATCTTACGTTGCCAGGTCTAGTACCTATGGCAAACACTAAAAATAAATTAGACACTGTTATCGAAAGACTAAAAGAATGAATTCCTTTTAAAGTTCTATAAGTGTAGTTTAAGTAAATAAGTTTCAAAAAAAAGTTCAAGTAAAATATGTATTAGAATAGATAAATATGTTGAAGTAATGTTGTTATAATGTCCAATGTATCATTGCTGTAAACTAAATATTAATAAAATATATCAATGGTGCTTAATTACAATAGCTGACTTGCATGATTGTGATAATAAGTATTGAATCATTAACATGTCATTAATTAATTTGTTTTCCATTTCCTCGTGCAATATTCTTCTGTGTTTTGTACAGTACCAAAAATTGAATGAGTTGAATTTAAACCAAACATTTTGAGTTTAGAAGCGCAGTTGCAGAGAAAGATCAATGTGAATCCATTTGTTTTCGGTGATTTAGAAGTAGAACTTCTCCAAATAAATAACTCTACATTATAATTTATAACATGCTTTATGAAATTCCATAACAAATGTAAAAATAGAAGTAGTTGTTTCTTCAAATAAATTACTCTATATTACAATTTATAACATGCTGAATAGAATACCAAGCAAATGGAACAAATTTAGAAGTAGAACGTCTTCAAATATATTACTCTAAATTACAATTTATAACATTCTGTATGAAATTCCATAACAAATGGAAAAAATAGAAGCTGTTTCTTCAAATAAATTACTCTATATTACAATTTATAACATGCTGAATAGAATACCAAGCAAATGAAACAAATTTAGAAGTAGAACTTCTTCAAATATATTACTCTACATTAAAATTCATAACATGCTGTATAAAATTCCATGACAAATGTAAAAAAATAGAAGTTGTTTCTTCAAATAAATTACTCTACGTTACAATTTATAACATGCTGAATAGAATCTCAAACAAATGGAACAAATTTAGAAGCAGAATTTCTTCAAATAAATTACTCTACATTACAATTTATAGCATGCTGTATGAAATTCCATAACAAATGGAAAAAATAGAAGCTGTTTCTTCAAATAAATTACTCTATATTACAATTTATAACATGCTGAATAGAATCCCAAACAAATGAAACAAATTTAGAAGTAGAACTTCTTCAAATAAATTACTCTACATTATACAATTTATAACATGCTGTATGAAGTTCCATAACAAATGTAAAAAATAGAAGTTGTTTCTTCAAATAAATTTCTCTACGTTACAATTTATAACATGCTGAATAGAATCTCAAACAAATGGAACAAATTTAGAAGCAGAATTTCTTCAAATAAATTACTCTACATTACAATTTATAGCATGCTGTATAAAATTCCATAACAAATGTAAAAAAATAGAAGTTGTTTCTTCAAATAAATCACTCTATATTACAATGCTGAATACAATCCCAAGCAAATAAAACAAATTTAGACATAGAATTTCTTCAAATAAATTACTATTGTTCATTAAAATTAATAAAAAGCTGAATAAAATTCCATAACAAATTTAGAAGTAGAGTTTCTGCAAACACCCTACTCCACATTGCAATTCATACCTCTGAAAAAATGCCATTGTGATACACAATGATTTATGATCAACGATGATACACAATAAGTAAACTCCCTGCAATTCCAATCATCCAGGCATCGAATCCCATCATGACTATCATAATTAGTTCAGGTCACATGATCGTCAAACCCATACAATGCGAATAGACGCTAACCTTGTCCCTTGACGTTAGTCTACCATCATTACGGGATCTGGCGCCTGAGCTAAGGCCACACTACATAACACAAATATATAGTGTGGCCTTCCTGAACGCACCCTTTGAACACATTGAGCGGCTGTGTTATTTCAATCACGTGACACCCCGACCGACAGATTTATCGCCCATTCAAATGCCTCAATACTTTCAGCAGCCAATGAGAATGCAATGAATAACCGGCGACCAGTAGCGGCTCGTGGTCAAAAAGGTTGGAAGGGCTCCAGGGGTCTAGAATACCCCCAGTCAAGATGGGGTCCCTTTCCACAAGTTTTATCTAATTAGCCCTTTGAGAGAATAACTCTAAACGATTACGAGGCTGTTCAAAAAATGTTTTATCCATATATACCTACTCTACTGTTCACTAGAACAGAATAGCGCAAAAATGCTGTTAAACGGTTTCACAACTAGCAAACCTAGAGATATTATGCACCGGAGGTTCATTCAAAAATATTAAATTCAGCCTGCTGAGAATGACGTATTTGAATTTACTGCACCCAAAATAATAGTCCCTTCCATCAAAAATTAGACAAGTAAGAAACAAAAATCAAGCGTAGGACATCAAAATTCAAGGGAGCTGAACAAAGTAATCCACTCTTTGATCCAAGCTAATTATTTCTCGTTTTATGATATCACTTACTTGATTTGATGTAATTCCAGTATAGGAAAGGACAACACTGTTCTAGATTCCGATACATTCATTCTGCAATTGACAGTCAATAAACTGTTCATACAAATTATTCAGAAAACACAAGCCTGACCTTTTATTTTTAAATAAAAATAATACCGTTATTAAAATACACTACCGCGATTTGCAAATCATAATATAACCTCATAATCTCATGCTTGTTTCATATGCTTCCAGTCTTCTGGCGTTTCGTCAGTTGTGCCAATTCAACTCAAACACAATATAATTGAGAATAATATGAAACTGACCAACCTGCAAACAGACTATTATTATTTTTTAAATAATCGAATACGAATTTTAATCAATAATTGTGTTATAATTTAATTCAGCTGACGAAAAATGAATTTTTAATTTGAGACGAACCAATGAAGAGCTCAGTGATTCCCAACTGAAAAGCAGGAAGGTCAGGTTGGCAATGGTTTTGGACGGAGTCCCAAATCGTCCTATACACTGCATGCAAATGACGTCACAGCACCGTTCCAGCTGTATATGGTTGTTGCACTGGCTTCCTTAGCAGAGAAAACGGACTCTCTGCCTTGCGCCCCACAAGTCAGTTTCGCGCTACTAACATGTTTTCTACGGTCTCATATTATAGGAAGTTTTTGAACTTGCATGATCACCAAATATTACAAAAATTTAAACTGATAGAATAAATTTAGGCCTATATGATTTATATAATACGGTTCTATTAAAAGTTTTCGTTTTATTTTTTATCAAATGAAAACTTTTTCAATATTGATTTGCAAAGGGGGGCGGAGTCCGAGAGTCCCAATAGAGGAACCGCGCCTGCCGGCGACGTAATCAAGTAGCTACTCTGCGCCTTCACCGTTTATTTCTCTTTGATCTAACGTGAGAGAAAATAAACGTAGAGAAGGGAAAGGTGCGTCAGGATGCATAGGAAAATAAGGACGTTAGAAGGTGGGATAACATAAATTGTTTATTGTGGCTTTATAGAGAAGATATCCATTAATATTCAACAAATGGAGACACTGAAATAAAACATTGTAGACGAGAATGCTACGTGATAGTGATTTTAAAATGTCCAATACCTGTAAAAACGAAACAGCTCGTGTAAAACATGAATTTAATTCATGTGTGTTAAATATTGAATTTTGGTTATGAATCCCAGGAATATACAGATTATATATATGGAGACAGGTATGATACGGAAGTCACTAGAAACCAGATATAAGGCACTATAAACAAATAAGTAAAAAATTGTAGACGTGATTGTAATTTTAAAATTTCCAAAACCTTTAAAAACGAAACAGCTCTTGTAAAACATAAATTAAATTCATGTTGGCTAAATTTTAAATTTTCGTTATGAATCCCAGGAATAAACATATTATTATCTGGGGACAGGTACGATACGGAATTCACAAAAAACCAGATATACTAAACCAGGCACTATAAATAAATAAGTTAAAGATATATTATAGTTAAACCAAATAAGTACTGTAGTTTTCATATAACTTGGCAGCAGTATGTTGGGTTCAGATGCAGTATGTCCCATCTGCTACACGCTGCCAAGTTATATGAATACTACAGTAGATAAGTGATATCCGTGAACCGAAGCAGGTGTCTGTTAAATCAGATTAGATAAGCAACGCTCTCCTTGACTCTCTCTGTAAGGGTGACCGATTGGATTTGCCAGTAAAAGAGACTCTGTTATCTGCTGTAAAATCACTTCCCGATGGTTCGGAACCTACCTAAAATTGTAGGTCCACCATTTTTCCAATAACATGGCTCAAGCGGCAAGGTGAAACTATCCGTAAGGGTCTCCCCATCAATAAAAGCCATAAGCATTTTCATACTTTTTTCCAAAAATGTTATGGAAGTTACTTGTTTTTACTTCCAACTTATTATATTGTACAGTTCATTTGAATAATTATTTCAAAATATATAACTTATTTAACATCAGGATATTACATAAATAATGTTTCTTTTTTAGTTTTTCTTCTTTTCTTCTATCTCTTTAATTTAAAATAGGTTTATTTTATAGACTCCCTCCAGCGGTCCACAGGTTGGATCTTGTGTGCTGAATTGTATTTTCTCTTAAGTATAATTTTTTTATTTTATATTGTTTTTTTTTAATGAATTATATTTTTGGATTGAACATAGCTTTTCTGTAGATGAGAAAAAACACTGTATATTTTTCTTTTGAGAATAAAATCTATTTATCTATCTTACAAGGAAGCATTGGACATATACAAATATTATCTGTATGTATATACATTTACATAAAAACACTTCTTTAGATACAAAGTCTATTTATTTATTCATTGACATTGGTGAAATACAACTGATTGTAGAGAAAAAATAGGTTTTCGTCCAGCACTGCTTCTATTATTAACCCAAAAAGCCCTAAATTTTAACAGAGGTCCAAATATTTGTAGGGTTTTTCCCCTTTTATTTGACGAAACTCAAATCTTCTGAAAAACAATGTCCTGTTATTCATTTGAGCACAAAAAGCAGAAACTTAATGAAGTTTTGATCTCAAACTGTTAATTCTCAATAATGGAAGTACAATTATCTCATTTCATAGCATGAAAGTAAGAAAATGTACATTTTCCTTGAGTGGTGTTATTTTAGACTACCCATTCTCCTAATCTCGGTGACAAGATGTTCTTTGTTTTCCCATGTAGGATACACATTCAAGGACTGTTACACTTCTATGAAGTTAATTATCAAATCGATTTCAACAACAACAACTACAACAACTATTTCGCAGCTGAAGCAGAGCAGCCAACCTATTTTTGAATGCAGAATAGGGAACCTGCGTATTACATGCTCACTATTTTGTGTTGTTAGGTTGCAAATCTGGAGTGCGGAAAAGTACTTTCCCGCACTGGTGCAGGAATAGACTATTTTGCATGCTACAGTTAGTGCAAAAATAGGCACTTTTTTGGATCGCTGTCACTGTAGTAAAAGTACTTTTCCGAACTCCAGATTTGCAACCTAACAACAAAAAATAGTGAGCATGTAATATGCAGGTTCCCTATTCTGCATTCAAAAATAGGTTGGCTACTCTGCTTCAGCTGAGAAATAGTCGTAGTAGTTGTTGTTGTTGTTGAAATCGATTTGATTCGAAAATAGGTTGTGTGAGGAATTGCCAGGTTATGTATGTCCTATTTTGTTCTGTTTGAATTACTTTATACATTAATGTAGGAAAATTTTAATTTGTAATTCGAGTGTATTTTTCTGCACTCAAGTGCAGAAATAACTGTTTCTATCGGTGCAGAAAACCCCCATTCTGCAATCTAGTTACACAAATAGTTATTATCATTAATTGGATTGAAATATCATTTTTTTTCATTGTATCTTCTTTAAGGCAATAATAAATCAATTACATATAAATATATTGTAGAAAAGTTCATCACTAGAACTGAAATAAACTTGCATTGAAACAAGTTGTAGGTAAGATTATTTGGAAAAACAGATGATCCTGAATATTATAATATATTACAAGCAGATTGCCATTTCTTATTTTTCTTCCTCTTCTTCTTCTTCTTCTTTTTTATCTTCTTCTTCTTCTTCTTTTTTATCTTCTTCTTCTTTTTCTTCTCCTCCTGCTTTCTTCTGCTCTTGCCTTCTTCTTCTTCACCGTCTTCTTCTTCTTCTTCCTCTTCTTCTTCTTCCTCTTCTTCCACTTCTTCTTCTTCTTCTTCTTCCTCTTATTCTTCTTCTTCTTCCTCTTATTCCTCTTTTTCTTCTTCTTTTTCTTCTTCTTCTTCTTCTCCTCCTGCCTTCTTCTTCCTCTTATTCCTCTTTTTCTTCTTCTTCTTCTTCTCCTGCCTTCTTCTTCTTCTTCTTCTTCTTCCTCCTCTTCTTCTCCTGCCTTCTTCCTCTTCCTCTTCCTCTTCTTCTTCTTCTTTTTCCTCTTCTTCGTCCTCTTCCTCTTCTTCTTCCACCTTTACTTCTTCTTCTTCTTCCTCTTCCTCTTCTTTTTCTTCTTCTTCTTCTTCTTCTTCTTCTTCCTCTTTTTCTTCTTCTTCTTCGTCTTTTCCTGCCTTCTTCTTCTTTTCCTGCCTTCTTCTTCTCCTGCCTTCTTCTCCTTTTTCTTCTTCTTCCTGCCTTCTTCTCCTTTTTCTTCTTCTTCCTGCCTTCTTCCTCTTCCTCTTCTTCTTCCAGTTCTTCTTCTAATTCTTCTTCCTCTTCCTCCTCTTATTCTTCTTCTTCTTCTTCTTCTTCTCCTGCCTTCTTCTTCTTCTTCTTCTTCTTCTTCCTCCTCTTCTTCTCCTGCCTTCTTCCTCTTCCTCTTCTTCTTCTTCTTTTTCCTCTTCTTCGTCCTCTTCCTCTTCTTCTTCCACCTTTACTTCTTCTTCTTCTTCCTCTTCCTCTTCTTTTTTTCTTCTTCTTCTTCTTCCTCTTTTTCTTCTTCTTCTTCGTCTTTTCCTGCCTTCTTCTTCTCCTGCCTTCTTCTCCTTTTTCTTCTTCTTCCTGCCTTCTTCCTCTTCCTCTTCTTCTTCCACTTCTTCTTCTAATTCTTCTTCCTCTTCCTCCTCTTATTCTTCTTCTTCTTCTTCTTCTTCTTCCTCTCATTCCCCTTCTTCTTTTCTTCTTTTTTCCTTATCCTTTGTTCTCCACTCTTTTCTCCTCCAGCTATCTATCTTCTTCTTTCCTTGTTCATCTTCTTCTTCTTCTCCCTCTTCTTCGTTTTCTTATTCTGTCCAACAGTAGACGAAAACCATTTCCCTTGTGAACGAACGAGCACACTCGCAGCCACATGCACGCGCGCGCATTGGTTCGAATAATAGAGGTTGCTGCCGCGGGATCACGACGGGAGTAAATACGATTCACCATTCAAGGTACCTGGTTTGAGAAACGCCGTTTTTTGCCTGTTACCCGTCACTTCTAATCTACTCATCCGTTTATCCGTCACTTCTAATCTACTCATCCGCATGACGTGTCTTTTGTTTTGCATTGTATGATTCGCTTTAATATTTCTCTCATTAACCTCAAAATCTTCAGTTTATTGTAGATTTTATGATGAATTTTTTTTAAATTTAATAAAAAAACGTCTTGTTGCTGTTCTCACTCGATGAAAGCTGTGCAGTAAAGCATTGATTAAAGAGATAAAGAGAAATTTGGAGAAAAATGGAGGAGAAGAAGAAGAAGAGGATGAAGGAGAAGAGGATGAAGGAGAAGCTGGTGAAGAAGAGGAAGAAGAAGAGGAAAAAGAAGAAGAAGAAGAAGAAGAAGAAGAAGAAGAAGAAGAGGAAGAAGAAGATGATGAAGAAGAAGAAGAAGAAGAAAAAGAAGAAGAAGGCAGGAGAAGAAGAAGAAGAAGTGGAAGAAGAAGAAGAAGAAGAAGAAGAAGAGGGAGAAGAGGAAGAGGAAGAAGAAGGAGAAGAAGAAGGAGGAGGCAGGAGAAGAAGAAGAAGAAGAAGATGGCAGGAGAAAAAGAAGAAGAAGGCAGGAGAAGAATGAGAAAGTGGTGGAGAAGGAAAAGGTTCTAAAGAAGAAGGTGGTGAGGAAGGAGAAGAAAAAGACAAAGAAGAACAAAAAAGGGTGATGACAAGGGGATGATGATGAGAAGGTGAAGCAAATGGAGGAGTATGTAAAGAAAACAAGGAGAGAGAAGATGATGATTGTCAAGAAGAAGAAGAAGTAGAAAAAGGAGGATGAGAAGTAGGTGAAGTAGTAGCAGAAGGAATAGAAGAAAAAGAGGAGGAAGAAGGTGATTAAGAGGAAGAAGAAAAGGAAGAAGAAGGTGCAGTAGAAGGAGATGGAAAAAAAGAAGTTGATCGAGAAGGAGAAGAAGAAAAAATGAGGCAGAGAAGGTGACGAAGAAGAAAGAGAATGTAAAGGAGAAGGAGAAGAAGAAGAAAATTACGATGAAATTACGATGGAAGAGTAAAGAAAAAGAGGAGGGAGAAGTTGATGATGATGATCAAGAAGAAGGAGAAGAAGAAGTAGAAAAAGGAGGATGTGATGGCGAAAAAGGAGGAGGAGGAGGAGGAGAAGATGAAGTAGCAGCAGAAGAAGCAGGAGAAGATGAAGAAAAAGAGGAGGAAGGTAATTAAAAGGAAGAACAAAAGGAAGGAGAAAGAGAAGATAATGAAGAAATAGAAGGTGATCCAGGAGGAGAACAAAGGAGGAAGAGAGGGAGAAAGAGAAGAAGGAGAGGAAGAAAAGATGGTGATAAAGAAGATGAAGAAAAAAAGGAGAATAAAAGAGAAGAAGAAAAATAGATGAATATAAGAAGAAAAAGAGATGAAGAGAAGATGAAAAAAGAAATGAAGAGACGAAGAAGAAAAATAGATGAAGAGACGAGGAAGAAAAATAGTTAAAGAAAAGAAGAAAAAGAGATTAAGAGAAGAAAAATAGATGAAGAAAAGACAAAAAACAGATGAAGAAAAGAAGAAAAAGAGATTAAGAGATGAAGAGAAGAAAAAAAAGAAATGAAGAGACGAAGAAAAAATAGATGAAGAGACGAAGAGACGAAGAAGGAAAATAGTTGAAGAAAAAAAGAAAAAGAGATTAAGAGAAGAAGAAAAAGAAGAGAAGACGAAAAACAGATGAAGAAAAGAAGAAAAAGAGGTTAAGAGAAGAAGAAAAAGAGATTAAGATAAGAAAAAAGATTAAAAGAAGAAGAAAAAGAGATGAAGAGAAATATAATAAAGAACAAGAAAAAGAGATGAAGAGAAATATAATAAAGAACAAGAAAAAGCGAAAAAGCAGAAAAAACAGGAGAGAAAGAATAGAGCTGAGGACACTACCCCCCCCCCCCCCCCCAACCCTACATGGCACACCCGGTACGTTCGGTAATAAGGCCTGGGCCTTCCTTCCTTCCACCGCCGCACAGTCATCTCTTGCTCTAATTGCAGGCCACGTCAAGACAATGGAGACACGACCCGAGGAGTTCACCGCAAGTAATCATCATCCCTGCAGCCATTGTCAGTCGCTCAGCCCCAACACACAAACAGAAAGAGAAAGAGCACCAACATTTTCCATATTTCCAGCGGGAATCACACCTACATCGACTATTGCCGTCTCACTCTCTTACTCACTGTATCTGTCTCTCACAATTACACACACTTTCTCTCTTTCTTGCACACACACACACACACCATCTTTCTTTCTTGCCAACACACACACACACTCACACTCACACTCTCTCCAAAGGTGTCAGCACTCCTGTCACCAGCCCTCCATATTTCATTGTAGAAGTTGCATAGCACATGTGTGGCTATATGCTTGTTATAGGCGAACTCAACATAATCATTCCAACTTGGTTTGAAATGATTAAGAAATCAGTGACGCAAATATCAGAGGAATTAAGTGAAGTCCGGGAGTGAATGTTAAAAAAATTGAAATGTATTTACTTATTTCAAATTGATAGACCTAAATTAGTCCTATGCCCGAGTGTCTTAATCGGCCAAAAAACGTTTATCGGTTTCGATAGTCGTTAAGTGTGTAACTTTCCTCCTAGTAGATTGGAACTGGGCTATTCCCAAAATTTTGTTGAAATAATAACTTTGAACACAAATCAAGATTCATTAGCTTTGATTGGCATATGCAGCGATGAGGTGATCATACGTCATCTTATCCTCTGATTTATTTTTCTAGACAAGAAAACACTTGTTCAAGTGCATCTCACAATGGAATAATGACACATCTCTCTCTCTCTAACAGCAAGAGAGAAAAGTCTATTAGAGAGACAACTGTCAAACTACAATGGCAAAGTAGTTGCCGCTAAATTCAAACTCATCATTCTCTTCAGAATTACAAAAACTACAAGTAAATATTAAACAATCAGGGCTTATCTACGAAGTTGTCACTAATAAAAAGGTCACATATTAGGCAAAAGGTTCAAAATCATAACAACTGGAAAATAATAATTTGGGTAGACCTATTATTCGAGTGAAGCTTTTTAGCAATTTTAATTTTTAATGTTAACCTCAATGTTTTTGACAATGTAACAGATTCAAAATTTGTGAAGTGAGCAGTGTTTTGAACTTGAGTCTGTTGCTCCTTCACATTCATTGTAATTTTGTCACAATGAATAAATAACTTTATTTAATTCATAAGCATGATAGTTATTGCGTTTCTAGAGTAATCTATGAATTCATAACTCTCGCAATAAACTACCTAAAAAATTCAGTACATTTGTTTTAATGCAGTAACTCTTACGATAATGTATTAAAAAAACAGTATATAGGACTAATATTCATGGAATGCATAAATTTATTGAATCTGTAGCTATAATAGTTATTTATGTATTAAGATCGTGAAGCACGACTTTATCGCTCGAGCCAAAACATTTACTGCGCGACGCATAGCGGAGCGCAGTAATTTTGCGAGAGCGATAAAGAAGCTTCACGCGCGAAATACATACAATATTTTTCCTACAAATGCAGTTCTGGATTCCAACACAATAAAAGTTTGTAGTTTGTAACATCACAGACGGTGCGCGGATTTGGTTAGCGTTCGCCATTGTTGAGGTTATGTGAAATTTACGGATTCCGTGATCCACCAATAAGAAGGCATGAAAATCAAAACAGAAGCGTAAAGAAAACAGCTGGCGAGCGTCAAGTACTTTACCGCTTGCGGAGCCGTAAAGAGGTATTTTACAATTAGTTTTCAGTACGTAAAGAACTACTCTACGAGCAGTTGTAGGAAAAATTATTTATCGAAATAAAAAATTAAAACCGGGCATGATACACTTTACTACCAAGGGTGAGGAGGATAAAGGGAAATTGTTAGCCCCCAGCACCACGAAATTTTTAGCAAAAAATAAGAAAAAACTATATTTTTGTATTTAATGTTTGTGATTCTGTCTCTAAACTAAGATAATATATTAAACTAAATTTATTATCTCAGCAACTCCTTGCGATCAGAGAACTTTTTTCTGCCCTAGCATGACAGTATTTTGTTGCCAATGTATTTTTTGTGACTATACCTTGGCAATAAATAAAATTATTTTATGGTTGAGAGGACCTTTATTAAGGTAATAATACCCAAACATTTTCTTCATTCACATCCCTACTACCAACGCATTGGTCTGATATCTAAACGGGCTTCATCCTTCGAAAAGAAGATGCTCCATCTATTTTATAATAGTTTGAAGCAAAATTGATAATTGAAAGACAAAGTTGATTGATATAAAATTAACTTGAAATTATTGGCAAAGTTAATGATAATTGATTGGTCATATTTCAAAGACTGAAGCAAAACTTGATTTAATTAGAACATTTTCATAGAGAAAAATAATCATAATTGATAAATACATATTTGAAAGGTTTGATAAACATTGCATTCTCTGAAAATGAAACACATCAAAAGAGCGAAAAATGAATTTTTTAGTACGTACTGATAGGCTCATCAAAATTTCATGCCCATCAAATTACACGTCAAAAACAATGCACGAGCTAGCGAGCTGCGCTTACAATGAACTCTATTTCTGTTTCAATTTATTAATGCGCTCAACAATTACTAACTGCACGGCTATATTGAATAATTCAGGCTTCTCTTGATGGTTTTCAGCCGTGTTTTTGGGCTAAATGCTTATGAATTGAATATTTGAGTGGTCTGATGAGAAAAATTAGCGATCCCGTTTTGAAACGGGGAAATGCAATACAACAACACAATCCCACATCATATAAAATGCGATATAGAAACCAAACACCCCCACCTAGCTATCCATATACTGTGCACCTATGTGGAAATCCAGGGTCAGTTGAGCTGCAGAGCATCGCACCCATTTTTAGAAATAATAACATCTATTTCACAAGCAGCTGGATTTGATCGTTTATCCAATAATGCTGAATTAGTGAATAAATAGAGCGTGATACTAATTTGTACCAACGAGATACAATCAGCAAGCCTCCGCTCTTTTGCATTCATTGTTTCAATAATTCCGATACAAAAATATCACGAGCTGAAAGGAAATGAACCGTAAATATCCTAATTGTGAATAGAAATGAGGCAATATGAATTATTCATGAAGAATTTTACAGAATTGTTCAGAGCCATTCATTCTTCTAAGAGGAGAAACGTGAAAAATTAAGGAATGTTGTGAGTAGAAAAACTTTTCAACTCTCTTTTCAAATTCCTGGATTTCTTGTTCCATGGGAACAACGTTGTTAATATTAACTTTTTTGTTGAATTTAACGACTTGCAGTCATATTTTTGTCTCTTTTCAAATTATGTGTCACTTTAAAAATTCAACTATGAATCAACAATTCAGATTATAAACTTTACTGGCATTCTTGCGTAAGATGTCTCGACTAACACTTCTTGAAATCCTCGATTAATACCGATCTGCGTTTTTAATACCCGGTGGTTCGGAACCCACCTAAAACTGTAGGTCCAACTCATCATTCACCATCATCCAATTGATGGTTCACGCACAGGTCTCTGACCTAGTATGTGGGCTTCATCCCCGAGAAAAAAAACGTTCTATGAAAAATTTAACGACTTATAGAGAATGAATAAATATTTACTCCCGTAGGCTGAAACTTTTTGGAATCGTGATGATTCATTTTTTGAAAGATGTAACACTATTTTCCAGTAAGATACTGATTTTAGGAGTGATATTTTACGAAAATATATTAAACATTAAAACTGACATTATATTCTTATTAATATAAGAAATTTCTTGAGATGGTTCAATTGTACAAATCTTATGTTGTTGAATGAGGAAATAAATTCATTCATTCATTTATTCATTATTCATATTCATTCAATTAAATGTAGGAAATATATCATTTTAGTAAGGAATATAGGATCATTTCTCATGTTAGATTGGTAATTGACTATCTCTTCATGGAAAACATATCTCAGTTGAAAAGATTTGTGATGACAGTAAATAAACTACTGAATGTTTTGTTATTGGGAAGCTCAATATTTGAGAGCAACACATGCTGCCTACATGCTGATAAATCGTGTAACATAAATTCCACTATTGGAAAGATAAATGGAGCATGAATTGATTTTAATAACTCATTATCGACAGACACCTGGTTGAAAGAAACTGTTCAACTGTGCATAAATTATGAGAAGAAAATTCAATTAAACATAGGAAATTGTAGGCGATAGCTGACTGTGTCATTCACGAGCTAAAATATGAAATTCGCGGTGATTGGACGAACAAAGGGAAAGGAAGGTGATTGGGGGGTGGGAGGAGGAGGAGGAGGAGGAGGAGGAGGAGGAGTGGTTTGTAGGGTAAATTTGAAATGGCCAGGAAATTGGATCGGCCAGCTCTGACCAGCAACACTATTTATGGCGCCGCCAGCTAATTAACAGATCTGTAAATAAATTGGACGCACGAAGCCCGCCGGTGTGCAGTGTGTGAAGGCCTAAGCCGTTCATTCAAGTGCCGTGTACAAATGGAATTGCAGGCTGGATAATATAGACGGCGCGACGGTGTGGTGATAACACTGCACACTGGCAGTCTCTTTGCCACCGTATCCCGTCTGGATATTCGCCCCGCGGCAGGTTACACTATGAGCTGTATGTAAAGCACACCCAAATGCAGCCCTAATGAACGTGAACGCGCGCAAGTCCGCTACCATTCATCTTTGAACGTTACTACACGGTTACTAATATCACTATACCGTAGTATAATATAGGTGACGCATGGTACTAGCGAGCAGAAAGACACAAAACTAGAAATAAATTTTTCCTACAGCGACTCGAGAAAGTGCCTATTTTTGCACTAACTGTAGCACGCAAAATAGTCTATTCCTGCACCAGTGCGGGAAAGTACTTTTCCGCACTCCACATTTGCAACCTAACAACACAAAATAGTGAGCATGTAATACGCAGGTTCCCTATTCTGCATTCAAAAATAGGTTGGCTACTCTGCTTCAGCTGTGAAATAGTTGTTGTAGTTGTTGTTGTTGAAATCGATTTGATTCGAAAATAGGTTATGTGAGGAATTGTCAGGTTATGTATGTCCTGTTTTGTTCTCTTTAAATTACTTTATACATTACTGTAGGAAAAATTTAATGTGTAATACGAGTGCAAAGTATTGTTTCTGCACTCGAGAAACTTTTTTCACTCGCCTTCAGCTCGTGAAAAAAACTGTTTCTCTCGATGCAGAAAAACGCTATTTTGCACTTTAGTTACACAAATACCTATTGTAATCAATTATTTGTAAAGAAGGATATCCTTCCTGTGACATGTAATACGAATATAGCATATAAGATTGCTAAAAAGATCAATAGAAATTTTTGGAATAAGGAGATTTCCCCAAATTGGTAAAGGAAGTCAAAAAGGATTTGGAGGAACAGTTAAACATCACAATGGCCGACCTCAAAACCAAATCAGGAAAGAACAGGACAATCAAACAAAAATCAGTTGAATTCAAGGAGCAAACAAGTAACAAAAAAACATGGTGATTTCGGATGCAGAGAAACTTAGAAGAACTACTGGCAAAAGAAAAGTACAAGAACTGCAGAATCGCTTCAGAACATCTGGGGGAACGGAAGAATTAGCCAGATTAACCTAGAGTGGTCCTCTGTGGCCGTAAAACTTATTATTATTATTATTTACTAGTAATATTATTGAATGAACTCACAGCTAGCGGCCCCCTGTTTGATAATTTTTGCAAGTTGAGACTGGAGGTTACGCCTTTACTCATGGTAGCCTTGCTTTACTCCATAGTGGCAATTTCATTACAAACTTTTTAAAAGAATTTAATTAATCAGACCCAATACTTCTATTATAAATTTTTTCACAGTAGAGTGATTTCACTTGATAACCGTCAGGTTTCCTATGAAACCTCAAGTACGTTAATTATTGAACTTAAGAATAAAGAATAATGACAAAAAAATGCAAAAGAAAAGCTATTAAATTCGGGTGTTTTAAAGCCTTTAGCTTGTTCGATAACAGAATACAAATAAATATGATTAATTGTTTCACTTGATATTGTAGCGAATATGAGAATGAAAATAGTGAGAAAGAAGGACAGTGGTTCTCGGTGTTATCTGCTATGTAAATGTTTACTTCTAAGCAATTAATTACTCTGCTTTTGACACTTTTATGGTGTTCACTTGGTAATTTGTAGAATGTTCTAGTTGTTTGATTAGAGATTAATGGAGTCTTATCAAATATTGTGGAAAGTTCGAGTTTCCTTGATTGTTTATTTTAGAAATCAGTAGAAGTTGGTAGAGAAATCTAGAGATATGTCAATTATGAAAAAGTATATAAAAAGAGGTGGACTTTTGTAAATTAGTTCAGTCTTGCTTAAAATTCGTCGTGATAAACAAGTGTGACAGTTAAGTGGCAGTAGTGACAGTTCCTGTTAATACAGACAGTGAAATCCCGTTGGCGCTATTACAAACCATGCAATGAACTTTCGTTGTCTGTAGTGATAATTCTCTTGACAGTTCCATAGTGATAATTCTTTTATCTATTACTGTATAACGGACTTGTGCTACATAAGTTAATTGTTCTTCCTCGACGTTTCTTTTTGTTTATTATTGGACAGTTTATTGTTCAGTTATTGTTTAATATTAGATCGGCCTTTTGACATTTAGTGATTGATTTTTGTTCAGTTTATTGAAAACTCATTATCAGTTGAACAATATCGTTTTATCTGTTTCCGATTGCTTATTTTTGTGTAAGAAATTACTGAACAGTGTGAGTTGTGAATTATTTGTGTTAATAAAGTGCGAGTGATAAATTTAAGTGTTGCCAGCATTATTTTAGACATAGCGCCTGTAACAATATAGTTAATGCTATAGATGTTCCTACATTCAATTTCAGCCTGTAGTTGATTTTGAACGTGTAGATTGCTATGAAATAGTCCCCTGGTAGTGGAATTGGTTAAATATAAATGATAAAGATATATGTTTAGACATGTAGACATCATTTAATATTTAAATATTTAAAAAAAATTACTTAACAAACTGAAACATACAAAATATTAAAAAATTGAATTGATAATCATATCAAAATATAGACGACTTTTGCAGTAACCATCTTGAATAGTAGTTTCGATATAGTCACTGATCAACCTATTACGTTTTCACCACCTTCAATTTATCACTATCCTCTTCTACAGAAGAGGCTCTCATTGAAATACGTATACAGGGTTTGGAATGATATCACCCCAAAGCAAATATTATTAAGTATGAATGTTATGGATTATTCATAAAATATTAGCTCATAATAAATAATTATTGACCTCATTGGAACAATTTATAAAATTATGTATTTAATATTATGGTTATATTATTATGATGTTGAAGATCCATCTTGTTTCCACTAATATAAACTTGAAAAAAACACTTTTAAATGGAAATTAACTCACGTTATGGCGTGACGGCCGTTTCGCTCTGTTGTCTAGAGCATCGTCAGACGACCCACAGTACACTGACTTAAGATATCACTTATACCTTACTTACCTGGCTTATACCTTAAGTCAGTGTACTGTGGGTCGTCTGACGATGCTCTAGACAACAGAGCGAAACGGCCGTCACGCCATAACGTGAGTTAATTTCCATTTAAAAGTGTTTTTTTCAAGGTTATATTATTATTATCTAGAGGCCTGTATCGCGTGTCTATGAAAGCTTTTTTTGGAAAAGCTCCCATTCATCATTGAGCTCTTCCTACAATGTTATTCCATTTACTCACCACACCATCCAAATCAAAGATGGCAAGTGTTTTAAACTGAAAGAATGTCAAGTTAAATTGGAAGGCAGATCGTCGGCGACATAAGAAGCGATTCGCGATTTGAAGAACGCGCTTAAGGCCCGTTAATTAGAACTGGCCAATGACAAGACGGACAGGTCTTAGCCGGACCCCTCTAATTAATAGCCGACCTTCGGCCTTCTCAAAAGGGGACCCGTCGTTCTGGTTCCCACATACTCTGCCACACAATGCCTCTCATACCTTATACAAGCCTTATATACCTTACATTTTTTTGATGGTTTATATGGTGAACCATACATGCCCAGCAAGGAGCAGAAAACAGCAACAACGAATACTTTGCCGGCTTTGTTTCAATTAAGAAATATTTGCAAGATAAAAGTCTCCGGAAATTCTTCGCCAACCAAGGAAAGCCAAAACTGACGAATTTATTACCGAAAGAACTTGAAGATGGACGATCTGCGTTTCTAACTTACAAACTTAAAAGGGAATAGTACAAATAATGGACATGTTGAACAAAGAGCCCAAAGTAGGAAGAGGCTGAGCTAAAGTGACATTTGGAGCGCTATTGATGTTGAATACAAATCTTTAGTAATTATTGGAAGATCTTACAAGTTAAATTGATTGGATGAATTGAAGGGAAAAACAAAAGGAGACCGACAATCATAGAAAGAATTAACTTGTGTTTTCTACTTGCTGACCTTTGTCAGTTCTTTACAATTTACATTTATCCTGCCTGCCCTAAAAATTGAATTCTCAAATACAAACTGACTGGAAAATGTGTGAGAAACATTACAAAAAAATACAAGTTTAGGTGATGAGGTGATATTTGAAATAAAACCTTCAAATAAAGCAAAAAATACTGTTCCCTGCTGAAAAAACACTTCCCAGTGGTTCGGAACCTACCTAAAACTGTGGGTTCAACTCATCAATCACCATCATCCAATTCATTACCTACGCACAGGTCTCAGACCTATTGGGGCTTCATCCTCCGAAAAAAACAACTAGTGAAGAGTAGCTGGGTAATAATAAACGGTAATGTTTGGTTGTAATGCTTAGTAGATGTAATCAAGGTTACTATAAACATGTTACTATACAGGGTGTTTTGGAACTCTCTACCAATACTTCTAGGGAGTGTTTCTGGACCACTAACAAAAGTAAATATTGTAATAAAATTTTTTTAAAATCCCCAGTTACTCACACAGCCGCCATTTTGTTTTTTTCACTCATTATTTTTTTAACATCTCTGAATGTATAATTTTGAAATTTTGCAAACAGCTTTATAACAATTTAAACAATCTTTAAAAAATCAATCAAAATTTTCCGACATCAAAAAACAAAATGGCGGCCATTTAAAATCTTTGAACAGGATTAAATTAATAATGGCTGATGATATCAAAATTTGACTAGAATAACGTTTTTAAGATATTTTTATTGCCAATCCAATACCTCATTCTCCGAAATTGGCCAACAATTAACAAAGATATGCTACTTCTTAGGGTGTGCGGTGGTTGAGAACGGGTTGCAGTTTTTCACTTCCAACCACTTCACACCCTAAAAAGTAGCATATCTCTGTTAGTTGTTGGCCAATCTTGGAAAATGAGGTATCGTTGAATTTGCAATAAAAATATTTAAAAAACGTTATTCCAGTCAAATTTTGATATCATCAGCCATTATTAATTTAATCCTGTTCAAAGATTTTAAATGGCCGCCATTTTCTTTTTGATGTCGGAAAATTTTGATTGATTTTTTAAAGATTGTTTAAATTGTTATAAAGCTGTTTGCAAAATTTCAAAATTATACATTCAGAGATGTTAAAAAAATAATGAGTGAAAAAAACAAAATGGCGGCTGTGTGAGTAACTGGGGATTTTCGAAAAATTTTATTACAATATTTACTTTTGTTAGTGGTCCAGAAACACTGCCTAGAAGTATTGGTAGAGAGTTCCGAACATCCTGTATATGTTTTTAGTAACCTTGGATGTAATGAAGAATAAGTTGTACGATAGAATGAAATTCGCTTGAATCTCCAACTTACCACTATACATTACTACTTATCACGAATGCAGGATCCTATAATGAATCAATACAAGCTGGTTCACGACCAATTAAGCTCTGGTAAGCTTGACTCTCACAACGATAAACACAACTTGATACAAATTCTCACAACTTGATACAATTCTCACAACTTGATACAAATTCGGAGTACAGTTCCAATTCCCTGAACCTTTAAGTAGCAATTTGTGCTTCATATTGCTTAAGAGGATCTTCTAGCGTGGGACATGGAGAGCTATTGGAAAACAGCTCTATTAGAAAGACGAGAAGAGCTTACTTTGGGGGAATTAGTGGATTGTCACGTTCTGTCGTTGGTAGAAAGAGAGAAAATATAGTTGAGTATATTTGTTGATGCCTGATGGGACAACATACTTGAAAATGTATCTGTTCGAGTGCTGGAGACGAATTTCAAGTGTTAACAGAGAGTGATTGATGCGAGAGTACAGTGTGTAGTGGCACATCAACAAGAGACTTGAAACTGAAAAGAACGGCTATTGTGAAAACATTCAATGGAAAATAGATATGACTCCCTTTAAGAAAACATTATCATGAAAAGGAAAGTGACAGCCGTGTGCGGTAGCAGGTATCTGTTCAATCAGATTAGATAAGCAACGCTATCCTGGGCCCTATCTGTAAGGGTGACCATTTGGATTGGCCAGCTAAAAAGATTGCGTTCTATACTGTAAAATCACTTCCCGATGATTCGGAACCCACCTAAAATTGTAGGTCCACCATGTTTCCAATAACACGGTTCAAGCGGCAAGTTGGAACTACCCACCAATAATAAGAAAGCCATACGCCTTTACTTTTTTTTTCAAATGAAAAGTTATTTTTGGAAAGTGAGAAATTGCCAAAACTTCAACGTATTTAATTAAAAACAATAACAATTCTTCACAATTAAAAAAATGTCAATGAAATATAGATTATTGACCCGTTAATTAGATAGTAAAAGTTCAGTTAGAAGTTTAATAAGAGGTAAGTTGTTCTAGGCATCTTCACAAAAATATTAATTAATATTCTTGTTTTGGAAAGAAATGTACTTCAAAGTGAAATTTCTAGTTAAACTTGGACATAACCCAAAATTTAGATTTTGAAGTCAAGTATTTGAGAAGAGAACAGTAGGTGTTCCCATTGTATCTCCACTTGATTGTTTTTCTGTAATATTTAATAAATAAATGGATAGGTGAATGAATAAATAATTATAATTGTATAGCATAAATACAGCAAATATTCACAAAACTATTTTATATTTGAATGAAAAAAGCTTCAAATCCTCAAATTTATTATAACTGAGTTTTAGAACAAATAAGACAGATGTTATTACAACCACTAAATTATTTGCTATTTGAGATACTATAGTTTCGTTAGTCAGGTCTTTGTCAATCTCTATCAAACTAGAACTGATATAGAGAGTAGCTCAATATACCCTTCTTAGACGAATTCTATTGGTTCATAGACTGGGAGCCTCCCATTGGTCGCACTCCACATTGGAGGCTTGTCATTGGTTGATACAAGACCCGCCCATTATTAACAAGAAATAGCCTTCCAATACGGAACAGCTAGGAAAAACAAGTAGAAAACAGGTTTCCTAACGACCAGACACAAATAAACTTGAAAAATATTGAAGGTCAATTACTCAATGAAGGTCAAGGTCAAGTAAACTAAAAATAATAATAATAATAGTTTCTCTGGTTGTGAGTACAACACTACCAGAGGAGTTTATTCACAATAAATTTAAAAAATTAACATTTCAGAAAATAAATTAAAGTCTTAAATCTAAAGTATATTGCAGTTCTGAATTTTGTGGTTTCCACTATAAAAATCAACCGATACAACGAGAAAGTCTTGACATTGACCTATTTTATTATAGAACAAGGTTTATCGTGTTGTTTGATGTCAATTTGATCTTCAAACTATCAGCAGAATTGTTCTTTATGACCCTAGTTATTTCTAAAGCTTCTAGTATGTTCAAGAGTCTAACTTTCTCATTGCAATGCAAAAACTCAAAACTTACACGACCTTGAACTTGTAGTTATTAATAACTAGATGCTCAACGGAGTTTAAATCCCCGTTTGAATGATTTTAAATCATTCAGAACAAAAAACAAAATAAAAAATGCACTTACACCCAAAACCACACTAAACACAAACAAATACGATCTCCCAGGGATCCACAAACTGAACTGCTCTGATTGTAACAAATTCTACATAGGAAAAACAGGCCGCACATTCAAACAACCACATTCACGCAGATTTCGTCATGGAACAAGAAATCCAGGAATTTAAATCCCCCTTTGGATTTTTCTAATCTCTAAATTGTTCATTAATTATGAATAATAAGACTTGAAGAGTCACAACCACATTTATTAATTCATAGGTCATTTCGTAATTAGTTCATTAATTCTGCATTTGAAGCTTCCCCCTGTTTGGCCTACATAACAAGCATCACAATCCCCGAATTTCAACATTCATACATCACCGCTGTTCCAAGTGTTAATTTTATTCTATCCTTACTGTGACTAAAAACTTTTTTAAATAGGTTTAGTTCCAGTTTGATAGACATTGGCCATTATGTGACTGTCAAAACTATGATATCTGGAATGTTAACTAATTTAGTGGTTGTGACAACATCCATATTATTCACTATGGATAGCTACCACAGTATAAACAATCCCCAATGTCAATAAGATTAAATGAGTTTTAGAACAACTCTTTATGTTTCTTTGTATTTTTTTTTGGAGGATGAAGCGTTTGAAGCCCACATAGGTCTGAGACCAATTGGATGATGGTGATTTGGACCTACAGTTTTAGGTGGGTGCCGAACCACCGGGAAGTGATTTTACAGCAGAGAACAGAGCCCTTTTTGCTGGGCAATCCAATCGGTCACCCTTACAAAGAGCGTCCAGGAGTTTCGTAGCTTATCTCTGATTGAACAGATACCTGCTACGGCACTCGGCTATCACTTCCCTAACTACAGCTGAACTACAACTTCAACTATAGTTATATGTTATAACTAGATGCTACATAACCATACCTACTTCCTTAACTATAGGTGAACTACAACTTTAACTATAGTTATATGTTATAACTAGACGCATAACCATATCTACTATCTACTAACTATAACTATAAAATAAATAATATTGAAGATGAAAAAATAATAGTGAGTTACTACTCGACTGTAGAAAGACACACATGGACCAACATTCTTCCCCGTAGCCAATCACCATTCATGATAACTTCATTACGAGAGCCGTTATGCTTGTTAGCGAAGGAAACGATATTAAAAATTCATCATTCATGAATAAATTGAACATCTGTTCATTACATTCCTTTCCAGCTAGCTAGAGGTAGGGAATTCATCAACCCTCACTCAACTGGGCGCGTTATCTTATCGCTGCTATGTTTCAAGCTGCTTTCATGTTTGCTACAAGCGTTTTTTAACGGTTTAATAAATAGAAAGGTGCATAAAAACTGTCAGCAATGACATGAAATGGTCATGAATATCGCGTGCCCAACAATAATGAAAGAATAATTCCATCCATGCGTCAACTATTGGAGTAGAGGTCGCTGCTCTATACTGTTCATTACTAGAATAAATGAAATCGTCCCTCAACTTTTACACGCATTTGGTAACTAAAAATAATGTGATTCAGAGCATTGTGAATGATAAACTACTTTGTATCATGTCCATTCTGCATTGGAAAAACAATAATTACAGCTGAAATTCCACAATTTTCTCCGTAAAATACAATTCTATTTAGTTTGTCACAATCAATAACTGGAATTGGTAGCTTCACATCGATGTCCATTTATGTACATTATTACACAAGCAAATTGGAAATGTAAACACAATGAACTGGAAATATCTGGGAATGTCAACGATAACTACGATTATAATTTTCAGGTTAGAAAGCATGAAAGGATTCGAACAATTTAATTACAAAAATTTCGGATCACCTCCATATTTTATATTTTTACGTTTTGAAAAATGTTCACATTATCAGTACATGAACTTTTAGCCGTAGGATGTCATCAGTTATATATTATCGATCATGACAATGGATCTAATGATTCTTATGACGAGACAATAAGTTAAAAAACTTGTAGGGAAAAACTTAGGATTCTATAGGGAAGTATATATGGGGAAAAGCATAAAGTGATCCATATAGAATTAAACAAAATAAAAAAAAAAAAACATTGATAGTCATGACGTTAATATAATGAAGCTGAAGTTTTTAGAAGAAAGCTGAGAAGTAATAAATAGGACAAAACTTGAAATAGACTTAAAAAAGACTTAAATCGACTTAAAATAGGACAAAGCTTCAAATAGGACAAAACTATAAATACTGTAGGACAAAACTTGTAAATTGGAATACATAAACTAATACAACAAAGTTTTTCCAGACTTTTCTTTTCGAAAGAATGATTCTCTCTACCTTTTTGATGTGATTACAAATACATTCAAAGTAGCCTACACTTATGAGGAGATAAAAGATTTATAAGGTGATAATAAATTTCAAGGTAAACAGTAAAAAAAACAATGGGATCCTATAGGGAAGCATATAAGAGAAGCAAGAAGTAATTTGTACAAAATTTACAGAAAAAGGTCATGGTAATATACTAAAGCTGTTTTAATGAGAAGAGAGCTGAGGAGTCATCTAGGCCTACTAGGGCCAGTTAAATAGGCCAAAAATAATCACATTGGACTGCATAAACTTATATAAATATGTTTCTCCAGACTTTTCATTTGGAAGTGATCTAGGCCTACAAGGACCCGTATAAATAGCCCAAAACTAAATAAATTGGACTGCATCAACTGATATAAAACTCCTGGATTTCTTTAAAATCTATGTTTGTTAGGTTGTTTTTTTTCAAGGTGTTGAGTTCGTGTACTTTAGATTTTATATATAGAATGTGTAAGTTGGTAGTGATGTCAGTAAAAGTGTGTCCAGTTTGAATGATATGGTCTGCAAAAGTCGATTCTGTTTTTGTATGTAAAGCTTGTAAATGTTCCTTGTAGCGTTGTTTGAATGTGCCACACACACACAATAAACAAAACATCCTCAACGAACAGTTAAATTTTAAATCACACAAACTTTTTGACCACATTATACAGAAACCACAGTTCTTCTAACGAACAAACCAACATCGATATTTAGGATGCCTTGAAGATGGGTTTTAACAACTCGAAAACGTTCGGCCTACAGAAGTAAGTGAAATACTAATTATTTTAATAAAAATTTGACTGTAAGTCGTTGAAAAGTTAATGATATAGAACATTTTCCAGACTTTTCTTTTAGGAAGAATAATTTTCCAAAATAGTCTCAACTTCTCTGATGTGGATACAAATAGATTCAAAGTAGCCCACACTTATCAGCAATATGTTCATTGGTTTTCATCCTTAAATATGAACTGACGGTACGATCAATATTAATAAAAATTATAGGCCTACGCTTGCAATTTACACTTACTGTTCTGATAAAACTCCCACAGCTTCAAATAATTCAGTATGTATTCTCTTTTCGCTGAGGATGGGAGTCACGTCATGAAATGCATCCAATACTACTCATAAAAGTAAGTTATGTTATTAGTTTAATTATGAATACCTTTTTTCGCTTGCGAGCCGCCAAACCCTACTACCATAGAATAAGGATAAATCAGGTTAGGTTAGGTTGATGGTTGGTCTATGCTACTGCTACTAAAAATGATTTTATATTTATTGACTCGCTGCTAGCGCTCAAGCTTCGGCTTCTCCTGGTGGGGCCTAAAATAAATATTATCAAGATGTTTTATTCTCTATTTTTGGTGAATATTTTAATTCTTTTTTATTATTATTGACTTGCCTAGCGCTCAAGCTTCGGCTTTTGCTGGGGCGTCTAAAAAATATATTATCAAGATGTTTTATGCTCTATTTTTGGTGAATATTTCAATAATTTATAATAATTTTATTATTTTATTTTATAATTTTTATGTTTTTGTGATTCCGGAGAATAAAAGAGGGGGAAAAATTATTTTTATTTGCATCACTGTACTTTATTGGCAATAAAAAATTGATTGATTGATTGATAAATAAAACAACGAACTTATTAGCAGTTAAGTAAGGACTTGATCTTTGTTGTATCGATTGATTGCCAGTCTTTGGAATGCTACAAAACAGGGTGCTATCAGATTCTAAGTCCTTCGAAATTGGGTTTGCCAAATTAATGAATCAAGAGACTTAGACGAAGAGATAGTTTACTGCCTCCAATAGCAGCATGACGCGCTCTAGGATGGAGCTGTCACTTTAAGAAGTGGTGGTAGGCCTCGCTTTATTCGGCGGCCGAGTCTCCTTCTGCAAACTAAGCCAGGATCTGCTTTCTGATGAAGGATGCTGTTCAGAGGCGTCTCGAGCAATGTCTGTAAGAGAAGGGTACGCTAACAATGGCGCGGGGGTGATTGTTCCGGCAAAATGCTGTTTTGACGTACGCTTTTGTCCAGGTGAAGAGTCTCGCAAGGGGAAAGCCTTTCAGTGTGAAAGGGTCCCTCCTTAGGTGTGAGGTATGGCACTGCGCGTACGTAGACTATGCAAATACACACCCAACCAGAAAACAACGAAGGATTCCGTCCCTCTCAACGCGCATGGACACACACACGCACACACAAGCAACCTTTCCACCAACTCGTATGTAGTAGATTAAAAACGCGCGACTTCGTTTCTGACCTCCTCACTTTACAACCCCAGTGCACACACACCCTTCTTTTGTAGCGGCCCTCATTTCAATTCACTTTTCCGGTAATTGTCACGTGGAGAGGTCAATTAGAAGAACACTTTCACACTTTCAATTTGCATTTTAACTTCGAATGGTGTGAGCCTAAGTAGTGATTAGAAAGCGAAAACAGTAGTGGCAAATTGCACCCTTGTTGTTATTCCCTTCTTGGATCTCAACGAGGTTTTCATCGATAAAATTTGTTTTCCACTTAGGTGTTTGATCTGATATTCTTGAGAAAAATTGTAGTCAAATAGGAGATATTAGTTAATTTTTGTTTTTTTGTTTTTTCGGAGGATGAAGCCCACATAGGTTTGAGATCTGTATGTGGATAATGAATTTGATGATTTTTTTTGAGGATGAAGCCCACATAGGTCTGAGACCTGTGTGTGGGTAATGAGTTGGATGATGGTGATTGATGAAATGGACCTACAGTTTTAGGTGGGTTCCAAACCATTGATTGATTCTGGTCAGCAAAGAGATATCGTTGAAATGATCCTTCCAGTCACATGCAATTTGAAAAATTCTAGGGAACAACATCAAACTAATTTTACTTTTTATGAACTTTCCAATTCAAATATTTGAAGCTAGAACTTTTAATCGATATCAAACTGTTAAAGAATTCATGTCCATGTGAAATATGATAAAAAGAATGTGGTTTTCATTAAACTAACAATATGCACAAATGTAACATGGGGATTAAAAAATATACGGAGTTTCACTTGATAAAGGCATTTTAATCAATGAAGAATTGAAGATATCCAATAATTTCGAGGGAAGCTTCACCGGATTTTGAATCATTCGCTAATAACTACACACAACTAAGCTTGTCCAATTAAGGATGTCCAAAGAGGCAATACACTGTGGCAAAAAGGAATCACTTTATAAACCTTGATTACATTCTTCAAAACGTTAAACAATTGGATAATTGAAGTTTTAAAGTTGTTCAAGCCCGGAAATATCAATCAAATGTCTAGTATAGGGTCATAAATAGAGTAAATCTTGAGATGCTCAGCCCTCACTCACAATAAGTTCCATTTCAGCAATTAATTAATATAATATGAAAGAGTTCAATCATTTGGAGGTGTTTTTTTACAAGAAGATGAAGTACGAAGATGCACGATTGATGGGATGTATTTTTTGCGGAGGATGTTTCCGATGAGGAAAGAAATGGAGCAATAATCGCTTTCCATATTTGTATAGGAGAAAAAGAAGAAAAATATATAAAGGAGAAGATGAAAATGTAGGGGAAACGAAGAAGAAAAATAATGAGAAGAAAACTGAGAACAAAAAGAAAACGAAGGAGGAGGAAAAGAAGTAAAAGGAAAAAGATAAGAATAAAATAAGACGAGGAGATGGAGGAGGGGGATGGCGAGGATGAGGATGAGGATGAGGAGGAGGAGGAGGGGGAGGAGGAGGAGGAGGAGGGGGAGGAGTAGGAGGAGGAGGTGGAGGAGGAGGAGGAGAAGAAGGAGAAGAAGGAGGAGAAGGAGAAGAAGAAAAAGAAGGAGAAGAAGGAGAAGAAGAAGAAGAAGGTGGAGAAGGAGAAGAAGGAGAAGAAGGAGAAGAAGGAGGAGAAGGAGAAGAAGGAGAAGGAGGAGAAGAAGAAGAAGGAGAAGGAGAAGAAGGAGAAGAAGGAGAAGAAGGAGAAGAAGAAGAAGAAGGAGAAGGAGGAGAAGGAGAAGAAGGAGAAGAAGGAGAAGAAGGAGAAGAAGGAGAGGAAGGAGAGGAAGGAGAGGAAGGAGAGGAAGGAGAAGAAGGAGAAGAAGGAGAAGAAGAAGAAGGAGAAGAAGAAGAAGGAGAAGAGGGAGAAGAAGGAGGAGAAGGAGAAGAAGGAGAAGAAGGAGAGGAAGGAGAGGAAGGAGAAGAAGGAGAAGAAGGAGAGGAAGAAGAGGAAGGAGAGGAAGGAGAAGAAGGAGAGGAAGGAGAAGAAGGAGAAGAAGGAGGAGAAGGAGAAGAAGAAGAAGAAGAAGATATAGGAGGATAGACACAAAGGAAGAATAGAAATTGATGAAACAGAAGGATGAAGAAGTGAAGGAGTGAGAGAAGAAAGTGAAGAAGAAAAGAAAACGATAAAATAAGTAGGAAGAAAAGAGCAAAATAATGTAGAAAGATCGTAGAGAACAAAAAAAAAGCGGAACAAAACGAAGAAGAGAGAATAAAGAAGAAGAAGAAGAAAAATAAAAAGAGGGCGAAAGATGAACATGGGAAAATGAGGAGGTGAAGGTGAAGGTTAAGGGGAAAGAGTAGGTGAAGAAAAAAAGGAGGGAGAATATTATGATGATGATGAAAAAAGAAAAAGGAGGATGTGATGGTGAAGAAGAAGGAGGAGTAGGAGAAGAAGAAGTAAAAGAGGAGGATAGAAGAAGAATAAATAGAAGAGAAGAAATATGGAGTACTTGGTAGCGGTAGGTGGGTGCGACACGGAAAAGGCTACTCGACCCATTTCCAGTCATCTACCTCAGGTTATTCATCGAGCTTGTTAGAAATTAATAAACGTGCCACCCTTTAGCTGGAGCGGGGGGGGGGGGGCTACTCCACCCACCACCTGTCTCCAGATCCACTCCTTGTCCCCCCCCCCCAATTTCATCTTCTCTTCATTTTTTGCAAGGTCTCATTACATGATGTTCTTGCTAACAATCTTGTCCCGAACGACCCCTCACTCTTTTCAGCTACTCATCATTTCAATTAAACTCATCTTTTCTAATAGCCGTCGGCCGAGTCAAATATTTACTTTGTAGGAATATCCTTTCAACTTCAATGCGGGTGGTGGGGGGGGGGGGGGGTAAGGTTTAATCATTAATTATTGATCTTCTTCAGCTATTTTGATGTCAAACGAGACCGTTCATTTTGTGTTGCCTCAGACTCTGAGTAAGATGAATGACATGTTGATGACGAATATCTTTATATAAAATAGGCAAACATGTTTTTCGCCACACTAGGACGTAATGAGCTGTTTTTCGTGCGTCATATGGAGGCCGAAAGTGTTTGGTTTCCGTCGAGGTCTGTAAACGTTTACCGCCCTAGGGCGGAAAAGAAAATGACCTTGAATGACAGCTGATCGTGTCTGGATACAGCAGTCATGATTGTAAAAATGAATCCTTCCAACTTTTATGTAAAACAAAAAGATTTAAACCATCAATAAATGTTTATTTTTTATAATTTAATATGTACGTAGTATTTAAAATGTCAAAAATGATCACTTTTTATAACTTAATATGTAATATTTTGTAGTTTTGATATCAAACAATAGAACCTTTTTATTCAACCTACAGAGCTCTGGGTGGGAATTTTGTGAACTACTACAACTGTTGCTAACCTCTCTTGGTTGGTTAGGTTTTTCGTTTTTAGGAATTTTGTCTACTACTGCAACTGTTGGTAAAGGTTACTGTTGGTATAGAAAGGTTAGTTGGTTAGGTTTTTGGTTTTTTATGCAGGTTTTGAATCAGGAACAGGAATAACAACAAAAAACCTAACCAACTAACCTTTTGGCGTACAGTTGTAGTAGTTGACAAAATGCCCACCCAGAGCGCTGTAGGTTGGATAAAGAGGTGATAGCCGTTCCTTGTATTCTTGCAAGTACCATAGCCTTAAAATTTCGCTTTCAAAATTTCCAACTTAACATTGTTGTTTTGTTTTTTTTTGTGGTGTGGCGAAAAATAGCGTTCGCAACACGGGCAAAAATGTTTTGCCGGCTCTCAAACGCTTCAAGTTCTCGACTTCGTCTCGAACTTGAAAACCGCGATCTCGAGCCGGCAAACACACATTTTCGGCCCTAGGTGCGAAATATACTATTTTGTGATGACAACTTCTCCGTGGTTTCTCGACCGATTTTGTTCGTTCACGTCTCATTTGAAAGATCTAATCGAGTAGATGTTTGATAAGGTCTTACATTTTGAAAAAAGTCATCAAAGTGGACATGAGCAATGAACGATCAAAGTTTCAATTTTTGCCATTGCTTTAACATAGGGATCGGTGAGCTAAAAATTTTCACATTTCAACTTATGATTTGATGATCAGCTGTTTTGAAACAAAAAGTTTATTTTTCATTGTTCATTCAGAGAGAGAGAGAGTGGGTGGGAGGATAGGATAAAGAGGAAGAGAGAGAGGAAAGGAAGAGAAGAGAAGAAGAAGGGGAAGAAGAAGGGGAAGAAGAAAGAGAAGGAAGAGGAGAAGAAGAAAGAGGAGAAAAAGAAGAAGGAGAAGAAGTGGAAGAAGGAGAAGAAGAAAAAGATGAGGAAGTAGAAAAAAAGGATGAGTAGAAAAAGGAGATGAAGAAAAAAAAGAAGAAAAAGGAGAAAAAAAGAAGAAGAAGTGGAAGAAGAAGAAGAAGAAGAAATAGGGAACAAAAAAGAAGAAGAAAAAGAAGATGATGAAGAAAAAGAAGATTAAGAAGAAGAAGAAGAAAAAGTCGGGTAAAGTCGCACATTCGTGCGACCCGGGATAACCTAGTTCAATGAAATACCTTACTACAAAAACCAAGAAGCCCAAAAGTTTATTACAGCCTACCTATGGGAAAAAGGCGCGGTTTCCTTTCTGTTTCATACTCTGTATAATATAATTAAAATTACTGAAGCCTTCCAAACATTATAATGTGGGCTCTTTCCTATAGTCTAATAAAGTTGAAAATCGATATTAAAAATGAGAAGTGTAATGGTGTTGATACAATAATGATTTTGAACAATATAATTCTCTTCTCAGTTAACTAGAGCAATAAAGTCATCAACAAGTATTCTCATATGCTGACTTCACAAATTCTAATTCCTTCTATCCCTTGATAAATTGTCCCGATCCAAAATAGCCTTCTGTATGAAAGAAATCATTCACATTAGAATTAAATCCAAGTAGGTGGTTCAAGATCGGTGGTTTGGAACTAAATTAAGTTTGGTAGTTCGGAACCCACCTAAAACTGTAGGTACAACTCATCAATTACCATCATCCAACTCATTACCCAAGCACAGGTTTCAGACTATGTGAACTTCATGCTCCAGAAAAAGTGTGATTTTAAACTTTGGAAATTATATTGATTTTTCAATATTTTAATAGTAGTTTATGCAGCAACTGCATTATGATTGCCTTTAAGTCACAAGTGAGATGTAAGTCAGGAACGAGCGAAGCGATCTCTTCAGTGGCTCAAATGCAATCGCTGCATACTGTATTAATTTTATCCACGACTACCATTAACTAACTAACTAACTTTCACTAACCAATTACTTGGATAGTTCACTCAAACCAACATTACCTAGAATGATTAACCTAGACTGACAACCGGCTGTGGGTTTGTAATGTGCTATGAAATTGTACGTGTTTTGATCCAAATTCAAACTGAATTTTATTTTAAAATGTATAATCAGCTGATATAAGAGTTTGACAATGTTTATTTCAACATTGAGTAGGTGAAAAACTGACTTCTGATTGGTTTAGAGCCTAGATGGGAAAGTGCCTCCCATGTTATAATAGCTTTATTATGCACCGATTTTGATTAGGCATGAATAAAGCCAGCTGCTATGAAATTATTTAAAAAAACTTCAATTTTTACTTGATAATCTAGTTGTGGATGAAAATGATTTTCAGCTATTTCACGGTATATTTTAATTTTCCCATAAAACTGGGGTAGTGGTTCGGAAACCACCTAGAACTGTAGGTCCAACTCATCAATCACCATCATCCAACTCGTTACCCACGCACAGGTCTAAGACCTATGTGGGCTTCATCCTCAAAAAAAATCATCCAATTCATTACCCACGTACAGGTCTCAGACCTATGTGGGCTTCATCCTCCGAAAAAACAAAAAAACAAAAAATGAACTAATAGCTCCTTTGAAGGGTAATACACAATGTATAATCTTCTGAACATCATAAAATCGTTAAATCCCACCACCAAGCCTACTTAGAGCTTGTCTGGATAGTTAAGTTACAGCTAAGTTACAGCTTGGCCAGGACCAACTTCGGCAAGTTCGGCAAAGTTATGGTATGCATTAACCTACAACCATGTTAGTTGAATTCTACAGCAGCAATATAGCACAAAACTTCGGCGATTCCAAGATTAAGGAATGCTGACTATGGTTTATTGTTGACAAAGAAATGCGAAATTGGTCCAACAAGTTCTATTCAATATTAAAGGCTTTTGTTTAGGTTTATACATCAGAAATTAGATCACCAAGCTATATTGAATATTGTAACCTATATTATTTTCTATGGTAGGTGATGATTAGAACGCCAGCTCATAAGGAAACTTGAATGAAAAACATGACACCGATATTTGTGGATGGAATGAAACTATAGATCTAACCCCTCTAGATGGAATGAACTATAGTACTGTAGTATTCATATAACTTGGCAGCGTGTAGCAGATGGGACATGATGCATCTGAGCACAACAAACTGCTGCCAAGTTATATGAAAACTACAGTAGATTGTTGGATAAAGGCTATAGGAACTGAAAAACTGTACACGACATAGTTTATATGTGAAATATTTGTGACTTTTAGCATCAATTCCTAAAAGCCCATAAGGAAAATTGAATAAAAAAATATGAAACCACCACTTTTGAATTTTTGAGTTACAGGAGATAGAGGAGATTGTTCAATGCAGGGTATAGAAGTAGGACAAAATTGTTGTGTAAAGTAATTGTTTTAATTTTTAGTAAATAATTCCTGAAAGACCACAAGGAAAATTAAATGGAAAATATGGAACCGTTACTTTTGAATCTTTGGGTAGAACTATACAGGATATAGTACAATGCAGTGTTCAGAAACTGAGAAATTGTACAGAACAAAATTTATGTGTAAAATACTTCATATTTTTAATTTTTCAGTTTCAATTTCTTATTAGTTCATAAACTGAGAAATTGTACAGAACAAAATTTATGTGTAAAATATTTTGTCATTATTCAGCTTTAATTCCTAATTAGTTATTTCTTTCTTAATATAAGGCCCATATTCAATCCAAATATTATTGAAATTATACATTCAATTTATTTGCAAAAGAATATGCATATTCAATTTTTATTGCAAATAATATATAAGATAATTACAGTAATTTCCTGATAGTATTGTCGCATGTCTGTTTTTAAAGACTTGACTAAATGTTATTATATTCAAATACAGATACTATACTTTGAAATCGTGACGTGTCAAATATACGAGCGCTGCTTGTATATTTATGTAGTGATACGTGATAAATTAAAATAAAATGAATTGAATGTGGCAACATCAGTTACCACCTAATTAATGAATAATTATAGATTAGACAACATATTCATAAGGCTATATTCAGATTTGAAAAACAAATTATCGAAATTATGATCTTTCGTGGTTTTTATATACTATGCTCACACTAGCTGATCATCTAGTCGTCAGTTGCATGCTACATGTTGCAAGGCGTCTATAATACAAGAATATACAAATCTCTTCTGCAACACATACAGGCAATAGATACGGCAAAATACATTGTTTACGGTATGCCTCAAGAAACAAATGTTGCAAGTGGCACCAAGTATTTGAAAAAAGTTAGTGGTAAATTAAAACATAAACTGAAGACAACCTATTATTGATATTCTTTGAGAAAACTTAGTGAAACATTTCAAGTAAAGTTGCACAAGTTATGGAGACATTTCAGTTTTCATTCAGCCTGCGTGGAAACAGGACATGGGCACATACGAGCTCAAATATGTAGAATGACACTGGCAAAAACTGTTGATAATGTTTGGAAAAGATTTAGTGGCAAATTGAAACAAATGTTGCACATTTTATGGGAACATTTTACTTTTGCATTCAGCCTGCGTTTTATGGTCACATAGGTGTTCACGTGTAAAATGCGATTTGCAAAAACTCCAACTGCAATGATAGCAAAGCCCATTTTGTATTGCAGTTCCGGTAACACCCACATTCAATCGAACAAAACAGTTTCAATAAACAAAGATCGTATTCAGAACGGGCTCTGTTGTTACAAACTCCATTCTGATTCAGAATCGCAAAAGGTAATCGTTCGGAAAATAGATTTAAGGCGTCGCAATGGAGTTATTTGGATGATAGTGACGAAGAGGAGGTGGACTGACGGGAGGAAGAGTGAGATGAGATGATGAGGAGGAAGAGGGAACTATTGAATACGTGATCTTTTCCAGGTGGGCGTGAGCTTCCGTCTGCTTCATTGCATCTTCTTCCTCACGCTCACGCTCGCTTCGCTCCAATCCAACGAGAGCGACAGTGATGGCTCTTGCACTATTCGCGAAGTGTCCTTATGAATGAGTTTCGTGACTATAAAAACAAAAGACGTCCACAGATCCTCCATGTAATACGGTAACCATTTAAAACAGGCAACTGTAATACTTGGGCCGTTGTAAAACAATCACGAAGTGAACTGGAAAACAAAAATATCTTGTTCTCATCTACGCGTTGCGTAGAGTTCGTGATTGAAGAATATTGCTGTTTTAATAATCTTACTTCAAAGTTCAAAAACCTTGTTCCGTGTAATAGGTTCACTGAGAAGTTCAAGTTACTAATTTACTTCTAGTGTAGTTATATTTTCATCAAAGACATTCCAATTTCAATATTAATATTCAACATTGATATCTAGACTATCCAAATATTGAATACTGACTATCCAATATTGATTCTTTGATTTTTATTCACAACATTTTAGGTTATTTTCCCCTGGCTACAATAGTTTTATTGCAATGTTTGGCTGCATTCCGCTTGTTCAGTATAATGTTCAGTATAAAATCACTTCCCGGTGGTTCGGAACCCACCTTAAACTGTAGGTCCAACTCATCAATCACCATCATCCAACCATTACCCACGCACAGGCCTCAGACCTATGTGGGCTTCATCCTCAAAAAAAAAAAAAAAAAAAAATGTTGATAATAAGCATTTATTCATTCACAGACAATGCCATGGAGAACCTTATTGACATAGTTAAAGAAAGTAATGGAAAAAATAAAAATAGAACAAGATAGCAATGAACATAATAATAACAACATTAAGATAATAATAAAAAGAAACAGAGTTTCAGCCAGAGCTCGTGCAAAATTCGTGCAAAATTCACCCTTCAACCGAGCGACAAGACAAAATTAATCCCCAATTCTTTTTATATACATTGAATGTGTTCGAAAACGGATCTATAAGTTCATTTAAGCTATAATCTTAGTTTTGAGAAGAAATTAATTATAATTTATCCTTTATCCTTCCCTCATGAAGATTAATGCAATTCCTTGGATGTGTGAGGTAGAGAGTGATATTTTTTTTTTATTGCTGATGATGCCCACATGAGTCCGAGACTTGTGCGTGGGTAGAAAAATCAAATCAAAATCCGAGACTTGTGCGTGGGTAGAAAAATCAAATATCTAAGTGAATAATAAGCAGCAATTTATTTCTACATTTTCTGGTACGATAATAGATTTAATCATGGTCAGCAAATCATTAATTTTGATGCAGCTTAGCTTATTATCGGAAATCATCAATTGTGAGATTGGAAATAGATAACAGCCGATTTAATAATAATTCTGGCATATTTTTTTTAGATTCTTGTTATGCAGAGGTCAAAAATAAGTTCAGTATTTGTACTTGAAATTATAAAATGTACTATATTATTTTTCTAAATTTGTATAACTAATACACACGATAATCTATAATGATGTACAACTAAGATTTCAATTAACTCGATTTTTTATCATTTATTATTTTCTTCTGGTAATAAATCCACATTTCAACTTGACCAAGATTCATAAATGTCAATGATTTTTCAATTTTTTTAATTTCAGTTCAGTGACACTAAACTTTTTGACCTAACCATGATTCAGAAAACCTCTGCTTTTTTGCCTACGAACGAACATTCACAGTTTAATTTTCTTCATCACTGGAACCAAATTCACAAAGAAAGATACAAACCAACAGTTTGTTTATTAAATACAGCGTGAACCGTCACGGAAAAACGTTTGAGATTGTATTAATTAATTATAAAACAGTTCCACTTTTCGATGTCTCGTGAGCATCATAATCATCAACGGCACAGCCATTTTCTTTTGTCTGTTACAAAATCCTGGTTAGCTTTGGAGAGGTGGAGCCGGATAATTAGTCTGAGCCCTCTCGATCCCAAAAAGGAGCGAAACTTTGTGCGCGAAAGAATCGTTTGGGAGTAGAATAGGCGTGAAAAGTAATTAGCAACGTTATCATTGTTTTTCGTGTTATTGAACATGCTGTACCGGGAAATAGAAGAAAAACGGGGGTTAAAAGAAAGTGATAAACCTATAATTCTGTAATGAATATAGCGGCTCTTTTATACAAACGGTATTCTATTGTGTAAGGGTTGTATTCTGCTTTTGCTGTTCTTCGCTACCCGAGATAAGAGCGAAGCACTATAGCGGCTTCATTCTCTGCGTGTTATCATTACGCTATGTCCTTTAAAAAAACCGAACGGCTCCCCATTCATTCTCAACAGTTTTATCAGGTGCTATTCAATTCGGATTCAATAGGAAACAGAACCTTTTTTCTGCTGTCAAATTGGTCCTCTGGTTGGAATTCCTTTGCTGAATAATGATCGTTTCAGCTCGGTACTAACAACTTGTTCGCTCATCAGGTGCAAAGGTCTAGGTAATATGTTTGGTAAGTTTTTTTCAGTACCCAAATTGAAACGAAAATGGCGACCAAAAATTTTAAATAATTTCAAATAGTCTACTAGCTTATAAGCTTGGAAGGTTTTTTTCAGTAGCCAAATTAAAACGAAAATAGCGAACAAATACTATAAAATTATTACAAAACTTGTGGATTACTCGTATATTCTGGCCATCATGTTATAAAAATGGCTGGGAAATGTAAGCATTGATGTCAGTTTATATTATTCAATTTATAATGTTGTTTATAAATGTGATGTTTTTACTTCTCCAAGAGTAAACGTATTTATGATTCAATGAGAGATTAAAAGAATGCTAGGTAGCTGTAGAGGACAGTACTATTCCTCAGCAGAAGAGAAAGCTCAGTAATATAGTGATAATAATAATGATAATATTATTAATAATAATAATAATAATAATAATAATAATAATAATAATAATAATAATAATAATAATAATAATAATAATGATAATAATAATAATAATAATAATAATAATAATAATAATGGACATTTAAGCTTTAATATGGAGTATCGTTACCTTTATGGAGCTTTATAAGCTTTAAATATTAATTTGATGATTTTTTGTAATTTGTTCTATATGTAATTTTTATGTAACCTTATGTATTTTTTCTGACGTGGCCTACAGAAATTGTAAATTATTTGTCTTTGGCAATAAATTTTCATTTTATTTTTTATTTTTGAGTACGGAATATAACTATTACTTTATGCAGAATTAGTAATACTATTGATAATTAATTAATTAAATAGTGATAATAATTCAAAACTGGCTTGCAAAATATCGTGAATGTAAATTAATATTACTTGTCAATTCAACTGATATTTTTCGAGACTTTCTTTAGTATTATTGTATTAGTACATACTTTCTTTTGAAGAAAGACCTTCTCTTGAAAATCAATAGTATTCTCACAGTAATTAGCAATAAATAAATTTATAATATAATTTTTTTTAATATAATTATATTATAATATTTGTTTTAGCAAATTCTTTCTCTTGAAAAATAAACTTTCTTTTGATAATTGATAGCATTAGTATTATTAGTAAATTCAAGTGATGGGCTGTGTTTAAGTACATTTTTTTAAATAATTGTAAATACAAATTGATAGCATTAATAAATTCAAGTAATATGTTTAAAGTGGTCAACTTATTTCCCAGACTCTAACAGCTGGACTTCGGTACAGCATTACACCATTGGGCACAGCATTACACCATTACACCATTACACAGCATGACATCATTGGGCACAATACGACATCGGATAAGCAAAGCCCTCTACATGTAGGCCTATACGCATACTATATATGTAGTAAATATATGTATACGCACGTATAAGAGAGTAACCAACTACCAACTACCAATAGGTAGGTCCACTACTCTACTTTTCAGCTGAAGACTATAAACAATCCATATTTACAACACTTCAAATTTATTAATCGTAGCACTTCAGAATACAAATTTAGACCTCATTGGATATTGAAGTAATAAGTCCACTTTCGTTGATGAATCCATCTTTGATTGGAAGCGAAGAAAGCGCTTCTGATGAGAAATCGTGCTCGCTTTAGATGGTGGGTAGAGTCAAGAGAATGGGCTCATTGATTTTTCACAGTTTCAGAACTGGTAATTGATCAATTCTCTACATTTTTTTTCTTTCTACTAACAGCTCGCCCTCCCTCTCAAATCCTTTCCCACTCTCTCACACACACTCTCTCACACTCTCTCTCCCACTCTTTTTTACTCTCTCTATCACTCTCTCTCTCTCTCTCTCTCTCATCCTTGCACCCTTCTATCGAGGAGGCGTCAGAGATAATGAACGTCGCTTCTGATCCAGCGATTTTCAAATAGCTAAAATTTTATCCCCTTATCTTTTGTCACGCTCAAATCACTCACAACCCTTCTTTTCGGCATGACGTCATTACATGTTCGAGGCAGGCATTCCTTTGAAACAATAAAGTCAATCGGCGAGGCCTTAAGTAAAGCCATTCATCGGAAAACCCTCTTCGAAAAAGCTTATGAAAGAGCTTTTACTCAGCGGAGTAGCGAAACGTCCATGCGACAAATAATTCCGCTTTAAAGGAACTGATTGGATGGTCGAGCTCTTTTGCAATTTTCATAATGGGAGTTTCGATATGGAAAAGTTGAAAAAAAAATGCAACTGACTTATCGCAACTGAATTGACTAATACGCAAATAAATTTCAGTTAATAAAAGCTGTTACTAGTTTTAAAAACTGAAAGTTTAATACTATAAATAGTATGAATATTTACTATAATTGAATGAATAAAATTGATCTCAAACAGGTACAAAATACGTTAATTTTGAAATCTCATCAATTCTACACTGAAGACTTCCGATTTAATAGTAATTTATTGACAGTAAAAAAACTCTCAAATGTGATTTATCAACTGTTATAAAGTTTATAAAATTTATATAATGTTATATTTACCAGCTGTTAATTGTAATATTGATAGAATTAATCTCACCATGAATATTCAAGTGCAAAATACCTTATGTACGATCGCAGTTGTAATAGATCACAGCATGCAGTTCACAGTACCTGTAACAAAAATAAAAGAAAACTTTAGTATCGTTTCTACTCTGGCTCGAAGTTTGAGGTTGAAGCTGTGACAACAACCAAAATGAAATGCACACAATATATAATAGCAAAAATAGATTCACTTTAGTGCCTCTTGATACAATCAATAGACTATAGGGATATTAACGATGTTGGAATTAGCCAGCTAAGTCGAAGACTGCTATTCAGTGTTAACTCAATGCTATAGTAGTAGAAAAATCTTCTTCATTCGCCTTTTAATTTCAGATTTTTGGAAGAATTTTCAACAATTTTCATAATTATTGTCCAACAAAAACAAGTTATGAAACAGCTTGGTATTAATATTTCAGAATTTCTAATAATCTTTATATGTCGTTTAAAAACGCTATACAAGCATCATACTAAATTGGGAGATACTTGAGAGATTTGAACGATCTCACCTCCACGAATACGGATGAAGTTCCGGAGAGAAAAACAGAAAAAGGATGAAAAAAAGTTGGAGATGGGAAAAGTTTTTAGTGGGGGCAACCCACAGACGAAGGAAATTTCAACTTTTGGACTTATTCACCAGTAAGCCCCAAATTAAGGTCTGAGCCACTGCACGCAACCCAACAGAAGATCGACCCCCCCCCCCACAAACTGCACCCACACGCACCATCACGCACACATGCCAGCCAATACCATCACACACACTGATGCCCTCAATTACTGATCTCATCATTGCCTTCGGTTTCTTGTGCGTTTTCAGACTTTTCTAGGCATCACACACGCACTATCTTCATCCTTTTCTTTCACTTTCGACGATCACATAAATGCCGAAACGGCGATCTTGGGGAGTTTTCAGTAGGATACAAAATTACTTAGAATCACTATTACTGCTTCAATTGTAACTATCAACTTTTATTTGAAGACTGTGATATGTTTAGCATAATATGTCATATAATTGAAAACTGAAACAAGATTTTCAGTAGGATACCAAATCACTTGGAATCTCCTTTCTGCTCTCATTGCTACTCTCAATTCACAATTAAATAATTTGATTTGTTGGCAAAAATTGTCACACAAATGAATTGAAACTGCAACCAATCCAACAGCAAATAAATAAGTAGACTAAATAAAAGTTTTTTATTTATTGAAATTAAAACCATCTTCTACCTCTCATTCGTGTAAATGAATCAACTGGATTTTCCATTTCATTTAATAGACAAAAATTCTTGTCATTAATCAAACTTACAAAACAGTATAATTAAATTCAATTCAATTCTTTATTGCCACAACTCTACAAACAAAACAAATTGAAGTTTTATTAACTTAGTTAATAAATTGATGTATGAAATAAAAGTAACATGGAGAGCTTATCGTCTTGGACCTATTTTTTATCTATCTTTTCGATCAATCTAGGTGATGTCATTCAAGGTTAGACAGTAGTCATATTGTACTTTTACTGAAATGAAGCTATCTGAATCCCTTCTCAACTGAATCCTATACTCTTCACTATGATACAACTAATACCGATAGGAAATGTATGAATACAAATTTAATTGACTTTAGAGTTGATGAAAAACGACGCTTTCTGAATGTATAAACCCAAATAAAATTTTCAGCCATGGATATCAAATACCATGTAATTTAATATTCAATGAGTATCTTTATACCTATATCTAACTTTATAAAGGGGCTTATCAAAAATTATAGTAGATGTAAAATTGAATCAAACAACAGTACAACTGAAAATATTCCTGCAATGACCAATGCTTTTCCTAATCATTTAAAATAGTTGCCTATTATTTTTCCAAAGTTTCTTTTTTTCTAATTAATTTCTTTTATTTCTTTTTCTTTTTCTTCTTCTTCTTCTTCTTCTTCTTCTTCTTCTTCGTCGTCTTCTTCTTAAGATGATATCTATAAGATGACGTAACCTATTTAAAAATTAATTGAGTCTCTTTTTTCTTATCCGTATTCTAACTTTTCCTCTTCCTCATTTTCTACTTCATCTTCTATCTTCATATTTTTTTCTTCTTCTTCTTCTTCTTCTTTTCCTTCTTCTTTTTCTCCCCCATCAAACTCCACGTGTATGCTGTCTCGTTTTTTTTATACGACGTGAATTCTACATGAATCGCGAGTTGAATCAAGGAGAATGAGATTGATTGTATTCTAAAGATAACGTGATAAGTGTGTTTTATCAGAAACTGTCAGAACAAGGCGTGGCCCTCTTGAAAGGCTCGTGAAAGCTATTTCTAATCAATAATTTTTACTGAGGCGAACTATTAACCTATTCTACACCTAAAGTGTATTTTAGGGAATGATGACACGGCTCTTCACATTTGTTTATCTATTCTTTTGATCATAGTCAAGAAACTTGGTTATTTGTCAATTAATATTTCATAACATTGCATGTGTTTATTCTTTCACATAGTCAAAGAATATGGTAATTTCTTTATCAATACAACATTGCAATTTTTCGAATCATTTAATCCGTGTAAGAAGCGATGCCTATTGCTAATATATAACATAGACATTGGAAAAGACAATAAAAATAAGAAAATCAACAAAAAAATAAATAATTAAAATAGAAAGATAAAAATGAATGAAAGGTGAAGATAATTTTGTATATATTTGCTGAAAAAAGGAAAATACTATTGTATTGTATAAGTATTTTATTGGTATTGTAATAGTATTGCATTAGTATTGTATTACTATAGTACTAGTATTGTATTAGTATCGCATTAGTACTGTATTAGTATTGTATTAATAATAAGAACTGAGTGTTCTCAAATAAAAACGAAGTACGTAGGTTCATTAACACTGGAGAAACTGAAAAATAAATAGTAACGGTACGTTTCAGATCCCCATAAGAAATGTATATGAGAACATTTTTGAGTAGGATGTGAAAAGTAACAGAGGCAAGTGGTCTTTAATACCTGATGCCTGATCTGTAAACAAATACCTTTCATTTAGAACAAAAATGAAGGAGATTGTCCAAATAGAACTGCCATACTGTCTGCCATTGGATTTTCATAAATTTTCTTAATATATAGATTAGTATTGAGGTAGTGCAGTATTAGTATTGTATTGGTATAGTATTAGTATAGTATTAGTGTAGTATTAGTATAGTATTGGTATAGTATTAGTATAGTATTGGTATAGTATAAGTACAGTATTAGTATAGTATTAGTATAGTATTAGTATAGTATTAGTATAGTATTAGTATAGTATTAGTATAAAATAAGTATAGTATTAGTGTTACAAAAGTAAGCAAAGCAGTTATTTACACACTTGTCCTACATATATCGCTCCATTCATGGTCAAATGTGACTTGAAATCTGAGTTTTCTCGTTCTCTCATGTAAGGTGTCTTTCTCACTCCTATTATTTATATTTGCTTCCCTTGCACTCAATTGAGTTTCTCGACAATTCTACATCTTTCCTGAACAATCAAGGTCGTATTCTACTATGTTCTATTATATTCCATGGCCTTCTTGAAGCATCTAGTGGCCTCCAGTTTTTGGAATTATTCAACTATGACAACTATATAAAGGAGCTCACATGAACCAGTAAGTTTAGTTTTACAAACCCGCATGATAGATTGTGTTACAGATCTTGTGTGAGATAATCCAGTGCCGTTTCGCTCAATTTCAGTGAAACGTTCAGAGACAAGTGTTTGCTATTTGTGCAGCTTACTAATAGTTTAAAGACATTGTGTCAAGAGATATTATTTGGGACTGTCAAATAACGAATTGGACTGTGTTTTGTAAGTGATTAGTTGCTCATTTTATCATTTATTTCTACATCATTGTACAGTTTATGGAACTCTTGTTTCTTTTATTATTGATCAGCCTGTAATTGAATATTCATTCATTCTTGTAAATAATTACTGAAAATATGTATTAGCTTGTCATTAGTTGATCTGTTTTTCTTTATCAACTTGCAATTAGAGTGTGTAAATAGACTAATTTGTGTACATAAAATGCAAGTGTGAACTTTAGTGTTGCCAGCCTTACTTTAGCCATTAGAACTTGTAACATTAGTATATATTGGTATAGTATTAGTAGTGTATTATTATTGCAAAAGTAATGTATTAGTATCATATTGCATAAGTATTGTTAAACCAAGAACTAGCAATTCTTTTGGCATTCTCCCTTGCCTAGGTCGTCTAGTCAAAAACAAAAATTGTTTTTAGTGTGGATTGTAAAATTTCAGACATGAATTGCAAGGATTTTTTGCGATGAAATTGAATAAATTGTTGATAGTGGATAAACTATTGGAAAAAGTTGACAATTTGACGATTGAGCGATTAACTTAAAAGAAGCGTCCAAAAGATTACTAATAGACTACGGATGAGAAGCGCTTGTAAAAGTTTCCAAGTTGATGATAGCAACAGTGTAGATGCGATCATAATTCATGAGAAATGTTCTGCCTTGAAGAAGAAGAATGATGGAAAACTTTGTTTAAAGTTGCAGTCATCAAACAAGAGCGGTTACTTTAGAAAGTTTGCAAAAGATGAACTTCCCTGAATTGACAAGCACTATGTACTTTAGTCTGAGTTAACCTGAGCAACTATTTTCAAAGTCTAGTCGTTGAAAAGGTCGTGAAAGAGTTTCAAAATGATAAGTTACTGATTGCATCAGAAAAGCGAGCTTCATTCTTACGACAGACTCTGCCTCTGTACCTACACCACTCTCATCCTAATAGCTTTATTGCATATATTCAGAAACCTGTTCTTCTTCTTATAAGGGATGAAACGGCCGTTTTTGCTTATTTCGAAAGGAAAGCGAACGCTTCGTTTAATAGCTGCCTTTCAAGGAAGTAGAATGACTGCAAGAAGAAGAAAACAGGATGAGAAGAAGGAGGAAGAGGAACAGGAGGAGGAGTGGAAGGGGGGTAGGAGGAGGACAAGGATGTGGAGGAGAAGGAGGATAAGAAAAAGGAGGAGTGGAAGGGGGTAGGAGGAGGAGAAGGAGAAGGAGGAGGAGGACGAGAAGGAGGAGCAGGAGAAGGATGTGGCGGAGGAGGAGGATAAAAAAAGGAGATGGAGGAGAAGAAGAAGAAGTAGAGAGAAAAGGAGAAAAAGAAGAAGATGAAGATAGGAGGTGGAGGAGAAGGAGGAAGAGGAGAAGGAAGAGGAGAAGAAGTAGAATAAGAAAGAGATGATGATGATGATGATGAAGAAGAAGAAAATGGAGGAGAAGAAGAAGAACACGAAGAAGAAGAAGAAGAATAACAAGATGAGGGAGAAGAAGAAGAAAACGACGAGGAAGATGTGAGAAGAAGAATGAGAATAGGAAGGAGAAGTTCAAATGAAAAAAGAAGAAGAAGATAGGAGAGGAAGAAGGAGATAAAAAAGAAAAAAGAGAAGGTGGAGGAGAAGGAGAAGAAAGAGGAGGAGGAGCAGGAGAAGATGGAGGAGGAGGAGGAGGAGGAGGAGGAGGAGGAGGAGGAGCAGCAGCAGCAGGAGAGGACGATGAGGAGGTAAGGGAGAAAGATAAGATGAGGAAAAAGAGGAGAGAGAACAAGATGATGATAGTTAAAAGGAGAAAAAGGAAAATGAGGAGGAGTAAGAGGAAAAAGGTTATGATAAAGAAGAAGAAGAAGAAGAGGGAGAAGGAAGAATGAGAAGAAAAAAGTGAAGAAGGACGAGGAGGATGAGGAAGAGGAGGCGGAGTAGGAGGTAAATGAGAAGGTGAAAGATTAAATGAATCAAAAGAGGAGAGAAGAGATGATAGTGTTGAAGAAGAAGAATGATGAGGAGGAGGAGGAGGTGAAGGAGAAGTTGTAGGAAAAGGAGAAGATGAAGAAAAGAAGAAGGAAAAAGGCGATGATGATGATGATGATGATGAAGAAGAAGAAAAAGAAGAAGAGAAGAAGAGAAAAAGAATAAAGAGGAGGAGGTGGAGGAGGAAGAGGAGGAGTAGGAGGAGGAGGAGGAGGAGGAGAAGGAAGAGGAAGAGGAGGAGGAGGAGGAGCAGGAGGAAGAGGAGAAGGAGAAGGAGAAGTAGAAGGAGGATGAGGAGGAGAAGAAGAAGAAGAAGAAGAAGAAGAAGAAGAAGAAGTTGAAGAAGAATAAGAAGAAGGAAAAAGAAGAAGTAGAAGAAGCACACAGGAAAGGAAACGCTGAATGAAGCCAAGATGAAATGTAGCGCAATTAATTATTCTAAAACTGTGCACGACTGAAGTGCGCGATTCCAGAACATGTAAGTTCTTTTCAAAAGACGCCATGATGAAAAGAGTCCAATTTGTGAGAATATTTTTCAAGTGCAACTCGAGAGATAACCGATGTTTACACAGAGCTAGGCCTACTGCCGAGTGAAATTATTAAGATACATTGAACCCATCGTCAGTTCTCTTTAGTTTGATTCATGATCGGTTTCCAAACAACGCTGAAAGCTACTGAGCAACGAAACACAGAAATAGAATGACTCAACCAATCATTATCAGCGCTTTCGTTGATGTTGCTCAAAGTTGATTGTCATGTTGACTGGCCGATTGAAAAAAATTTGGAAGTGTTGAAAGCCACTTTCAAGCGCTTTAGAAAATAATTTGGGAAGATTGAAGTTTCTGAAAGGTCTAATGAAAACCTTTACTCAAAAAAAGTATAAATGTATAATAATGTAAATGTAAATGTATGAATTTGAAGTAAAATGTATAAATTTGTATAATGTGTAGTCTATATCAAGTTGGGGAAGTGATAGCCGTGAGCCGTAGCAGGTATCTTTTCTTTTTTTTCGGAGGATGAAGTTTAAATAGGTCGGAGACCTTTGCGTGGGTAATGAATTGGATGATGGTGATTGATGAGCTGGACCTACAGTTTTAGGTGGGTTCCGAAGTGATTTCACAGCAGGGAACAGTGTCGTTTTTGCTGGCCAATCTGATCGGTCACCCTTACAAAGAGTGCCCTGGAGAACACAGCTTATCTCTATCTGAAAAGATACCTGCTACGGGTCACGGCTATCACTTCCATAACGTAAACGTATACATTTTTTATAAATGCAAAATAAAATGTATAAATTTGTATATAAAGTCGGGGAATTAATAGCCGTGAGCTGTAGCAGGTATCTGTTCAATCAGATGGAGATAAGCTGCGTTCTCCTGGGCACTCTTTGTTAGGGTGACCGATTAGATTGGCCAGCAAAAGACACTTTTCTCTGCTGTAAAATCACTTCTCGGTGGTAAGAAACCCACGAGTACAAGTAAACGATTATTAATTTATTAGTATAGATCAACATTAGCAATCACAAGATCTAATGATCCACATAATTTCATTGACCTTCGAAATGAGGTTATACTCAGAATACATGTATTCATCTTTTTTTTCTTTTTTCTAATTCTGATGATGCCATGCCAACATGAGTCCGAGACTTGTGCGTGGGTAATGAGGTGAATGATTACAAATAAATCACAAACGGAGGAGCGGGATTCGAACCCCAAACGCTTAATTAAGGCTGTGCGCAGGGATTTTGGTCATCATTTTTTTTCGAAGTTTATTGCATTGGATATTATTAAGGTATTGAAATGTTGACTATTGCCATGAGAAATTATTTTTTCATCAAATATTTTATGGAATATGGGAGTTTAAAGTTGAAATTTTTCAGTTTTTGGGGGCAATTGATCTCCCCTACAAGTTATTCAAACATTTGATATATTTTTTACTGAGACACCTTGGGGAAAAGAATGACACATTTTTTATTTCAATTTAACAATTGCTTTTTTTAAAAACTAAATTTTTTTGCATGTTTTAAAAAAAATATTTTGAGAAAACTATTTGATTGCAATGAAAAATATGTCATTTTATTCCTCAATGTGTATTTCATTTAAAAAAATTTATCAAAAGTTTAAAATAAATGTAGGGGAGATCAATTGCCCCCAAAAACCGAAAAATTTCAACTTTGAACTCCCATATTCTATAAAATATTTCATGAAAAAAATAATTTCTCATGGAAATAGTCAACATTTCAATACCTTAATAATATCCAATACAATAAACTTCGAAAAAAAATTATGTCCAAAAACCCTGCGCACAGCCTCAAACGACAGAAAGCTGAAGTTGGGACGCCCCAACCAACTGCGCTAAGCGGCCCTACTGTTAGTATTTGAAAGTACTTGCCCAAACTGTTAAGCACACTTTGAAATCATTTTTGCTTTTTTAGTTATCCAATCACGAATCATACAGCAGACACTACGGCGCAGCGGTAATACGAATTACATCCATGAAGGCGCTTGAGTTGAACTTTTTCTCGCGAATCGAGACGTCAGGTGGAGATTTCATCTGGCCGCTTTGAACTACAGATTCATTTGAGCAGCTCCAAGTGCTCAAACAATGTAATTAGATGCTTCAAAAGCATTCCGGCAACTTTTTGTTTGTAAACAGGAAATTGACTGTTGTTTCAATAACCGCTCCTTTCTGCACCCCATCCTTCAACGCTTTATCAAAGCTTCCGTGCCAGAGCTAATCTTACTTTTTGCTTCCCTCTTCCATTCATCCATCCATCCGTCTCACTCCACTCGCAGATTCAACTTTTCAAAAACTTGTACCGTCACCAGCCAAGTAGCTTAAACTTTGTGAAATGTTATTTTCTGGAAAATTTTCTCCCGTCAAGCAAACTCAAGCCAACGTTATAATTGTCACCGTCATGAATTTCCAGCTACTTCAGTGGATTTCGTCGGAAAAGTCGCACCTCATTTATTTAAAAAAATTTGAATTGTATAAAAAAATACACTACTATCTGTTAATTCAAATTGAATTCGGAAAAATAGTGAGATATTTTCCTTTATTTGAAATTGAACTTCCCCTTCAAAAACAATGAAATACTTAGGATTGGAAAACTAGATACTATCATTAAGTTGAAAATAAAATTTATATTACAGCTGGTAATGAAATGATTCCGCTCAAAGTTGTGAAACTCCATAATAAACTTGAGCAAGAATATGATTTTTCCATTCAATTATTGTAGAAAAATTTTAAATTGCAAAAAAAACACACTCTATCTGATAATTCAAATTGGACTTGGACAGATAATGAGATATTTCCCGCAATTTGAAAGAGAACTTTCCCCTCCAAAAAAGAATAATGATAAACTAAGTAGAATTATTTCGCTAGAGTTTCGAATTATACGTTAAGAATGAAAAAAAAGACGAAATTATCACAACCACATTTATTAAAAAATATTGAGAAACTAGTTTTGGTTGTTATAGCAATATCAATCTCAATCAAACAGTTTGATTAAGATTGATAATGGTATAACAACCAAAACTAGTTTCTCAATATTTTTTAATAAATGTGGTTGTGACAATTTCTTCTTTTTATTCATTATGGATACCTTCCACAATATCACCTTCTCCACTAAAAAGAAAGACAATCGTTAAGTTCTAAATTAAATTCATATAGCATCTGATGAAATGATTCCCTTTATAATAAATTTATATAAACTTTATTCAAATTATTTTTATTATCTATTCATTTATTTATTTGTTTATTTTTTCTTCTCTTTATTTATTCATTCATTTAAATTCATTAATGTACTAACTTTATTTTGTCCACAATAAAATTGAACAAGAATGATAATTTGTTCAATCAACTTTCATTTATAATAAATAATTTATTAATTTAATAATATGTTTATCCTAAACAATAAGGAAGACACATAGGAAGGTATGAATAGAGTTGAGTCTGTTGAGGAACCCAAATTTTTGACTCGGTGCGTGGGATTATTGTTACTTAATGTGAATTAGAGTAAGTCTATTCTCACGCCTCTTTGAGTCGACTCAAAAGAAGCAGAAGTCTACGTGTAAAGGTGCTACGCCATCTTTGTTTTTAGCCTAGCTCCCTTTTCGATAAGACCAGTCAATCAACATCGTCCACTCACTCAATTTACTCAAAATACTCATCTTTATTCTCACCACTCACAATCTCATCGCTATTCAACTTTCAAAAGACAAAAATCTAACTATTGACTATTTCAATAGTGTTGAGATAAAAATAAGGAAATACCTGATATTGTCTTAAAAATCACGGAACTATCGTTATTGTATTATTCTGTCAACTGGTACTATTATTTTCCTTATCTAATCAGAACAAATTAATCAGAAGACACCTTATTCAATGACATCATATAGCTTATGTGGTACTGATATCAGCTCAAAAACATCGATACAATCCTATATCAGTTCATATTATACAATCCAATTTCGGCTCACATATATAGATACAATCCAATGCCAGTCCATACATATAGATACAATCCTAGATATATATAATAGATACATATATACAATCCAATGTCGGCTCACATATATAGATACAATCCAATGCCAGTCCATACATATAGATCCAATCCTTGATATATATAATAGATATATACAATCCATATATACAATCCAATGTCAGCTCACATACAACCAAATGCCAGTCCATAGATATAGATACAATCCATTGTCAGCTCACATATATAGATAAATCCAGTGCTAGTTAATGTAATATATAGATAAAATCAAATAATGTCAGGTCAGTATTATAGCATTTATATTAACTACATGCCAACAAACCCATAGATAATCTGCAAGCATCATTTTTGGTGTAACAGCTCGTAATAATAATAATAATAATATCGTGTGACCTGGCTGGCTCAGGTCTGGTGTCAGAGTTATCAGGTCGCACCTGAATAAGTTCAGGGCCTCTGACGTGACTTAACGACTGTTTTTTAGGCAGCCGAGACCGACAGCTTAACGTGTCCTCCGAAACACGGGAGTGGCCCGAGGTAAAAACTTTCGGTCATAACTGGGATCGAACCCGGGACCTTTAGGCTAGCAAACCAGCACTTAACCCACTCGGCTACGGCCACTCCGTATAACAGCTCGTACTCCTGACATAATCAGTATTATGGAGAGGGCGATTAGGGGGAGTAATGGGGGGGGGGGGAATAGTAGTGATGGGAAGGCGGGGAGGAATAGTTGTGAGGGGAAGGTGGGGAGGATTATTCCCAATCCCAACCACTATCTACAGCTTCATCTGCAAACATAGACTACCTACAGCAAATCTGCAGCATCATTTTTGGTGTAGAAGCTCATACAACGTATAGGCCTACTCCTGACATAATCAGTGTTTATTCCCAACCTGCCGTTTACAGATACATCTAGATAGCAAAGCACAATCTGGTAACACCATATTAGTCCCAGTGCATTAGGTAATGTCGGTGAAATCCACGAAATACAGGCGAGAAATTGGTTTTAAAGCTGTGTTACCGTGGATTAAAATGAACAATGCGTCGATGGTGTAGGAGGATTTCGATGGGTAGTCATGTTTGAAAATGTAAACACATGGGAATGATTCCACGTCAGAAGTGTTCTGTGATAGATAGATAGATAACTGAGTTCAGTTGTAGGCCTAATGGTGACGCATGGTGCTCAGATAACGAATGGTGATGGTGAGGGAATAGGGGGAGAAATGGGGGGGAATAGTTATGAGGGGAAGGTTATTGCCAGTAGTCGATCGAGTTATGAAGCTGACAAGCAGAACAGGTACACTGCCCCCACCTAATGGCAGCTACCGTTCACACTGTTGATGATAGTTCAAATCCGGAGTGACATCAATTAAGCCTCTGATCTAATCACGTGCATCTCTGGCCGTTGTCCATGCCTTTGCCGCAACTGATAACCTATATAAACTCGATTCAACTGTAGCATGCGACTGACTGATCAACTGTTTTCCATATACCGGTACTGTATATCCATTAATTCAGTCAAGTGATTCACGATACAGATCTTGGGCAATCATACACTGCACTGCCATAATGATCAATTTTTTTTCTGAGGATGAAGCCCACATAGGTCTGAGACCTGTGCGTGGGTAATGAGTTGGATGATGGTGATTGATGAGTTGGACCTTTATTAAAAACACCAAAAAACAAATGTAATAGTACATCACAATCAGATACACTATATTGAACTATGTGTTTGCACAGTAAGTTACATTTTTTATAAGAAAATTATATACTTCAAGATTTCTATATCAGCAAAGCCAAGCTTGCTACCTACAGTTTTAGGTGGGTTCCGAACCACCAGGAAGTGATTTTACAGCAGAGAGAGAGGTGTCTTTTTGCTGGCCAATCTAATCGGTCACCGTTACAAACAGGACCTACGAGAACGCAGCTGTTTGGATAAAGTAATTACAATCAGTTTGAGAGGCTTTCGATGTCCAAATTTCCCTACTTTCCTACCATAACATACCCTTTTCAGTTTCCCTATTTTCCATGGAAAGTTAAAGAATCCTTGCAGATAAGTAAAGTTAAGAGTCATTGAGAGCCCTGCAATGTCCAAATTTTACTTAGTGATACCGTCAAATAATAGTTATTTATGTATTAAGAGCGTGAAGCGCGACTTTATTGCTCGAGCCAAAACATTTACTGCGCGACGCATAGCGGAGCGCAGTAATTTTTCGAGAGCAATAAAGAAGCTTCACGCGCGAATTACATACAATATTTTTCCTACAATTGAAGTTCTGGATTCCAACACAATAAAAGCTAGTAGTTTGTAACATCACAGACCGTGCGCGGATTTGGTTAGCGTTCGCCATTGTTGAGATTATGTGAATTTAACGGATTCCGTGATCCACCAATGAGAAGGCATCAAAATCAGACAGAAGCGTAAAGAAAACAGCTGGCGAGCGTAAAGTACTTTACCGCTTGCGGAGCAGTAAAGAGGTATTTTACAATTAGTTTTCAGTACGTAAAGAGCTACTTTACGAGCAGTTGTAGGAAAAATATTTTTTAATGCTCTCAACTCAGCATTCCCAACGGTGAGAAATAGAAAGATTGACAAAGAACATGGACAGTTTGACACGTTTAAAAATTAATTTGAAAAAATAGAATTATGTTTAGAATGTAAATTTTATGATTTCATTCTTGACTAGTATATTTTTTCCTCTGCATTTTTCCAGTCCCGATTTAATGATCAATACTCTTGAAACCTATTTTAGCATAATTATAAGTTTGTTCAACGTTTTATGATAAATTTAACGACTTGCAGTTGATTTTAATAATTTTGCATAGTGCAGACAAATAAATGTCAATGATTCAGGAGCTAAAAATGTTGTCATTGCGGACACCTAAAAAATTACCCTTTACAATTTTTATTAATTTATTCGTAATAACTACTTGAAAGATATTTATATAAAATAGAATATATTTAGGATGGAGAAAAGCTTTCTAATAGTGTTTGTACATATGTTTTATGGGTGTTATTGGTATATTTGTTTTTTGAAATTAAGATTTTAATATCTTCCGCGGGCCCCCAAAAACACGCCCACGGACCACACTTCGAGAAACCCATCATTAGAGAACACGTTCGTGAACTGATGAATAAATGTATGAAACCAGATTTGTCAAAACACCTATACTGCATAGGTAGTCTATATCAATGCAACTAACATAAATAAAGATTTGTGATTAATTCTGTTCACCCAAGTTCCGATTCTCTGCATGCAAAACTAAAGCAAACAATGTGCATTCACGATATCTATTGAACTGGATTCAGCATTGAAATAGGGAATTGGACAACTGCAAGGAAATGCCAACCACAATTCAACCAATGCATGTGTTCCGCAATTCGATTACAGACTGACAGATAGTTAAGGCGATTGTCTAGCTGCTACAGCTGCTTCAATCATAGGTTCAAATCGGTTTTGTATGGGATTGTGCCTCAGGAGCTACAATGGGCAACTACAACCGGATATGTTTACAGTGCACTATAATAGTTACTAATTCCTGTGTGATCACTTCTACTCGTAAGCACTGCAGTTGTACTACTAATTTTCTGAGCCGCACATTGATTGGCAATATACGTGCTAAAATAACGCTCTTTCATCCGATTTGGTGAGAGAGTTCTACTTAATTCCTTTTGAGCAACATTGATGTCGCAAATTGATGGCTCGGAGGTTGATGTATCACGCTACTAACATGAGATAGTTACAATTAAAAACAACAATGCGTTCATTAAGTCGCGCATATCCAAATAAGTCTGGAAATTGTAGGTTTTATATGTTATTTCTAGTGTCTACCGCAAGATAGCACCACTGATAAACAACAGATGTAAAGCCCATTATTGTGTGTACAGGTTACATCAGGTCTGCAGTATATTGTTTAGATTACGATAAGGTTAACATGTCGTTTTCCCAAGAGCAACGAGTGTTCCTTATTTACTAGTATTTTACCAGTATTTAACACCTCCAGATTTTTTCCTGTGGGGTTATCTTAAGGGTAGGGTTTATAAAAATAGGCCTCATACAATGAATGAACTTAAAATGAACATTAAAACGGAGATTAACAACATTAGTGTAGGCGTACTCCACAAAGTGTCAACAAACGTGTTAAAACGAATTCATGCGTGTATTAATGAACAAGGCAGCCATTTTGAACATATGTCATAAGAAAAAAATGTTGGAAATAGGCATATATTTTAGTATATAAGTATATATGTTTATAAAAGTTATAACAATAATAAATAAATAATTCCAAATTGAATACATTACTTCACAACCTTATGCGCGACTTGATGAACGCACTGTATTACAGGTTCTATCATTAAAATAATGCTGTCACACTTCAACTTTATTCACAAAAATTACTAAAATTACAAATTACTATACTTACAACACGCACTAATCAGTTGTATAACACAAGAAAACCCAATACGAAACAAATAGATCAATAACGCTCAACTAATGATGAATTTGCTACATCACTGTACAAAAACTACAACTAGAACTAGTAGGCCGATCAATAATTTAATAAATAACAATCCAATACACTGTTTAATGTTGCAAAAAGATTTGTAAAAAAAACAATCTGTGATGTTTTCTATATGAAAAAATACTTAATGAACAATCTAATATTAAAACTGACACTGTATTTCACTTTTAAATAATGTTTTACTCACATATATTGGAAATGCTTGAGGAATGCATTTCTCTTCTGAAAAGAAGCTTCGTCAGCCAGCCGCCAGGGGTCATGCTTTGTTGAGGTTAGGATGAGCAGCCATTATGTAGTTAAAAATTGCGTTTGATTTGAATTGTATTTGGTCATTGAGTACATTGGTTCTATCTTGTTTATGGTGTTTGAATATATCATATTGCTCCAGTGTATCTAGTTTGTGGCTTTTTTGGAATGTGTGTAGAATTTCTAAGTCAGTTTGGATGTTATTGTGTGAGTGTCCAGTGTTGATTAAGTGATCTGCATCTCCAATATATGTGAGTAAAACATTATTTAAAAATGAAATACAGTGACAGTTTTAATATTAGAAAAAAAAACAAGTTAAACATTAAATAAAGGAATGGAACACTTACGAAGTACAGTTTGTCACTGCATTACAATAATAGCATTGAGTATGTGTAGACTTGTATAAACTGTAGAGGAATTCTGCCACAATCTCACTTTTTCATCACTTTTAACGTATGAATCCCACTGAACTGCTGTTTACAAGAGCATCCGCGTTTATAAGTTTTGTAATATTTCAGGAAACTCTCGAAAACTCTATAGGTTTCGAGATCTTATTAAGTACACGCAAAATGTTGCCTGGAACATTCTGGATGACCATTTGATAGTTAGCAAGATGAAGGGATGAGAAGGGAATAAACAAAAGGTGCATGTTATCAATTTAAACGGAATTACGATTGTCACAATGGGCAGCGCAAAAATATTTTCTTTTTTCCTTGCAATTCATAATAATACTATACATTATTCAATGAACATAAATGGATATTTTTAATGTCATTTATAACGTTATTAATTTAAAAAAATTAATAATAATAATATTTTACTTCACCAAAATACAAATATAAGAAATTCACAATATAAAGAGTATAACACATTTTTGGCACAGCCAGCAAAGTAAATACTTGAGCGCTAGCTGTGAGTTCATTCAATAATATTACTAGTAAACATAGAAAGCTCGTGAAATGAGAGAAATCAATAATGAATTTAAAGGTAAAGTAACAAAGATATTTTGGAAAATAGAATTTTTTAAATATATTTATCGAATTTGATTACATATTTCCTGGATTCTCAATAACACAGGCTCTTAATGTCACAGGTTACATACTGCATTATAATAAAATTCAGGTTATATACTGAATTTTACTGCATAATAAAATCATAATCAAAATATGTAGTTTGATAATAACATGAACAGGAATCCAAATATGGAAAAAACACTCTTGTAACTGTTCAAAGATGATAATAATGATTGTTAACATCAAACGAAGATGGAGCAATAATTACCAAACGTAGGCTACTACATCTTCTAGAAATAAAGAAGTTTATTACTATCTGAGCGCTTTCAGCGAACCGAAAGTGCTCTTTTAAACAAGTATAAATCAAGAATCAAAAGACATTATTGCACTATAAATGAGGTTTATTGTCGAGTGGTGCGTTTCTACACGTCTAATAATAATGATAATAATGACCGAGACACGATTGCTTTGCTAGTGGAGGAGGAGAAGGAGGCGGAGGAGAAGGAGGAGGAGGAGGAGGAGAAGGAGGAGGAGAAGGAGGAGGATATGGGCGATAAGAAGGTGGATGATATGGTGAAGAAAAAGGAGAAGGAGGAGGAGTAAGACAAGGAAGAAAAGAAGGAGGATGCTGTGGTGAATAAATAGGAGAAGGTGGAGGAAGAGGAGGATAATGAGAAAGAACCACGAAGAAAGAAAAGAATTAGAGGAAGAAGGTTAAAGAGGTGAGTAGGAAAAAGAGGTTACAAAGACAAAAGTTAGAATAAAGAAAACAGAGGGATAGAAAGAGATAAAGAAGAAAGATGGTGGATAAGAAAAAGGAGCGGAGAAGAAGAGAAAGATGAAAGAAATAGAAGAAGAAACATTAAAAAAAAAGAAAGAAGGAGGAGGAGTAGGATAAGGACGAAAAGGAGGAGGATGCTGTGGTGGAGAAATAGAAGGTGAAGATGGAAGGAGATGGACGATGAGAAAGAAACACGAAGAAAGAAAAGAAGTAGAGGAAGAAGGTAAAAGAGGTGAGTAGGAAAAGAAGGTGACAAAGACAAATATTAGAAGAAAGAAAATAGAGGGATAGAAAGAGATAAAGAAGAAAGATGGTGGATAAGAAAAAGGAGCGGAGAAGAAGAGAAAAAAGAGGAAGATGAAAGAAATAGAAGAAGAAACATTAAAAAAAAAGAAAGAAGCAGCAAAAAAAACAGCTGAAGAAGTTAAAGCAGAATGAGAGAAAGCAGAAGAATCAGCACATTAAGAAGCAGCACAATGGAAGAGTATGGAAGAGCAGCACAATGGAAGGAGGAGAATGCTGTGGTGAAGAAATAGAAGGTGAAGGAAGAGGAGGAGGAGGAGGAGGAAGAGGAGGAGGAGGAGGAAGAGGAGGAGGAGAAGGAAGAGGAGGAGGAGGAGGAGGAGATGGGCGATGAGAAAGAACCACGAAGAAAGAAAAGAAGTAGAGGAAGAAGGTTAAAGAGGTGAGTAGGAAAAAGAGGTGACAAAGACAAAAATTAGAAGAAAAAAATAAATACAGGGAAAGAAAAAGAAGAAAGATGGTGGATAAGAAAAAGGAGCGGAGAAGAAGAGAAAAAAGAGGAAGATGAAAGAAATAGAAGAAGAAACATTAAAAAAAAGAAAGAAACAGCAAAAAACAGCTGAAGAAGTAAAAGCAGAATGAGAGAAAGCAGAAGAATCAGCACATTAAGAAGCAGCACAATAGAAGAGTATGTAATAAAGAGGAGAAGGAGGAGGAGGAGGTGGTAAAGGGTGATGAGGAAATAAAGGAGAATGAGGAATAGTATGATGTAGAAGAAGAGGAAGAGAAGGAATAGAAAGAGTGAGAGGAGGAATAGGAAGAGGAAGAGAAAGACGAAGAGGAGGAGGAGTAGGAAGAATTAAAACATGGGAAGAAATAGACAGAGGAAGAATAGAAAATAGAGATGAAGAAGAGGAGGAGAAATTGGAGGAGGAAGAGGAGGAGGAGGAGGAGGCGGAGGAGGAGGAGGAGCAGGAGGAGGAGGAGGAGGAGGAGGAGGAGGAGGAGGATCAGGAAGAGGAGCAGCTGGAGGAGAAGAATCAGGAGGAATAGGAAGAGAAGGGTGAATAAAAAAATTAGGAGGAATAGGAGTATAAGAGAATATAACGAGAAGGAGGTATAGGAAGAGGAGAATGATAATCGTAATGTAAAGAAGTATGAGGGAGAAAACATTATAACGAAGGGGAAGAGAAGATAAACGATGTTAAAGAAGCAGTGGAAGAAAAATAAGAACAGTAGGTAGAGAAGAAAGAACATCGAGAACGCGTGTGACTTGTTAAAAGGAAGTACAACATCTTCATCAACAACCACGGGGAGATGTTGCTGCTGGCTGCTGCAGACGAAAGAGGATCAGATGAAGAAGGAAAAGAAGAAGACGACGAAGAAATAAGCCGCTGCTGGGAAGGATTAAGCGACAACGTATATTTAGAATGATGAAGCGATGAAAGTTTCCCGCCTTTTTTATGGCCGTATCTGGATCGGTTTTTAATGAGCCAGCAGTTAAAGGGAAGCTGAAAAAGTAGGACGTCAAAAGATGTTTTCGTTGAAAGAGATATATGTAGCTAAAGACGAGACAGTTTAGTTTGTTGTTCTGTTGGTGGTTGGAGGTGGTGGAAGTTACTAGTTACGTGGGGAGTAAAATAAACGTGTGCGTGTGTGTGCATCGCTAAGGGTGGGTTCCAAAATTGGTAGGGCAAACACCAGACTAATCAGGGTCCCAAGTTTTTGCTTCGTCACGAGAAAAAACTCACCCGACTGAGGAACCTCGTTGATCCAACAAGCGACGATGTGTATAGTCACTACTCACTAGACATCAGCTGGCAGGAATCAGTCAAAAGGGACGACCTGTGTCAGAGAGCCTAAAATGCGGACATTTTTATTAGTTACTTGTGTTCAGAAATATCACCAGACCGTGTCTACAAGCCCAGAGGGGCTTGGCTTGCTTGGTGTAAAAACTATCGCCTGCTGTGATGAGATGCTACTGATTAGGTCCACCATAAAGATGAACACAACGACCACAAAAAACTGATAACATTATTATTGTATTGTTCTTCTTATTACCCCTATCCCGGATATCCGGAATCATCAATGTCTCATCTGCGGATCCACCATTTTCATGTAGTTAAATCAGCAAGCCTTGTGTCCTATATGAGTTTTTTATTGTAAATGAGGTTTATATTCGCTTAGAGCTGATGAGTTTCAAGACTACTCCCCTTTATAATGGAAATAAAGTTACTTTTTTCTTTTTTTTTTGAGGATGAAGCCCACATAGGTCTGAGACCTGTGTGTGGTTAATGAATTGGATGATGGTGATTGATGAGTTGGACCTACAGTTTTATGTGGGTTCCGAACCACCCGGAAGTGATTTTACAGCAGAGAACAGTGTCTTTTTAGCTGATTCAGTCAAGTGATTCACAGATCTTGGGCAATCATACACTGTACTGCCATAATGATTAATTTTTTTTTCTGTGGATGAAGTCCACATAGGTCTGAGACCTGTGTGTGGGTAATGAGTTGGATGATGGTGATTGATGAGTTGGACCAACATTTTTAGGTGGGTTCCGAACCACCGGGAAGTGATTTTACAGCAGAGAACAGTGTCTTTTTTGCTGGCCAATCTAATCGGTCACCGTTACAAACAGGACCTACGAGAACGCAGCTTATCTCTATCTGATTGAACAGATACCTGCTACGGCTCGTGAGTATACCTGCTACTGATAAGTGAGTACTGATATTCGGTATACTATAACTTACTAATAACTGCACATTAAACTTTTATACAGTGAAATCAATTTGAGGCACATATTAATTATAAATTACTTTTTTTCGGAGGTTAAAGCCCATATAGACATCTGTGTGTGGATAATGAATTGGATGATGGTGATTGATGTGGTGGACCTAAAGCTTTAGATGGGTTCCGAACCACCGGGAAGTAATTTCACAGCAGAGAACATACATGCAGAATTGTACATTGTTTACTATAGTTATTTATAAAACCAACAGTAGTTACTTTACAATCAAACCTAGAATTTCCCTCATTATATGAAATTACAGAATTTATTATGAGTCTTACAGGCTCACAATAACAATTGAAAATTACGATTAAATTAAAGAGTTATTTAAAGGTTTTTTTTTCAAAAATAGTATTATTATCATTGACCAGTGACGATGAGGAATTATAAGATCCAAAATAGCAAGATTTACATCTTCACTTCGAAGTTGTCTCATTTTAAACCATGTTATTCACATTACAAACATCCTGATTAAACAAAAACAAAAAAAATTTGATATAAACTTATATATCTGCTGATACTAACTACCCTTGAATTGTCAGATCTACCCGGATTAGGCAGTTGATAAGGTAACATGGATGAGTATTACTTTTACTAATTATTAGCACATTTACTAATTATTAATGTAACAGCAGAGAACAGAGATGCAGAATAGAGTACATCCGTTCATAGCGTGAACTAGAACACCAGCTTACACATGCAAGCTACATAATCTATACGATTACACAATTCTTTTCCCATGAGAAGCATGCATAGAAAGTCATTTTGTTTCTGGTAAGGAACAATTTTCTCTTTTTTCTGAACACTACAAGCTAATCACGTGATAATCTTCCAGAATAGTGACTCACTTTATGGTTCAATAACTCCACTCCCAACTAAACGTGAACTGAGACGAATCCCGTTGCTTCCATTACAAAAATTGCACGCAATTATCGAGCACAACAAATAAATCAAGCCACAAAATTATGTCGTGATCCGAATGTTCTCGCCAATGGATACCTCATCTAGGTTATGATTTGAGTCTGACGAGACAGTGTGGTAAAATTATTATATAAAAATGATCTCCACTATGGAGAAATTAGTTATTAAACTGGCCAGAGTAGATTTACGATCTCAAAATGAGATTAATTGTACGGTATTTGATCTGGAATAGAGTTGGAAAATCAACCAGTTGCCAGACAATTAAGCTAGCGGATCTTGACTGTTACCATTCTTAATAAACCTGTCAACAGAAGAAGACTGATAACAGAAATCGTGATCTATGAAATTGCACGGCCTGACAAGACTCACCAAGCAACTTCTCTCAACACGATTTAAATTTGAAGTGAAGTTGATGTGTTTGATGGGAGATTTAAGTCTTGACGTCTTTCTAGTTTCTATTGTCTTTCTACCTATATATTATTATTCTATCTATATATTCAAAAACGTTTTGGTGTGAATAACGCGTTTAGTAACGTTTATAACGCTAGACAAGTTCACAGGTTAGATACGATGTTTGATAGGGGTTCCTTGGTTCATTCACACTAGGTACAGCGATGAACTTAGAAATAATAATAATATTGTGTGACCTGGCTGGCTCAGGTCTGGTGTCAGAGTTATCAGGTCGCACCTGAATAAGTTCAGGGCCTCTGACGTGACTTAACGACTGTTTTTAGGCAGCCGGGACCGACAGCTTAACGTGTCCTCCGAAACACTTAGAAATGAAACTCATCGAACTGCTCTCTATGTAAATGGAGTTAGACATTCTGGAGTCAACTTTTTAATGTTTTACCGGCTTAGGAGACTTCCTCTCAGAAAATTTAAAAAGGTTTTCAAGAGAGAGCTATAAAAGACTGTGGTTTCTATTCAAGCCAAGCATATAGAGAATAGAGAATAGTATTATAAGAATCCTAAATTAATATAGCCTGAATGGAAATGATAAATTTAAATTTAACATTAGAAAAATCCAGATGGGAGGCCAGTGGATGCTTAAATATCTATCTATCGTTAATCATATTAGAAGTTATCAAATCACGCGGCAGAATCTAATATAAGTTTTTAAACATTTATTTTGAAAAAATATTTGTTAGATTGAAATAAATATTATGTAATTTTATTCCTCAATATGTCTTTTAGTTATAGAAAATTTATCAAAAGTTTAAAATCACTTATAGAATAGATCAACTACCCTCAAAAACTAAAAAATATCAACTTTGAACCCCCTATATTCCACTGATTAATTAATTGTAGAAAATATTTTCCTCTCAGCAATGGATAACGTTTCAAAGCCCCAATAAAACTCAATGCAAGAAACTTCGAAGAAAATGTATAACCAAAAACCCTGCGCACAGCCTTAAAGTAATAACTTCAAAGGTTGATTATTTTTTCGGTTTTGGTGATTTCTAGGCATAAATTTGGAGAAATACTGATAATTAATGAATAAGACTGATGTAGTCCAAACCACTTAAGTTATTAAAACATGAGAGACTAAACTTTCGACTGTTACATCATTATAAACCGCAATAAACTGAGAAATAACAAGATTAAAGCGGTTTGTACAGCAAGAGTCTTATTCATTATGGATAACTACCACAATGAATACCACACCACGAATATTGATAATTCACATCATTGTATAATATAATTTATTGAGCAATAGAACTAAGCTTCGAAATTATTTTTTTACTGAGACTTCCACACTCTACACCTTCCCATATAAGTGGGAGATTGCCCCACAAGTCAGTCAGTCAGTGTGGGATAGGGTGAGTGTGCCCTGTCTGGCAACTTCGGAGCAATGAGCTCCATGGTTGCTCATCGCAATACTGTGCTGAAATTTTTGGGGTTCCTACTATTTTTAAGACCTCAAGTAGAACTTGTCTGTTTTTCCTAAAAATAAATTTTTTTTTTCCTATTTTCCTAATTAGCTGGATACAATAATATAATATAAGGATTGCCCCACAATAATAATTATAATAGGCTTATACTTAAGCCTAAGAACGTACAGAGGAAATCATTTTGCAAGTGAAAGAGAAAGCTCATGACTTCTCAACTTTATTTCAAGCCCGAGGTAACATACGGTACAATCTTCAAATTCAATCAGTTGTGAGTGTAATGGAGCTCATCTCACGTTTCCCGCCAGTGAAGATGTGTATTTAATAGCTTCGAAAAATAATAAAAGCGAGGAAAAGTGAAGCTTAACGAAGTAACACCTCGTTACTTATAATTATTAGAGATGGGCAGTACGAGATTTTCGACCAAAATTCTGGGTCAGTGAGTACAGGAACAAGACTCACGCAATAATTTCGTGCTTACAATATTTTCCTTTCTCGAGAGTGTTGAGTTGCCTAATAACCAGAATGAAGACTATCTGATAGAGTTTTTTAAGGTTCACCGACTACGTTTGGGCTGTGAAATCCGAACATGAACATCACATAAAATATTATTATTATTATCAATAACATTATGTAATATTGACGTTAGGCGAGATTTTTATTCCCACATAGAGTGAAATTTTTTAAAACTTTTGTTTTCACCAGTATATCTGAAAAACGTGTCTGCCTCTGTGCTCTGTGGCTCTGTCAGTTGGGACGCTTGTCTCTAATTAGATAAGCCTCTGGCTGGCTGCTGTTCATCGAGGTCTCGATTTCGATTATAGTTCAGGCTTAGATTTTTTCACCTTGCCACATTAGCCACCACGTTATTCACCTCTTTAGCCACGCACAAGTCTCAAGACTCATGTGGGCATCATCCGGGCAAAAAAAACTACTATTTTACTGTAGTATTCATATAACTTGGCAGCGTGTAGCAGATAGGACATGCTATATCTGAGCCCAATATACTGCTGCCAAGTTATATGAAAACTACAGTACTGATTAACGACACATTATGGTACAATCAAGGAACGAACATGGGAGCATGCTTATTTTTCATTTTTTTTTTTTTTTTTTTTTTTTTTTTTTTTGAGGATGAAGCCCACATATGTCTGAGACCTGTGCGTGGGTAATGAGTTGGATGATAGTGATTGATGAGTTGGACCTACAGTTTCAGGTGGGTTCCGAACCACCGGGAAGTGATTTTACAGCAGAGAACAGTGTCTTTTTTGCTGGCCAATCTAATCGGTCACCGTTACGAACGGGACCTACGAGAACGCAGCTTATCTCTCTGATTGAACAGATACCAGCTACGGCTCGCGGCTATCACTTCCCTATTTTATTTTGAAGATGTATTTATTAATTATGTTATTTATATGTTACTAAACAAAACTTTTGTTTTTCACTATAGTTCGTTAAAAAAAATAAGAAGCGTCCTTTGTGGTTTGGAATCTTAAGCTCCAATCTTCAATAGCATCTCACACAGTGATTTCTTTTCACTAACAAATTTTCTTAATTTTTGTTAATTGATACTGATTTTATAGTATAAGGAAATATAATTTGTTTAAAGGTATTTATAAAATCAGGTCATTCGTAAAAACTGACTTCTATGGGCATTTGGAGTAATTTATTTACTCATCAATTATTCTATTTTTTTTTGAGGATGAAAAAAAAACACACTGTGCGTGTGTAATGAGTTGGATGATGGTAATTTATGAGTTGGACCTACAGTTTTAGGTGGGTTCCGAACTAATAAATTTTCTGTTTGCATATTTCACTTGAATAAATGTATTTAATAAACAAAAGCTAACAGAATAATCAATTAGGAGCCTTGATGACATAAAGAACAATTTAAAAACTGGCAAAGAGAAAAATAAAAAATAACTTTTTTTGAGAAGTCAATAAGAGTCAAAATAATCAATGATATGGGGAAAAGTAGAGAAAATGTAATAACTTAATAAGGAGGGACAATTTGGAATAAATAATACTCAGGAAAGCTCTAGCGACTTTAGCATAGGAGAGAAATGCATGGGCACTAACACTAGCCTATGAATTAAAAAAAAAAACTATTCTATGGTTTATAAATGTAATTCTACGAAGTGTACTAAGGCGTACTATGATGGTTTATCAATTTCATTTACAGGATCCTCTAAAAAGTTCAATAAACTTCCAAATCCACATGCTATAGAATATTCACAAAACTGCCAAATGCAACAGAATATCTAGAATTTAATTTTGATAGGAATATGTATTGTAGTTAATTATGTTTCATTCATATTATTATCATTATTCTCATTAAAGTATCTTCATTTTTTTCTATTTATTATAAGTTTCTATTTAATAATTACATTTTATTATTTAAGTTTATTTTTTCTTTTCATTTTATATTAGATTATTTTTTATTTCGACTTCTGAGTTGTGTTGCTTGTATATTGTGTTCATTAAGTATATTATTGTTATCACTAAAAATATCAGATATTTAATATTTTGATGGCAACTCCCATATAGGCTATTCTCGGGAGTGCCTACTTTCTCAATGAATATCACAATGTATTTCTCATGTACTACTTGTGTATGTTGAAGATTGTTGTTTATTCAGAAATATTCACAAAATCAACTCAAAAAAATAAAATTATCAATTTTATATGATCACCTTAATGTTGACAAAACATTCCTTTGTTGAGCTATACATAAATTATTTTCCAATATCACTAAATAACCCCGAATGATTCAAAAGCTGAGCTTGGTACAACTCTCTCCTATACGTTTCTTAGTTTTCTCTTTCTGTTTGCGATGATAGCCGATATCTCGCAGAGCAAACAGCTAACCCCGAGGAAGGCAATGTCCCTTCGAGGTTGTGGGTATTTGGTAAACAGTGAGGCCTTGGGCAGTGGGCCTGCAACTGAGTACTCTGTAACAGTGTGTGTAAATGTGGGTATGTGTGAGTGTGTGTGTGTAAATATGAGCATGTGTGTGGTACGAGTCAGGGCGTCAGTTCACGACTATTGTGACTCCAACGGTTTTCGGCGCTGTATTCGAATCTGTTTGCTTCCAGATAACGTAAATGCGTCTCTATTTGCGTTCTTGGGTCCGTCGTCAACGACTGGCCTGTCAGACTTACAAACATTGGATAATGCATGTCTATGTCTATATATTGATCCACTGTCTATCTTTCAGTGCAATCGTTTGGTATCTCGGCAACTGATCTCTTCAGTCAGGTTGGGGATACGGACGTCAGATAGCTCTCCTCAGCTGCTGGACTCTCCAAACAACAATTCCTCTCACATTCAACCGGGAAATACGTTTTGGGTGTGAATATTCCTCTAAATTCTACAAGATTATAATACCTGGGCTTTTAGTAATCATCAAAATAACGGGGGGAAATCGTTAAAAAAAACTACGAGTTTATTGTAAATTCAACCCAGGGATTTTACTTCAAACTTAAAAAAACATGTTATTGGGCATTTTGTAAATTTTGTTCAATATTAATTATGCAATTCACCACAATTTTAGGTGAAATCCGACTGATGATGACTCTGGAGAAACACGTTTTTTTCGGAGGATGAAGCCCACATAGGTCTGAGACCTGTGCGTGGATAATGAATTGGATGATGATGATTGATGAGTTGGACCTACAGTTTTAGATGGATTCCAAACCACGGGGAAGTGATTTTACGGCAGAGAACAGAGTTTTTTCTGGCCAATCCAATCGGTCACCCTTTACAAAGATTGCCAAGGAGTTTGGTAGCTTATCTCTGATGGAACAGATACCTGCTACGGAACTCGGCTATCACTTCCCACGTACGGTAATATTGATTTTTCTTCAATACAGAAGTCCAATAAATTGTTATATTTGTATTGCAATGCAATACCATAAGAAAACAACAAACCGATTAGAAAGAATCTAACACTATCAATTGTAGTGTAAGATGTAAGAATAGAATACACATCTTACTGTAATTAGGATTTTTTTTGACAGTATCTACGTTAAAATCAGTCACCACACAATCGGAACTAAACTGTACCGCAATTCAGAATCTGTTCAATTTCGTTGATTTTGAGTTCTTGTTTAAGACTATACTTGTTATATTTGCATCATGATGCTATCATGCTACATGAATGGGTAAGTTCAATTGCATATCTTGCCGATTCACTTCAGAATAGAATCTATGAAATACTGCACAGTGCATGCAAATAATGGGACGCATCCGTAATGATGTCTGGCTTTTCATCAAACCACAATCAATAGAGACCCCTTTTTTATTGTCCCTAGTTCCCCTCTCAGTTCAATAGAAGATATGTCTCTGTTCACCCTCTCCAAGTAAATAAATATTTGTTTACTCCATGTGAAGAAAATTACCAGGAGTCTCTCCTCTATTCACTAGCTCACTTCCATTGAATGGATGTAAGTCGATACAAGCAATATGATATTATATTTCACAACATTTGTGTTGACACATGGAGCACACCCACAAAGTAAACATGTGTCGTTATCGATAAAATGTCATCACAAAAATTACTCTCACTTCTCATCACGTAAAGTTGTTTTCACAGTAGCCTACTCTCTGACTAGCCAATATTCTTTAAAAGCTCCATTTCCTCCCCAGTGAGACAATGTCCAAACTTCAATGTAAACCAATCTGTATCGAGGTTGAAATGAGTTGAAATATAATTTTTCCTATTAGATAATGTATGGTATTGGATGATATTTGATGGACCGAAAATAAAAATAAAAAAAACAAAACAAATATTCGAAGAGTTTCAAGTCTGAATGAATTGTTTGAACAAATAATATGAATTAAATTTTCATCAAAAAGTTATATGAATTGTAATAGTTCAAATTCTTCTGTGAATTCCGCATAAAAATAGTATATTATCAAAAATAACTTAGTTTTATATGTGATTCTAGTAGGAATTTTGCTTTAGAGTATGAATGATGATGATATCGTGGTAACTATACGCATAAAGAATAACACAGATCTCGCAACCACCTCTGCATCTGTAGTCCATGTGGGGAAATATATTTCTTTCTATTTTAATTGTATTTTATTATGATTGTAATGTGTTGTGTGGAAATAAATTCAAATTAATTGATATTCGAGATACAATACTTTTCACACTGTCGTCACTGTCAATCGCTAAAAAACAAAAAGTAAAAAATACAGACCAAGTCAATATATATATATATATCCTTCTTAGACGAATACTATTGGTTCATAGAATGGGAGTCTCTCATTGGTCGCACACCACGTTGGAGGCCTGTCTTTGAATGCTAGAGTCCTATCATTGGTTAATACTGGGCGGGTCTGGTATCAACCAATGAGAAGCCTCCAACGTGGCGTGCGACCAATTAGAGGCTCCCAGTCTACGAACCAATAGTACTTGTCTAAGAAGGGTATAATTGAAACCAACCAATGACAGGCCTCCAACGTGGTGTATGACCAATGAGAGGCTCCCAGTCTAGGAACCAATGGTACTTGTCTAAGAAGGGTATAATTGAGCTATTCTGTATTTTAGTTTCATTTTGATAGAGATTGACAATGATGCGACTGTCGAAAACAAAGTATCTCAATATTAATTAATTTAGTAGTTTTGATATTTGTATTATTCATTAGAAATGTAACTGAAGAAGCAAATTGTCTTCAAAATGATTACTTAATCAATTGTCTTCAAAATAGAGAAGAAACTATGAGAAGACCTAAAAAACATAAGTCATTCATCATTGTTAAAGACAAACTAAGTTGGTAAAAACGATTCCAATACTAGTTTAAATGATCAAATTTATTTTAACCAATTCAATTCTACCAACTTGGTTTCATCATAATACTGGCCTACATTTTTATAACGGCACTTTCGTGTCTTTCACTGTTGACCTTGACTGTATTTCAGTGAGCTTCAATTTTCAATCTAAAATGATTCAATTCTAGCCTACTTATGTATTGTTCTTCTTTGTTACTTTCTAGATGTTCACGGTTTTTAGTCCTTGATTTGATTCTTATTTTTGCCTGTTGCTCCTCCCACCAGTGGGCGTGACTTGTTATGGCCTTCAGCCAATCACAAAGCGTCAATGAGGGTCAGCCAATCAGCCTATCTCTTAGCCAATAGTGTCATTCCGTGTTTATTATATAATTAGCTACTCTGTACTTTTGTTTTAGTTTGTTTCAGATTGATCATGTTTCAACAACAGAAACTAATATCTCACTATTTTTAATAAATGTGGTTTTGACAAATTCATCTTATTATTCATTACTTTAAGGACAGTAGACAAATAAGGTCTAAAAATGATATGATTTTCGATATTATTCCAAGTTTTAAAAATTTTCAATGGTTAGAGAAATGAAGGAGGAACTCTTCACAAATTTCAAGTTCAAAATATAAAAATGATAAATGCCATTAAATTCATAGTTGAATTATTTTATTCTTGGTTCTAGTATTTTCACAAATTTTTATTGTAATCTCCAAGTAAAAATGTAATATGTGTAAATGGTACTTTTAAAACTTGTTATTGTAATCTCTATGTGTGAATGCACTATGTCTAAAAAGTAAAATTTCTACTTTTACAAGTGTAAATCCACTGAATTAAGACTTTTAATTCGATTTTAATGATGTGAGAAAAGTAATTTTTCCGAAGAAGTTAATTTTCTAAACATTTTCCAGTTCCTGTTTAGTGTTTGATTTTAGTTAATATATATTAATTAATAAGGAATGAATTTATAAAACGAATAAACGGGGTAGTCACCTAAAGACATTATTATAAACACATCTCAGAGATTTAAATCGAAGCTTCCATTACCATATAATAAATGTTCCCATATCCTAAACATAATCATACCCAAATAATTGTAAAATTCATGTAAATTATTGTTTCTCAGAAAAATCCTGATAATTAGTTGTGAAAATCAATCATATAATCACCTAACCTTTTATATTTAACCTAACCTAACCATGAAATTTGGTATCCATGACGAACTGCGCGTATCACTTATAATTAATTATGATTAATTGCACGAGAGGATTGGCCTTATTTTAATTTTCTACTCAAATATTTGACTGCATAGTCGTGCAATTACTTATAAATTATTAACCTAACCTATTTACTGAGCGAAGGCAAGAAATCAATAAATGAGTTACACCACGAAAAAATAATGAAGAAAAATTTATGATCTCAATCTCACCAAGCTGTTTTCACGATGTAAACATTCCTCTGCAGAATTTGGAAGATGTTGAAGCCATAAACTAGAGGATAAAGTTATTAACAGTCGTCAAATATTCAGCTACCTCAACCGTTAATGACTGCGTTGAATTGCCGTTAGAGACGAACTCAAACAATAACCTTTCTCACAAACGACTTTCATCTCATAAAAGTTCCAATAAGACTGAAGCCTTACTGCTTCAAAAATTAATTTCCTCGCTCCCCCCCCCCCATCCGCCTCTCTTCCTTATCAACAGCTCCTTATCAGTCGTCCAGTTCCCTATTTTCCAATACAAACTGGCACACCTTTGTTCACTCAACGTTTCCACCTTGCTTCTTCATTCTTCTTTTCTTACCCAGACTTCTTATCTCCCCTGTGTACTCTTCCAAAGGCTCTCTCCTATCGTTCGAGAAGAGAATATTGTGAAAGAAAGCGAGACAATAGAGACGATCTCGAACTGCGACTGTCGACTCAAATAACTATCGAGTTATTCAGACTTTCAGTTTCTCTTTTCAAATAAGAAATTCATTTTCTTCAACAAAGTTTCAAGAGGTATCGCTGTTTCACTTTTGAATTATCAGGTAACTCCATTCATAAAAGCAACAAAGCTGTTTTCATTCTTTGAAAAATGTTCTGCTTCATCATTCAAAAGTACAGCAAGGCTGCTCTTGTATTTCATGACCCCTCTCAAATAAACAAGACAGATTTAATGAAATTCACTCCAGACTCTTGTTACAATGTTGAGCAGTCAATATGCAGTAACTTAAAAGAAAATATTTGTTACCCTGATTAGATCAACTTGTATCCAAAAATCCTCAGTCACCAGTTTCTCTCTCAAATTAAGATTTTTTTCTAGACTTCCCTATTTTTCCATTCCCTATTTAGGTATGAGACCTGTGCGTGGGTAATGAGTTGGATGATAGTGATTGATGAATAGGACCTACAGTTTCAGGTGGGTTCCAAACCAACGGGAAGTGATTTTACAGCACAGACCGGAATCGTTTTGCTGGCCAATCTAATCCATCACCCTTAAAAAGAGGTTCTTCTTACCATCCTACCTCACCTTTATGGGAGACCACCTTTATTCTCTCTCGAGAAAATTTAGTTAATTCACATGAATAAAGTATACTAATCTCATCTTTATATGCAATGCAATAAACAATATCTATATACAATGCAACAAACAAAATCGACACAATAAAAACTTTAAAAAACACTTAAGTGGAAATTGTGACTCACGTTATGACCTGACGGCCGTTTCCACTCTGTCGTCAAGAGCACCGTCAGTAACTTTTCAAGTTTTTATTATAATACAATAGAAACAAGATGAATCTTCAACATCAAAATTTACTTATTTTCTTCTTTCAGTTTTTCTTCAAAATCCATATATTATAATTTGTTTTAAGAAAGCCTACTTAATTATATTTTATTACTAATCAGATACTAAAAATTTTATGGAAGGGTTAGGTACGAGAGAGGACTTGCTGCACACTAACTTCGCCCACTTAGGAAAATAAAGGCATTAAAATGAAACTTTTCTATAACTCTCTCTTGAATAATTTTAAACAGAAGTATGAAGTATAATTTCTTAAACATTGGCACACTCTCAACATATTTTACCTGAACTGGAATGGATGCATTGATGAGTTTATCCACACTAACAAAAAATATATTTCAAATATCAGTTGTATGAAAGTTACGGATTAGATTAATAGCCCATCGAGCATAAAAAAGGGAGGTCAGTCCAAACAATAAATTATTCCAATGACTATTACACCGCTGAAAGCCTCCAGGAGCAGCCTAAAACCGTTTTAAACGTTCCTGTTTTTAGTGTCTTTGCGTTTTTTTCCAAAGAGATAAAGGCCAGTTTTGAAAGTCCCGCTGTTGAATTCTTTGCACGGCATCGTGGCAAGATCTACCACGTAAAGGTTACGGAGGCAAAGATGAGTTATCGTTTTTAATGTTTGGTTTTCGGCGATGTCCAGCCCCGGCTACAAGGAGATCGGGGGATTATCAATGGATCGCTGCAATCTGAAAGAAGCCATCACGATGATGGACGATGCGATCCTTATCGTGCGCCATGAATTATGGCGGACAGGGGACTCACAGCCACACTGCGCACTTTACCCTGGCTGCGTCATCAACAGTTTCCTGTGGCCCCCGGTCTGGAAGAGTGTGTATGCTCATCTCTTACCTGCCGACCTTTTGATGAATCAATTTTTGGAAGTTATTATACGAATATGATCATTTGAAGAATAGTCATCTGTGAAAATGACCTTAGGCTATACAGATTGTTTTACATCTAACCCAGTCAAATTAGACAAATCGAGAGGAACAATTGATAGAGAAATTGTTTCTCGCCAATCGCTTCCTCTAACCTTAGGTAATAACAAACAGAGTTATCAATACTTCGTGGGCTCATAGTCACTAGAATAACAGAAAAAGTTGATAAATGTAAGATAGGTCCGGAAATGCTCCATTACAGAATCAAAAATTACGCAAGCTAGAAGCTAGTCCCATTAATCCTACTTTAGGGCCAATCAGTATCAGATAATACTGATAATAATGACTTGATATTCGACACTATCTTTTTTTCTTGGAGGATGAAGCCCACATAGGTCTGAGACCTGTGCGTGGGTAATGAGTTGGATGATGGTGATTGATGAGTTGGACCTACAGTTTATCACTTCCCTAAATGTTTATATCTTTACCTTATCTTTCATAAATGAAATAAAATATACAAAATGTTTCGCATATAGCCTATTTACCAGAACTTCGTGGGCTTGTTGTACCCATTAAAGTAATAAAAAAGTACATATAAACATAAGTCCGGGAATGCTTCTCTATAGAAATAAAAATGGCGGAAGCTAGCAGATTACTCATCCAGAAATTTGTAGTGCTTTCATTTCAATTGTAATTTGGTCGAGCTCTATGTGAAATCAACTGAAAATCGAATAACACAAGATTTAGTAGTAAATAACAATAACAATTTTTTAAATATTCAATAAATTATGCAGAAATTAGAAACGTTTCTTCTTGTTTAAAGTGAATTGATTTAATTAATCATTGTACAATAAACTTTTCTGAAAAAATGTCAAATAATCCAATAACTGAAAACACAATTAACTTCATAAAATCGAACGAATTAATTAGTCTAAATCCATGTTATGAATAGGGTTATAAGGTATAGATTTAGATAGAGTAGAGCTACCATAACAAAAATCCTGTTGTCTAGTATCTATTATTATATACAGGGTGTCCCACGAGGAACCCGACAAACCTCTAGGGCGGTTTCCTCTCATCAAAATAATGAAAAAAGTTTATATAAACATATGTCCGGAAATGCTTTGTTAGGGAGTTATGGCTAGTGAAAGATTTCCCCCGATTCTCTAGGAAAGGATGGAAATAAAGCCAAACTGATTTTTTTATGGCGTTAAGTTAGGTGTTACATCTATTGTATTTTATGTAAAATGAACTGAAAAATTGAATAAAACACGTCCCAGACCTCTAGAACCACCCATATTTGAGATATCAGACAAAATATGCAAAATTCTGTCTCGAAAAACATGCTTCATTTAGAATTGATCCACATTAACTTCGTTAAATGGATAATAAACACAGAAACTTTATGCAAAAAACTTGTAGTAAATTTAATTCTAAAGAGAATGGTGTAAAATATGTTTATAATAAACAAACAGAAAGTTTAAAAAAATTATTTTTAATTAAATCAACACATAGATTTTGAACTCTTTGTAAATGATATGGATAAATCTTGTTTTCTTTCAATGTTCTCCAGACTGTACTATGAGATATGTTTAACTTATTAGAAAGTCGGCGAATACTAAGTTGAGGACTACGCTGTATCATGTCAATGATATTATCTTGTTCGCTTACAGCCTTTATTACAGCCATTACAGGACGTTCACTCGAACAAGTAGTAACAAATGGAATATATCCATTTGTTCTTAAGTTATTGAATCCCGATGCAAATGTTTCGTAAGTAGGTGTTCTATTCGGAAATCTTCTTTCAAATTCAAGTTTAGCTGCCTGACTATTTCCATTGGCAATACCATAGACGAAAACAATATCTGCGTACTATTGATTTGAAAATGTGAATGGCATCTTTTCATTTAAAAAAAAAAAAACGAATAAAGTACAAATAATACAAACCACACATGCACTGCACAAATCACAGTTGACAGACTAGTTATTGCGACTGCTGTATCATTGTACCGCTGTACAATAACTTGGATTAAGGTATTGTTGCACAAGTGCTGCCAATTCTTGATTTTCAATAAACTAAAAGCATCTCACTTAACGCTGTATTTTTATCATCTTATTTCTCAACCAACAACCTTTTTTATACTGTGAATTTTTGTCATTATTTGATTGAATGAATACAGTATTTGGGAATAAACCGCATGCCTTTACAGTAATTAAAATGTAAAGTTTCGCAACATCTTAAAATGTTTTCTTTAATTTTTGTTTTGCTGCTGTCTTATTTTCGTATGTGTTGATTTAATTAAAAATAATTTTTTTAAATTTTCTGTTTGTTTATTATAAACATATTTTACACCATTCTCTTTAGAATTAAATTTACTACAAGTTTTTTGCAAAAAGTTTCTGTGTTTATCACCCATTTAACGAAGTTAATGTGGATCAAATCTAAATGAAGCATGTTTTTCGAGACCGAATTTTGCATATTCTGTCTAATATCTCAAATATGGGTGATTCTAGAGGTCTGGGACGTGTTTTATTCAATTTTTCAGTTCATTTTACATAAAATACAATAGATGTAGCACCTAACTTAACGCCATAAAAAAATCAGTTTGGCTTTATTTCCATCCTTTCCTAGAGAATCGGGGGAAATCTTTCACTAGCCATAACTCCCTAACAAAGTATTTCCGGACATATGTTTATATAAACTTTTTTCATTATTTTGATGAGAGGAAACCGCCCTAGGAGTTTGTCGGGTTCCTCGTGGGACACCCTGTATAATTAAGTATATTCCTTTCTTCAACAATAATCCACATAATATTGAATTGCGAAACACATAACCTTCAAAGAATTTGGCAAATTATTCCCGAGTAGTAACTTTAAGAAAGAAACAGTTTTGACAGGTCCTTCAGTTTCTGCTGTTTCCTTCCAATTTATTTATTTATTCATTTATTTATTTACTTATTCATTCAACTAAAATACAGTCAATGTGAATACAACAGGCTATTGCCCAAAACTGCTTTTCACAAAATTTTAAAGTAGGATCAAAATCTTAGGTTAGGTCGCTGTTTGACTTGAAATTTAACCATGAAGCAAAATAATTATTCACAATCACAAGTCTTTTGCAGATAAAGAATATTATTTCTTCCATTTCAAACAAAGCGCAAAGCACAGTACGAAAAAATATGATACAATTTGGAATTTTGACATTTTTAAGCCAAAAATCTTCTATTGTATGTGAATGAATAAATATTGTTACATTATGAAAGAGGAATCACGTACTACTTTATCTTTTGAAAACTGAGTCTACTAATGAAGGAATTGAACAGAAATGGAAGATACAATTCATTATTTTTCCACTGATAACGCATTACCGATGGTCATGCCTTTGTAATAAGGTGCTATGGAAATTTCAAGTTCAGATCAGGAATTGAAATATCATATTATTGATATGCATTGATTTTATCGCTTATTGTTGTATTGCAAAGTGTATTTGTGAAGCATATCACTTGAGTTCAATGTAGTTCCGATGAAATGAGAAAAGCGAATCATTAAAATCTCCCTGTTATTAAAGGAACCACTACGTAGGGTTATGAGGTGCAACTTTGGACAAAGTCCCATTCGACATTCTGGCATGCATCGTCTTTACTAATAATATTAATGACTTCATTAGTGATCATCGATCTTCAGCTTTCTTCTGTTTTGTATTTTGTCAATCGAAATCCAATTTATTCAAATGCTTCACAGCTGAACACGAAACCGAATGATTTGAAAAGAACATTGTCCTCAGATATGACACTCCACATTTTAATAGTTTTTAAAAGAGTGTTCATCGCTTCAGTCTGAGTATTGGAGATAAAATAGTAAAAGAGAATTTCAATACGATGCATTGAATAGATAATCAAGCATTGATAACAGCTGCATTGAATAGAGCATTGAGTATCAAGAATTTCAATGAATCGTATTGAAATTCTTCATACTGAAAGTAGATTTGAGCTTAGAGTAAGCTGGGGTTAGAATAAAGTGATTTCAATAATTCCTTAATTCTATGTAGAGATTTCAATTCTACAAATAGTTTTGAAACCTTAATTTTTTTACGGGAAAATTCCCGTATCTATTATGATATTGACTGCAATTTGTATCTTTCACATTATTATGAAGCTCAGTTTCAAGCCTTTTTATAAAGTGAAAGACCTACAAATATCGTCTTTGAGCAATTCTACAAATAGTTTCGAAGTCTTAAATTCTTTTACAGGAGAATTCCCGTATCTATTATGATGTTGACTGCAATTTGGTTTCTTGCACATTATTATGAAGCTAAGTTTCAAGCCTTTTTATACAGTGACAGAACTACAAATATAGTCTTTTAGCATAATATGCAAATCATTACTTATTGTGTCGATCTATATAAAAAGAGGAGATCTAAAGATTCATTGCACTCATTCTGAATGGAAACTTTCCAAATATATTGTGATTTTGATTGCAAAATGGTTTCTCTACACATTGATCGTTGAAAGAAAATTTCAATCATGTTTTCACAGTTGTTGGAAACTAAGGTAAAATCTGCTCTCATTGACTTGATCTATGTGAAAATAGGAATTTTAATTCATTACACTTATATTTCAAACTGTATCAGGAGAATAACAAGCCATTATTAAAAAAAAATATATAAAAATTTAAATTACTTTTTAATTCAAATTAAAATTCTGAAAATTACTTTTTAATTCAAATTCAAATTCTGAATTTAATTCAACTTCATGAATTATTCATTGTCTGTGCATGAGTTTTAGAAAATTTATTTTTTATTTTTCAAGTTATCTGTGAACACTTTAGAGACTAATAAGCTGTTCATTCTGGGCATGATTCTATCGCAATATTTCTAAGTATAACAATTACAAACTAATGAAATGATGCTTTTTTTGAGGATGAAGACCACATAGGTCTTAAGTTATATAGATATGGAACAATAGATTAGTACAATAGCATAGTAAGCATTCCTTAGATTATAAAACATCTTGTAAAATTAGTTCAGTCGTCATTCTTGTTCACGTACTGTTACTATGCTGGTCAGTAGACCGATTTTGTTCTAATAAATGCTTTTTCGCCACACTAGGACGTAATGAGCTGTTTTTCGTGCGTCATATGGAGGCCGAAAGTGTTTGGTTTCCGTCGAGGTCTGTAAACGTTTACCGCCCTAGGGCGGAAAAGAAAATGACCTTGAATGACAGCTGATCGTGTCTGGATACAGCAGTCATGATTGTAAAAATGAATCCTTCCAACTTTTATGTAAAACAAAAATATTTAAACCATCAATAAATGTTTATTTTTTATAATTTAATATGTACGTAGTATTTAAAATGTCAAAAATGATCACTTTTTATAACTTAATATGTATTATTTTGTAGTTTTGATATCAAACAATAGAACCTTTTTATCCAACCTACAGAGCTCTGGGTGGGAATTTTGTCAACTATTACAAATGTTGGTAACCTCTCACCAAAAGGTTGGTTGGTTAGGTTTTTTGTTTTTAGGAATTTTGACTACTACTGCAACTGTTGGTAAAGGTTACTGTTATAGAAAGGTTAGTTGGTTAGGTTTTTGGTTGTTTTATGCAAGTTTCGAATCAGGAACAGGAATAACAACAAAAAACCTAACCATCTAAACTTTTGGTGAACAGTTGTAGTAGTTGACAAAATGCCCACCCAGAGCGCTGTAGGTTGGATAAAAAGGTGATAGCCGTTCCTTGTATTCTTGCAAGTACCATAGCCTTAAAATTTCGCTTTCAAAATTTCCATCTTAACATTGTTGTTTTGTTTTTTTTTCGTAGTGTGGCGAAAAATAGCGTTCGCAACACGGGCAAAAATGTTTTGCCGGCTCTCAAACGCTTCAAGTTCTCGACTTCGTCTCGAACTTGAAAACCGCGATCTCGAGCCGGCAAACACACATTTTCGGCCCTAGGTGCGAAATATACTATTTAAAAACACATTGGCGTGTTCCGTTATCTTAATTGGCGCCCGGCACAGGAACTGTGGACGTTTTCATTAAGTTCTTTTAACTTATTATTTCGCGACCAATAGTCTCGAGTAGTGAAAACGCGAGTGTTAACTCCTCATCCACATCAACAACCCTAAACGGAAGCAGCCAAGTGGTCATCCTGGCAGACAAATATAACGTCAACCGGCCGTTAATAAGCAGTCCAGCATCAACGGACAACGAAAAAGACCCGGAAGCTCATCACCACGCCACCCCAGGTGCGAGTTATTCCGTCATCCAGTCATCAAGGTTAGAAACAAATTTTTCAAATTCTAGAATGGCGGAGATAAATAAGCCTCTTCCTCATGAACTTTTAAAGTACATCCCTCGATATGATGGAACTTCATACAAACTTCCACAATTTATCTCCACTTGTGAAGATTTATTTGGAACATATTGTGCTGAAAATATAGTAGAAAGAGATGGAAATCATTGGATTCTTTTCAAGGCGGCCATGAACCACCTTGATGGACCAGCTGAAGCAGTAGCCTATAATAATTCTTGCTCTAATATCGCTGAATTAGTTAATGCCTTGAAACAAAATTTTGCTGATAATAGATCTGTACCAGAATTGATAGCAGAATTAGCTGTAATGAAATCATACTATAAAGAACATCCAATTGAATTTTTGAATAGATTAGATGAAAAACGCACGCATGTATTAACCAGATATAAGTTGGATGGTGTATCCGGAACTTTATTAGAAAATTTAACTCAACAGCTTAACGCAACTCTAGTTAATACTTTTGTTCATGGTGTACACCCAACTCTAGGATCTCATCTACAAGTATTGCAAGTACAAAACTTGGATGATGCTAGAAGTAAATTGATTAATGACTGTAGTATTATATTACAACAATTGCGCTTCAACACCACTATTGATACAATGAACAGACACGATAGTGGATTTACACAGGCAACCAATTCTTTTAGAATTCCAAATTTCGAACGAAACAATCAGAAACAATGGACCCAAGGAAAACCTTTCCAGAATTTTTCAAGAAATTTTCATGGTAGACAACAATTTTCACAACCTAGATCTCAACAAAATCAACAATTCTATCAACCAAACTTTCAACGTCAAAATTTTCAACAAAGCTTTCCGCAACAGAATTTTCAACAACAAAATTTTCCACAACAGAATTTTTCACGACAAAATTTTCCACAACAAAACTTTCAACAACAACCACTAAATAATAACAAAGCACAATGGAACTCATCCAATACTGTATCAATGCGTACACAAAGGACAGACCCTGTACAGAAAATGAGGAATTACAGATCACCATATGAAGTAAATTATCTGGAAGAAACACAACAAAATGATTCCACACAAGAGCAAATACTTAATATGCAATCTCAAATCAACTCTCTGACTGACTCAATCAATAAGCTAACCGATCATTTTTTAGAGTCAGGCCCCAGCTATGCGGAGGACCCCCCAAACAATTCGATTTGAAAATTCTAAACAAATCTCTCCCGTATTTTTGTGATAAGAAAAATCGCAAATGGCTAGTAGACACAGGCTCACTCAAAAACTACGTTAATCCGTCCTTAGTCTCACCAGATTTTACTAGGTACAGAGAAGATTTTATTGTCAAAACTCCAAATGGAGAAAGCAAAGGACAAGAGTATATTTTTTTCGAATCAGAAGACATCTTTTCGAAGCCATACAAAATAAAAATGTATCTATTTGAATTCTCACCAAAATATGACATACTTCTCGGCCATGAAACACTAAGTGCAATAAAAGCAAATGTAGATTTTAGTGAAAACGTTTTAAAATACGAGAATGGATTTAAAGAATTGCTATTCTCCTTAGATAATAAGAGCATTACTCTTCAACCAGGCTTCAATGTGATCTCGGTCCCAGTGAAGTCATCTTCAAAATTGAAGGAAGGATTAGTCAAAGCAGTAAATAACGATAAATATAGAATTGAAGAAGGACTAGTAACTATTGAAAAAAACGAATGTTTATGCTTAGTTTTCGCCGAGGAACTCATGACCATTAGTCCTGAACCTATGGAAATAGAACAAGTGGATACCATTAGTGATTGTAAAAATATTAATAAAACCTGTCAGTCAAAACGTTCAAAGCTTTTAGATGAAATTCCAAGTCTTATACGCACTGATCATATGAATGAAGAAGAACGGTCGAATATCATAAATTTAGTGAAACAGTTTCCAGAACTCATAAAACAAGAAAATGATACATCCTGTAGCACTAACCTGCTGAAGCATAGAATAGTCACAAAAGATGACACTCCAGTATATACTAAGAACTATAGATATCCTCAAGCATTTCGGGAAGATATTCAATTAGAAATAGAAAAATTATTGAAGAACAAAATTATTCAAAATTCGAATTCTCCTTACAACTCCCCAATCTGGGTAGTGCCAAAAAAACCAGATGCCTCAGGCCAGCGAAAGATACGTGGTTATCCCTTCCTGTCCTTGAGCCACAAGGACCCAGGGTGCAGTTAAGAAAACAGTGAAACAACGCAGTCAGACTACAGCAAGTTAATTAGCAATAAAACTATCACTTACCAAAGGTGACTTCAATGTGGACTGTAAGTAGGTGGTAAAGTTGACGTCTTCTGGCATGAGTAGATTTCTTGAATGTATGTAATTTTGAATCATATATGTATATTAATAACTGATACTTTCACGGAACGGAACGCAACACGGTACGAGGTTGACAGTCGAGGAACAAACTCGAGAGTGAAGTTAAATTGAAAAGAAGGGTGAACGGAAGGGTAGGAGGGGAGTAGGGGGGGGGGAAAGGATGATAGTTTCTTATCTCAACCAACAAGCAATAATCCGCCTGCGCTAAGAATCAACCATCTCCGCCCGCCTTGGATTGCCTCAATCCAAGAAACAAAACTCAAAAGGATTAAAAAATTAAAACACACAATGCACTGAGATAATGGAAAAACAGGAAAAAGGGGGGGGGGGGGGAACGTGGGGTTAAAGAGACACTAGTTTGGGAGTATTGGGGCTAGTTTCCTAACCGGCCTAACATACTCTCCTGATTTGGTTTTAACGTACGCGGAGCGAACAACTCCCTTAGAATCGCGAATGACGCTTGCAATGCGTCCTAATGGGTATGATAGGGGCGTTGAATTATCTTCTTTAATCCACACTAATTGCCCAATTTGTAAGTTAGAGTCGTGCTCAAACCACTTATTTTTCTGCTGAAGAGTGTGGAGATATTCTCTCTCCCATCTCTTCCACAACCTTTGTGTGAAGCGATTCACCTTCTCCCAACGAGATAGTCTGTGTTCATTGGAGTCAGTATAGTCATTTTCGGGAACAGCCAACAAGGGGCGATGGATAAGAAAATGTCCAGGAGTTAAGGCAGCGTAATCATCGGGTGACGATGAAAGTGCATACAACGGCCTTGAGTTAAGTATCGCCTCAATTTTAGTGAGAATAGTGGTGAACTCAACAATTGTAACAGTATGGTTTCCTAATTCACGGAACAAATGATATTTAACATTTTTTATATTGGATTCGCAAATTCCATTCATAAATGGGGCATGTGGGATATTAAACTGGAATTTGATGTTTTTATTGGACATATCATCAATAATTTTTGTCTGATTTTCAGAAACTCGCAAAAATTCAGTAATTTCCTTCAATTGTCGTGCGGCTCCTTTAAAATTCGTCCCTTGGTCACAGAATATTTCTTGAGGTAACCCACGTCTCGACACAAAGCGATGAAGAGTGACAATGAATTCCTCAGACGTCAAACTGGTTAACGTTTCAATATGACAAGCCTTTGTCGCTAAACAAACAAATAGAGCGAAATATGCCTTGTAGGTGTGAGCCTTAGGCCGAACACTCTCCTTAACTACGAAGGGACCTGCGAGATCGACAGCGACTTTGAAAAAGGGTGCCGTGGGAACGACACGAGAGCGGGGCAAGTCGCCCATAACGGGTTCAACAGTATTCGCTTTGAATAAACGACAACGAGTACAATTGTGTATGACATGTCTAATTACACTATGGGCTCCAATAATCCAAAAACAACGCTGGATGAGAGCACGCACAATCCTAGGTCCAGCATGGAGATAGGAGCGGTGATAATATTCAATAATGAGCTTAGTAAAATGACTGTCCTTATGAATCAAGCGAGGATGCTTAGCTTCATATTCCAAATCACTATTCACAAGTCTGCCACCAACGCGAATAAAATCATCACTATCCAAAAAAACAGACAACTTTTGAAAGGCTTTATCACAAGGCTTTCCTTCTTTCAGAAGGGTAAGTTCACGATTGAAATGACACTTTTGAACGATTTTAACGTAGAAATCTTGTGCGGATTTCAACTCTTTAACACTTAATACCCCTTTTTCACGAGAGACACCTTTTATTTTTGCTCTACAATTATTGACAAATCGGAAAACATATGCACAAGAACGCAACATTCTTAGATATGAGGAGAAATGAGTTATTTGAATAACGCCACTATCTTCGGTAAGATTCAAAACAATTTCACCTTGATTATTTTTAATATCAGGTAGACTTTCAGAGGGTATTGTTACGGAAGACAATGGCCAGCATGATAACGGCTCTGAACACCATGTTGGAGCTCTATACCACTCTTCTAACGAACTTAACATTTGAGGAGGAATACCTCTTGAACCCACGTCAGCAATATTGAAATCAGTACCAATATGATTCCAATCATTTAGATTAGTCAATTCTAATATTTTCACGACACGATTTGCAACGAACGTTTGCAACTTATAGGGTGGTATACGCAACCAAGCTAACACAATAGTTGAATCACAGAAGAGAAACGTTGATTGTCGATTAATTTTAGACAGATTAGGAAGCACTGAAACGTACAATTTTGAAAGCAACAACGCAGCTAAGAGCTCTAAACGTGGAATTGAAAGTGTTTTTAACGGTGCCACTTTAGTTTTTGCTTTTATTAGAAAGCATTTAACAACAGAGTCTGAGAAAACAACTCTCAGATAAATACAAGCACATATTCCTTTTTGAGATGCATCACAAAATCCTACTATTTGACACGAAAGTGCATCACCATAAACGCAACGAGGAATTGAAATTGAACTAAGAGCAGGAAGCTCTTCCATGAACTTATTCCAGCATGCATTATAGTCATCAGGAATTGGTGTATCCCAATAAATTTGTAATTTCCATAGCTCTTGTAAAAAACATTTCATTTTGAAAATAACAGGAGCTATAAAACCAAGTGGATCATACAGTCTAGCAATTACAGACAAGACACTGCGCTTTGAGTTTGTCTTATGATACTCCGGAACTGAAACTTTAATTTGAAAACAATCGGTAGTCGGATTCCACATAATACCTAACACCTTAACACTAGAATTAGGTTCATCACTGATATGAAAGGGAACTTGACTGTTTTCCAAACGAACCCGTTTCAGGAATTCAGGAGAGTTACTACTCCACTTGTTCAGTTTGATATCAGCACTTTTCAGGAGATTGCATAGTTGTGATTTAATTTCACACATTTCCTCCAACGAGCTAGCACCTATTAGAAAATCATCATGGTAAATTTCATCACGAATTGCGGTCGCCGCTAAAGGAAATTTATCTCCCTCATCTTCTGTCAATTGAATCAATACACGTTGAGCGAGAAATCCCGAGGGTTTCAAACCGTATGGAATTCTTTTTAACTCATAGACGACAATATCCTTTGAAGGATCTTCACGAAACAATATATGAAGAAACGAACAATCTTCTTCATTAACAAGAATAGCTCTGTACATTTTTGTAATATCACATGTAAAAACGAATGAATGCAATCTGAACCTAGTTAAAATATCACAAATATCATTTAACAACGTCGGTCCAGAGTGTAAGACTTGATTCAAGGAAACGTGACCCCTCTTTGCTGATCCATCAAAGACAACACGAACCTTTGTGGTGGGTGATGAAGGGTTGAATACACAAAAATAGGGTATGAAATATTTTCCAGGTCTTCTAGCAATTTCCATGTGATTTAAAAGTCGATACTCTTTCATAAACGATAAACAGTCAGCTCTTAAGCGAGCATCACGCAACATACGACGTTCTAACGAGAGAAATCTATTCAACGCAATTTCATGAGACTCATAAAATTCGAGATTTTTAGTGTCTACCTTGAACGGGAGCTTGACAACATATCTTCCCTGTTGATCACGTTTGTGAGTTTCAACAAAATGTTTTTCACAAAATTCGTCATCAGGATTAGGAAATTTAACATTAGAAATTTCCTCACTTTCCCAAAACTTATGAACCAAACTATTCAACGAGTTCTCAGAATCGGGATGTATCAATAACGAAGGTAATGTCTGGTTATTGGTCACGGAACAACTTGGGAATTCACCCAAAATTATATCACCAAACACGGAAGGTATAACGCAAAACGAAGCACCTTCTTCAGATGTAATTTGGTTATGATGACTTAATATTTTGTTGAATAACTGACAACCTAATAGGAGGTCAACGGAACGCTGTTCATAGAACATGGGATCAGCCAAATTGAATTTTTTCAATTCATTTTGAATCTTTGAATCCAGATACACGGGGGTTAACGGCCCAACTATTTTATCAATCACATAAGCTTCAGCTTCTACATGAGGATGGTTTAAACCTTTAGGTTTTAATAAACATTTTACAACGCCACAGGAATTTCCGACACTTGCGGAATTTAAACCAGAGAAATTTTGTCTGCGATCCTGAACAGATAAACCAAGTTTTATAACAAGATCTTTTGTTATGAAATTAGTAGTGCTACCTGAATCAATAATCAGACGAACGTTAACAAACGAACCAGAAGAACTTTTTATTTGAGCTAAAGCTGTGCCTAAAACAACACTCGTTTTAGGAATACACTGAATAGAAGGATTAATAACGTTTTCAGTCATACCGCAATGTTGTGTAGCTATAGGATCGGTTTGAGTTATTGAATCACTTGATTTCAACTTTAAATCGGCCTTAGGGCTGTTATCCGATCGCTTCTGATAACTAACTGGAGAGCACGATCTACTGTTATCATTGCTACGTGGGTAATGCAATAACTTATTATGCATACGATTACACACACATTTTGGTTTGGACTTACACTGGCCGACAAGATGAAATTTAGAAAAACAGTTGAAACACGCTTTCAATGATTTGATATATTCATTTCTATCTTTCGGATCTTTCTTTAAAAAAACAGGGCATAACGACAACATATGATTTTTTGAACATAATGGGCAATTTAGTTCGGAACGATCAGTGAATTTTGAATTATTTGTAGCATTGCGAAAGCAGTTGTCAACCTGAGTAGATAACACAACTTTCTTTTGAAACGGTTTCATTTTACTATTAATCTTATCTACTGGTTTAGTCACATTCATATTCGGTGCATCAGACGCCGACAATTGGAATGTCCTAACTCTTGTGTTTACAAAATCAATCAGCTGTTGACATGATGGAAAACTTTTATCTGCTACTACAATTTCAAAAGATTCACAAGATTGTTTATCTAATTGTCGTATGGCTAACGAATACAATAGGTAATCTCCTAGGTCAGGAATTTTCAACGATTTTAATGAAGTGATGCTATCACCAACTTTCACGAGAAAATCTTCAAGAGATTTTAAAGAAGGTTTCACTGGGACACTAGTGGTTTTTAAAATCTCATTCATATAATAATTTGCTAAAACTCTATCATTTTCATAGCGTTTACAAAGGGCTTTCCATGCTAAATCAAAATCAGCACTAATCTGAAATGATTTTACTACTCTAGCTGCTTCACCAGATAACAAATTATGTAAGATATGAGACTTGTGGACTGACGAATAATATTTATCATTTAAAATCAAAGATGTAAATATATTTCTGAACCTAGGCCAGTCTGAAATGTCAGATCCATCAAACGATTTTATCTCTGCAGGAGGTAATATCATATTTAAACGTGGTGAATGAGTAGATGGAGAAGAATCATTTTTTATCTCTTGTTTCTGCAGTAATCTATCACGAGAATCAATTATGACACAAGCTAAGTTATCTATAGCATTTAATGATTGATAATCAGGTTCAAAATCAGGATTAATTTGAATAGAAAGTTCATTTATTTCATCCAACAATGATGAAAATTCACTAACTGTTTTTTCAATGAACCTACTTCTAATCAAGAATTGTTTTTGAACGTTTAAATCATTGATATTTTTCCATAAGTCGTATGCTTGCTGAACACGGGTGAATAAAGTTTCTTTCTTTTTCAAACGAATGCTTAGCAAGGCTTCGGGTTTTGCAGTTGCCATTGTAGACTATCGGCAGATAAGATAAGGTTGCGGGATACAACAACAGGATTAAGGAAACGGGATTGATCATGAAATCTCAGTGCATGAGTCAACTTTACAAATTGAAATTTAAACTAATAAAGTTATAAAATTTCTGGAAATGAGGCTTTGATCCGGCCCGGAGGACCATATGGTTATCCCTTCCTGTCCTTGAGCCACAAGGACCCAGGGTGCAGTTAAGAAAACAGTGAAACAACGCAGTCAGACTACAGCAAGTTAATTAGCAATAAAACTATCACTTACCAAAGGTGACTTCAATGTGGACTGTAAGTAGGTGGTAAAGTTGACGTCTTCTGGCATGAGTAGATTTCTTGAATGTATGTAATTTTGAATCATATATGTATATTAATAACTGATACTTTCACGGAACGGAACGCAACACGGTACGAGGTTGACAGTCGAGGAACAAACTCGAGAGTGAAGTTAAATTGAAAAGAAGGGTGAACGGAAGGGTAGGAGGGGAGTAGGGGGGGGGAAAGGATGATAGTTTCTTATCTCAACCAACAAGCAATAATCCGCCTGCGCTAAGAATCAACCAATACGAATGGTACTGGATTACAGGAAATTAAATTCGAAGATGATTGATGAAAAATATCCCTTACCAAACATTGAAGACTTATTTGGAAAGATAGGACGTGCAACTTATTTCTCAGCAATAGACTTAGAATCCGGATTTCACCAGATTGAACTACACCCAGACTCTGTTCCAAAAACAGCATTCTCCACTGAAAATGGTCATTATGAATTTCTTCGTTTACCTTTTGGATTGAAAAACAGCCCAAATCATTTTCAAAAATGTATGGATATGATTTTTGCTAAGATGCCAAATGTTTTAGTGTATATGGATGACATAATTGTATTTTCGGATAACCTGACAGAGCACCTCAAGCATCTAAAATCTGTTTTTGAAAAATTGAGAGAACATAACTTAAAAATCCAACTTAATAAAACAGAATTTTTCAAAAGAGAACTACTATACTTAGGACACATTATTTCAGAAAAAGGCATACAACCAAACCCTGCAAAAATAGAAGCAGTCAAAAATTTTCCACTACCACAAACAGTAAAAGAAGTTAAACAATTTTTAGGACTCACTGGATACTACAGAAAAATGATTCGAGATTATGCTAAAATCGCAAAACCTCTTACAGTAGCCCTCAGCAAAGATAAAACATTCAACCCAAATAATCGTGAATTTAAAGAAGCTTTTGAAAAACTTAAACTTATGTTGCAAAACGGACCAATCTTACAATTACCAGATTTCTCACGCCAGTTTATACTAACATCTGATGCCAGTAATTTTGCGATGGGAGCAGTACTCTCACAAGTGTTTGATGGAAAGGATTTACCCATAGCGTATGCCTCCCGAACACTTAACAAACATGAAGTCAACTTATCAACTATTGAGAAAGAATTACTAGCAATAGTTTGGTCATGTAAACATTTCCGCCCGTACCTTTATGGAAGAAAATTCTTAATACAGACTGATCACAAACCCTTACAGTGGCTACATAATATTAAAGAACCGAATTCAAAGCTAATACGTTGGAAACTCTACTTAGAAGAATTTGATTTTGAAATAAAATATGTGCAAGGAAAAACAAACTATGTAGCAGATGCGCTTTCCAGGATTCCACAGCAGCCAATCAACATGGTAGACTCACCACCAGATCTTGCTCAAGACGTTCTAGACGAATTTCTTCAAGAATATGGAACAGGAAATAATGAGAATAATGAAAATCATGAAAATAATGATGAAGTAGCTAGTATCAATGTAACAATTCATTCACAAGATAGTTCAAACAGCCAAGTTGCAATAATGGAAGAAGATAAAATCATGAATATAGAACACAATCAATTAATTTTAGAACGTGGTAACCAACCGCCCAAAATACAGAAATTTTTCGGAAAAACCAGATTGACCTTTTATATATTGGATCCGTTCGATATAGAAGAAATAAACAATAAATGTCTCGAATATCTAATTCCAAATACGACCTATGGAATATTTTGTTCTAAGAGAGGATCATTAGAATTAGATTATGAAATGATACTCCATAGCTTTTTGAATGTAATCAAGGATTCCTTCAAATCAATAAAACTAAAGTGCTATAAGAAAATCAACCTTGACGTTACAGACCAAGATGAACAGAAAGAAATTGTTGCTAACTACCATTGTGGTAAAACTTGTCACCGAGGAATAAATGAAAGTTATAATCACATTCGGAAAACCTACTATTGGCCATCAATGCTTCGAGATATTACAGACTACATCAATAAATGTCAGATATGTTTGAAAGTGAAATATGATAGGAACCCAATTCAAGTGGAATATAGGATCGCCCCTACGCCACAAAAACCTTTCGAAAAACTACAAATTGATACTTTTCAATTCAATAAAATAAAATTTTTAACAGTTATTGATTGCTTCTCGAAAAGACTGTTGGCTTATCCACTAGGAAGTTTAAATCAATTGGAAATTCAGAATCACATTTTTGACTATCTCTCATCTTTTCCTACGCCACAAATAATTCAAATGGACAATGGCAGAGAATTTGACAATGTTAGTTTGCGAGAATTTTTCAAACTATATGGAATCGAACCTTACTATGTAACACCTGGTCACCCTGACTCACAAGGCTTACTCGAACGAGCGCACTCCACACTCATAGAAATCCTTAACGCCCTTCAACTGGAGAACAAAAACCGAAAAACAGAAGAAAACATGAAATTAGCTTTAATCGCCTTCAACAACACACTCAACTCTAATCTTAAATTAACTCCAATGGAAATCACATATGGTGTATCGAAAAATCCATACATGAACGATTTGACAAATACATTAGTAACTGAAGAAAGAGCGAACGAGTACTTAGATCGACTCAAAACAGTCCACAAATTTATAAAAAGTAAATTAGAAGCTGAAAAAGAGAGCAGAACTGAACGACTAAATAAAAATCGCGAAAAAGATATTGAAATCCCTGAAAACGCCTACATAAAGACGACATTTAACAAGAAAAATAAACCGAAATTCTTCAAAGTAAACTACAATCAAGATACAAATCGAGCAATGAATCTGAAAGCAATTCAAAAACGCCCCTTTAAAGTTCATCCAAATCGCGTCAAAAGACCACGAAAAGTAGTTAAAAATAAGGAATCTGTTTCAGGACAAGATGCTACTCATCATTCTAACGATAATCCACAACCTAGCACCAGCAAAGGCCTTCAGAACGACCGACTTGAGTAAAACACCAGGAATAATCCCGATTAGGATTCAAGATGCCTTCATTATCAATGGAACCTACACGTATGTACACCACATCAACACAACATCCTTACATAGTGAGTTGATGAAACTTGAACACTCAGTGAATCTACTGAATACGAAAGAAAAGGACAAAAACAAAACTAGGTTACTTAAATTGCATTTAGAACATGTAAAGCTGAAATTTGATCATATTTTACTTAATAAGTATAGAATAAAACGAGGTCTTATTAATGGGTTAGGCTCTGCTATCTCTTGGTTGACTGGTAATATGGATGCTGACGATAAAGCAAGATATGATGAAATTTTGCAAAAAGTTCACTCAAATGAATTCAATTTAGAACATGATATCAAGAATCAATTGTCAATTAATAAAAATTTGATCAGTCGATTTAACAAAGGCATTGATGTAATCCATTCAAACAATGAGAAACTCAATAACTATTTCAACTCAGTAAGCAATAAATTTGATTCAGTTGAGCTAAATGAACAGCACCATATTTTATTCAACACAATTACGCTCATTCATAATAAGATAGATGATATTGAAACAAGTTTGGAATTTTGTAAATTAAACATAATTCACTCTAGCATACTAACTTTTGAAGAATTGTCTCGTGTAATGAAATCTATTAGAGTTAGCTTAATTTCTGATGAGCCAGAAATACTATGGGAATTAGGAAATGTACATTGTTCTATTCATAATGAATTCATCTCTTATTTCATACAATTGCCTATTGAATCTCCTATGTATGAAACAATTTTTATGCTGTCGTACCCAGTTAATACAAATGACGAAATTGTAACTATTCACGTGCATCCTTCTCTCGTAATTCGAGGAAAAGAATTATTAACAGGCGATTGCACACTATTAAATAATAAATATTATTGTAAGAATGCGACAAAAATTTTAGATAAATGTATAAGAGAAGTTATAGCTGATAAGAAACTGAGTAGTTGTAGAACTTTAGTTATAAATGATTATAAGCCTTTTGTTCAATATATTCCAATTATTAATCAATATTTAATGTTTAATGTAAGTGAAATCATTGTAGTTAAAGAAATCAGGAATATTACCATTTATCCAAAATCAACACAATTGATTACTCTTGACAAAACTGAAAAAATTTTCAATTATAGCAAACCATATTCATTTTGGGAAAGTAATGTTATATTTCCAACAGAAATACCAACACATGTTAATAAAATTATTACTAATCTAACTTTTGATGAGATTCATAGAGCAAACACTGAATTAGAACCGTTAAGATTAATTGAAGACTATCCAATTAGTAGATCATTTTCAGATTATATTATGTTTGTATCAGTCATAAGTTTGATAATTATTATTTGTATTATTGTATTTCATTATATAAAAACAAAACTTAATTTTTACTTAGAGCAAAAAGAAAATAATAAACATGTTTTGGATAAATTACAAGTAAGATGGGATACAGCAGGAATTCATCTCACCCCTCAACTACCTATACCTACATGAAGGTGAGGACACCTTCATCTTGAGGAGGGAGGAGTTATATAGATATGGAACAATAGATTAGTACAATAGCATAGTAAGCATTCCTTAGATTATAAAACATCTTGTAAAATTAGTTCAGTCGTCATTCTTGTTCACGTACTGTTACTATGCTGGTCAGTAGACCGATTTTGTTCTAATAAATGCTTTTTAAAAACACATTGGCGTGTTCCGTTATCTTAATTTTAGACCTGTGCGTGGGTAATGAGTTGGATGATGGTGATTGATGAGTAGGACCGACAGTTTTAGGTGGGTTCCGAACCACCGGTAAGTTTGTTATTCCCTTGGCTACTATTAATTTAATAATAATAAAATAATTAAGAACAATTGAAAAAGTGAGACTGATTGAGTTCACGATTCTTTTAATTAATAATAATAATAATAATAATAATAAAAATTTAAAAAAATATTCAGTTTCAACTTATCATTCAATGAATAAAATAAACACCCAATATATATTTCTGACATGTCCTTGCCAACTTGGCCGGCTTGACAGATTTCTGGGCCTAGCCCATTTCAATAAAAAGGAAAATAATAATAATAAAATAATAATAATAATAAAAATAAATAATAATCATTCCATTATGAACCATCATCATATAGTGCAATAACAGACTTCCCATCTCACCATGTAACATAACATCACTGCGTAGGTGTAGTATCATTGAAAGCCTGGAGGTAGAAAGAGTCAGTTACTCTGAATTGATTCAGTAATGTGGAATTCTTGAATTTCATTACCATTATGAAAATGTAATTCCATTATTCTTTGTTGCGCTGTCCCTTCTCACGCACACGTTAATCGGAAGTGGAATAGTGTGATAAGGAAGAAATAAGATGACAGAGAAAGAAAAAACGGAAAAGTGTACGAAGCTACAAAGGCAGTGAGAGGACGAGAGTATTGGTGGGAGGGGGCAACGGGGTCTTGTATTCATTCTGACGATGCGCCTTTTCAAGCGTGATGGAATCTTCACTCTCTATATACAAAGAATGGTTTCGAGACTGTAAGCTAGGAATACGTAGTTGTCGTCTGCGCTCAAGAGGACATTACGACGCTCGTGATCACGGCTTCTGCTTTCATCACAGCCTGCGCCTCTGCCAGAGCTGATACAAAACTCAATAAAGCAACAGACTTGCAATATCAAATTTCTGCCGACCTTAGAATAATGGAAAACTGAATTCAACTTCATCCTCTGAGGAAATGATACGATTCGAAAAACCATTCAATAGCATTGATATACTGAGATACGTACTGCAAAGACGGACGCCAAAGTGTCAATTTAAAGAGATGTTGGTTAAGAGATTGTTGAAAAAAATGAACTGGATGCTGGAATCAAATCAAATCTGATAGTTCTGAAATCTAATAGGTTTCTGAATGATGTTGTGAAACTCCGTAATAAGAAGAACATTAATTATTATAATTATTTTATTAATTATTGTTATTATTTTATTAATTATTGTTATTATTTTATTAATTATTGTAATTATTTTATTAATTATTGTTATTATTTTATTAATTATAGTCAATTGTTGTAGATCTACGTGTTTATTGAGCACTGGAACGGTTTTGTGACATTGCTAGTCACATCTTCAACAGAATATTATATGACTATTGAAGCAACAAAACCGGTCCAACGTATACCCTGAACAAGTGGAATATACAATAATTAACATTATTTTCTGGTTTACTTCTAGTTTCTTCCAAGTTTAGTTAGTACTTGGGGGGGGGGGGGGAGAGGTGCAAGCACAGAACAAGAAGTCCATTTCTTCTTCCATCAACTTTATTAACTTTCACATAGGCCTATAGTTTAAGCATTCAAATTTTGTGTTATGGAAGAATTAAAAAAATATTTGAACACAAAAGTTACTGGAACAAAGAGATTGAAGCATTTGAAGTTTGGTTTTTTTTTTGAGGATGAAGCCCACATAGATCTTAGACCTGTTCGTGGGTAATGAGTTGGATGATGGTGATTGATGAGTTGGACCTACAGTTTTAGGTGGATTACAAACCACCGGGAAGTGATTTTACAGCAGAAAACAGTGTCTTTTTTGCTGGCCAATCTAATCGGCCACCGTTACAAACAGGTCCTACGAGAACGCAGCTTATATGATTGAACAGAGACCTGCTACGGCTCGCCGCTATCACTTCCCTATAACCTGGTTTATAGAAGCATTTTAAAAATATCTAAGAAAGAAAAAGTCACTAATGTAGAGGTTTTGCGAAGAATGAGAAAAAAGCCAGGATTGATAGTATAGACACAATAAAATTCCGAAAACTCCAGTATCTCCCACACATGATAAGAAATTCAGACAGATATGACTGGGCTAATTCAAGCCCTCCAGGGCAAGATCGTTCATAATAATATCATGTTTGGAAAATCTAAGGATATGATTTGGCAAATCATCGGCTGAAGTTTTCTGAATCGCCACGAACAAGATCAAGATAATAATCATGCTGATAGCCAAAGTCCAGAACGGATAGGCACTCAAAGAAAAAGAACTTCAAAACTAACATAGAAACTTCAGGCCTAAACATTAGTACAATCAATGAATACAGATACTATAGTATCTGTATTCATTGGTACAATTCATTAACATTCAGACACGGAAAAGTCTAGAAGGATGAAAAAGAAGAAAGAGAAAAAGAAGAATGATGAAGAAAAAGAAGACTTAAAGAAGAAAAGACGAAAGAAGGAAGAGAAAGTGATTAGAGCAGTGACATTCTGAGCATTGACATTGTCAACAACCTGTTGAATGTCCAACTGACCCACAGAGCACATAACCGTAGTGCGCTTTTGAAGGCCACAAGGTCATTATTACTTTATTGACTTTTCTTAATTATTACTTCGCCGAAAAAAATGAGAAGGGGGAAAAATGAAAGGGGAGAAGATGAATTAAAGAAATAAAGAATTTGGGAATTTCCTTGCACTGAGAATCTAGCTAACCATTTGGTAGCAGAATAAAACATTTTCCCATTGATTCCATCGTTTTTTATTTGCTTTTGAAAAGATGCAGCAAAACAAATAATACAGCACATCGACACTCTAGAATATTGTATTGGATGAGTTTTCAATCAATTAGTGAAGCAACCCAGTATGGTACATACAGTTTCTGATTTGTAAGTAAAAGCTAAAGCAATAATTGCACAATTATTGTGATTTTATAAAAGAGATCAGAAAAAAGGAATGAAAATTAAAGAGTAGTATACAAAATTATGGCTGACTTAGTTGACTATTTGAAAGTATTAGCTGAAAACATCCAAGTAGAACCTTCAACCTGCTATGGCAAGGTCTGAATAATACCATATCGTTTTCTATGCTAGTGTACCAATGGAGAGCTCTCTGGATTGAATAACTAATCCAATATACCTCATGTACTCTGAAAATGGATCAAAACTCAGTTTTCCAAACATTGAATGTGAATACAATCACAAAGGAAAAAGCAGAATGATAGAGCTGCAGGGCTACATTACCTAGTACATTCATAGAAAGTAGCCTAACCACAGGTCAAGGTATTTCAAGACGAATACGAATATTATGATTAATTTGATGCAGTATTCATGAATGCTTATAAATGGTAAAGCATGATGTAAGCCTACAGAACAGGACAAACAATAGACTACCAGCATACCTTCCGCAAACAGAAATACCCATTCCCATAGTGCAGGAACAAAGCCTAATTGTGTTGACGTTCATGTTGATAAGCCCAACGAAGCTTTTACCAGTTAATGCCCTCTACTCACATAACTTTCTTTCAAAGTTCAGAATTAAACCAACTGAGAAATTACATTTTTTTAATAATCTATCCATCTTATGTGAAAAGAGTGCCACTCTATTCGAAAATTTACTTTTCTTGAGTAAAGTTTGAGTAATTCTTGTCAATAAATATTGATTGATGAGTTGAACCTACAGTTTAAAGTGGGATCCGAACCACCGGGAAGCAGAGAACAGTCTTTTTGCTGATGAATAGTAAGACGAAATTGTTAGAACCACATTTTTATTAAAAATATTGAGAAACTAGTTTCGGTTATTATACCATTATCAATCTCAAACAAACTAAAACTAAAGTACAGAGTAGCTTAATATATACTAAACATGGAATGATACTATTGGCTAAGCGAGAAAGAGGCTGACCTTCATTGAAGGTTGTGATTGGCTGACAAGTCACGCCCCCTGGTGGGAGGAGTAACAAGCAAAAATACCAGTCAAAGCAAGAACCAAAAAACTATGAACATCTAGAAAGCAACAAAGAAGAACAATACACAATTGGCTAGAATTGAATGAATTTAAAATTAAAAAAATAGAAGCTCACTGAAATGAAGTCAAGGTCAATCGAGAAAGATACCAAAGTACCGCTTTTAAAATGTAGGCTAGAATTACGACGAAACCAAGTTAGTGGTATTGAGTTGGTTAAAATAAATTTGGTCATTTAAACTAGTATTAGAACTGTCTTTTACCAACCTAGTTTTCTCCAAAGCTTCTAAAATGTTCAATTGTCTGCCTTTGCCAATGAAATGCTGAAATTCAACATCTTCTTCAGCCTTGAACTTATGTCCATTATTAATAAGATGCTTTTCCAAATTTAAATTTCCTTTTTAGGTTTTCCAATCCCTAATATGTTCATTTATTCTACATTTGAAACTTCTAACAGTCTGACCCACATAACAAGCATTACAATCACCGCAATTCAATTTATAAACCCCACTTTTATCCCAGATATCAATTTTGTCTTTACTACAGCAAAATAATCTCTTTAAAATAGGTTTGGTTTGAAAAGCTACATCAAAACCGTTCTTTTTCAATTCTTTCCCTAATTTATCAGATACTGGGCCAAGATAAGGTATCCATTAGTTGAGTTCCTGGGAGCCTTACCGGTGACTGGTGAATGTTACCGGTGTTGTCTGGTTGGTTTATTCGTTTTGTTTACGTCTATGAATATAGGCCAATCGTATATAAGTTTGAATAGACCACTCAGACGCCACCGGTAACATGAACCGGTTACCGGTAAGGATCCCAGGAACTCGACGAATGATATTTATGATTTTCAATGACAAAAGTGATAAGTTATTGTAACAATAACACACCTCAACCACTCCAGCAATCTATGCTGATTTATAACTGCTGAAAAATCACCTGGAGTACCTCTCAACTAGAACACATAAATTTATGAAGCTAATTTTACGTGTAACAAACAGCCTGCGACATATAATTAAGTGAGACGCCAACATAGGATCACACCCCGGAGAGTAGTTATACGCCACTGCAGTAGTAGATCTTTCGTTTCCGAGGATAAGGAAGGAGGCAAGTGAACAAACGTGGGAAGACAGCAATTTCATCAACTGCCTTGCAATTAAGTACTTGCTAACTACATTAATTGAAACTTAAGCTACATACAGCGACATAACATACTGTACCACTTTATAAAATTTGTCTATCTATTGCAGTGAGTCTTTGTCAGAGGTAAATTTTTAACTAAAACTCTGATTAGTCCAACTAAGAGAATCGATAATCGATATGAAAGAACGTTAGGTTTGGTTTTGGTAGAGATATCGATTATCGAAATTTTCATTGAGAAAACTAGTGTCATAAATATAGAAACAACCGACTAAGAGAATCGATAGTCGAATGAAAGAACGTTAGGATTGGGTTTGGTGCAGATATCGATTATCGAAATTTTCATTCGATTGTCTCTTGGGGAAGAAACGGAACTGCGACTCCCCTCTCCCCAATTATCTATCCTCGCAATCAACTACAGACTTTATGTTTAGACTTTCTAAATTGAGAAAACTAGTGTCTTAAATAATATAGAAACAACCGACTAAGAGAATCGATAGTCGATATGAAGGAACGTTAGGTTTGGGTTTGGTACAGATATCGATTATCGAAATTTTCATTCGATTGTCTCTTGGGGAAGAAACGGAACTGCGACTCCCCTCTCCGCAATTATCTATCCTCGCAATCAACTCCAGACTTTATGTTTAGACTTTCTAAATTGAGAAAACTAGTGCTATAAATATAGAAACAACCGACTAAGAGAATCGACAGTCGATATGAAAGAACGTTAGGTTTGGGTTTGGTACAGATATCGATTATCGAAATTTTCATTTTCTTGAGGAAGATACAGAACTGCACACCCCTCCGCAATTATCTGCACTAATTTCTAGATTCCGGAAACTAGTGTTATAATTATTGATGCCATCAGTTATCAGTTATATTTTATATTGATCGTGAATGATTTTTCAATCTTATTTAAATGTTTCTCAGGAAGACATCGCATTTTTTCAGTAATATATTAGTGCTTTAATAATGAGACAGAGATGAATGATTGCCATGCCAATTAATCCCTGACAATGGCGATGGAATCAGCTTCAGAATTGTGAGGAGCTTCCATGATTGATCACTGTTTTGCGTGGCTGTTCAATATTAATCCCACCATTATGAACGAGAAATTCACGATTTTCAGCTACTGATGTTTCCTGATGTCTAACAACCTCCTACTATCAAAGCCGATTTTATTACTTCTTCTATATATAATTCTGCAGTTGCTCATAGGATAGTCTTTCGAATCATAACTTCCTACAAAAATACTAGCTGACATCTCAAAGATTCTAAGTCCACAACATGAAAAGTACAGTATTGATATAAATCCTGAATTTTCCATTTTTTATACAGAATTTATCCTGTATATGGAATGTAAATCTTAAGTAAAATATTGATATGGATATTGAATTTTCTATATTTTATACAAAAATATCCTGACATGATATGTAAATCTAAATCTCGAGTACAGTATATGGCTATAGAATGTCTAGTCTCCAATACAATCATCATTATTATAATTGCAATATTATTTCAATAAAAAAATAGATTCAAAGATAAATACAGGAATTACTTCTTCTCATACATGAACATAGTTATTCTTTTTCTCATATTAAACAATAGTTGAAAATTATCCATTTAAAAAAATATGTTTGGTAATACAGTATCATATAAACAAGTCTAGGGAAGCTAAACCTCAGCAGATGCTTAGTTATCCTCCACTTTGATCCTTGTCTCCAAACCCAAACTAGAGTTTTTTGAGAATTTCCCTATTAGCATTATCTGAAGATGTTGATGCATAATGAACTGCAGTTCGATATCCTATCTAGTGAAATAGTTGAAGGAGTTTCGATACTTGACAATATCGATACCAGATACCATCGATTGACATCATTCGGTTGTTACAGGGTCAGAACAGGTGTGTTGATAATCAAGACAATATCGATACTTCCATCCGGTATCGAAACTCAAATCGATTATTTCTCTGGATGGAATATCGAACTGCAACCGCATAATGTAAAATCAAACAAATGCTGTGGAATGGTGGTATCAACGAACACATAAAACCAATGATCTTATTTGTTCGCTGGGTGGTATTCATGCATCTCTAATTTGTAATAGCCTATACTATTGCAGGTAATATCTACAGCGCTTTTTTTATTTCTCAAGTTCCATACTATATTTCGTGCATTGAGATAATTATGAAACATTCTCTTTCTTTTTATACCAATTTATAGTTCAATAACTAAATAGCAATGGTGATTATAATCGACTATTGTGCTCCATTGTGCGAGCACTCTTACAATCAAATTCCTCTTCAATAAAGATTACTCACTTTTTATTGAGGTATTATAGCTTAATTATTATATGTAATTAAGATGATCGCTCAATAGTTAACAGAATAGTCAACTGAATAATCAAGACTTTTATTTAAAATTGATAGCGAACAAGAAAGATGATTTTTTAATAGTCAACAGAGTCGACAAAACTCTTTATCCAGTTGATAGCTAAGAACAGAAATGATTGCTTTCAATAGTCAACAGAATAGTCAAAACTTATTCAGTTGATAGCCAAGAGCAACATAACAATAGTGACAATAATAATAATGACAATAATAATAAAAATAATCACCATCTCTGTTTCCGCAAATACAAAGAAAAAAAAGATAGTCCACAGAATAGTCAAAACTCATTCTTCAGTTGATAGCTAAGACCAAAGACGATTGCTTTTAATAGTCAATAGAATAATAGCCAACAAAGTAGTCAAAACTCTGTATTCAGTTAATAGCTGAGAACAAAGATGATTGCTTTAAATAGTCAACATAATGATAGTCAACAGAATAATCAAAACTCCTTATTCGATTAATAGCTTCGAACAAAGATGATTGTTTTCAATAGTCAACAGAATGATAATGATAGTCAACAGAATAGTCAAAACTCCTTATTCAATTGATACCTAAGAACAAAGATGATTGCTTTCAATAGTCAACAGATTAAACAAAACTCTCTATTCAGTTGATAGCTGAGAAGAATGCTTACAATAGTCAACATAATGATAATCAACATAATGATAGTCAACAGAATATTCAAAACTCGTTGTTCAATTGATAGCCAAATTATTGCTTTCAGTAGCCAACAGAGTAGACAGGTTCATTCAGTTGATAGCTGAGATAATTAACTTTTTAAAAATAAATTTACCCTTTTAAAATTTTTGAAATAATTTAAACCAAACCCCCCCCCCCCAAATATTAAATTTAAAAAAAAGTTGATTGCTTTCAATTGTTAACAGAATGATAATCAACAAAATGATAGTCAACAGAATAGTCAAAACTCATTATTTGATTGATAGCTGAAAACAAAGATGATTGTTTACAATAGTTAACAGAATGATAATCAACATAATGATAGTCAACAGAATAGTCAAAACTCATTATTCGATTGATAGCCAAGAACAAAGATGATTGCTTTCAATAGTCAACAGATTAGACAAAACTCTTCATTCAGTTGATAGCTGAGAAGAATGCTTACAATAGTCAACATAATGATAATCAACAGAATATTCAAAACTACTTGTTCAATTGATAGCCAAGAACAAAGATGATTGCTTTCAATAGTCAACAGATTAGACAAAACTCTCTATTCAGTTGATAGCTCAGATGATGGCTTTTAGTCGTCATAATAGCCAATATAATAATAGTCGACAAAATAGTATCATTTTGGTACTTAATAAGAAAGGCTATTGCTTGATAGTCAACAGAATCAATCAGTCACGTAACGTTATCCTTGTTCTGATAGGATTGTAAGTCGATTAGCGGTTTATAGTGGCGCTCACCAACCGAGATTAATTGGTTTCAGATTATCGTGTCCATTTCGAGATTCGGTGCACTGTCAGCGGCGAGGAGGAAGGGATTAGTGTGGCAGTCGAAGTCAGGGGACATTGTTTCGAAGAACGCAACTACAAGAGAACGAAAACGGGTTGAGCGGTGTGTTAGTAGTTGGGGGATCCACTCGGCTCCTGGTTGTGGTTTATTGCATGGAAGTTGCGGCCACTCATGAAATTCTATTGGAACGGAAGAGAGATGAAGGCGATGGAGTGGATGAGGCACAAAGCGAGGGTTGCTCCACCGAAAGGGCTGGCTGGACCAGAGTCGGTCAGTTAGGGACAAACTGGACCAGAAGACAAGATAGGATAGGAGAAAGGTGGAAAGGGGCAGCGCACGAGGCACCCCGGCCCCCCTCATTCGAAACTTCCCTAGTAGTTCAAGAAACATTGACCGCTGTCCACCCTCAACAATATTTTGGGGTTTGATCTCTGATCTTCCTCTAACGAACAACGTCCAACCGGCTTCGAAGGCTACATGCTTGAACGGCCATCTATACATCATAAATCTTCTTTAAAGAAAAACATTTTATCACAAATTTCATGAAGATCATTGAGCAAGTACATTTCGAGCAAGCAATTATTTGTTATTTTTGTTTAGTTCTATTTTCCAACCAAACAGGTTTTTGTAACCTATGGGAATTTTGAAATATCATGGTATTATCACATTGTATAGTGGAAATAAAAATTTGAAAAATACTGGACCTAATCTTGAAAATTTCTACAATAATACATGTATATTGTCAGTTTTGGGCCCATTTTGAGGAAAGTTTTGAGACCCTCTCCTAACAGGGTACTAAACGACGCAAAAGTTAATTTCCAGCGTTTTACACATTTCAACAATTATTTATAAGGACATTAAATGTTTAAAAGGGTAAAAAGTCCTCAAAATCTTCCTATAATTTGGGCTGATTTTGAGGATATTTTTGAAAGAATGCGTTCAGCATGCCTTTAAATAGAAATTAAGCAAAGATTTATTTCGAGTTTAGCATAATCAACGTAAATTTTTTAGTGAAACAGACCTAGCCTGAGAATTTTGATTCTAATTTGAAATTTTGTGAAAAGCAGTTTTTGGCAATAACCTGTTGTATTCATTCACATTGATTGTAAGCTAGTTGAATGAATAAATAAATAAATATTTTGAATGTTGCTGCTTGTTTCTTCCATTACACATTCCCTTCTTCTCTCATTTTTATCAAGCATTGTTTTCTTGACTGCATCCATAAAAAATAATTAATTCATAATACTATATATTCAACGGAATATCAATCAATCATCATTATTTTATTATTAATCGTGCTTTATCCATTGTTTTCAAAACATCGACAAAACCAATTAAAAAAAAAGATGCATCAAACTACTTCCACTCCTGTCCTATCAGAACTTACCTGGAGAAGGGACGGGAAGGAGTGGTGGGAGGAGAATTTAACAAAATATGTCAGCAAAATCCCAATTAGTGCCCCTCTTGGGAACCGCCCTCGCCTATAAGAAGGTTTTATATGTCTATTTATTTCAACATTGTACTTAGCACAAACAATTTTATATTGCGGATGATACGTACATGAGTCTGGAGACTTGTGCGTCGGTAATGAGGTAAGCGGGTGAATGATGACAAACATACATGGCTGAATATGGTAACATTTGGCGGCTCTGGTAGCACAGTTGTTCCTAAAAATTTACGCTCTAACAAAACATAATAGGCAACAAAAATTAAAATTAAAAGAATTAAAATTAAAAAAATTAACATAAACATATACTAACTGTAAGAGTGCTTGTCTGAGATAAGATAAGGCTCTAGCAGCTGGCTTCGTTTCCTACAGCCTTGGGTACGAATCTTATTCAGCCGTGGATGTTTCTCATCATTCACTCATTCAACTCATTACCCACGCACAAGTCTCCAGACTCTTGCTTCATCAAGATTGGTGCGGACTTCCTCATGAGTCTCATCCATATTCAATTTCAATTCAATTTATTTATTGTCAACAATACATAATAAAACATTCATACATTCAAACAAAAATCACATCACTTCTTATCATAATAATGAATATCTATAAAACATCATAAATGAAATAATTGTTACATCCTCATATGCTTCCTCAGTTGGGTGATGTGGTCGTGGGCATCATCAGCAATAAAAAAAAAAAATATTTGAACCCAAGGTAGGAGGAAACGAAGCCAGCCAAACAGTTATCTAACCACAGAGTATCTTCAGAATCTAATTAGAAGTGGACTTATTTCTAGATGGATTATAACGATTCGAAGTGCAAGAATTCTCACTCTTCCCTGTTTGTACATACTTGGGGCAGCACTGCATGGATTCAAACATAGAGCTTCCTGGATCAGAGGGTCAGATCTTCACAGTTACAATACGAGGTCTAGGCATGCCTTAAGACTAGATGCTCATAGAACGTCTTTTTTTTAAAACAGTCCTGATTATATGAGCAGAAAAATATTGAACTCTCTTCCATATAGTTTATTAGAAATTGAGAGCAAAAGTTTGTTTAAAAATAAATTAAAAGACTGGCTGCTTGATGAGTGTTATTATAGTTTGATGGAACTTTTTGAATCGAGAGGTATTTAAATTTCAAGAATGTTGATGTACTGTGTTCTGTTCCGGTAATAGAAGTATTATAATTGTGATAAGTATTGTGATAATGTGATAAATTGTTATTGATTATTTAAAATTGTATGACGACTGTGAAACATACTTTGTTGTGTACATGCAGAGAATAAAACCAATTCAATTCAATTAATAGTTCTATTATTCTACTACATTACAGTAATACCATGGCCTTAAATTGATCACAGTTCTGCACGATTTAACTTAGTTCCAACAAAATTATCCTTTTAGAAGATTGAGACAACATAGAAAGGTAGGCAGCTCAATGAAATACGATCAAGTTACATGAATGTGCACTATTCCAATGGAGAGGTCGGTGCTATTGTGCTAATATCATGTTGGGAATTTCGTAAGTTCTCTCGAATGTTGTCTACGAACGGAATTCCACATTGCGCGATTCGCTCTAGTGGTGTGCGTTGTGGTGCTGTGCTACGTGATCGGCCCCTAACCGAGGCCTCACTATAGTATCTGTATAGTGAGACCTTGCCTCCACTCAGGTGCGAACGTAGGGAATGCCTCGCCTCGCCTCGCTCCTGTGTGCTATGCCACACCCGGGTGCTTGGCTTACATTCCTCAATGCCTTTCCAGACACAATTACTCATCGTCATTGTCGCATACTGCGAGTAACTGCTCACGCCTACACCTGACCCAACTATGCCACCGCCGCCGCCACTATCACTCGCGACTATAGTTTGCTCTCTCAATTATATTTGCTCTCTCTATAAGTTTGCTCTCTCAATTATCATACTTGTCTCCTTTGATTTCTCACTCCACTCCGACTGTTCCCTATTGAATAACAACCAGTAATATTTGCTGTTCAATTATGATGATTACTGCATAAGGAAGAGCATCAGTTCCTCGATTGTAAAACAAATTCTTCACTCCTCTCCGTCTATTCTCTATTAAATAACAACATGTAATTTTTGCTCTTGTATTATTGTAACCTAATTTTTTTTGTAACCTAGTACCTAACTTATGTGATGAGCTACTTTTATGCTGTCTTGTACCAAGTCTCTAGTGAACTCTTATTTTAATTTCATATTTTGACTACACACGTCATTTTTTTCTTTCTTTTCTTCGTTTTTCTTTTATTTGTTTTATTCTAATATTAATTAATAAAAATGTGATAATATTAATCTGATTTTTAAATTTAAAATTAATCTAATATGAATATTAGCATATTATATAGATTACAAAACGTAGTATATAAGAGTATTGGTGTATTAATGTACTATAATAACTATTCTAATATGTTTATTATTTTTTATCTACGACCATAGTACAGGTTCTACATTATAACACGGGTTCTGGACCAATCAGAAGCATTTTTGATGGAATCAATATCGTAATTCAATATTGTGAAACTATCAGCTGATTTGATCAAACTGCTAGCCTAAGCTGCTAACCTAACAATCTACTATAACTTCTTGTATTTGAGATGGAGAAGTTAGGTATCTCTGACAGTCACAGGTAAAATGAAATTGTTTTAATTAAATGTATACTAGTGGTCGTAGATAAAATAGTGTATGCAACGATTTTATTTGGCCATTAAAGCACTCGTGAGATATTTATAACACTCGCATTCGCTCGTGTTATAACTTACATCTAACTCGTGCTTTAATAAGGATCAAAATAAATTCGTTGCATAAACTACTATTATTCAATGATGTCAGTAGTATGCGACTCCTCCCCGCACACGGACAAATCATCCAAGTGGGGAGTATATTCATAAAAAATTGCTTGTATGACCTTTTAATAATATTTTTTTAATAAAGAAGAATTTGAACTCTGATAACTACTTTAGGAAGAGCATCAATTCCTCGATTGCAAAGAAAATTCTTCACTCCACTCCGTCGATTCTCTATTAAATAACAACATGTAATTTTTGCTCTTGTATTACATTGAGAATAGCAAAAGTTACTCGATGCAAAAAATTGTTCAAATCTTTCCTTGAATGCAGCCAATGACTTTTATACGCCTTTTTGTTATTTACTTGTGCTGAGCAATATACTTGAATTCATCCCGAAATAAAATAAATAATAATATATGACTTTCATACTTGAACTGTTTTCTACTTACTCCATTTGTTCTGAGCAATATACTTTTGTATTTATCCCAAAATAGGACTGGTGCTCCGTCAGTAAGGGTGTATTATGACGTCTGTTAAGGCATTGTCATTTAAAAAAAAAATTTAATTGGATTGATTGATAACTTACACGTCCAATTTCCAAGCTATTTACTCCTGTAACTTTTACTTTATAATAGGACTGCTGCTCTGTCAGAAAGGGTGTATTATATACAACCTCTGTTGAGGCATTGTCATTTTTTAAGAGAAAAATTTAAATTGAATTGACTGATAACTTACACTCCCAACTTCCAAGCTATTTACTCCTGTAACTTTCACTACTGTATCTTCTATAATTTACTGTATCAATAAGTTACAGTATCTTTTCAATACATCAATTTGATACTGTAAATAGAAAAAGCACGTGCTCTCCTCCCTCATACGGGTACCATATAGGAATATCATCTAGCACCAAAATAGTCCCCCTCCTAATGAAATAAATTCAACCTCCAAGGTATGTTGTAGTTATTCACTAGAAATATGTTATCAAACCTCTGATACATATGTGAGCTTAATAACTTAATAACTGAATTATTATCGGACCTTATACATGTACCAAAGACAAAAGGTTGAACTGATAATTAAAACATAATAATAAAAAAAGACTCACCATAACCGAGTCATCGTTTCAAAACTTCAGCTTCACATACCTGTAACAAATAAGTTTATTAAAATAAATTGCAAAAATAATAATAATAATTTTTCAAAAAATACAGAATACTATCATATTTTTCCTAGGATAATTTATTGAAAAAATGCGTGAAACTTGAAATGCATCACGGTTTTCAAACGCCAAATTCTTAATCAAATAATTTAATTTCACATGTCATATGGTTATCAGAAGTTTTAAATATTTGATATCCTTTCCAAATAAGTGCATTAAAATATATGACTCACTGCTAGCGCACAAGCTTATGCTCATGCTAGCTTTATCTCATTAAGATAGACTTAGATGTATGTTTTGTTTTTTGTATATTGTATTATTATCTCTTAAGTTTATTGAAAATTAGAAAGATATTTAATTATGTAAAATTGCTGAAAAATGAGAATAAATTTAATTGAATTTGATTTAAAATTTCTCATTCATATTGTTTTGTGACAGAGTAGAATTTCTCAACTATGCTAATACTTTTAACAGTAGTTCAACTCCACAACATACTGTATGTGGAGCAATTTATTTTCTCATGGGTTGAATAATTTGAAACAAATTTATTAGTTGGTCACCTCTCTTTTTACTGTAGTTTTCATATTACTTGGCAGCAGTTGGGTTCAGATGTAGCAAGTCCTCCTATCTTCTACACGCTGCCAAGATAAATAAATACTACAGTAATTATATTCTTCTTACGTCATAATAAGGGTTTTAAACTGTCTGAATTATTTTTTCTACTATCATGCAGTAGCCAGGCTACTAGCTAGGGGAGTTTAACTGAATGTCTCGTTCACAGAGATAATAAATATTGTTCTTACTCATCAGAATTGATCAAAAAATCTTTATTTTCTTCGTAACAAAAAGAATTTCATTCATTGCCAACATGAATAATTCACATACTAGAAGAAGCGGATACGTTGAAACCGAAATACTAGAAATTCTTGATTCCCCTACAACTTCAACGCCACCTTTCATTGACGGTGCAAGACAAGTTGACTCGGGATACTTTGAATAAAATAAGAGTATATCAAGTTATCGAGTCAAATCGCGTGTCCAAAGAAAAGCCGACGGGCCATAAGAAAAGAAAAGTGCATGGTGAGAAAATAATGAACACCTAGAGAGTGGTTGAAGAAGTCTTGGTGAGGTTAAAATAGTAAACACACACGCTGGATTATTCATCGGGACGGACAGATGCGGTGGGAGTGGGCTGGAGGGGTAGGGGAGAGTGCCTGACAGCTCTCCTGTAAATAATAAAACACCAATTTGCATCTGGCTTGGCTCGCTTGTATGTCACTGTAAATGTAAAGGCGTGACATGAGCCACAACCAAAAAGCCCGCGGTTACGACTCGCAAGTTGTTAAATTCAGCTACCAGCCCGCCTCGTCCTTCCTTCACTTCTGTACACATCTTTGATAACAAGAGTTGTTCGTACTAGAAGAGCTTCCAGCTTCGTTTCTGACTGTGATTGAGCCCTTGCACTAACTACAACTACAGTAATAATTATGATTTCTATGTGCTATAATATTGTGACTCAAAGTAGAGATGTATGTTAAAATTGAGATAAATCTGAATAGAGATATATCACATAACTTCAGCCGAAAATTTCAATTAGGGAGAAGGTACTTTGCTATTTGCAATTTATGATATTACAATTATGATATTATAATTTAGATATAACCTATAAAAATAGATATAAAAAACAGTGTGTTATAAGTAGATATAAAAAACGTGTTTAAAAACACATAATTTCAGCAGGAAATTTCAATCAGTTAAATGGAACCTTGCTAGTTCGAAAACCATGATATTAGATGCAATCTACTTCAAAGCGATGTTTCCTTCATCTCATTTCATATTTATTGATATTATAGTTAAATTATACCAATATAATGATCATTTCCTCTTCTGTGTACACATATCTCCTAAAAAGCTTATCAGACTAGAGTTGTTTATATGATAGATATAAAATATCAGTAAATAATTGATTTCATAGTGAGTACTATTATGTTTTTTATAATTTAAAGACTGCGCTTGGATGGGTGACCGTGCTTCAATGACTTGATGTTACAAGCTTTATTATCACTCACCCGGTGGTTCGGAACCCATCTAAAAAATAGTAGGTCCACCATGTTCCCCGTAACATGGCTCAAACGGCGAGGTGGTACTACCCGTAAGGGTCTCCCCACCATTAAAAGCCATACGCTTATTATTATTATTTATAATTTAAAGTGGGCTAGGTGTTCCAAAATATTTTTTTTCTGGTTCTGTTATTTATTATTGCCATTATTTAAACATAAATAATTGTTAAAAATCATTTGCTGGTGAATTTAACACGTACATGAATCTGTAAGTGTTAAATTCTCTAGGAAAGAAATCCATCAATTATTTTTGTTTCAATATCAGGTGAAAAATTAATATGAAACTACAATATCAAATTGCCATTATTGTTACCGTGAACATATTGTATCAAATTATTATATAAATTACCTATTAACTTTTTATGTGAAATTTAACGACTTGCAGTCGTCAAATTCGTCAAAGTCGTTAAATTTCACATAAAAAGTTAATATTAACAACGCAGTTCGTCATGGAACAAGAAATCCAGGAATAAATTACCTATTAGAAATAAAAACAAGACTCCTAGCTTATATAGCTCCAATACATAAGTTCGAAGTGAGGATCAGTTTTTCAATATTATCATCAGTATTTCTTTTTAGTTATCCTATAAATAATAATAGACCTATAATGAAATTATCCTCCTAACTTTATTTTGGTATGTTTTGAGACATTTTCGTGTAGGCCCTATTAAAAGATGTATCACTAACTTTGATAGTTACAGTCCAATTTGCAACAGAGATTACTAATGATATTTCTATGATGCAGAAAGTATCATAACTTCAGTCGTCAAGTATTTTTGATAACGCTAGACCAATTTGAATCAATCATGTGAACAACACACGATTTGGAAAAAGAGGAATATGGTGTCAGAATTTTTATTTTCAATATGGTGGATCGAAAGATTTATCACTAACGCTGATAGTTGTTTAACTTCTTGCCCAATTTAGAACAGGGAAGACTTATGAGATTTCTATGATGCAGAAAGTATCATAACTTTTTTGATAGTTCTAGTTCAATTTGGAACAGAGATGACTAATGTGATTCTTATGATGCAGTAGATTTCTGTCGAAGAAATTCTCAACAGTTGAAAATTACTACAAGATACCAAAAGTATTATTCGAAGATCACTTCGTGGAACCGGTTCTGTTCGGTTGAAATCAATAAGTCTGTTTGAAGTGGAGCCAGAAACTTATTATCGGAAATGTCAGACATGCTGACAGGGCAAAATCATTATTCAAAATCGATTCACAATTCATGACCGAACTGGTGGAATCAATTTTGCAAAGTACTTTTGAAGCGTTCGTTATTCGACTGCTGTAAGTCTCTATTACGTTTGAAGGTTGAATTATTGTCTACACAATTCTGTTTCGAGACAAATGTGAGTCGGGCTCGAGCGTGATGGATAGCAGAGTGTTTGTGGGGGGGAGGGGGGATTTTGAGGGAAGGATGGGTATAGGGGGAAGTGTTAAGGGAGAAAGGCAGAAGGAAACTTCCGATTCTCTTCTCTCTCACTGTTTCAAGGCAGAAACAAATGAGATCCTGCGGAAGCCCATTGTGAAGGCACAGAGGAGAAAAGATACAGCTGCCTCGCCACGCCAAGTGAGAGTGAACTTAGTTCACAACAAACTGCCGTGTAAGGCAGTTTCCAACGAGGATTTGGACAGGCCCTAAATACACATCCTTGGCACTTATCCTTTTCCACTGCCGTCACAAAAGGATTTTCAATCGAGTTTGCTAACAAATAATAATATTATTCATAGAATACTGTTGATGTGCTACAATTTTTCAAATTTTCAACAAGTGCCTGGAAGATGAATGCACAACTCACACCAACATTTGTTCAACGGGAGAGCATTCTGACAAGGATGATCAGATCATCTGCTACGTCTGTGCTCATATATCAGTGTGAAATCACTCACGTTAAATATGTGGAGTATGTAGGCAACAGAAAATGTAGAGAATGAATTCCTCTTTTTACAAAATGAGATTTTTTGAAATTCGTAGCCAAAAGCTAACAATTTCTATGAAAAAATAGTTTTTTAAATTCTTCGTAATTTTAGAATAAATTTTATCACTTTTCCAATCACACTTTCATTCTTCAAACTTAAAATGTGGCTTGGAATAGCTGAAAACAGATTTAGAACCATTATTTCCTTAGAATTTCAACTTATTTATTTGTTGATAAAAGCTAAATATAACGTGTTTTTAATCTACTACTGCTCCTATTGCTAATTTCCAGCAAGAGTCTAAATAATTATAGGTTACGTATACGTTTTCATTTGACAAAATAACTAAAAAATCTTCCAAGAACAAATTTTAAATTTTTCAACTCAAAATTAAAAGTTCAATTCATAGGAAGCTCTTCCATTCATTATATTAATTTAATTCTCTCAAAAACATTGATGAGTTTGACAGAAAAATGTCAAATTTTGTTAAAATGTCAATTCTGTCAAATTTTGTCAAAATGTCAATTCTGTCAAATTTTGCCAAAATGTCAATTCTATCAAATTTTGACAGAAAAACACTGAAATTCAGACTTAATATACGTATCCATTTGACAAAATACTTTACTTGAATCTTGTAAAAACCCACATATAAATTTAAATTTAATTTGGAGTTCCAAATTAATTTTTGAAGTTCAATTAAAATGTAGCATCACCAATAATTCTACTCTATTATTCTCCAGAATATTACTGAGCATCTGAAATAAGAACACTTGGAAAAAGACTCAATAATCCGTACAGATTGATTCAATGTTAGAAGTGTTTTTCACTTGATACACCATTATTTTTCACAATCTAAAAATGACTGAATATATAGTAATATATTAAATATGTAACTTTTAAAAATGTGATTACTTCCCTTTTGTATTTCTGATTGTATATTCACAATCTAAAACTGACTGCAAGTCGTGAAATTTACAACAAGTTATATTAATATTAACAACGCAGATCAATATGGAACAAGAAATCCAAGACATTATTTTTCCTTATCCCAATAGGCCTAAATAAGAAAAAAACTGGGTTCAAGGAAAACTTTTCCAACGCATTCACCATAATTCAGGTTCAATGAATCATATCCAGAACGTGCATTAGGAGAAGAGCGTCTCAAAAAATTTTACGAAAGAGCGGAATAAAAATCGATGACGAGAGCATTCTATTGTGAGAAAAATGACCGGTAGATATAAAATGAGAAAAAAAATCTTCGCTCTCATTCAATCTCGAAACATCTATTCATGTCCACTGTTATGTCCAGTCTTCTATTATGGGATTTGGTGCGATCAATATAATAGCTATGATTTTTTCTCTAAACCATAGAATTGAAGAGGTTCTAGTTCACATCAAAACTGAGTCGTTTTAATATACATATTTTTATTATATATATTACGATTATATAAATATTATTACGATTTTCTACACATAGCCATATTTCTTTAAACTTCTTTCAAGTGAGTATTTAATGAAAAACTTCAATATGTCAAAAATTGAATACTCCACTTCCTTTCTGTTGATATAGTTGAGATATTTATTCAAATTAACATAATTTATTGATCATTTTTCCAAATTAGTTTATTCGGGTAAAGTTATTTGTTTAAATTATTAAAACTAGGCCTACATGAGACAGTGTTAGTTCTGGAACTCTCAATACTTATTGAACGAGTGATATTTTCCTGAGATAGACTTCATTATTTTAGGCCTTTTCTGATCATTTCTATTCAGTGTTCTATCAGCCCCAATTTATCCAGTGAACAATTTTCACCCAAACCCCATATTATGCTTGAGATATACTTTTAATATGCTTATATGCTCAAGAGATTTTTTAAACTTCAGAGAGATAATGGGCCACTGAGAAGCATGCTGAGTTCGATCCCAATTCTGACCTAAAGATTTTACCTCGGACCACTCCCGTGTTTCGGAGAACACGTTAAGCCTGTCGGTCCCGGCTACCTAAAAAAAGTCGTTAAGTCACGCCAAAGGCCCTGAACTTATTCAGGTGCGACCTGATAACTATGACACCAGACCTGAGCCAGCCAGGTCACACGATATTATTTTATTTATCTTGAAAAATAAACTTTCTTTAGAAAATTGATAGTGAGCCAACCCGATATTATTATTATTAGCATGATTGAGCATGAATAATTTTTGCTTCAAGATTCATCTGTATCAATATTAAACAGAATCACTATTATAAGATTCAATCATTATCTTGCAACGCCAATAAGCAAAACTACATAGCTATGGTTTTACAGCCAGTCAAAGTCCTAGCCTACATCACAAACCTTAAAAACCCTTATCAAATATAACTTTTTCATAGTAAATTCAACGACTTGCAGTCAGTTTGAATTTATCAGTGATTGAATTTACTATAAAAAGTTAATATTAACAACGCAGATCGTTATGGAAAAAAGAAATCCAAGAGTCTTTTAAATCCTTCAAACCCTATATTTGAAATGTTATCCACACAAAATACAATATCAATTGCAGTGGATGCATGTGAATTTTTTTATGAGAAACAACACAACCTTTTAAAACCTTATTAAATCCTTTTAACCCTTTATTTAAAAGGTTTCTAGACTTTCACACATAATAAAATATCAATTGCAGTAAATGCATAAAAAAAATTTAATTTATAATGAACAAAACCTAGAAAGGAAGGTAGTTTACACAGAACTAAATATCAATGGTTGCAGAGAATGCATGAGTAATGTTATTATTCATTAAAATACGATAAAAAATGAAAATAAAGTTTTTTTACACAAAATAAACTACCAAGAATTGCAATGAATTCATGGAAAATGATCTTCTTTGGTAAGAAAAACAGACCAAAAAATAATTAATAGCCCTTTCCTGAGTAACCCTTCAACCGGAGAAGGTAAGCAGCATGACATTGAAAATCCTTCGTCGCCACCGAGTAAGATGAGCGGAAATATGGAATTGTTCAATGATAATTCGATTTCCATGGAAACAATTGCGTGGCAAAGTCGGTTGTTGTGAACCGATCGAAGAACGTGTACAAAGGCCCCGACGAGGACACGACCGTGCAGCCCAGCTACGACACGATCGACCTGCAGACGTGGTTCGTTCTTTTGGGTGGCACTTATCATCGACTCTCTCACTCGCTCTCACCTGTGCAGCCTATCTCTTTCTTCTGCGGTCCTCCGTCATGCATCGGGCACCGGGTGTCGGTCTCCTAATGTCTTTATTATCATCGAGAGTCAGTCTCCTTGCAACAGAACAGCTCTATTACCGTTTACCGTGACCGGATCCCATCCGACTTCTTCCCATAGGTCATTACATGCCTCTTTAGGAGCCTAAACCACGGATGGAGGTTATTTTGACCTCCCCACACTCCATCTGTACATCTATCGGCCGTGCCGAATATTATACTCTCACCACATTCCATCTCCTCACCACCCCCCGCCCTCATCACTCCTTCAATCCACCAGCAATCTGAGTCTTCCTCCATTATCGGCCAGATATAATACAGACCGGCTTCGATCTTGCCGCTCTATCGTCGTCGCCATGCCAATCCACCGATCTTTGCACGAAGAATCACCTTCGGCACTCTTCTTTATTCCTTCTTCTCACTCTATTCTTCTTCTTCTTCTTCTTCTTCTTCTTCTTCTTCCTCCTCTTCTTCTTCTTCTTCTTCTTCTTCTTCTTACTCAACTCCTCACTTATTCCCCCTAGCAACGCCTTCGGCTCTCTCATTTACTCCTTCTTCTTACTCTATTCCTCTCTCTTTGTATGCTATGCTACTCTTTTTTCTTCTCCTTCTCCTCCTTCTTCTTCACCTTCTTCTTCTTTTCCTCTTCTTCCTCCTCTTCTTCATCTTTCTCTTCTTCTTCTTACTCCTCCTCCTCTTCTTCTTCTTTTTTTTATTCTTCTTCTTCTCCTCCTCCTCATCTTCTTCCTCCTCTTCTTCTTCTTTTTTCGTTTTCCTCCTCTCCTCCTCCTCACTTCTTTTTCTTCTTCTTCTTCTTCTTACTCAACTCCTCTCTTATTCCCCCTAGCAACGCCTTCGGCTCTCTCATTTACTCCTTCTTCTTACTCTATTCCTCTCTCTTTGTATGCTATGCTACTCTTTTTTCTTCTTCTTCTCCTTCTCCTCCTTCTTCTTCACCTTCTTCTTCTTCTTTTCCTCTTCTTCCTCCTCTTCTTCATCTTTCTCTTCTTTCTCTTCTTCTTCTTACTCCTCCTCCTCTTCTTCTTCTTCTTTTTTTATTCTTCTTCTTCTCCTCCTCCTCCTCATCCTCTTCTTCTTCCTCCTCTTCTTCTTCTTTTTTTCGTTTTCCTCTCCTCCTCCACCTCCTCCTCCTTCTTCTTCTTCTTCTTCTTCTTCTTCTTCTTCTTCTTCTTCTTCTTCTTCTTCACTCTTCTTCTTCTTTTTCATCTTCTTCCTCTACTTCTTCTGTCTTATTCATCCTCTTCCTCCACTTCTTTCTCCTTCTCCTTCTGCTTTCATCTTCTTCTCTCTCTTCTTACTCTTCTTGCATCTCCGTCCCCCATCTTCTGCCTCTTTTTCTTCTTCTACTTACTTCTTCCTCCTCATTCTTTTTTCATCTTCTTCTCCTTCTTCTTCTTTTTGTTTTACTCTTCATCTTTGCTTCCATCTTATTCTTCTTTTTCATTCTCTATATTCCTTTTCCTCTTCTTCCATTTTCTTCTTCCTCTACTCACATCTTTTATTCTTACTTCTTCTGTTTTATTCTTTATCTCCTTCCTTCTTCTTCTTCTTCTTCTTCTTCTTCTTCTTTTCTTCTTCTTCTTCTTCTTCTTCTGCTTTCATCTCATCATCTTTCTCTTCTACTACTTCTTCTTAATCTTCATTATCAACTACTTATTATTCTTTTTTAATCTTCATCAACTTCTTCTTCTTCTTCTTCTGCTTTCATCTTCTTCTTCCTCCAATATTCTTCTTCCTCTTTTTTCATCTCCTTCCTCCGTCTTCTTTTTCTTCTTCTTCTTCTTCTTCTGCTTTCATCATCTTCTACCCCTTCTTCCTCCATTATTCTTCTTCTTCCTCCTCATCTTCTTTTTTTTCTTCTTCTGCTTTCATCTTCTTCTTTCTCTTCTTTTATCTATTTCCACCATCTTCTTTTTTCTTCTTCTTCATCTTCAACTTTTTCTTCTTCTTCTTCTTCTTCATCTTCAACTTTTTCTTCTTCTTCTTCTTCTTCTTCTTCATCTTCAACTTTTTCTTCTTCTTCTGCTTTCATAATCTTCTACCCCTTCTTCCACCAATATTCTTCTTCTTCTTCTTTTCTCCGTGCATCTCCCCTGCTTCTTCTTCTTCTTCTTCTCTCCATGCATCTTCTCCACCATTACCCTCCTCTCTCAATCCACACTACCGTTTTCCACTTGCAATCAGCTCAGATGGCATCAGGCTATCATCACTGCAGCCATCCATCAATCTCGATACAGTATCATAATAGCTGCGACCCACAATACCTACTCGAGTAACGCGGCACCGTAGATCTTGCAACCGATATAAGTGTGAGATAATAGCGCATTAATTTATCCTCTCTTTCTATGCTATGAATTACAAGTTTAGTTTCATGTTATCGAGGATGATCCTCACAAACGCCTGAGGCTCGCGAATGGTTGTGGGATGTGATGATCACACAGAAATGCCAGACCTAGCAATGAATCTCAAGTTTAATGTTCATTTGAATTAAGTGTAGCGGAATCTTATGAAGAAAATCGTATTAGAGATTGAATTAATTGAACTCAATAAAGGAACTTATAATCACTTTCGTATTAAATACATAAAGATAAAATTAGATAAATATAAAATTTATATTAGATAATATTATATTATTATTGTAGGCGAATATGAATTTGGAGGGAATAGAGAGAAAGAAGTGGTTCTCGGTGTTATCTGCTATGTAAATGTTTACTTCTAAGCAATTAATTACTCTGCTTTTGACACTTTTATGGTGTTTACTTGGTAATTTGTAGAATGTTTTAGTTGTTTGATTAGACATTAATGGAATCTTTTCGAATATTGTAGAAAGTGCTAGTTTCTTTATTTATTTATTTATTTAGAAATTGGTAGAGAAATCTAGAGATATCTCAATTATGATAAAGTATATAAATGGAGGAAGTCTCTTGTAAAGAGTTCAGTTGTCTTTGAAATTGGTCATGATAAACAAGTGTGACAGTTAAGTAGTTCAGTTGTTGTTCTACGTTGATAAGTGGCAGTAGTGACAGTTCCCGTTAATACAGACAGTGCAATTCCGTTGGCGCTATTACAAACCATGCAATGAACTTTCGTTATTTGTAGTGATAATTCTCTTGACAGTTCTATAGTGATAATTCTTTTATCTATTACTGTATTGACGGACTTGTGCTATGGAAGTTAATTGTTCTTCCTCGACGTTTCTTTTTTGAGCATTATTGGACAGTTTATTGTACAGTTATTGTTTAATATTAGATCGGCCTTTTGACATTTAGTGATTGATTTTTGTACAGTTTATTGGAAACTCATTATCAGTTGAACAATATCGTGTTATCTGTTTTTAATTGCTTATTTTTCTGTAAGAAATTACTGAAAAGTGTGAGTTGAAGATTATTTGTGTTAATAAAGTGAAATTGATAAATTTAAGTGTTTCCAGCGTTATTTTAGACATAGAACCCGTAACATTATATTATATTTATATTTATTATATTATTAAATTTATATTAGATTATATTAAATAATATAGAATTTGATAAATTTTATCTTGCGAATTAATCAAAACTTCGGAGAAGAGTCAAAATTCTAGAAGAAGGCAGTTTGAGGCTTTTTAAACCTGTTGCATCTTCCATTCCATTGTAATTTTGTTTAGAATAGAAAAGAATGACTTTTTTATTTGCTAACGGGGCGAAGTTTGAACAGTAACGACCACTCTACCACTTAACCACTTGTTTACAACTTTTTTTATGAAGGATGAAGCCCACATAGGTCTGACACCTGTGCGTGGGTAATTGGATGATGGTGATCGATGAGTTGTACCTACAGTTCTAGATGGGTTCCGAACCAGCGGGAAGTGATTTTACAACAGAGAACAGTGTCTTTTTTGCTAATCTAATCGATCACCCTTACAAAGAGGACCCAGGAGAACGCAGCTTAGCTCTATCTGATTGAACAGATACCTGCTACGGCTCACGGCTATCACTTCCCTTTAGTTTTAGATGAGTCTAGTACAATTTTCAAGAAAGCAGTTTTGGGCTTTGATACTGTTGCACCTTAAACTTTTTATCAATGAATAAATAAATTAGTATCAATACAAACTTGTCTTCGAGTTAAATAGTGAGCATGTAAACAATGCGACTCGTAATAAAAATAAATTATAAAAAATAATTGAGTCAATTAGGGTAATGGAAGTTACATTAGATTATGTTTCTTTATTCATGTAAATTTAAAAATTATGCTTATGAATACTTAAAAAAAATTATCAACATCACATAGAAACAATAGCAAACTCTGATAATACTAATTTTTATATTGAATAATTATATTATGTACGATGATCTCATTTGTATGATCTTAATGATATTAACTGAGGTTATGACAATCTAAGTCTAAGTAATGCAATTACATGAAATCGCGAAGTTTGGACAAAGATTCGTCCATTCTTGACGCTTAACCAGACGTTAGTGGTAGTGAGTAATGCTTAGTGGTACTGAGAAAGTCTATTTTCGAAAGATATTTGAAATTAATATAAAAAATACATAAAATGATGAAAGGCTGCTCGTTTTCATTGATGTTCGATTCTTGTTTATATAAGAAATCAGATTGACAGACTAGACATGTAAAATCAAATATTTGACTATGGAGTTAGCATTGAGTACGTCATAATCATTGAAATACAGTGGAACCTTGATAAATCGAATCTCAAGGGGAACGGCAAAAATTCGATTTATCAAGGATTTCGATTTATTGAGGTTCGATTTATCAAGGTCCATTTTAAAATACTTCGATTTATAGAGGTTCAAAACACTTACTTTTTCAGAATCTTATCCAATAAACAACTTCGATGCAACTTCGATTTACTAAGGTTCTCTTATTACAACTTCGATTTATAAAGGTCCGAAAACTGCAAAACTTCGAATAATAAAGGGTTTTCTGCCGAACCTTCGAATTATAGAGGTTAGTATTAAAGTTCAATAGATCCAAAAACTTCGATTTATCAAGGTAATATCCATGAAATCTTCGATTTATAAAGGTAAAATAACATGGTGATAGGATAGCAAGCTCTAGGGGAATTGGAAAAATTCGATTTATCAAGGATTTCGATTTATTGAGGTTCGATTTATCAAGGTTCCACTGTAGTAATTTATCGTAATTGTAGTTTAAAAAGAATTTAACTCAAAAAATGAGGGACAATTGCAGTGTTATAAGAATATTTAATTCCCGCTCATTTTACTCAGTCAACACCGAACTGACAAGGACTCAAGGAGATTAAAGAGAGCGAAGTCCTTTAAGTAAGTGTAGTGAAAGACAAATTATAAAAATAAACAAATAGTGAAGTGAAAAAAGTGTAAAAAAGCAAAATTTAGTGAGTAGAGAACTAGAGTTATCATTGGAAGACACAAGCATTGGTAGATGAAAATTTATCAACTCTTTATTGTAAATTTAACGTCTTGCAGTGAATATATAATAATTGTACTCATACTCAAGGCCGAACGATTTCGAGTTAAGGAAACTTATCAAGGCCTTGAAGATGAGAGTCTCCATAACTCGAAAACGTTCGGCCAAGTGAGAGTACAATTTTTTCACAATTTAAAACTGACTGCAAGTCAAATTTACAATAAAAAGTTGATATTAACAACGCAGATTGTTAAGGAACAAGGAATCCAAGAATGGAAGTTCAGTTTATGAATATAGAATAAAATTAATGGTTAGTCTAGGTGATTAGTTTTAATAAGGGGGGAAAAAGAAAAAAGGGGAAAAATGAAAAAAAAAATTTACTCAGAAATTATTAATATAATTGATGTAATTCAGGTAGAAAATCTAGTGCTATCGGACACTGAAAAAGTTACAGTATTTACAAACATTTTGACTTTGGCATAGATGCATAGATTATGTGGCTCAGCTTAGGCGGATGTTATAAGACGATGGGAGTGACGCTGCCAGTTTTAAAAAAGGGGGGAAAAAGAAAAAAGGGAAAAATGAAAAAAAAAGAAATTTACTCAGAAATTATTAATATAATTGATGTAATTCAGGTAGAAAATCTAGTGCTATCGGACACTGAAAACGTTACAGTATTTACAAACATTTTGACTTTGGCATAGATGCATAGATTATGTGGCTCAGCTTAGGCGGATGTTATAAGACGATGGGAGAGACGCTGCCATTCTATTACATTTTTACTGTAACAGGATATTACCTTTAAAATTTATGGCCCGGTCAGAGTAGTCTAGGCCATATCCGGAAGCCATCACTTTTCACAACGTAATAAGATCAATCTAAAAGCAGTAAACGTATTATGACCATGATTAGAGAAGCAATAGACAGATGTAATTTGTATTCAAATAATGCCACTTTGCGTAATTAGTTGGAATTGGGCATTGTTAAAAAGTAATGCTGTTTTTATGTCTGAATAATATTGGAACTTTTTAAATGTCTCATCTTGTCCCCTCGAAACCTGTTTCACGAATTTTGTCATAAATCTTTTCGCTCAAAAAAGAAGCTATTATTCTACGAATTTTCGTTCCTTAATTTTTTAGTTTATTTATTATTGATAATCTTGAAATAATTTATTTATTTATTCATTCATTTAACTAAAATACAGTCAATGTGAATACAACAGGCTATTACCCAAAACTGCTTTAAACAAAATTTTGAAGTAGGATCAAAATCTTAGGTTATTAAAGCAACAATATTCATCAGAATAAGTTCTTCACAAAAACCAATAGCTGCTACAGTAGAAAAAACATCAACTATATCCATCAATTTAGAACAATGAATAAATAATCATTTACCGTGAAATATGTTCTAATTTAGAGTTCTTGAAGTGCATTGGAGAAATTAGATGATATTGAAAAAATTTGATATAAGACATGCAAATATGATAATTAAAAATTCTACGCGATAATATAGATTGATGAACATTAACATTATTAAATAATTGTTAAATTGAATTAACACAATAAATTGATATCAAATTAATTATATTTGATGGAACAACTGATTACAGAGAAGCTGGGTTACGCAATATAGGTAAGTCAGATATTGAATCATTTGTATATTTCATTTCTGAAAAAACCCCATTGGGACTCTCATGACCCTCTGAATCTTTTCAGGGAATCTTAGAGGGAAGTGATAGCCACGAGCCGTAGCAGGTATCTGTTCAATCAGATAGATAAGCTGCGTTCTCGTAGGTCCTGTTTGTAACGGTGACCGATTAGATTGGCCAGCAAAAATGACAATGTTCTCTGCTGAAAATCACTTCCCGGTGGTTCGGAACCCACCTAAAACTGTAGGTCCAACTCATCAATCACCATCATCCAACTCATTACCCACGCACAGGTCTCAGACCCATGTGGGCTTCATCCTCAAAAAAAAAAAAAAAAAAAAAAAAAAAGTCAATTTTGAAAAACATATTGAGAATAGATACAATCTTGTTTGTTGAATTGCGATTCTCATGTGTTGTCTCTTAATATTAATGTAATCTCAACACCTTGGTTATGAGAGAATTTGTGAAATATAAAATAATTTTTATGGACCGGACTTGGAACCAAAACTACTATCCAGGTGACATACTTCCTTTTTATATTACTTTTCCGTGGAGTCAAGATTTCAAGATCCGGGTTTGTCCTCAACAGACCTTTATAATTTACATTTAATTAGCTTAGGCAAATCTTCAATTGTTTCAAGTTGAGAGTTTTATATCCTGGCCAGTGTTTTTTTTAACTCAAGTTTTCTACTTATCTTTAAAACCTAGCTACTGCACAAAAATCAGTATCAAAATTCTATTTACATTTGTAAGGAAGACGACGATAGATTATTCTATTGGCTGTTAATTTTTTATCTGTGATATTTTGCATTCAACCTTTCTTTAAAATTATAGACGCTATTTTCTTTTATTCTGGACCTTCTTTGACTTGAAACCCTTCATCATTTGTGTCTGTTAATTGTTTTAAAGCCTTGGCCTATCGACCACAGCCTAATTTGTTTTTTACTTGTGAGTTCAGTACAATCCCTATGTGAAACAACCAACCTTAGTTTGCCAAGGTAGGTTGGTTGGTTCAAATGAAGTCTAATCAAATTAATTTTTTTTTAGAATTACATGGAAATATATTTTACAATATAAAATAGAATAAAAATTAATTCATCATAAGTGATAAAAATAGAATAGGGAAATATAGTGGAATAGTAAAATGAGAGGATTCATCAAAAAAGTAAAACTTTTCCTGGACTCTGATGAATTATCCATCAACATACAATAATAATTATTATTGATAGCAAAATATTAGACAATAAAGTTTCATTTGCGTTTATTATTACAAATTGCACAAGAACACATTACTGACCATGTGAACATTATACTGTACTGGTTGACAACACTTGACACTTAACCTTCTTCCACTCATCTAATAATATCCTCACCCTTATCACCAATCCATCTTCCTCAATTTATTGCCTTCTTCAACTAACCAACTTCACTGTAAACAATATTCCTCAAGCATTAAGCTTAGTTTAAGCATTGACGCCAGTATCATGTCCAGTAAAATGCTTATATCTAGTTAGACGTCCAAAGAACTCAATTATAAATCATGAGCCCTATCTGATCGTAGACTTTTCTCCAGTTACAAGTGGTGGATGTTTAGCGTTGTGGAGTGGTGAAGCGCGGGTTTCTTAGTCAAGTGTACTCCTATCAACTCGCCCGAAGCGTTTTCTTAGCTCCTGAGCTGCCTATCTCGATTGTCGATCACCTCTGTGCTAGTCCACTGATATATAGATATAGAACACATGGAATCGTCTATATATGTGGCTAGCCCACGTAACCAACTTATCTTGTACGAATTCTGGGAGGCTGCGCAAACAACCCCCCTCTCCTCTTCGCCACAATATTTATTTATATTCCTTTTTTACCTCTCCTCCTTCTTCTCTTCCTCCTTCTTTTTCTCTCCCACAGATAACTCCAACCATGAAACCTTAAGCAGAAGAATCATTACTCGCTTATCGGGACAGCTACATAGAGTAGCCCTAGTTATATTGTACCTCCCTGATCATAACTCATTGTGTACTACGTAGTTGGCATCTTCAATGATCACTGTGCAACAAAAGAACTAGGCTACTTCTTCCGTACGTTATAACTCACACAGTAGTTTATTTCATTATCCTTTTCATTTTATAGTTAAGGAAACATACACTATTTCTTCTCATTTTTTTTCTTTTCTCCCTCGAATTCCTAGCAATTACAATCCAGACTCTTCCTCACACACAGGCTATCGGCCCATGTGAGGAATATTTCTTTCTCTTTCTTAATTTTATGTGTGTATTTTTGTAAAATATAAAGGAGAAATAAAGTTACTTTTTGATTTGATTTTGATTTATTCAATTTTTTACAGTACATAGAGGTCAGATTTAATAGTTAGTTGTATGTGATACAAAATATAAGACTTCATGTTAAAAGGGGTAGAAAAAAAAGTAGGGTGGAAAATGAGAATAGAGTAGGATGTGGAAAAAAGTTAGAGAATAGTAAATGCAATTAGAAGAAAAGGAATCCGCTCACACAAGATTAGATTTGTTTATTCATGATGAAATTACAAATTTATTTTACTTGTTTGACTCAACCGATTCCTGCCAGTGGCGGATTAATGCATTTTTATGGGGAGGGGCGACATACTGAAAAAATACTGGCGGTCCGGGGGGGGGGGGGGTTGATATGGAAGAACAATTTTGGAAATTTAGTAGCCTTAAACCGCATTTTACACCATTCTAGCACTTGAAATGGAGAAGAAATATTTTTTTTTCTGTTTAAGAACAATCAAATTTCCCCTAACTAGAGTATGGTAGTTTATTTCTGTATATTCATCTGAAATGAATAGAAATTGTTGTATATGTCTTGAACAAAAATTGCTTTGCTAGCTTAACTTTTTATCAACATTTACAAAGAAATGGACAGAGTCTAAGCAATTTATTCATGATAGTGATGATTTTTAGACCTATATATTATATTTAAATTACTCTCAACATTCTCTCATGCTTCATAATACCAGTTCTTCAATAAATACGTACTAGTTCAAATACAAACAGAGATGTATATGCCCCTACCTATTCTATAAGAGATTAATCTTATTCAAAAGTATTTCACTTGATATAAGATTTCCTTCATTCTCTGTCATTTGTTAATTCTTCATTGAATTATAATTATATAGATAACAACAGTTAAAGATAAAGTACAGGTAATATAGAAAATAAGACAAGTGGGATGACATGTTATATTCCGTCTGTCATAGATGTGGCGGGACAATTAAAATTTTACCGTGTGCGTGTCGCATGTGTTTATTTTTTTAAATGTGCAAGCCCTCGGAGGGGGCGGTCGCCCCCTCCGCCCCCCCTTTAATCCGCCCTTGATTCCTGCTACGGCTTATGGCTATCATTTTCCTAATTGAATGATTCTAGCACTTGTATGAATTTTACATCAGAATAGTTTTTTTTATAGACTTGGAGTCACGTAAAATCAAAACTCTGAAACAATAACAACAAAGACGGATAGACAAGATCATGGATTAAACATGAATGAACATTAAAGATGGAGCTTTGAGAAATGAACAAAGGATTAGTAATCTGATGACCAACTATCATATCCAACTATATGACCATCTCAAACGAACCAAGAAATACAATCAAACTCAAATAGTGTCATAACTATCAACAGTTGTAAATATTTTTAATAAAATAGTAATGAGACTTTCAGATGGGTCACACATACATGACATTTGTTCACAATTCCCGTTCTCATTTCATATACTACGTGCGAGAAATCACAAACGACTCATATCAATGGGAAGCCATCAGGTTGATAGTACCACGTGACATGCACTTGAGAAAATGGCGAAGAAGCATTTTTCGCGCAGCAAAGCCAGTCAAACATGTGATAACACGACACAGAGTTATTGTATTGGACGTTTTCCATCGCAGGAGACCTGGGAAATATTTTATCCCCAAGGTCCCCGAGCCCAGCCACCACTGATCGAGCGAGCAGAGGCCTAAACTGCGAGAAAAAGGGAACAGGAAACAAACTGCGCACCAGATAAGTCCTATCGAAATAAAGCTCCCCTCGCAATAAGTCCGCAGGCCTGGGTCACAGCTTATCTGACATGACGCTTAAATTAATAAAGCCCTTACTCCAATGCTGCAGCATAGCATACAACTTACTCGATGAGTTTTAGTCCTTATCTGAATAATTACTATTATACTCATTAAAGCATCTCTAGAAGTATCCTCATTACTTGTTTAGAAAGTAATGAAATGCAGTCAAGGTCAACCGAGATAAACTAAAAAGTACCGTTATTAAAGAGATTGATATGTACGTTAATTTGTATCAGGGAATCTATCATGTACAGGTCATCTTATGTATGTTTGTATCGATATTTTTAATGAATATTAAGACTTGAAGTTTACATTACATACTACATTTATCGAAAACCGTGAGATACTAGTTTCAGTTGTTACACCATTATCAATCTCAACCAAACTAGAACTAAAGTACAGAGTAGCTTAATAAATATCAAACACAGAATGATACTATTAGCAGAGGGTTAAAGTGCCTCTCATAGGCTGCACTTCATTGAAGGTCTGTGATTGGCTGAAGGCCCTAGAAAGTCACGCCCACTGGTGGGAGGAGCAACAAGGAATAATTTGTGTCAAAATCAAGAACCAAAAAGTAACAAACAAGAACAATACACAAGTAGGCTAGAATTAAACAATTGAAAACATTAATATGGAATAAAAATGAAGGTAAATGAAATGCAGTCAATGTCAACCAAGATAAACAAGAAAGTACCGTTATTAAAGAGATCTATGTTATTGCACGTTAATTTTTAGCAGGTTATCTAAATTTTTGAAACTAAAAAGAATAAAGTAATTTGAATTTGAACATGACATAGTTTTGTTTATATTTTGTATCAGGTTATCTGTATTTTTGTAACTAAGGAGAATAAATTAATTTTAATTTGAACAGGTATTGAGTTTAAGTTAGAGCCAAAGCCCTCCACTGCTAGAGCGCATCTTGCAACTGCCTCGATGAGTTTTATTGTGATCAAGAGCAAGTGATTTAAAATTAAAAACACGGATAGAAAAATTAGTTAACGATGCTAATTTAATTAGCAGTTAGCCTGGATAAATGTTATAAGAATATATTAATAGAGATTATTTTAAATAATAAAAAGGCAATTTCAATACGAATATCTAAGGTACAGAAGAAATATTGGATTTATAGAATAAGTTTGAATTTAATGCGAATTTTTATAGCCTACATTACTGAAACTATGATACTGTATATAAAAATAAAATTATTTGTTGATAATACTTTAATGATCAATTAAACACTTTCTATTCGTGCGATAGCTATTCCGCACTGGTGTAATGCTTCCTCAGACATGGTAGGAGGTCTACCTTCCATGTAGAGTAGACTGATGAAGCATTACATCAATGCGAAACAGCTACCAGACAAGTACGAGCCATATTTACCAGTAAAGTATTATAAACAATTATTTATGTTTCAATACCAAGCGAAAAAGTAATAAAGAACTAAAGCACCATATTATTATTATTATATACTGTAGTGGAAAATAGGATAAAAGAAGCACTTCTATAATGAAACATCCAAAATACGATTCCAAACTATTTTTTAATATATATTTTTTTTTATGTGACAAGTGATAGACATGAGTCGTAGCAGGTATCCGTTTAATCAGATTAGATAAGCAACACTCTCCTAGGCCCTCTCTGTAACGGTGACCGATTTGATTGGCGAGCAAAATAGACTGTTTTCTGCTGTAAAATCACTTCCCGGTGGTTCTAAAATTGTAGGTCTACCATGTTTCCAATAATATGGCTCTAGCGGCGAGGTGGAGCTACCCTTAAGGGTCACCGATAAAAGCCATAAGCCGCGTCTCCACCAACCGAACACATGTCTACCGAACATTGTTGGCGAATACAAAAAATGGTCAAACTTTAAACATATGGGTCACCAAACTTGTTCGTGAGTTCAATTGAAATGTTCGGTCTGTGAGCAAACAGTGACGAACAACAACACACCGATCATAATGTTCGAGAAGGCGTCCACACCAAACCAACTCCAAAAAAGGTTCGGCGACATCAGCTGATTCCAGCGAACACTGTTCGCCAAGCATGTTCGGTTGGTGGAGACGCGGCTATACGCATTTACTTTTTTCAATGTATCATTAATTATAATCCGATAGCATTTAATTATTAATTATCATAAAATAAATGTGAGAAACTTTGAATATCATCTCTGAAAATAATTACTGGCCCAGTAAGCCAGTCGTAATTTACAGCAACTCACACTGATTCCATTAGTAATCATAGAGGGAAAGTTGATTATTACACAAATATAACTCAGTCCTCTTTAATTCCGCACAATTTCATCCAATTAATTCCTGTGTCCTCCACAGCTATGTTTATTCACTACTTAAATGAGGGAAGCTGAAAAGCAACAGCTGTTGCAGCAGATCAGAATGAGCGTTAATGATTGGCCCATTCCAACAACGTGGGAGTGGTTCCAACGTATTTATTTTTGAAACACGCTGCGTAAAAACACCAACGATGGCTTTGTGTACATCTGTACGCGCACACACCCGCATGTATGGGTATTGACTATGACGGTGAGTGTGTCGAACTGTGGGAATGTTTCACCAAATATTTTCTGTTGCATTTCTCGAAATTTTGTCAACAAATATTTGAAATATCGTTGAAATAGTTGCCAAATTAACAGCCTAATTATTCATAGAAAAGGTAAAATTTGGATGATTAATATTAAATCTTTCTTTGTAGTGGTGAAGGTGATATTGTGGAAGATATCCGTAACGAATCATAAGACTTGAAGTTGTCACAACCACATTTTTTAAAACAGTAAGATACTAGTTGTTACACCATTATAAATCTCAAACAAACTGAAAATTAAGTACAAAGTAGCTTAATATATACTGATCAGAGGCAGTTTCTCCCTCAGTCATACCATCCCGTGTTTAGTTCCCGTATATACTCTGTACGTTAGTTTTAGTTTGTTTGATAATGGTGTAACAACCGGAACTAGTATCTCACTGTTTTGAATAAATGTGGCTGTGACAATTTCAAGTCTTATTACTCATTAATATTAGATCGCTTAAATAGTAGGGATTATTTATTATTCATTAGAGAAAGTGAAATTTGGATAATCAATAGTTGTTTACAGAGATGAATGGAATAAACTAGGAATACTGATTAGGAGTTGGATAGGACTTTGTAATGGTTGTCGGGAACGATAATTCAATAGAATTATTTTTGGAAAACATTTTTAGAACCCATGTTTCCACAGAGATATATATTTGAATATGGTACAAAGAAGAAAACCATTATATTAGCCTATATGTTTTGAAAAAGTCACTCATTTATTCCTGTCAACAAACAGTGTATGTAATATATTAATATATTAATCTATTGCTTTTAATAACTTGTTAATAAGCTTCTATAAATGTTTTCAAATACTTTAATGAAATTAATAATTATGCTGAGTCCGAACAATTTTATCTCATAAGTACGATTACATAGTAGAAGCTAATAATTCTCACAAAAGAAAACGACTAGTAACTCACATACCAACTTTTTAAAAAGTACCAAAAAGCCAAGAGCAAGTTTCTATTCTATTCGCTATAGATTTCATTCCATAAAAAACAGTGCATCATTATATTGTATATTGAATACTATGGTATAAATTTAATATTCATTATGAGTAGTGCTTTACTTATAAGACTTATAAGTAAAGCACTACTCATAATGAATATTAAATTGCTACTCCTTGTGAATTGAATACTCGTTGAAGATACCCCACAAGGAGTCTTCTATTTCAGTTTCCTTTTTGATAGCTTCCTGATTTCCTAATAATGGTGTCATCCTTTGGAATATGAATAAATAAAGAAATAAATTTCTCTTAAAAAAAATAGGTCTCCTTTATTGGGCCGGGCAGTTTCCAGGAATTAGTAAACTGCAGCTGTTTCAAAATACACCCAGTGAGCTTTAAGTTCGAGTTTCATAGCTCCTACGATTTTATTCCGAAGTTTTATTTGAAGCGAAAAGTGGAAGTGTTTTTCATGAAGGCGAAAACCTCTCAGCATTTCATATCAAAATTAGCTAGAAGCTTCTACCTTTTTAAAGATGGGTATTGAATCCGAGTTCAACTGTTTTTGTTTATTGAATTGGAGTTGCAGATCACAACATTGGTTACAACACAATTTGAGAACAGTTAATTTCCTTGCATAATTGGAATGAATAAGGATGATTGTTTTAATTATTATCTGTGAATTTCTAATTATTGACCGCAATTTAGTCTCTTTCCAAAATAATATCAATTTTTCAAATATTTTATTTACCGTAATTAATTTAAATTCGAATTCTATTGTCACTTTACAATCAAAAGTTTTCTTTGTCAACTAACCTTAAAGTTTTGGGTAATGTAACCAAAAGTCAAAATTTATAAAGAGAGCAGTTTTGGACTAAGTCTGTTGCTGCCAGCATTCATTCTATTATATCTCAATAGATAAATAAATAAATAAAAAATAAATAAATAAATAGATAAATGAATGAATAAATAAATAAATTAATAGATAGATAAATAGAAAAATGAATTAATGAATAAATGAATCAATAAATCGATAAATCAACAAATAGATAGGTCTGAATAAATAAAATAATAAATAAATAAATGGATAAATAAATAAATTGATAGATAAATAAAAAAATGAATAAATGAATGAATAAATAAATCGATAAATCAACAAATCAATCAATAAATAAATAAATAAGTAATAAATAAATAAAATAATAGATGAATCAATAAAATAACAAATAAATAAATAAATTGATAGATAGATAAATAAAAAAAAATCAATTAATGAATAAATCAATCGATAAATCAAAAAATCAATGAATAAATTGATAATAAATAAATTAATAAATAATTAAGATATCACAATAGTAATTATTCTAATAGATCCAAAGGCTACAAAACCTGATTGGTTGGAAAATATCAATGACAGTATTTAAATTTTTGAGATTACAAGTTGCTGCTTTTAAATTCCACTTTGGTGAGACTACAGTTGACTTACTACACAAACAGAACATTTTTACAGCGAAGATAAATAAAATGACGGCCGCTGACTAACAGGCAGGGCTGATGGATGCAACAATTAGTGCAGACGCTGAACGCTGAACAAGACAGCAAAGGAAAGAAAAAGTTTGAAGCGCAAGTTCATGTTTTGTTGATTCAATCAGAGTGGGTTGAACTGATCCGTGCACTTCATCATCAAGTAGAATTCCTTGTCGGGAAGCAAGAACGATTATTTAGCCGCAGGCAGCTCACTGCTGAGAGAATATTTCACTGCTTGAGAAAATAAATACGATACCAGATTTCAGTGTATAAGCTGAAGTATGTTTACACTTCTCATACTTCAGTGCAGGGGTTCTCAATCTTTTTCAAGGACTGTACCCCTTAATGAAAAATTAAAATTTAGCGTACCCCGTTGTTACCTCGAGATGTTTAGGGGGGGGGGGGGGGTGACGGTTAAATTAAAAAACCTTTTTACATCAAAAACACAATACATTTGGAATTATATTTGAAACGCATTACAAAAAATTAATGAGGAGGATGAGCTTGCTTCTTAACATAGTTCCTCAATGCTAGGCTCGACGTAAAACCTTAAATCGTCCCCAACATTAACCTTGTCTCTGAACTTCTATGAAATACTGTAGTCATACAAACCTATTGCACTTATTGGTTCCTAGTAAGTCGACCACAAAGTATTCAATTTATTAGATTTCATTATTAAATAATAACCTTGCGTGATTGCGAAACGGAAAAAACTGGTTTAATTTTTCATTAACCTGCCCTGCGTACCCCCTGAAGATTTTCGAGTACCCCCTAGGGGTACACGTACCACAATTTGAGAACCCCTGCTTCAGTGCACAGGTTTTGAAACGATAAATGGCGAAAATATTTCCGGGGCGTTTGTTGATGTTGAGAAGTCATTGATGAACTGTCTGAGGATTGATTTCTTACATGATTGATTTTTATATGATGTAGTGGATATTGTTCAAATCTACAACATCGAAATATAAAAGGAAAATAATGCTTATGGATAGCCGTTTGTAATGCAGGTTTTGTAACCTTTGGCTCCATTAGAATAATTATTATTGTGTTATCTCATTTATTGTTGATTAATAAACAAACACTGAACAGGAGAGGTCCCAGCTTGTGAGGTTTTTGTGATGGTGGGGGGGGGGGGGGAATGTTGACCTTTTTTGCGAGATTGCACCTCCTTCCCGCCCCTTTACCAGTAAAATTTAGATTTGGAATGGGGTCATGACCCCATAGTTCCATAGCATAGTTCATAATATATTATTATGAACCATAAACGGAAAGAATAGCTTCACGAAAAAATAATGATTATGACATAATGTTGATGAATCAATATTGAATTATCAATTTATGATTCTAAATTTAGCTCTAATTGATGATGAATCAAGATTCATTTATAAATTTATGATTCTAAATTTAGCTCAAATTGATGATGAATCAAGATTGATTTATAAATTTATGATTCTAAATTTAGATTGAATTCTAAGCTTTTAAATAACGGTTAGCGGAATTAATAACGAAAATATCTGACAATTCCATCAGAACAATAAAGTTAAATATTTTCCTAGCACTAATCTGCGCCATATTTTGCCTATATTAACGCCTTTCCATCTTACCATTTGTATTGCTAATTGCATATCTCTACTACAGAATATAGACAACCCAGTTCTTTGAATCTCCAATGGCAAGAAACTCGGGATTTATTAATACTGCTCATGTAACTTTTGTCACATTTGTTATTAATTCATTTTAGTAATTTTGATCAATGGGAATGATATTTTACATTTAATAACACGGTATTATGGTACACATATTGCATTCAATAACATCAATTTTATGTCTTGAAATAAGAAAAAATTATTGACCTTAAATTTTGAGAAAAAAATGTAAATACCGACCTCAAAATCAACAACTTCGTATTATATATGTTAAACAAGAATTTGAAATAATTTGAAGAATTTATAGAAATAATGACAAGAATAATATGACAGAAGAATTTGAAATTTACCAACATTTAAAAACTAATAATAAAAATATCCTTGATGAACAGAAAAACGTCGAATCTTATATCCTTTCTGATCATTCAATAAACACATGTCTAATTATGAATTAACCCTACCCTCCACCCCCCCTTCCCCAACTAACTAACTGAATGTTAGAGTGGAATATAATGTGAGAGCCGAAAGATCTTGTAAATAATCAGTAATATTTTCTTAGAAAAATGACTGCAATGTCGTGAATTATTCTAAAAAGTTTGATTCGTTTTTCTATAATTAAACGTTAAAACACTGGGTGCTTCCTTTATTAAAACTCATGAATTATTCAAAAAACTTTCATTCATTTTTCTATAATTGGAAGGTAAACCACGGGAAGCTCCCTTCATCAGAACATGTTCCCTAATTAATTAATTAATAACAAACCAATGTTAAATCATGATCAAAAATCTATTTGAATCTCTAAATTGTATTCGACTTATTTAACTTTGCATTTAGCCTGAAATGCAAACAGACCTGATTGCCATTATAGGGCGAACAGATCTGATCTTAAGACCAAGGACATTATTAAAACAAGACTACTACTAAGCAGGCATGAGAGTGGTGACTACTAAGAGGAAATGCGGTTCAAGCGTTAGGCCATTAAAATGGCATTAAACAGTCATTACTTCTGAGTACACCATCTACAAACCCCACGTTCACCACGAGAATACTGCCACTTGGACTACATTCATACATCATTGTTGCTTAGCTTTGCCCATGGTATTATCTGGAGGGGTTTCACTTTCTAGAAAAAAGGCAAATTTTTACGGCAGAAGCTGTACTGGAACTGCTTCTTGGAGTACTCATATATAAAAAAAGTACTATTATAACATACTACTAACATACTATTATAGATTCATAGGTTGCAAAATCTGTTGATGGTATTACCTGGTGAGGGCTTTACTTTCGAGAAAAATTTGCAGACTTTGACAACAGAACATTTGACTGCTGCGAATATTTCAAATTAACTTTAAAATTGAGTTGAATTCTCACAGCAAAACTGTATTTTTTCAATTATCATTATTTAATAACAAGACTGGTACGTATTTCCATTTAAATTATGATTTTTACTCACTTATACACGAGACTGTATCAGCCTGTGGAAGCGACGAAGCTTCTCCTCAGCAGCAAAATGCACACCTTTAGTATAAGTGAGTAAAAATCATAATTTAAATAGAAATGCGATGTTACTTTTGATATTAGATTGTTGATCACATATTTCTCCATGAAAAACAGCACAAATATCTTTATTTCATTAAATTTTACAAAAATATCAATATTGACAGACGGAGTTTTGGTTTGAATATTAATCTTTTTCTAGGCTTTTGGAAAGTATTCATATACTCTCCACAATATTGAAAAACAAATCATTATTGATCTCTAATGACAAAAGCATCAATAAATAAATAAAATTAATAATAATAAATCACGAATCCACAATTAATATTGTAGGAAGTGACCTACACTATTATAATATACATAATTTAATCTACATTATCAATCAATAACCTATAATAATCTACATTATTATAATATTCATAATTTATTCATTTAATCTTAATAAAATTCATAAATTAATATATATATCAGATTTCTTTCTAGCTATATTTATTTGATTTTATATTTATTTATTTTATCATGAGAATAGACTAGCAAGAAAACCGGAAATTATGAGGAAACTGATGACCTTGCTACTTCAATTTACTTGCGTTATCATTGGTTAAGTTCATGGGAGACTTACCAGTTATCAGGAAAAGGAACTGGAAGCGTCTGATAAATCTAATCAAATGTTTAACGTCTATGAATTTGAATAGAACAATCAGTCGCTACCGGTTCCATTTAGCAATTGGAACTCCCAGGAACTCAACCATACTTGTCAATGGTTTCATGCTAAATGCTCTCAGATATTTTCTGGTGAGACGAAAAACTGTATGTGATCAAAGCTCAATGTTTCAAAACTGTATATGATCAGGAGAATTGAACTGTATTGTACGGAATACTAGAGATGACATACTTGGGATGATACGCATGATACTTGTTTAAAACCTGGTGATGCTAAAAAAAGGCAGTATTAAGAAAGAGAAGCAAAATGAGTAGCACACCAGAACAGTAAAAGGAAACCGATAAGCTACAAAATGAACACGTTCCCTGGTGTGTGAAGTTGAAAACAAACAGAATTCAACTTTCCTATTGCCATGCAACTTTTAATTAACAACTAGAAAACAATGCAATGTTGCAGAACAATCGGTGTTACAAATGCAAGAGAAGACACCAGTAAAAAAGTTTCAAAAGCATTCTAAAATTGTGCTAGGATAGAATGGCTTTGTAATAAACCGGCGTTAAATTCGTTTAAAAACTTTATTAATTAGCGCGACTAATTACAATGATCATATTCCCCGGGAATCTTTGCCTGGGTTGTTGCGTTTCAAGTAATAATAGTTGCAAAGCTCGGGAAGTTTATCTCGCTTCCATGAAACAAGGGAACACGCGACAAAACTAAATTCAGCTAAGCTTATGCAAGCTTAAGCTCAGCTGAGGCTGCGCGTAATGGTGTCTAGTAGCTAGATAATAGGACCATTCAGCCGAGTCCCATTTTGTGTTCATTACAGAAAGGAATCACACAGGTTTACAACCTGAAAACAGCTAGGTCAGGTGTAGAACAAGGTTTATGCTTCAAGCATGTAAATAGCAAATAAACTAACCTATCTATTCGATACTCTCGTTCAGATATGTACTGCAACATACATGGGATAAATCTGATGGACTTCAATCTATATTCCTATAAAAACCTAAATGAAGCACTATGAAATGCAGTTATTTTAACCATCAAATTGAACATTACTGCAGGGTATTACAGGTTCATTAATGATTCTATTTACCGTTTTTGCATGCATTGATGATATTACTGAACGGATCATTAAAGGTTTTAATGAGTTCTATCCCGCGAATATAGCAAAAGCATGGAACCTGTTAGTTCCTTTAATACTGCAAATATACTGGATAACTCGTTGTTGACAACAATATAAAATAGTTTATCAGCAGGGTGCCCGATTCAGTTGAATCATGATATCTAGAACGTGACGAAACAAATTAAATTTAATAGAACTCTCCTAGTTCTCCTCTTTCTTGTTAATGTTCTTCTTCTTCTCTCTCCTTCTTCATCTTCTCCTTCTTCTTCTTCTCCTCCTCCTTCTCCTACTCCACATTTTTCTTCTCCTTCTTCTTCTTCTTCTCCTCCTCCTACTTCTTCTTCTCCTCCTCCTCCTCCTCCTCCTCTTCCTTCTTCTCCTTCGCTACTTCTCCTTCTGTCCTTCTCCTTCGCTATTTCTCCTTCTGTCCTCCTCCTTCTCTCCTTCACCTTCAAACCTTCTCATTCACTCCTTCTCCACCTTCTTATTCGTTTTTCCTTCTCCTATCTTTTTCTTCCTATTCTTTCTCTCCTTCTTCATCTGCTTCTCCCTCTTCTTTTTCAATTTTTTCTTTCTTCTTCGTCTTCTTATTCTTTTTCTTCTCCTTTTCCCTCTTCATCATTTTCTCCCCAATCTTCTTCCTTACCTTCTTCAATCTCTTATTTCCAGCACTATAGTTCCGTTCACAGAGGACAGCATGAAGACATTTATTTAATAGATAGTTTTAGCATTCATGTAATAATAACATGAAACTCATAAATTGATTATGTTGAAGAGGCTATAGGCCTATTCAATAGTCACAACATCTTTCCAACTACAATAGAATACAGGCTATATTATACTGAGAGTATACTTTTGTAGTATACAGACTTAATTATACTAATAGTATACTTTTATAGTATAGTCAAAAAATCTTTCCAATTTTTTACTTTCGAAGGTGATATTGTGTGTGGAAGGTATCCATAACGAATAATAAGACGAAATTGTCACAACCACATTTATTAATAATTTTTTATGTTTGATTGAGATTGATAATGGTATAACAACGGAAACTAGTTTCTCAAATTATTATTTTTTTTTAATGTAACAATTTTGTCTAATTATTCAGAAAGTAAATTGATTGAAAGTACGATTATTAATGGTATAACAACCGAAGCTAGTTTCTCAAATTAAAAAAAAGAGTAATAAATGTGGTTGTGACAATTTTGTATAATTATTCAGAAAGTAGATTGATTGAAAGTACTATTATTAATGTGAGGGAAGACGACAAAATGAAACACTGATAATTCCCTAATTATTATTACCTGCTAGCTCCTTTCTTAAATACGAGCCCTCCCTCACAGTAATTCCATCCCAGTATCACCCTGCATGGTAGACTCTCAAATGAAGGGAACGACAGATAAATCGAAATTGGAAATTTATCGCAGTAAAGCGATACGATACGATATGATGGTCGAATTCATTCGAGAATTGTGCAGGAAGGTACCGTAGTCTGCCTCCAGCTTACATAATAAACCAATTTACTGCCATCCCTTGGCATCGGAGGCGATTGCTTTCAAACTCAACTAATAATGGACGAATACCATTCAAACCCTCAGGCAAATATGTTGCTCAATCTGCCGATTTTATCATTCTACATGATAAACCAGAAGGGTCGAGCTCACCAGTAAAAAATTAATATTCGAATTGGTAATTTTATGGAAATGGAGTCCTACAAAACTCTGTCAAAGTGTAAATATAAAAATTTACTTGATAGTGAAAATTAAGGTTTTGCCATAAAACAAAGTGTAAAAAATATTATGTATATCACAAGTTAGTTTGAAGTGACTGACAATTGAATAAACTGACAAATATACATAAACAGAATTTATTAATTTCGAATTCCTTTAATTGCTATTACTTCATACTGAAGACTTCCGCAATGGCGGATATTGACAACAGCATTGAAAAGCAGATGGGAATCGATGAATGCTACTGTACAAAAATATCAGTCACCACCGGGAATCGAACCACGGACCTCTCAATTGCCGGTTGAGCGCCTTAACTACTAGACCATGGAGACCTTTCTGCACAGCAGCATTCATTTTCAACTTGGCCATATCGGCTCGTATAAAGTATAAAGTAATAGCAATTAGAGGAATTCGAAATTAATAAATTCTATTATGTATAGATTTTTGGAGAATATTTCAGAGAATATTTTTATTTATAACTTGATCTACCATCAACAATAAATGCGTTGTAAATAAAACTTATACTCTTTTCAATCTTGTCATCTTTCAAACTGTTCTTTCAAGTAGATTTTATGTGAAAAAATATTTAAAAGTGAAAACTAGTCATGTTTTATTTTCTAAAACAAGGTAATAATCTATTATCTATAGATTTTTGGCAGATCTATAGATATTTATTAGTAGGATGTTTACCAATGCTATGGAAGTCATAACGTGAACGATAATCGTCAATAGACACATTATTCTGAAGCTAATCAAATTATCTATAAGTTTTGTTTAGAACATTCAAACTATTTTTTCGTAATTTCTTCAAATTTTCTTGTGGTTTACTCTATTTAGAATTTTGTATTTATCTTATTTGTAGAATTTTGGTTGATGTTGTGGAACTCCATAATAAAAGAATAAAACACTGTCAAATGTTGTCAATTCCACTTCTTTTGTATTTATTACTTTTGTATTTATAAAGAAGTGGAATTGACAACATTTGACAGTGTTTTATTCTTTTGTATTTATGTTGAGGCAGTTTTGGGTATTTTACCTGTTGCGTACAAAGAATGTGTACATCAAATAAAAATAAATAACGCAAATATAAAAAGATACGATCTTAGTTTTTGTGTTGATTAGTTTTTGTGATTTCTTGTAACATTTTTCTGTATATACTCAAATGTTACTGCAAGACTAGGTTATTTACATCGAAAATGTAGATGACATGCTTGGTTAAAAATACTTTTATTTATCTATTGCGACAAAATTACAATGAATTTAAAGGAGCAACACACTCAAGTCCAAAACTGTTCACTTCACAAATTTTGCATATGTTAGTTACATTAGGATGAAATAAGAAACACGTCTATTAGTTTTCAATCTGTAAGCCTTCAATTGAAGTACTGCTCTTGCAATGATGAGTGATAAGCAAGTGGGGAGACTGGGTTTTTCGATTAAGCACTTTATATACTAATAGCCTTCATAACAGCCTTCAAAACTTCAGCATTCTAGCATTTAAGCATTTAAGTAAAGTACTCAGTGTTAGACAACTTTTTATTCAGGCAGCGCTCTCATACTTGAAGAAAAGACCAGAACAATTTAGATTTGTAGATCACATTCATCATACTAAATATTGTTATTCGCAGAATGAACACGGCATTTGGGCAAAGATCGTTTATTTACATAGCACCAAGAATGAGTTCATATCAATTAATTATTATATTTTTGTTTGCATTTATAATTTTCTTGTATTATTATGATAGTTTAATATATTATTATCATTGAGTAGCTAATTTGTATAACTCTAGGTAATTTTTATAAATTTTTCACATTTATTAATTTTGTTTAATTACATAATATGCACTAACATTTATCATTTAACATAACATTTTAACAACTAACTTCATTTTTGAAAAATATTTTAATTATATATTATATAGCACTAAAAAAAAAATATTATCCGACTCATATACCCCAACACATAGTTTTTTATAGTGGGGTTTCTAAAGGTGCATTACTGATATAAAATATTCTGTATTTATGAAGTTTAACTAAAAGGATTTTTGTAATTATTATGTTATTGATTGAATAAATTCTAATTTGTACCGACAAAAACATTCATTGGCTAAATACTATGGCAGTTAGTGAAACTTCGGTTTACAGTACTACAGTAGCCTACTATTGAGTTCGATTTCTAGTAATGTCCATCAATTACTTAAATGGAAACTGTTCGATGAATCAAAATAAAACGAGCAAAAAACTGAAAACACAGATAAAACACGTGTCGATTTACTCGTTAAATCAGGGGGAGTTTTTCCAGCGTGAATAATATAAAGGGGTTCCCTGAATTTCCCATGCAGGGTTGTCGACAAATATGATGTTAAACGTGATCTCAAAGAGTAGGCCTACATGCAAAAAAATAATCGATGTTGACTTTGATTGGAAGTTTATCGATGTAAAAATATTGGAGGGGGAATTTTTTCAACTCAGATCTAGATTGAATAGCAGAGATGAAATTTTGATCAACTTTGTGAATATTTCCGAGTAGAGCTTTAAGTTTCTTTCCAATCGCACGAATGGTCATTGCCCAATCAAAAGTCGACTCTGCTAGTAATAAGTGTGTTCTGCGAGCCTCGATGCTCCTGAATCGATATGCCTTCCTCTTTATTTTATAGACGAAAAGAACACGCGCCCGTGGGGGAAGTTTAGTAATTACACTTTTCTGCTGAACGTAAAGTTTTGCTGTACGCGTGTATAAAAAAGAGGGGCCCGTTTTCCGTTTAGCACCTAATAAAATATTTAGGATGGAAGTAAGGTCTGAAGTAGCGAAATAAGGGCCTTGTGAATTAGCAATGAGGGGAAGGAGGGTGGGGGGAGGGGGCACGATGGACCGAGAAGGGCTCTGGCATCTGTAGGGCTCGCCTTTGCTGATACTTCGCCGGGTTTGGTGTTCAATTGAAAAACTGCAAACGCTAAGTAAGCTTACTGCCCGTTAATTATCGGCCCTTCTCATGATTTCTGTCAAAGAGCGAGCAATACTCACTGACTCACACATTCCTCCTCACTCCCTCATCTATCTTACACTCCCTCACCCCTCACAACCACTTCCCTCTTTGACACATAGTGACGTCAATCCATGGGTTACCTTTAATTTACTCTACTTAAGCCACTCGCTCCATCCAACTCCCAATGATTAATTATTCCCTCACGTGAATCGTGAACGCCTTTTAATACATAATAATTACTTCCGAAAGGTACCTAAGTCAAGGGACTACGACAACGATTATTTCCTTTACCTAGCTTTCCTAGCTTTCAATTTCTCAACCCGGCACACACAAAGCAGTGAAGCATTACTCTCACAGTACTTGAACTCTCTGTAAACATAATTGCATGCAAAGTGAAAAGAATGATGAGGATGAGGGATTTATTTTCCAAGGAGAATCCCACTTTATTTTCCAAGCGAAATGTGACCTCCACTACAATTTATTTTGATTCAATGATGATGATTATGATAACGATGATGATGATTATGATGATGACGACGACGACGACGATGATGATGTTAAAGTCAATTAAACAAATGATAGATTTTTGCATTTTCTTGTTGTTCTTGCTATTAGAAAAACTCTGTTTCTGATTAATCAAAATTTCAGCACTCAGTTATCAAGTTATCAAGGATGTGGAGCTTTATATCTACTTATTTATTGTGATAAAAATACAATGGAGAAGAGAAATAAACTATATAGATGAAGGAAGGTAGTATGTTGTATATATAAACTGTTGATATTGCAACAGTATGACGTATATGAAACGTTTGAGAATGAGAAGTAATAATATTTGATAAATTCAACGTTTCTGGATACAATACAAATATCACATTTGAAAATCGAATTAACAAGATTAGTAATAAAAAGGCAGCTTGTGCTATTAGTGGACAAAACCTTAATGCACTTATAACTAATGAAAGAGTCCTGCAACCTGGGTGAAAAGAGAATCTGATAATCGACCATGCTTGGGTGAAAAATACTTGAATTTTTCTCATTGTTAAGAAAATTTTTCAATCGGTAAACTTTAACTCCCCAGTCTCCTGTTTCCCCTGTCTCTTCTCATAGAAAATGACACAACATTTTGTATTGAAAAATAATTATTCAATCATTCCCGGAACTTCCTTTATCGCTGAAATGACAGCAGTTTCCTACTGGCTAATTAAAACTGTTTAGTGTAGGCTGAAGTGAATGTAATATCTAAATCTATAGATATGTGTAATGCTTGTGTAATCAGAAACGGCTTGAAAAGGTTGATTGAATATCCCTTTGATGCAATTATCAACTGGAAATGACAGGGTATTGAAAATAAAAGGAATAATAATTCATGAGATATAATATTACCTATTCAATTATCTTATCAAGTCTTAGATCTTTTACCTTTTAAATATTTATTCTTCAAATCCTTCGAATTTAATATATTCTCTTATTACCTTATCTTATTAAATGATATTTTATACATCTCATGTTATGGGATAGAATATTATTTATTCATTTATTTATTGTGACAAATTTACAACGAATGTGAAGGTGCAACAGACCCAAATCCAAAACTGCCCCTTCACAAATTTTGAATATGATACATTGTCCAAAACATTGAGATTAACACAGACTAAAAATTTAAGATAGGCCTATGCTAAAAAACTTCTCTCGAAAAATAACAAAATTAATCTTCTCAACCACTTTAAATTTAAAAGTTTTTTTTTTGTTTTTGAAGATGAAGCCTACATAGATCTTAGACCTGTGCGTGGGTAATGAGTTGGATGAGGGTGATTGATGAGTTGGACCTACAGTTTTAGGTGGGTTCCGAACCACTGGGAAGTGATTTTACAGCAGAGAACAGTTTCTTTTTTGCTAGCCAATCTAATCGGTCACCGTTACAAACAGGTCCTACGAGAACGCAGCTTATCTCTATCTGATTGAACCTGCTACGGCTACCTCCTATCTACCTGCTACGGCTCGCGGCTATCACTTCCCTCCACTTGAAACGAAACAATAAAAACAGTTAAAAAAAGTTTATAATATAATATTTTCTATAAAAACTTTTGAGCCGAAAAAAAACTTGTTGCTATGGTAGAATGAGTATTATATAATACAAGCTGTACAATAAAATCCTTAATCTCTTTTCGTGTAGTTCCAAGTGGAAAAAGTGGTAGCTTCCCATTTATGTTTCTCAGATTTAATTATCTAGAGATGAAATCTAATCGTAGAGGAGCGAACTAAGAGATAAACTACCCATTTCCTCTTCTACTGAATCCCCGTTCATCACGGGGCTGATGTTAATTCAAATTTCAAATGAAATATGTGTATCGCATTCAGAGACGTTGAATTTATACTTTCAATAAAACTGTCACACGGTCGCTTATCTAGCCAGCGTCTGGTGAAAAACGTGTTTGTTTTAATTGAAAATAGACAACGAACGGACAGAACACGCCTGGCGAGGGATCATCACCCGCTACAGAGGTACTCTGGTATGCACAACGTGTCTGGCCGCGACTCGTACACCAACCAAAAACAAGCGACTAGTCATTCACGATATACAAAAACAAGCACAGACGATTCGCTAAACGCTTTCTCATGTAGCGTCAAGATAGCAAGCTTCTTGAGCGCGCGCGTCTTGAATACAAGCCGAAAAAACTGACGCTCAAGCGGCATTCTTACGCCTCATTAATTAATCTCGGGTACGCCGAGATCGGGTTAATTAACGCATCAGATTATTTTACCGTACAAGGCAGTTTCCGTAATCAAGATAAGCAGCGCGAACAAAACATCAGCCAGCGAGACACGATTTATCACTTGATAATAATGAGGATAACCAAAAGGGTTGCTGATTAACGATAGGCGGGGGGCTTGATTGGTATCTGGTATCTGTAATTAAAAATGAAAATCAAAACATTTTTATTTCAACTTTTTATTGTAAATTTAACGACTTGCAGTCAAGTTTCAATTTTGAATAAATAATATTTATGCTCACTCTTGGACAAACGTTTTCGAGTCATGGATGAAGATCGAGATCAGATGAAGTTACAAAAAAGTGCAAAAATCACATAAGCAGAGCAAAAATCCGCATTGTTTGAGTCAGTTGTCGACAAAACAGGGCAATTATATCCACTTGTCTAAAAAATATTTATCGTTGAAAATGAATCCTCGATGTCTACAAGAGACATTATTTGAAAATTACTATAGATCCAGTAGTAAGTGTGAAGCTTGAGATTATTGTTTAATGTTTAGTGGTCCAAAGAAATAATGAAAAGCTCTACTACTTATTAGGAGAAGAAGATACATACTTTTTATCCACACAATAATATTGGGCTGAAGATTTTGGAGTAAGGAATTGGCAATAATATTGTTGAAAATCAAAATCTTAGTTTAGGTCTGTTTCACTGAAAATTTCACCTTGAAGCACAACAATTCACTAATTAACAAAAATTAGTGTTTGATATTATAACCATAATAGAACCATCACCAATGATACTAATTTGTAAACGAATCATTCAATTCTTATTCAAGTAAGAATAAAGGTTTTTTCATAATTTTTATTTTAACCGCTATATTCTAATTTTACATTGCTTTTACAATTTCACCATCATTAATACCAATATAAATAAATTCTTGGATCTCTTCTTCCAGAACGATCTGCGTTGTTAATATGAACTTTTTCTTTTTATTGTAATTGACTGGAAGTCGTTAAATTTACAATAATAAGTCAATATAAATAACTTGTAAAAGAATTATAGTATGTATTGCTTCAGATCAATTAGTACAATATTAGTGGTTATTACAACATATGTATTATTCGATATGGATAACCTATTCATTTATTTTTTCATTTAACTAACATACAATCAATGTGAATACAACAGGCTCTTGCCCAAATCGGCTTTTCACAGAATTTGAAAATTAGAATCAACATTTTAGGTTAGGTCTGTTTCACAAAAAAATTCACCTTGAAGCATAATAATTCACTAATATTATAACCCTAATATTACCATCACGATTAAAATAGTCAGTAAAATAATCATTCAATTCATATTCAAGTGAGAATAAGGTTTTTTTCATAATTTTCATTTTAACTGCTGTATTCTAATTTTACATTGCTTTTACATGCTTTTCTCTTCCAATCATCACGCCTACATAAATGATTAGTTAAGATCTATTTTGAATTTCTAGAAAACAGAACCGAGTAAGATGTCACATTAAATTGTTCGTTTATCTAAATAGAAAAAACTTGCGTCGCGTCCAACAGTTGACCGCAGTAAATGTGTCTTAAATATTCTGCTCGTTTTTCTAGCCGTTTCGTAGACGTTAGAACGCGGAATCCAACAGGGAAAATAATTGAAGATGTCACTCGTAAAGATCAAGAGTCGTAGCTAGCGATTTCTGAAGAGGGCCAAACGTTTATACCTCATCGTCGCCTTGCTCGTATATCTTGCTCACTGTCGTCGACTTTCTCCCATTTATTTTTCTTTTCCATCAACCGTATCTTTTATTCTTGTATCTATTTTTGTACGACAACGAAAATTTCAGAAGTAGTGTTGATGTCTGAGCATGCTTATGCTTGTTTAGTTCAGGTTAAATACTGAGGTATAGTATTCTAGTTTGGTGTAGAACGTCATATGTCTCGTCTACACTGCTTCTCTTTCCTATTTGTCAGTTATTTAAATGACTGAAACAACTCGAATAACACATATCTTCTTGTTGACGACTGTTCCACTGACAGTTTTTGAAAGGAACAATTTTTCCCCACTTTACTCCTCATATTTCGTCAAATCTATTTCCACAACACTTCGGAGATGGCGATACCCCCTCCTCTAACTTCCCTGTTAGTTAACTTTTGAATTTAAATATAAATAATAGCTTTAAATATATATATTTTTTGTAATTTGAATACTTACAAAGTACTTACAGAGTAGGCTTAATGACTTAAAGTCATTTGATTGCGTCGTACTACAAAAAGTCGCCTGTAATGTGTGGCCTTTTCGTATTCATGTAATGGTTCCTCAGACATGGCTGGAACAATGAGGATGGCATGCTTGCCACTACTGTATGTGGCCTTCAAAGTTGATTGCATTGTAGTACAAAGAGCTCTGTCGATTCTTCATCAGGCTTGAAAACTGGCGTTTATTTTATTTATTTATTTCATTTATTTTTATTTTATTTACTTTTATTTTATTTTCATTTATTTTATTTTATTTACATTTCATTTATTTTATTTATTTATTTCATTTATTTATTTATTTAATACAATCTCTTTGGAGGCAACAGATTAACACCCCACTGCCTCCTTAACACTGCTTGAAAGAATACAACGTTCATGTAATTTATGAAATACTATGAAGATAGAAAAAGAAAAGCACCATTAAAAATAATAACCTACTTCAGAAAAAAAAGTGAAAATATAGTGCAATACAATAGTAAATACATAACAAACAGGAATATTAAGAATATAAAAAATAATAATTCAAGTCTTGGAAATGATGAAGTTTAGTTGGGTGGGGGGGGGGGAAGAGTAGGCGGGAGATTTCGATATTATTTACTTATATATTTTGTTTACAAAAGTCGCATAGAGAGCGACTAAAAGTCCCGCTACCGATTCTCACTACAAAAAGTCGTCTGTAATGTTCGGAACCCACCTAAAACAGTAGGTCCACCATGTTCCCCGTAACATGGCTCAAACGGCGAGGTGGAACTACCCGTAAGGGTCTCCCCACCATTAAAAGCCATACGCTTATTATTATTATTATGTAATGTTTCGCCGCGCTGATAAAACACCTAATGTGAAGGCGCACTAGCTCTTCTTGGAAACCATAACTTAAACTTCAGTAATCCTTTGATTTTGAGTATGCCTTGTGTTCACACTATCTATAATAATTCACGTCACCAAAATGGGTGGTTCTGAAAAATTGCGGTGTTGCCAGATATTGGACTATGCCAACAGCTGATGGTATAAAATTCACAAATTGGCAACACTGCTTCTACCGTGTTGCCTAGTCTACATGTTTGATGCTGGCAGTTATGTGGTTTGTCACCGCAGTCAGTTGTTTTTTTGCTGCACCAACATTTCTTTGAACCGCCTAATTACGTAGCGTTGAATAAAATATAGTCTATATCTCTTTAATAATATCATCCTTCAACTTTGTATTCATCTTTTTTCATCCAACCTTTTGATTCAACTTCTATTTCATTGTTATTTTATTTCAAACTGCACCACTTTTTTTTTATCATAGTTTCGAGAATCCTCCAGATACATAAGTCAACTTTTTGGCTAGTATTTTTCGGCTTGAAAGTTTCTATCAAAATTTGATATTATAGACTGACTATTACTGTTTTCAGGGTTTCATTTTGAGTGAACTTCCAAATCAATAGCCTTCAAGTGAAAAGGAATAATATTATTTTTCGAGGGATTTTGGTAAATCTAAATTTTCATCGTTAAAATTAATCTTAATGTTTTCAAATTCAATATTCTTAACTTAATATTCAAAATATTATACTTCATTTCAAACTTAATATTCAAAATTTGTGTAACAGTTTTGGACTTGGGTCTGCTGCGCCTTCACATTCATTGTATTTTGTCACAATAAATAAAGAAACTTGACAATTGATTTCCCGACAACCCTAGTTTGAGAAATCACAAGATAGCTATTCCAACTTAACTTGAAAAAATGGCCTGCTGCCAAAACCTGTGAACCGAACTGTAATAAAAGCGCGCTCTCCGCGTTCAGCACGATTTGGAAAGCCGACATCGCGCGCCCTAATTAACAAAGATTTAAACCTTTGTAATGGACCTTCAGACAAGCAGCCAGCTGTTCGCAGTTTGGGAACGGAAATACTCACTTAGTGTCTCGGCCGGTTTAATGAGTTTATTTCTGTAAAAATAACCGGACTGGCGCTTGGTGAGAAGTGCGGCGGGAATGAGTTGGAAACGACCATGGCTCATATCTTCTGTTTCCGGAGTCCATTCGTTACTGGCTGTGCATTGGGGTAATGATCCCCATAAGTGTTGTTGCCGATACACAGATGAGAATGATAGTTAAATGAATATATGGATTTTCAGAGACACCTACGCTGCTTAACAATTCTTTTCAAGGTTTTTTTTATTGCTGATGATGCCCACATGAGTCAAAGACTTGTGCGTTGGTAATGAGGTGAATGATTACACATAAATCTCTGACGGTGGAGCGGGATTCGAACCCACGACCGTTTAATAAACGACAGCAGGTTGAAGTTGTCATCGATTTGGAAAAGGTACAAGTAATTGATATAATATTGGAGATTACCTGTGTCCACAATCTTCGCCATAACTTTTTTATTAATATTATTGTTCTGGAAAGAATTAGTAATTGTACTTCAAATTGAAATTCCTGGTTAAACTTGGATATAACCTAAAATTTGTATTTATTAGTTGAAGAATTTGTGGCTTTTTTTTTAGGCTGTGCCTGTTGTATCATTACTTGATAGTGTTTTTTTAAATAATTTAATAAATAAAAAATAATATAGGTAAAAAGGTGGAGTGGAATTTTTTTGGAGGATGAAGCCCACATAGGTCTGAGACCTGTGCGTGGGTGATGAGTTGGATGATGGTGATTGATGAGTTGGACCTACAGTTTTAGGTGGGTTCCGAACCACCGGGAAGTGATTTTACAGCAGAGAACGTGTATTTTTTGCTGGCTAATCTAATCGGTCACCGTTACAAACAGGATCTCCTAAAGATCTTCTCACTTATAGAAGACTACTATATTTTATCTGGAGACCCGAGATAGAGATAAAGATAAGATCTTATATAAGGACCAACTTATCTATTTTTTTGTGATTTTTAGTGTAACTACATTTACTTGTGACTTAGTACACTATTCTATTACATTGTGGATGAAGCGGTATGTGTCTTCTTCTCGTAATAAATAGTGGAGTTTTTCATTATTTCCTGAAACCAGTGAACTTTATACATTAATCTAACGATAATATTAATCATTGTGGTAATCTCACATTGTTGTTCGTGGTTATGTGAATAAGGACTTCAAATTTACAAGTCTGATGACTCTTGATTCTGATTTTTTTTATCTTTATTTTTCTTGGTGATGATAAATAATAAAACTATTGGTCATTGTGGTAATCTCACATTATTGTTAGTGGTAATATGAATAAGGACTTCAAATTAACACGTCAGATTACTCTTGATTTTTATGACCGATTCTTCTCTTGGTGATGACGATCAATAATAAAAGTGAAATATGGAGCTGGAGCATAGAAACCAGGAACGATTCATCTCCTGAGCATTTCAGACGGCCCTGATGGCGCAGTTGGTTTGAGCGCTTGTCTATGATATGCGACGACCCAGAAGATACAAGTCTGAAGAAAAAAGTCTAGAAATGCCGGTCTCAACATAGCAGAAATTCTAGAACGTTCTTGAAAACACCCACTCAAGGAGAAACCCAAATGGTTATAAGATGAGATTCTTATACTGGGAAGTATGCAGTAAGAGATACTGGGTGCGAATCATTTCCAATACTTCTGGAGCTATTCACATTATTTTAAGGACGATAGTTGTAAATACGTGAGTGCTGACTCCAACCACCGTACAAACTGATGACTGCCATCCTAGAAATCTATCTATTTCCCAGATAGGAGTGGCAGTGAGTGGAATCAAATTCTATTCATTGGATGATGAAATTTATTTCACATTGGATTCCTCAACATACTTGTAATCAAAATAAATTCGCTTAAATTCCTCCGCCATACTTGTAATAAATTTACATTTGCTTGAATACCTCGAGATACTGAAATCTAAGTACATTTGCTAAGTTCCTTAACTTGAGCTTTCCGTACTAGTTGCCTAGTGGCGTTGCATTTCTTGATGGCAAACGAAGAAATCCCAGATATTCCAAGTGTTTGAAGGAGAATTGCAGCGGGGACTTGTTGCTGGAAAGCGTTTGACAAGTTGAAGGCTCAGCGGCATTGTTCTGGTCGATTTACCGATAGTCGATAGTCGAAGATCTTCTCCCAGTCGCAGTGTCCACACCTTACCGCCTTTTTATTGCCTCATTAATAGTTTTCGCAAACCATAAACGGCTACCGTAGTGGATGGTGGGTTGTCTGAGAGCTGTCCGCTAATGTCCGACATGTCTGCGGCGGACCATGTCCTCTGTCACCATCTGCTGTGAAAACTGCCCACATCTTCCCGTTCTCCTATCACGGCTCGCGTCACATCTTGCGCTATCTGGTCGTATCGTGTCATCTATACGAGCGTGTTGGATGCCGGTAACAATCGACTGCAACCTTCCGGTGTCTTCCTATCCACTCGTCGTTCCTATTTCCCCCGCTAATAACGTGTATTTTTCTCGTACGCAATATAATACTGTCCCTATTCATAGTCGTGCCAGGCAAGACCTACTATTTATATATACCTCTCCACAACATAAACAAACATCCTCACTGCTACCTGTTCCCGTCCAAACAACTCCTCTGCGTACTAGCCTTAATAATTACCGATACACCAAACTGTTTTATCGGTTTCAATTTCTTGGCCTATCGAAATGCACCTAACAAGCAAAGAAACTCAACTAAAATAGTGTATTTTAAAACGTTGCATCTGACGGCTAACACAGAACCTGAGCGAAATCTGTGTTAATTAACATATCGACTGACTAGATTAGGTTGTGAAGACGATATGTTTGTGAAAAGGAGTGCAAAAGTTTTGAAACAGATTATTTGTTTGCAAACAAATCATTGTTCATACATATCACAGGCTGTAACAAGAATTATTTTTGGAAAATTACTTCATGATAGTGAATACAGTTATGTAGATTTCCTTATAAATTTGATAAAAAATATTTTTGTATTTTTATGTACCGTATTGAATTAACTCGTCTTCTAATCACAGGTTATCCTAGGTGTTGAGTCCAAAGTAATTATTATTGAAAAACTATTTTGCACCTTTTGTATAATTGTAGAATTGTTTTTTATTTTGTATAAATTTATAGCTTTATTGCACATTGTGAACACTGTGTTCATAAGTATCTGTCTGTACATTTATGATGTTTTTATAATTTTTGGAATGTTATCATTATTGTCCATTTTCCGAAACATTCTAAAGTAATTAATTATAGTAAGTAAATTATTTTGCACCTTTTGTATATGTGTAACTTTATTCTACATTGTGAACAATACATTGTTCATAAGTATCTGTCTATACATTTGTTTTTATATTTTTGGAATGTTATCAAAATTGTCTATTTATTTTCCATAACGTTTATTCATTTTCAAGTAGGCGATCATTGTCTAAAAAAGTTAATTAAATCTGCATTGTTGATGATATGATAGAATCCAAAAAAAATCAAGTTAATTCATTCCGTTTTCTATGATGAAGTATCCATTAGATTATCTCTGATGGGAACATGTGAAAGTTTTCCAACCACTGTATTCAATCCAGCAGACTCATAATTGATTATTTCTTCATACACTAGCTAGGATTAACGATTTTCACAGCTCCAGCTCTACACAACAACGAGAACTCTATCTCTTTTTATCAATTGAATAGTTAGTTCTTCAGTAGGATACCTAGAACTGAGCTGGGGATGTTTCAGACTGCATGTTTTTCAGACACAGCGTTGGCCGCGAAGGTTCCTAATTAAATAATTCCACCTCTGGCAAGTTTATCTGCAAACGTGCTAGTCTACAACCAAATAAAAAGCAGCTCTTTATACTTGGAACAATAGTTTTTCGATGATGGTTCTCAGTGTTTGGGAAAAACTTCCCTCATAAAACAAATAGCTTTGCAAATAACACGATCTGCCAGCATAAAGCGTTTATCTGTCAACGCTTCCAACAACAAACGCTGCTAAACATTATTCACGTTCACAATCGTTGCTGCTCCACATTTTTCCGCCAGCAATAGCATTCCTGATGAGTGTGACATTTATGTAAATGTTAACAAAGGAACAAATTCTGCCTGCGGATGAGAGCTACTGCGCTTGATTATTTCCATCTAGTATTATCTTAAAATATGAATACAAGTTATTGGACGAGAATTATTTCTATATATTTTTTTGGGATACGTTGATTCATAGCAACGAGATAGTATTTTTCGGCTTAAAAGTTTCTATCAAAATTTAATATAATAAACTATTTTTAACTGTTTTATAGCGTTTTGTTTCGAACGAACTTTTAAATTAATAGTTAATTATGAAAAATAATCATTTTGTTATTTTTCGAGTGAAGTTTTTTAGCAAAACTAAATTTTTAGTTTGTGTTAACCTCAATGTTTTGGACAATGTAACATATTAAAAATTTGTGAAAAGAGCAGTTTTGGACTGTAGCTCCTTCGCATTCATTGTAATTTTGTCACAATACATAAATCAGTGGAATTGGGCGTTGGGCTTCAGAAATGGCGTTTCAATATTACTTTTACAATCAAGATGTTAATGGAGAGTTGTGAGTTTTGACAAGAAATTAAGAATCAAATGAGCAAATAAAGTTGAACATAATTGAAAATAGTAAAACACAATTGAACACAAAATAGAACTAATAAAAATAATAGAAATGTATTCGATATTTCATAAACTGGTCATCTCATACTGGCTGCATATGCCACATATTATTAATTTTCACAACAGTATTATTATGCACCACTATTGAATTACTATGATCGTAATCACCATACTTTATAATCTTCTCATGTAGCAGGTCCAGTATGACTACTCTTCTTTTATTACATTCCATACAGATGTAAAGAAAACACTATAATTCTAATTATTGGAGATATGGACAGATTTGAAAATGTTGTATGACCGCTGGAAATATTTATAAATTTATAGCATCGCAAGGCATTATCCAAGTTTTTGAACTCTGACCAGGATGACCTGTGACTGTGACGACTCAGGTTGTGCGTTAGTAGTATTCTACTTTTATGAAGCAAAATAGAAGTATACGTTCAGGTTCAATACAGGTGATCTTTCAAGCACAGTAGGTGTAATAAATCTATGAGAAGTTACAATAATTCACAAGAAAAATGAAACTTTTATTGCATAGCCTATTTCAAGTACAGTAGCTGAAATAATTCTATCAGTAGTTACAATAATTCACAAGACAAATGAAACTCTTAAAGAATAGCTTATTACCCTAATGGGCCTATTAGCCTAATCTAAAAAAGTAGGTACAGTAATATACTACTTAATTATTATAATACAAATTTTTTGGTGTTGACCACATAGGCCTGAGACCTGTGCGTGGGTGATAAGTTGGATGATGGTGATTGATGAGCTTGACCTACAGTTTTAGGTGGGTTCCGAACCACCGGGAAGTGATTTTACAGCAGAGAACTGTCTTTTTTGTTGGCCAATATAATTGGTCACCCTTACAGAGAGCGCCCAGAAGAACGCAGCTTATCTCTGATTGAACAGATACCTGCTACTGATACCTGATTTTATAGCAGAGAACAGTGTCTTTTTTGCTGGCCAATGTAATCGGTCACCTTTACAAGAGCGCCCAGGAGAACGCAGCTTATCTCTGATTGAACAGATACCTGCTACGGCACTCGGCTATGCACTTTTGACAGACGACCTTGAGCCATTGCCATATGAAATTTATTATTATTTATGTATGCAATGTTGAAATGTTGTACAAATTCAATAAAGACTTTTCACCTTTTTAATACAAATATTTCTTCACTATTTACTATTTATAATTGAAACCTTGACACTTGAACTTTATTAAAAATTGAGAATAATGTTGAAACGTACAAATTCAATACAGACTTTTCACCTTTTTAATATTAATATTTCTTTACTATTTATAATTGAAACCTTGACACTTGAACTTTATTAAAAATTGAGAATAATTTTACTTTCCAGGAAGCAGAAAGTACTCCACATCATTCATCAGCATAAACCCTTCACATCACTTTATATCAGCGTGAACCACATGTTTTGAAAGCACTTGGGCTTTTTATTATCTCTTTTATGGTTAGAGGGTGGAATTACACTTCAACCCCTCACAAAATATCCATATAAAAACCTTAATTTACTGGTTGAAGTTTATAAGCTCGAATTCATTGGATATCAAGTTCGACTTTGATTGCAGAATACCGTAATGCTTTCCAAACGATACAACCATCAATCATGACAGAGAACGGATGATGGATGAAACGCATGCGTCTTGCTCTCAACTGGGGCGTGGATATTTGTTGTGAGCCTCTCTAAATTTACTGTATAGTTGGAGACGAAAAAAGGAATGCTGGTACTTGTCTGGGAGGGACAGAGAGAGGTTACATCGGGGAATAGTGATGGAGTGACTAATCGTCCGGTAGCCTATAACCGATTTACGTTCCAGTTCACTTACTCCGTATCATCTGTTCTTTTTCCCTCTTTGTTTCTCTTTGCTTCCTCTTCGGTTCCACTTCGTGAATGCCGAGGGAGTCGCTGACAAAGCGAAGAACAGAATGAAATGGCGGGTGCCAAACTGAAAATCGCCTTTTCTCGATGCTAGAACCAGCGTTCACAATATGAGCCCAGCCAATCACGCCGCTACTGAGAGCAATAGCTGCTCGAAACGTTTCAGCTCAAGAGCCGTCATTATTTACACTTTCCTCTTTGCAGAACCAAAATGATTGTCTGTGTAGTGACAGTCACTGGCAACTGTCTCACATAATGTATTTTCACGTTCTGGATGATATCCACCATATTCTACATTTTAACCACGTTGAATAATTGTGAGGACTGTAGTGTGAATGACCAAGACAAAATATTTGATGAACCTTCTAACATCAAAACTGACGCTGTATTTCTATTTAAGTCTTGATTTTACTTACTTAAACTCAAGGAAGACATTTATATTCTGAGGAAAAGCTTCATCAGCCTCTTCCATAATGTATTTTTAAATTCTGAATGGAATCCATATTCTAGATTTCAACCACGTTGAATAATTGTGAGGATTGTAGTACGAACGACCAAGACAAAATATTTGATGAACATTCTAACATCAAAACTGACACTGTATTTCTATTTAAGTCATGATTTTACTTACTTAAACTCAAGGAAGACATTTCTATTCTGAGGAATAGCTTCATCAGCCAATCGCGCATTTTCACGTTCTGGATGGAATCCATATTATAGATTTGAAACACGTTGAATATAAAAGTGAAGATTGGAGTATGTATGAACGACCTTGAAAGATTGAATAAATTATGTTTCGCTCAACCAACAATCAATTTTTTTCTAATTAAACTCGCGTTTACCTGTAAAATAAGGTAGGTACACCATAAGAGACTATACAAACTTGTATTAGATTTTGCAAAAAGTACGAATATTATTATAACAAGCCTTTGGCTTTAAGAAAAAGGTTTATTATGAAAACATTGACTAATAATAAAAAACTTATTAAAAAATCACTGCGGAGATTTTAAACCCAAACTTCTCATTTCATAATCTTTCTCTAATCAGAAACTCTATTACTCATAATCACAAAAGGACTTTTAAGTGAAAAGTTTTTCAAGATTCGAAGCTTTTCCAATAGTGATACCACTCAAGAAGGCGGTAAAGGCCCCTTGATTTATTACAATATTGTCTTGATAAACGAAATTAATTTTCAGCTTACAATAGATGGTTCAATACTAAATCAATACTCTCACTTCCTGGAGATTGACATGAGTATAATTGGATAGGGTCAAATTGCGCATGTGGTAAAGAAATTACTAAGCGGATTATTTATGGGACCCTGCCCTAACCTAACCTAACCTCGACACCTAATTAGGGTGGTTCTTGAATTTTGAGAACGACCGTGCGTAGTTCGACCGCACCCATATAATTAAAATGAGCGTGATAATAATTTTGAAAACAAAAATAAGATTCACTCTGTAAAAAATATACATGAAATGATAATTTGAAAAACAAAATACTTTTTTGAATGAATTATACCAGCTCATGACTCGCATCATATCAATTTTAAATCAATATCTCAATTATGAGATCTACCAGACTGGAATAATTATTCAATTGAGATTATTAGTAGGGCTTTGCCTTCTCAAAACCAATATCACACTTCAATATTACTAAAATCCGGACAATTTGAGGAAAACTATTAATTCTGATAGTAGGGAGGTCCTGTCCCATACACTTCCAAATCGTAGCTGATGTTTATGGCAATGGCTATTTGATGTGTCTAGTTGTGGTGTGAGAGAGGGGATTTAGGGGAAATGGTCATTCCATGCTGACAGGGTAAGAGGCTGGGCTGGCTTCGAGATAACATGACATTTCTGTGAGTGACAGACATCCAGTCGGTTGCTACAACTGCAAACCCTCACCCACCCACACCACCCAACACCCCTTTTCATCATTCACCCCGCCCCCCATCATTACCTTCCTTCACCCCTTTTCATCATTCACCCACTCCTTCCATCTCACCGGAAGGGCTGACCAGGCCACCCTCCACCCTTCAACCCTCTCGCTGCAGTTCCGGGAGTAAAAACTCTGCGGACAGAATATTCGGGCTTATTGAAAGGACACGCTTGATGACGTCCAACCGCTGACCGGCCTATTAATTATTGCGTATGATTACGCTATTCCTCTCCATCCAATTTCCAGAGTGGCACGTGCTACCCTGAAAAGAGGTGAGGATGATAAAAACGGATGGAAGGTTGAAGTGCAGGGGAGTAACTAATGAGAAAACGGAGAGAAGGTTGAAAGCCGGATGGATTAAAGTGGACAAGAGCCTTTGCGGGTGGGTACGTACTGTATTAAATCGCGCTAATAACTCATTCTAAATTTGATGTTATTGCAGGATGCAAAATCGCTCATCAGATTGCTTGTTAGCATGCAATAGGTGGGGGATCCCCTCATGAACGAAATATTTCCTATCCAACTAGGTAGCTCACGGTAGATTCTTTTTTATCTTGTGTAATAACGTAATAAATAGTGTATCCTTATTTCCATAATAAAAATAAACGTTTTTACATAGTTTGAGAATATGTAAGAGTGTGTTATAGTGTGAGGAGTACTCATAAATTGAGAGAAAAAAATATATTAACGGAACAGCCATACTTTATAGGTACTATACTATACTATATAACTAGGTAGCAGCTCATGGTAGATTCTTTTTTATCTTGTGTAATAACGTAATAACTAGTGTATCCTTATTTCCATAAAAAATAAATAATAAAAAACGTTTTTACATAGTTTGAGACTATGTAAGAGTGTGTTATAGTGTGAGGAGTACTCACAAATTGAGAAAAAAATATATTAACGGAACAGCCATACTTTATAAGTAGGGGTTAGATTTTTTGTATGTGTTTTGTATTTTATAAATAAATAAGTGGGTATATAGGTTATCGAGTATCTATGAATATGAGTATCAAAGTATGAATAAATGATATCAAATATCTACGAATCGTCTGATAACAACAAGAGTCTATTCTAACTTTAAAATAATGGGGGTGATAAGATAAACTTACAATTTAAAGATGCTAGAATTGGAGCAGAACATACTTTATCAAGTGTAGGTGTTTAAGTATAATATGTACGATCTAGTATTAGTATTAGTATTAGATCTAGTACGATCTAGTATAATCTAGTACTTTCAATAGTAGTTCCGTCGTTTCGGAAGTTTCAACTATAAAGTTTCAAGCAAACTTTTAAATTAATAGTGGTCAAGTGAGAAGATTCATTTTATTATTCTTCGAGTGAAGGTTTTCAGCATATCCTAAATTTTTAGTCTGTGTTAACCTCAATGTTTTGGACAATGTAGCATACTCAAAGTGTGTGAAGGGAGCAGTTTTGGACCTGAGTCTGTTGCACCTTCACACTCGTTGTAAATTTGTCACAATAAATAAATAAATAAATAAATAGTTTTAAATAGTACACAGGGGTACAGTCTTACACGAATGAATGTTGAATAATAATTATATTTATTGGTGAGAAAATAGCCAGCTGTAATTGCAACAAATGAAAATGAGGGGTTAGATAGGCTTCAAGTTTTACATATCAGGGCATGGTGAGTAAATATTGTTAATGTAATAAATTAAAGTAGTGCTCAGTGGAAGTGTTCATTGAATTTATTAGTTGAAATGTGAAATATGTAATTAAATTTGTACAAAAAGAATCTAATGAGGTTCCTCTGGTAATAACTTCGAATTTAATAATTCAGGCCAGAAAAAAACTGATTGTTAGTCCTAGTGCTAGTGACAGTTATATTTAATTTGAAAAATGTAATAAATAATAATAATAAATGATAAATTATAACTCCAACTTTTAAATGCAAGCATCAGATGGATAACACGATAAGGTGAACTACAGATGATAAAATTTTAGTCCAAAAGAACTAATTTTTAGAATTTGACACAAAATGTATCAAATTTTGACCTGAATAGATCAAAGTATGTAATAGGAGCTGGAATAGTTCATATATTATTATATTTCTTCAGGATTGAAATTTATCCAAAGCATATTCTGTACGTATGAGTCAGTCTGTAATGATTTTTGTATAGTGATATTTCCCATCCCAGTTTGATTATTGATTATTTTGAGGATGAAGCCCACATAGGTCTGAGACCTGTGCGTGGGTAATGAGATGAACGATGGTGATTTATGAGTTGGACCTACAGTTTTAGGTGGGTTGCGAACCACCGGGAAGTGATTTTACAGCAGAGAACAGTGTCTTTTTTGCTGGCCAATCTAATCGGTCACCGTTACAAACAGGTCCTACGAGAAGGTCCTGACATCCATAACTTACACAAAACTTAATCAGACATTCACAACCAGAAACACTGTTACTAAAACAATTTCTACTATGAACAATAGAAAAATCATTCCTTACTTACAACTTGAAACTCAATTTTCAGTAATTAATTCTTCAAGTTTACCTGAAACAAAGTCAAAAGTAAACAATTATTTTATTGGAAACTTACAAATAAACTCATGGTAGTATGCAACAAATTAAACAAACATTTTCATATTGAGCTAGATTCACTCAGTATTTAAGATTTTCGAAGAGTTTGAACTTGGCCGATACAATCCGTAGAAAAAAATCGTCATCAAACTTCTTTCCAATATTCAAACATTCAAGCACGAGGTTCATCAGAAATCTATCTACATTAGGTGAGCCTTTTAAAGAACATTCTAGTGTTTAAATGCTTTCTAATCACGTATTCTAAAAGCCTGAAACGTATAAGATCTAATCGATGCCGGAGTCTGTCCACTGTCCACTGTGAATACTAATGCACAACTTGATACCCGGTTGAATTTAGCTTGTTTTTTACACCCACAATCCATCGGATGTCTGGAGGAAATCGAGTTTCGGAAAAAACTATGCGAAACTGCCTGACTGAACTTTCTATTTCTTTCTAGAAGAATCATGACCATCCACCTCTCTCTGTCATTGTGTTTCATGAATATTATTCATATTGTTAAAATTCTAAATGATGTTCATTTGATGGGTTGGGTGTAAGAGAGGACCAGGAGTCCTAACTTTGCCCTTAATAAAAGCAATCAGTCTATCATTTATTACAGTACATTGGAAGAATTCAATATCATCTGTTCAAATGGATTAACATGTTCTAACATGGCTAAATGGCGAGGTGAAACTACCCGTAAGAATCTCCCCACCATCGAAAGCCCCATTCATTTATTAAGTGGGACGCTTTTAATTTATTCATTTATTTATTAAATTATAGACTGAATAACAATGCATTTGAAGATACAACAAAACTCAAAACACTTTGAAATCTTCACAGATATTGTCTAAAACATTATGGTTAATTTACAAAAAAAATTGATTCATTAAAAACTTCACTCCAAAAATAGAATGTTTTTCTCGTTTGAAAGCTATTAATTTCAAACAATAATAATAATAATAATAATAATAATAATAATAATAATAATAATAATAATAATAATAATAAAAATAATAATAATAATAATAATAATAATAAATAATAATAATAAATAATAAATAATAATAATAATAATAATAAAAAGAATAATAATAATAATAATATAAAAATAATACTAATAATAATTGACATAATATCAATTTGAACTATTGTACTGAACCTCAATATGCAGTAAGATGATCTACGATAGTATAAAAAGTAAATTTAGCCTTCTCGGAAATGATTATACCAATCTCATTACAAAATTGTTAATTTGTAATGGTTATTTGAATACAGTAATTATTAAAAGTAAACTTCACTAGTGAATTTGACATTTCAATGATTATTCCTGTTCAAATATCAAGTGAAAAAGTAAATACATGTGATTGCTACATCAAATGGTTGTTTGTGGAATTTCTATGGGGAAACCCCCTCAGGAGGGTCATTTTATTCCCAATTCAATGTTTGGGGCTGAGCTGGCGTGGAAAAATCCGGTAGTTGAAGTAGTTATTAGTTATTATTAGAGTAGTTTAGTAAATCATTTTAGTTTCTAAGTCAATTAGTTGCAACAATATAAATCTGTGAAATGGATTCTATTAGTGAAAATTAGACGCTGATTGTCTCCACTCATGTGATTAGTGATAAAATACGTATGAACCAGGCTGCATGCTGCATACTTGAAAAAGTATCCCGGAACGCGCCCCTCGAATATATTACGCATGGTTTGCAGCACAACGTAGCAATAGTGTGCTCAGATAAGGCTAGCAAGGGGTGTGGGGTAGCAGAGAAGAAAAATCGAAAGCTATAGGGGGTTGCTTTCAAAGATATTAAGGGCTTATTGCAATTTTACTCCGCCAAAAATTGGCGGAGTCTTGTTGAAAAAAGTCGCTCCCTTAAGGCAAGATGATGTGACGTGATGAGGGGAGGATTCATATGAGACAGGGTAGTCTGCATGAGGGAACAGATGTGTGCGAGTCCTGCTAGTGTGACATACACGCACACACGCGCACACACGGTGACTGTACTCGCGACCGAAAGTTATAACAATATCACAGCGCTGTCGTGCATTTATCATGGGACCAAGGCGGCCATCACGTCATTTCACACCCTGTCAACTCCCCCGATTGCATTTTTATACGATTTTCACTGACAAAAGAGCTGATTACGCCCACTCTCGGCTAGGAGCTGAGCAGAGGACGAGTGACAGCGCTGATTCCTCCGAAGATCGCGGCGCAGTTTTCGCACTCACTCTTCGCGTCATCAAATATGAAAATCCCTAACGCAAACAGAAAGAAACTGTCTCTCAACAAACCGGAATAGGGTGGCAGTGCACGCAATCATGCGCGTGTGATAGTGAGTGAGCTGAGGACAGGCAGCTCATTGTCTTTCGATTGATTGACACGTCAACCCAGTTACATAACTATAACCATGCCCTTGCCACAACACAGGAATATAAATCAAAACAAACCATAATAATTTTATTAATATATTAGAGAAAACAAAAATTGAGATTTAACAATGGAAGATGAATAATAACTACTGAATTATACTGAATCTGGGCTTCCAAGAGACAGTACGTAGTAAATTCAAATGTTTGAGAATAATGACAATCTATGGTGTATATATATTGGAATGCATAATGGTGATTAGGAGCAAGAATGAAAACTATTTGCAGCACTCCTACAATACTCGATCCAGAAAAACCTATACACTTCGACAACAGAGAACGAAATTCTTCACAAAGAGACCATCTTACATGGGAGGAAATTCTTCAATAGCCTACCACTGAGCATCAAGGATAAGGAAGGAAAGGTTTTTAAGAGAGAACTAAAAAGATACCTGATAGAGATGAGCCCCTACTCGATTGATGAGTTTTATGCTTGGCACAAAAACGGCATTTGATAAACTACTATGAATAACATACTTTTGACAATATTTTTTCAATTTAGACTGTAAAGGCAAAGTTGTCTATTTTCATAGTATTAGGTCTAATCATGTTTTATAAGATAAACTATCTGACAAATTCATATTGTAATTTGCAATAATGAATAAAGAATTTGATTGATAGATTGTGCAAGACTAAGCTCCGTGTCCTGACGGCTGAAGAGGAGAGACGAAGAATACTATACTATACAGAGACTAAGCTCCGTGTCCTGACGGCTGAAGAGGAGAGACGAAGAATACTATACTATACAGAGACAAACAGAGAGAAACAATTGCATTGCTTTTACGACATAGTGACGTAGTGCATTCCTCCGAGGGACACGGAGCTCAGTCTCGCACTGTAAGTATTCTCCAGTTAAGTATCATTTTAATGGTGGTCAAAAGAATGGACGAATCTTTTTCCAAACTTCGCCTTTTCATGTAAATGCATCATTCAGATTTTCATAACCATAGTTAATATCATTGAGATCATACAAATGAGATCATTGTACGTAATATCTAGCACTATAAAAAAAACAGGTCAAATTGAGAACCTCTTTCTGTTTTGGAAATCGGTAAAAAATTAGCATTATCTGAGTTAACTATTGCATCTATGTGATGATAATTTTGTTTTCAACCATTCATATGCATAATTTGTAAATTTATTTATTTTATTTATTTACAAGTTGATGATTTCCACTGGGTCTGATGAGACCCGTAGTGGTACAAAACAAATTAAATAATACAATACTAGTCTACAGAATATATAAATGTAAGAGTTACTATGTAATTGATATATCAATATTAGAGAATAAAAAAAAGAAAGAAAAAAATAATAATCTAGAGAAGAAGAACCATGCAATTAATGAATGAGGTATAGGTAATTCATTATCCTTATGATTAACCTTATTGTAGAAGAGACAGAAATGAAATAAAATAAAAATATGAAGAAGAAATATGAATAAAGAAAGATAAACTAATCTATTAGTGGTGATTGGTCATGCGGTGAGCGTGGTGTTCAAGTGATCGTGATGTTCAGTCACGACCGCTCAAGACTGCGCTTGGATGGATGACCGTGCTTCAATGACTTGATGTTACAAGCTTAATTATCACTTACCCGGTGGTTCGGAACCCACCTAAAATAGTAGGTCCACCATGTTCCCCGTAACATGGCACAAACGGCGAGGTGGAACTACCCGTAAGGGTCTCCCCACCATTAAAATCCATACGCTTATTATTATTAACTAATCTATTCTTCTCCCCAAATAAGCTACAGAGAGGAAAGAGTCACCTACGTTAGGGATTTGATTGGATAAGAAGTCATGAAGATATATTGAAAACTTGGAAATGCATATGGGAGAGGAGAGAGTCAAAGAGCGACAGTTCAAGTGGTTTGGACACGTGGTAAGAATGCAGGAAGGCTGAAATTTAGTCAAGGGGAATGACAATGAGGAAGTAGATCAAGAATGGAGAAAAAGTGAAAAACAGTATTGGGGTAAGACAAGGAAGGACAAAGGTGAGAAGAGATAGAAGATACACATAAATTAATGTTGAGCGATAAAGAGGCGAGGGAAAATCAACCTGAAAATCTTCCCATCATGCCTGTCATTCATATACAAGCATTTCTCTTAGACAGCAAAACAAAACTTCTGCTCCTGAAATTAGTCATGCTACAAATATAGCTTAACTGTAATAGTAACAGTTGTTTTGTGAATGTTCACAAGCTTAAGGTTTTAATTCTTTCTTTCTAAAATATATCTTTATTGATCATCTATTAATATTACCGCATTGAAATAAAGCTTGGAATTAAACTTGTATCCCTATTGGTTTCTGATCAATAATTGAGTATTCTCGCCTATTTCAAAGTGAAACTTTCACTAAAAGTTACAATTATGCATTAAACGATCTCAGTAATATATTATTATTCAAGTTTTCTCCAAACACAGATTGAAAGCATTGATTATAGCAGCTCAAGATTGCATCAGGTTACAAACCTGAAAACCTTTTCTGTTTGAAGCTTCTATAAGTACTTCATGTTTTCCTACGTGATGACCTAAAGAATGTACCTATTTGAGAGGCTAGCTTCAAACGAGCAATGTCTTTAGTCGATAAAACAAAAAGATGAAAGAAGGCAAACACTATATAAATCAGAGGAAAAAGCGACTTTATTCTGTTTTGACGACATCGAATAATCAAATGATTGATGTGCTCCTCAGAATATTCATCAATCAATCCCCTGTTGAAGCCGATTTATTGCTGGGGAAATAACGAGCCTCACTCATATTTTGCAAGCAGAAGGGGAGAATTTACAAAAAGATCTGTTTTTATTGAGCAGCCGAGGATAACCATGCGCACCCACACGGCATACCATTTGTATGTTTGGGGAGTTGCTTACCAATCACTTTATCATCACGCATGGATGGACGCATTCTTGTGAATGGTTTTCAGCAGAAATAGAAGGAATTGCAGTTTGTTTATTCCAATGGCTATTCAGGCCACAAGTATTTCTGTCTGAATAAAACTCAAAGAAAGATTGATGGTAAAGTAAAATTTGGTAACATCCATTAACTACATTTCTACATTTCAAAAGTGTATTTGACTTTTGGAAAGTAATATAATAAACTTTCATGGAATGAATTGTTACCTGTTACTTGTTAGGAATGAATATAATCTAATGTCACACTTGGTCATTTCACCACTTGTGTCCATTCATTAATATTCATTAGCATCCTTTGACCGCCTTTAAAAGGGGTATATGGATTTGTCAGTAATTTAAGTCATCATATTCATCGTATGTTTCCAACATTCAACATTAATGTTTGATTTTTTATTGCTGATGATGCCCAAATGAGGCTAAAGACTTGTGCGTGGGTAATGAGGTGGATGAGTGAATGATGAGAATCATCCATGGCTGAATGAGATTCGAACCCAAGGCTGCAGGAAACGAAACCAGCTTTATCTTATCTCAGACAAGCCCTCCAAGCAACTGCGCTACCAGAGCCGCAGAGGTAGTAGGCTTACAGAGATGGTAGGCTTAACTAAAAAAATGTGAGAATAAATACAGCTTTTTCCTAATAAGGGGTCTAGAAGATGAAAATGTACATGACTCAAGTAATTGATTAAGTACATCAGTCTTAAAATGATAAATAAGGTGAAATCAGATAAAATTGATAGCAATTGTATCAATCCATGTCAAAAAGGTTTTCCCAAAAAATAATTATAGGACTAATTTCCTAGTAATCCTATCAATAAATTCGTTAAAAAATTGGCTGCAATATAATTCATGTTTTTCTAAGTGATGATCTAAAGAATGATTTTTTATCTTGTCACTGACTGAATATATGAATATTATATAAGATGACTCGAAAACGTTTGGCCATAAAGTGAGTAGAAATATTACTTTATCACAATTAAAATTGACTGCAAGTCGTTAAATTTACAAAAAAAAATTTAAATTAACAACGCAGATCGTTATAAAACAAGAAATCCAGGAATAAATAATTGTATATCGACGATCACAGTATCATGATTGCGAGGTTTATTTCTAATTGATTTATTTGTTTATTACAAAGACACAAATTTAGAAATTTTTTTTAAATCTATTAGATAAATTTTCATTTTATTTTTCTACGTCATATCTGCAAAAAAAATTAATTAACATTCTTTGTAGCGAGTTCTTGATTTTCTTTGAGATTGATAATAGTGTAACAACCGAAACTAGTATCTCACGGTTTTCAATAAATGCGGTTGTGACAACTTCAAGTCTTATTATTCATTCATTCATTACAGAGACACAATTAAGCAAAAATACAAGTACAGCCCACTACTACTTTCTTGAACATTTCAAACTGAAAACTTCACTAGATTTAAATAGACTTTTATTGTAATTATGTGGATGACAGCCTAACGATAAATATCAATGTCATATCTGCAATAATGATTTATTTATACATTCTTTCATTACAGAGGCACAATCAAGCAAAGATACTGCTTTCTCAAACATTTTAAACTGAAAAGTTCACTAGATTTAAATAGACTTTTATTGTAATTATGTGGATGACAGCCTAACGATAAATATCAATGTCATATCTGCAATAATGATTTATTTATACATTCTTTCATTACAGAGGCACAATCAAGCAAAGATACTGCTTTCTCAAACATTTTAAACTGAAAAGTTCACTAGATTTAAATAGACTTTTATTGTAATTATGTGGATGACAGCCTAACGATAAATATCAATGTCATATCTGCAATAATGATTTATTTATTCATTCTTTCATTACAGAGGCACAATCAAGCAAAGATACTGCTTTCTCAAACATTTTAAACTGAAAAGTTCACTAGATTTAAATAGACTTTTATTGTAATTATGTGGATGACAGCCTAACAGAAAATATTCAGTCATGTCAGCAATAATAATCATTTCACTTTGAACAGTTCATTTCTCTAGCATCGGAAAAATCGCACGGTTGAGCTGGAAAATATAATTCTGAAATTGATGAGTTGAAATGCTCACATTTCCGTTAATTGGAATACGATATACACGGTAGACTTCATGCTTTGGAAGACGGTTTAATGAAATACGGGTACGTTAAAATTGCTATATCGAAGTCTCAATGCTAGTAAATAACGACGCTATTCCGTTTAAAGTGAGGGTTATTCAATAGTTTACACATGAATGCACTGATGGTTACGTTGCAGGGGTATCCAGGCAACACCCCACGTGATGCCCAAGTGCCCCTACTATCGCTCTTTACTCTCACCTGAGAGAAAAGAAACAGAGAAGTGCAGAGAGTGAGAGAAAATTTTCTCCATGAGCAGTATCGTAAAAAGAAGCATGAACAATAAGGAAGAAGGAGGGTGATAAAAAGAGTATAACGTGTTACCTGTGATACTCCACTATAGGGAAGAAAAAGGGCGAAAAAAGTACAAGGTACCTGCAATACTTTCCTAACATCGAGTCCGCAAAGGAAAATTCAAAGTTAGCTCTGGGAACTCCAAGGAGAATTTCAAGTGTAGACTACATTTGAAACAATTGCAGTTGAAAAATTTGATGTTTGTTGACAGAAAATAACATTCATAATACAACTGTACAACTAATGATAGTAAGATCATGCCACTGAAAATGTATCTTCAACCAGTATTATACACAGTAGGTTTATCTTATACTATTATTTGATAGACAGATAATTGCTGAAATAGGACAACGAAGCTTTAACGCTGGAAAAAAAGCAATTAAATTGAAGAGAAAAGAGGAGGAGGAGGAGGAGGAGAAGAAGAAGGTGAAGAAGAAGGAGGAGGTGGAGAATGTGGTGGAGGAAGAGAAAGAGGAGAAGGAGGAGGAGGAGGACGAAAAGGAGGAGGAGGAGGAGAAAGAGAAGGAGGATAAGGAGGAGGAGGAGGATGTGGATGAAAAGGAGGAGAAGAAGAAGAAGGAGGAGGTGGAGAATGTGGTGGTGGAATAGAAATAGGAGGAGGAGAAGAATAAGAAGGATGATGATGATGAGGAGGAGGAGAAGGAGGAGGAGGAGGAGTAGGAGAAGGAAGAGGAGAAGGTGAAAGAGGTGAAGGAGAATAAGTAGGAGGAGAAGGAGTAGGAGGGGGAGGAGGAGAAGGAGTGGGAGGGGGAGGGGGTGGAGGAGGAGAAGGAGAAGGAGGTGTGTGAGTGGGATGAGGAGGAGAAGTAGGAATAGGAGGAGGAAAGAGGAGGAGGAGAAGGAGTAATAGCAGGAGGAAGAGGAGTAGGAGGAGCAGGAGGAGTGGGAGGATTAGGAGAAGAAGAAGAAGACGAAGAGGAAGAAGAACGAGAAGAAAAAGAAGGGGGATAAGAAAAAGAATATTAAATTTAATTCATAGATGAGTTTCAAAAATTCTTAAAATCCAGATTTAATTAAATTGGGGAACCTGCTAGTCTATCAAATAATTCAGTAGGTCTGTATAAATAAAATGGCCATAGCAAATATAACTTCGACATGCAGGATAAATGTTGTATCCAAAACATCCACATTACATCAATGTAGAAATAGAATGAAAAAATCGTTATTATGTAGATTGCAAATTCTTTTCTCTAATTGGATATAACTCATCTATGTATATATGTTATATTAGATGAGTGATCTCTTTGCAAGAAATTAAACTAAAACACAATAATTTTTTTTAAAGTACTGTAATAATAATGATTGATCTACCGTTTTCCTATGTTTTTTTTTATATTGTTCCTATAAATAAGTAGGGAACAAATTCCAAAAAATTGGAAGTTAAGAGAGTAGTTTAATCAAAATTACGGAAATTAGATTCCTATTTTGAGGCGGATTCACGTACAAAGTCATAATAGATGAGTATCCGAGAAAAAATGTATTTGAATAAAGCATATACTAATCCCACATTATAATAGCTATTACCATTAATTACATGACAATTTTGTACGTTACTTGTATTGAAATGGATTATGATATGGACTATTACGAATATTATTGAAAATTCAATATACTACTCTTGTTAGATTAACTTGTGGGTACTAGAAGTTTTGGAATATTAAAAGTGTTGATGTGGTATCATATAACAATAATGAGTATTACTGTATATTATATTACTATTACTATAGAGAGCACATTATAGATGAGCTACTAAATGACGTAATAGTGGACGAATTTAGTGGTTTTTATAGGACAGTTATTTTGATGAGACCTTTTTAATGCAATGTTTCCATTGGACAATGAGATAGGACCTATCCCAGTAACAGTCGACGCTATCAAACGATCCTAAACCGAGCAATGAATTGGCGTTAGTAGTGCCGTAACACTCGCAATAAATTCGTACAGTACGCATTAGTGTGAATTGTTTGACTCTGGCTGCATTTAGCTCAGCGATCAGTTTGGTGGGGATATAAAACTGCTAGTGGGCCTAAACTGTTGATGGGTAGTGTGTGCCCACTACAAAGTGGGAGAGATCACAGCAGGAATGCACATGCAGGATACATTATCACTCTTGCAATCAAACTCTCTTTCTAATGCTCTGTCACACACATACTCACTCCTTCCTTCTCACTCACTCTCACTCATGTCATTTTCTCACTCATGTTATCTTCCATCATCACTCACACACTGTCACTCTCTCGCTCACACACACACTCATTCTCTCTCGCATACTCTCTTCGTCAATCCCTTTTGATTGCTACTTTAAAACTTACTCAATCTTTTTTTGGAGAATGAAGCCCACACATATCAGAGACCTGTGCGTGGGTGTGTTGTGTTGGATGATGGTGATTGTTGAGTTGGACCTACAGTTTTAGGTGGGTTCCGTACCGCTGGGAAGTGATTTTTTGTCATTCTCGTACATATTCATCACTTTACCAAGCATTGAATCGAGCCGGTAAACGTCTGTTTACAGAAAGAACAGCTGATTTTCATTACCGCATCCTTTTTCAGTGCGGTAATAGATATTGCCGCATTCCAGCCGATTCAGAATTTGGAAAAACAGCTGATCTCAGAAGAATTCTTAGTATTTTACTACTGTCATGGATTTTGAGGTTATGTTTGATGATGCTTGTTGTACTTGCTCCAAGTTATTTTTTTTACATTTTAGACCAGTATGACGAAAAATATCGTACGTAACTCGTCCGGGAAGATGCTTACCGTACTCGTATGATAATACCGCACGTACGTTAACTTATCATATTCGTACGGTAAACACTATTTCTCGCACTTTTCGTACGAGTAATTAATAATTAAATTAAATTATTATAAAGGTGATTAATTTATTAAGTAATTAATAGTTAGTAAAAAAATTACTATTACTCTCCTTGTGTTTCTCTCTATTTCTTATATTCACTTTCTCTGTCACCCTCTACCTCACTCCATCGTAGCATCTATTTCTATCCCTCTACTCTTTCATACTCTCTTTCTCTCACACTATCTCTTTCTCAAAGCAATTTATTCACCATTCAAAATCCTCAATGTCTTAGGGATCTTAACTATTATAATCCGTAAAATATTAAATTATGTATAAAAAGTTTTCGTTTTACCTTTAATGTCTAGTGTAATATTAACCACTATCACCCCCTATTATTCCTCTTAAATTATGATTTTTTTACTCACTTTCATATTAATGTTTAACATAAATTATCTCATTTGTAAATAATCTCTTTTTCTGTCTCATTGTTTTACTCTCAATCAGAAAATATCAATCCATAACCTCTATTATTATTGTAAATTAACTCTATTAATCACTTTGTTCTAATCATTCATATCCTTTAAATAATTTATTCATCTTATTTTAGTTTTTGACTTTCATACCGTTTTCAGTTTATTATAGCCTACGGTCAAGTGTTGATGAGAAGGATATTCTTGAATATCCTCTTCCAAGAATGGACATTTATATGTTGAAACTTCGCCGTTTCATGTAGATACATCACAATCATTATTATTATCTTTATCAAATTGCATCTTATACTGTATACATATCGTTGATTAATTCTTTAGTTTAGATTTGTAAAATTCATAGAGCAATAATTACAGTACTTATATATTTTTAACTATCATAATCTAGAATCTAAGACTGTGCATTTTGTAATCTACATGAATAAAGTAAATAATCTAATCTAATCTAATCTAATCTCCAGTCAATCTCACTCTCTATTTCTCACACTCTTTTTCTCGCCCTATCTCTTTCTCCAGTCAATCTCCCTCTCTATTTCTCTCTTTCTCACACTCTTTCTCTCACCCCCACTCACACTTTCTCTTTCAACATAAGATGTAAAAATTAAATATATCATATCTCTCTTCCTCACTGCCCCCTCACAGTTACTCTCCCAACCTCTCTCACTAACTCTCCACTCAATCCCTCTCCCTCACTCACTATCTCTCAGCAAATCAGTCACATGAATTATCTCCTCGGCCGCCCAGTTTGGCAATTGTACGAAAACAGCGTCATGTTTGTACAGACAACAATATCTGTTAATAAGCAACGGGATGATGTGACGCCTGGCCTTTGGTCTGTGCTTTGTTCTGCCCGACGGACCCCAGGGGTGGTCATGCCATTTCGACCCCAGGGACCGTACGAGCAACAGAGGAAGTGTCTGCAAAGTTTGCTACCAGAGAGAGTAAGAGTGAAAAAAAAGAAAAAGAGAACTATAGGAGAGGGTAGACGAAAGGACGCCGATTGCCTGACGTAAGGCTTCGGCGTCTGTTCAATTTATATCTTTCCCGCACCCGCGCTACGTTCATCAGTTATTCTGCAGGGGTCGGCCCGGCCACCTCCTTTAGAAAGTTGAAGAAGGGAAAGCACTTCCTGACTGCTTGTACCCAGCTGGAGGAGGTCGACGAAGAGGGTAAGAGGCCGAAGAGTAAGAATGTAAGGGTAAATAGTAGGAGAAAGAGTAAAGGTCAGAATATAAAAAAATGTACACGCACCGCTAGACGTTTGGTCTCTATTTTATTTACGCGGCCATATTGTGGGGCGGGACGAGGAGATTCATATTTTGATGCGCCATTTTTACCCTGCGGTCGCACTAGTTTTACAGTTTGGCCAACTTCTTTTTACCATCTGCATTTTCTTCTTGATTTGTATTTTCGGATTTTTTTTCGAAGAAGTCTACTTCTTTTCTATCTTCTTCTTCGTCTGCTTCCACCACTTCTTCTTCAATTTTGTCCTTCATGTGTATTTCTGTCTTCTTCTTCTTCATCATCGTCTATTCCTTCTTATTTCTATTTTATCATCTCTTTCATAATCTTCCTTTTTATCTTCTTCTTTGTCTGCTACCACTCATTCTTCTTCTTATTTTTCTTCTACTTCTTCTTCATCATCTTCGCCTTACTCTTCTTTTTTACCTGCATTTTCGTCTTCTTCTTCTTCTCTTTATCTGAATTTTCTTCATCTCTATTTTCGTCTTCTTCTTCCTCTTTTTCTTCTACTTTTTCCTCGTCTTCTTCTTCTTTCTCTTCGTCATCTTCTCTAATGCCTATTTCTCGAGCTGTACGTTGACTACAATACATGATGCAAAAGCACATTAACCAACTGGGTGCAGGCATCGAAGTGTGCTTAAAATAGATGGTAGGTCTCTATGTCTATGCGGTTGAAGTCTCAGGTCTAAAGGCTATAAAATGTTTGTCTACTCATTGAATACTAAGGAGGGATCACCCAAAACATAAATCACATTACAATCGGTATAATAATATTGATGTGCTCTAAAAGGGTGAAGCAGTACTGGATTTTTAAACGTAGATAGGGGTAGTTTGCTGCACTCAATTCATTATATTTACTACCTAGAGGGTACTGAATTCAATCCAAACACAGCTGGGAAAAAATTAATAATGGTTTCAAGATAAAACTATAACACAATATGTAAGACATGATAGATAATTGAATATAATTGATTTACAAAGTAAATGTCATATTTCTAATAAAAAAATAATTTTACAAAAAGATTATTAGGAATATTGCTTTTATTAATTTCGAACTCCACAAAGTGCTATTGATGAATTAATAGATTCCGTTTCTGTATATTTGTCAGTTACTTCAAACTAACTTGATGATTACTGTCATGTAAACATATTTATCAATGTGATTAAGACAATATTCTCAAAGTCTTATGAATCCTTCAGTTGAGGAATCATGCATTCGCTTCTATCAAGGTTAAAACATTGCACGAGCAGTTGGAAGTCCTGTGTTTGATCACAAAGAATCAAAGGATTTGAGAATATCGTTTAATCCATAAATTTCACAATTTTTTTTAGTCAAAATATCTCACAAAGAAGATATTGGGGGAAAATTTGAAAAAATACACACAAGACATACACAATGAATAAAAACAAAGCAAAATTAAGAAACAGACAATTACAAATAGGTGGCTCCATTGTGAGGTGCGCAGGAAAACGAATCTTATCCAACTATGGCAAAGTACATGGCTTAGAATAAGTGAAATAGGAGATGAAAATGGAAGGGGAATTTTAAAAAGAAGAAAGTTATTGGTATGAGCAAAGGAGGAAGTTGATTAAAAAAGAAAAAAAGGTAAATAAAGAACAGGAAGAAGGAAAAAGCAAGCCAGCCCACTGTTCAAAAACACCAATTTAATGGAGCAGAATGCATAGGTCTAGTTAGTCTCATCACTTTCTATCCAATTGATTTTATTTAATCTGTACAATCTAATTTATATTCATTTATGATTGTTTGATTGAAGAATATTTACAAAAAGTGGGATATTTTTTATTAGAACCGTTTTACGTTAGCTAATGGACTTCGAAAATCTATTATTATTTAGAAAATATGACTTCTTGGATTTCTTGTTCCAACGATCTGCGTTGTTTATATTGACTTTTTATTGTAAATTTAACGACTTGCAGTCAATTTTAATTGTGAATAAATAATATTTCTACTCACTAAGACCAAACGTTTTCGAGTCATGGAGACTCATCTTCAAAGGCCTTTGAAACTCCATGACTCTAAAACGTTTGGCCTGAGTAGAAATATTATTTATTCAAATTAAAATTGACTACAAGTCGTTAAATTTACAATGAAAAGCAAAATGTTTGACTGTTATAAAATAGCGTAACGTTAAAATAAAAGTTTCGAGTAATACCTTTGAAGATTAGTCTCCATGACTCGAAAGAGTTTGGCCTGAGTAAGTAGAAATATTATTTATTCCCGATTAAAACCGACTGCACATCGTTAAATTTACAATAAAAAGTAAAAAATATTTATGTTATAAAATAATGGGATGAATTTCTTCGTCACGGAATAATAACAAAATTTAATCGCAGTATGTCAAAGTTTTTCCAATCTGTAAAGAAAAGCCAATAATAAGTTTCAAACTGAAAAGTCAAGATTAATGTCTTTAAGATTCGTTTTTCATGAAGAGATTCACAACGAAAGGGTAGAATGTCTTGACAAAATCCACTGGAAAAACTATCAAGCTACAGCCATCCCAAGGGATCGAAGAGATGTAACCTCTGCTTTACGTTAACTAGGCAACCGTTCGAACGTCTCTGTCTAACAATCAGTGACAGACAAGTTTGTCCTTCTCTACAATTAATCACGACCCTTCCCAAAGTACCCACCTCGAGAAAAAAATCGTGTTTGAAGGACGAACTGACATCAGGGTGGGTGGGACTGGTGGGGTTAGAATTAAAGGCCAGTATATTAGAATGCTCAACGGGTCGAATTTGATTTAGCCAGTTCACTGTAGCCTACTACTCGTAACTAAACCCCTCTCAGCATGAACACTCTCTAACCCGTGAGTCTACCCCTGAGTCTTGAATTGTTGCAGTTTCACCCTGTTCCAATAACTTTATAACTAATAACACCCCAGCTGACTAGGCATCAGTGGGTTGCTCAGTTGGAGAGCTATAATCTGTAAATCTTAGCATCTTAACGTTTACCCCACAGCTCTAGAGTCCTTGAAAAAGATGAATAATTCAATAAAAAAGCTTTTAGTACTAACTAAATTTTCATTCTGACATCCTTCAATAAGTTAATAGTTCTCCTCCGGAATGGGGCTAATCATTGAAATAGATTAACAAAATTCTCTAGAAAACTGTAGAGGAAGCTCATTAAACTAACATTTCTTTTTGAATAATAAGGGATTCTTACTAGAGTTATCTTGAGTGAAGCAACGTATCCGGTCCAACGTATACACTGATACACTGAACGTGTGGAATCTACAATAATTAATATTATTTTCTGGTTTACTTTTCTAGTTTCTTCTTTACTTCAAGTAGTTGTTACTAGGGGGGGGGGGGGGGGGGGTGCAAGAAGTCCGTTTCTTCTTACAAATTTTGTGTTTATAGAAGAATTAAAAATATATTTAGACACAAAAAGTTACTGAAACAAAGAGATTGAAGCATTTGAAGTTTGGTTTTTTTGAGGATGAAGCCCACATAGGCCTTAGTCCTGTGCGTGAGTAATGAGTTGGATGATGGGGATTGATGAGTTGGGCTACAGTTTTAGGTGGGTTCCGAACTACCGGAAAGTGATTTTACAGCGTCTTTTTCGCTGGCCAATCTAATCGGTCACCCTTACAAAGAGAGCCCAGGAGAACGCAGCTTATCTCTATCTGATTGAACAGATACCAGCTACGGCTCACGGCTATCAATTGTTTTTTTTTTATATACATAGAACTTCTTACTGAATACAACCCGTTCACCTAAAGTACTTCAACAGTTGGTATTTTCTATCTTCAATAAACACTGAAATGGCAATTTAACCCATTTCAATAATTTATTTAAAAAAATTACAATTATATATTAAAAATTACTCAAGGTTTTTCAGCACGTGCCGGTTTACAAAAAGTCAAATAATATAATAAAATAAACACAATAAATTGTTTCAAAATAAGACAAAACAATTAAAAGAATTAAAATTAATTAAGTCTCTGGAAATTACATTAAAAAGTCAGAAAATGAAGGGAATATTTCTGGGAATAAATAGTAGTGAAGAGAGTAGGGACTTGCTGGAGTTGAAGGGCAAGTTTGTTGAATGTAGGTTTTCAGTATATTTTTGTCAATGGCATTGATTGAGAAAGAATTTCAGTCATTTGGAGTCAATATAATTTATTTTATTTTTCTTCTTGGTATCTGTAATTTTTTTAGAATTTTCCAGCTTTACATTATGAAAAAAACAATTAGATATTATCAAAATTCATTTCATTTTTTTCAAATATTGGAGCTCTTTTTATCCTGAGAATGTATGTATAACAATTCAATGATAACATCACTGACAACTGCATCATTGTGAATAATAAGACGAAATTGTCACAACCAATATTGAGAAACTAGTTTCGGTTGTTATACAATTATCAATCTCAAACAAACTAAAACTAAAGTACAGAGTAGCTTAATATATACTAAACATGGAATGATAGTATTGGCTAAGCGAGAAAGAGGCTGACCTTCATTGAAGATTGTGATTGGCTGGAGGCCATAACAAGTCTCGCCCCCTGGTGGGAGGAGTAACAAGCAAAAATAAGAGTCAAATCAAGAACCAAAAACCGTGAACATTTAGAAAGCATCAAAGAAGAACAATACACAATTAGACTAGAATTGAAACAATTTAAAATTAAAAAATAGAAGCTCACTGAAATGAAGTCAAGGTCAGCCAAGAAAGACACGAAAGTACCGATTTTTAAATGTAGGCTGGAATTATGATGAAACTAAGTTAGTTGTATTGAATTGGTTAACATAAATTTGATCATTGAAATTAGTATTGGAATAGTTTTTTTCCAACCTAGTTATCTCCAAAGCTTCTAAAATTTTCAATTGTCTGCCTTTGCCAATTAAATGCGGAAATTCAACATTTGCGTCATTGTAGATTGCAACAGCTGAATAATAAATTATTTTATGTAAAAGGAAGTTTGACAGGTTGGAACGTTCCTTGGAATAACCGTAGTCTTTTGCAGAATAACAAAGTAACAAGTCTAGAACAAATTCAAAATTGCAGCTCACTGGAAAATATTTGAAGTTGAAATGAAGCCAACCTATAAAAGCCAAATGTGTAGACAAAAATTCACTTACAATATCCGACTACTGTACAAGAATACTAGATAAATTGAGACCTGACAGTGGTTTGTGTTCAAAAGGAGACTAATAAATGGTATAGTGGTGGATACTTGAATAACTCTTCCGAATTTTCTTGATAGTAGCCGGGCAGAATGCCAGATTTTCTTTCAAGGTGGGTAATGGCTTTGTTACTTATTCCAAGTGACAATCGTAAACAAAGTGTCCTTTCTAGTAGAAAACAAATAGACTAGAAATACGACATTGTCAAACGATTTACTGGATTTGCGAACTGAGCCAAATAATTTCATCAATAACATCAATCTTATAGCTACCCTTTTCCTTTTACTATGAAGATATGGGGATTTGAATGGAGAATTGCCAATATTCACTTCAACGTCTGGAAATTGAATTGCCGATGATTGAAATATCGATGTGGTGTTAAGACAATATTTTTCTAGATAAAGAAAATTTTATTGAATACTTTTCACCATTCAAAAATATTTTGCTGCTACTGTACCAGGTACCAAATTTCTGTTTCCACTCTCTTATTAAAGTTTAAAGAGAGGAGTTTATACTCTTTTATTAAAAAATAAATGATGCAACTTTGTGTAGCCAAACTTTTAAATATCAAGTGAATGGCTCAGAAATTCTCAAGCTAGACGGTATGTGTAATAATGGCCAATCGTTAGGCTTAGGCTTCCGCAACAGAGAAAAGAATCTGATTAATCATATCCTCTGTGGCATAGAGTTTAGCAAATTATATGCTCTGTGGTCGTCACTAACTCCTCTGTGTTGCTATTCACAATTTCTATTATGTTTGCCTTGATGTAACTAATTGCAATTTGGATTGAAACTAATCTTGGGATTATACATCAAATAAATAGGCATCCGTCAACAAAAAAAATTCAGTTAACGAATGAATGACGTATTTCCACCTGACGTATTATAGACATAGAACTCGACATTTCATGAGAAATAGGAAAATAATTTTGAAGAACCACTAGTGAAGTGTTATAGATTTAATAGAAACGGTAAGGAAAAGCACAAGTCATTAAGTAATACCCTGCTTTCCTTCATTAGCCCATTAGTCCACATCATGCAAACTATTTAAAATTTAATTTTTTCAAAATAGTTGTATAGCAGGTGTTTCAGGAATAACAAGGGCAAGTATCTGAAAAAAAATATATTTATTTTGAACAATAATTAATAAATTATATAATTAGAAAAATGACATCAATTATGGAAGTTCAAAGCTTTATTCGGAAAGTTACACCAGTATTTATCCTCAATGTTTGAGCGATCCGTTCTTGTGTTAAGTATTTTAATTAGGTACCAAGTATTTCTATTAGAGAAATTGGGTAAACCGTTAGCAAACCCCCTTTGTTAAGTGACTTGTACGACGTTGGACCTACAATTTTAAATGGGTTCCGAACCACTGGGAGGATATTTTACTCCACAAAACATTTTTTTCTGGCCAATACAATCGGTCACCACCCTTACAAAGAGGGCCAGGAAATTGCAACTCATCTCATCTGACTGAACAGATACCTGCCACGACTCGCGGCTATCATTTTCCCAAATTACAAAGAGGGCCTAGGGATTTGTAGCTTACTTTATTTGACCTGCCACGGCTCGCAACAATCACTTCCCAAACTTTCTATCAACATTTTCTCAAACTCTATCAAAATGTCCCGGAACTACTTTACGAACCTTGAGCACCTATGAAGCTGGGAAATGGTAATTCGACCACTGATCATAAAACGTGTGAATTTCAGTAACGTCTAACATAGTATCGTATAAATATAACGTGCATATTTGAAGTCAAACTGATCTCATTTTGAAATTTGAAATATTCTATAGAATAGGTAACCTTGTAACACAAAATATATATCTTTTTAAAATTATATTTCTGGTGAACTATAATTTAGTAGAAGGCCTAGATGCGCCATTTTCATTACGTAGAACAATGAAGCTGTCGGTGATTTTGCACAACAATAGCGACACTTAGCACAGGGGAGAGAAGGCGTGGCTGATTTTGAAGAGCAGGGTTCACTGGTGAAGAGTTAGAAATTGAATGGCCTCAGAGAGAAAGAAAATGAGAGAGAGTGAATGAGAGGGAGAGAGATAGATGGTGCGAGCGAATAAAAGAGAGAATGAGTGTGAGTGAGAAAAAATGAGTGTGAGTGTGTGTGTAATAGGGAGAGTGTGAGACGGTGTGATTGAGAGAGGGAGGAGAAAGAGCATGAGAGAGAGCGCTTGTGAGAGGACGAGAGAGAAACAGTAACTGAGAGATTGGGAAAACACACGAGATGGTGGTACAGAGGGGTTTGGCACGAGTGAGAGAGGGGTTCAGTATTTTGCCGGACGTCAAAATCGGCAGAATTACAGAGCGGAAGCGACCTATCAAAAGATCGGCTCAAAAGATTATAACACCATTATAGCTGTCACCAACAGTCCAGGTCCTCAAACTGTCAATCACAATAATCAGTACTTATGCGATTAAACAGGGATTGTCAACTGCCCATCAGCTTCTGTGTCGAATACAGGCAAGCTTAAGTAATCAAGTTGAAACATCCTCTGAATCCACTGATGAGTTCAATTGTTGAAACATATTGTTGCATCAACTCGGCTACACTGGCGTTAATTTTTTTAGCAGATTATATGTTGTAACACATAATAGTGATATCGGGAACGAATTTTATTCAAATTCTCCAAGGTTTTGTTAAGTAGTCAAGTTGAATATTTTTAGAAAATTAATTAGTAAGTAGAAATAGTACTATAAGTAGAAGCTGAGCAGAAAGCACAAATGAGAGAATACACCATATTACAGGATTCTTAGTATTGCTTGATCAAAGAGTTCCTGCTCTTGCTTTCATTAAATAATTACTCATCAGTACCCTGAAGAATTCGTACCCAGAATTCATCATACCCTGACGATTCTATGAAAATTAATATAGTAGGAAATTTCCTAGTGAATATATGCTCACTTACGACACGTAGCTTAAAAATAAGAAAGAAAAAAAATTATTTTCTTGAAAACATTTCAGATATAACACAAAAATATACTATGTTGTATCTTACAACACAACAAATAGAACATTGGAATGTATTATACGAAAAAATGAAAACATTTTTAAGAAAAATATAGGGCCTCTAAGGCTCAGCCTGTGTAGAGGTTCCTTTACACTACATACAAATAATTGAAGATAACGCTAAAAGCAAATACACTGCACATTAAACTTTAAAAAAATATTAATCCCCTTTTGAACTTATTATAAACTTAAAAAAAAACATAAAATTCTAACGAAAAATTACTTTCTATAAACAATATTGGAAAAAACCAAAAAGATAAAATCGAAAAAATAAAAACTAACGATACTTGACTAAATTTTACCCTTGAACGTTTAACAAGAATTCTACATTATCCAATGAATCCATTTTTTCAATTCTCTTGAAAATAGAGAGACACTTTTACTTTTCAGTACCTCTGCTGGCAACCTATTATAGATTTTAGGTCCCACAAAGCATAGCATTTTTGAAAAAAATGTTAGGTTAGGAACTTATAACTTTGGCACATCTGTACTATTAGCAATATAGTATATTAGTATTAACTGGTGTCTAATGAATGACGTATTAGAGCTATCATAGTTCTGTTTTTATTAAGAGAAAGCTATATTATTTTTTGAAATGTCCCTTCAATTTACCAAAATGGTGACCCCTGTTTAGAAATTGAAGTGACTCAATATTATTTTTATATTTGATAAGAATTAATACCCCTCAATATTTCAAGGTATTTTAATATTCAGTTTGGTTAGGTATTATATTTTTCCTCTGTAGAACGTTTTTTTCTTGTTTTCTTTGTGTAAATATTGTGTGTTATTGAATTTGTAATTTTGATTTTGTTAAAAGGGAATTTGTATTATTTTGAGGATAATAAATTGATTGAATAAAAATTTGTAAAATATGTAGCTTCGCTTGCCAATGGAGGAGAATGGATTCAAAATGTTAAAAAAGATCTAGTTCTGGCAAAAATTACTGATAATGACATTCCCAATCGAAATGACTTTGGAACAAAAATTAATAAATGGGAAATTATTCCAGAGGTTAAAGCTGCTTTTTCTCAGAAAATGAAAAGCTGGTGAGCGAACAGGAGGAACACCACCAAGTCCAATAAGTGATCATCATTTTGCTCAGCGTCTTCCACTTCGGGAGCTCTACGGCTAATAATAATAATAAATTGATTGAATTGAAGGTGAAGTAATAAATGCACCTTTTAGTGATCAATTCACTTAATTTCAGTCTGGTTAGATTTTTATTGTCTTAAAGCATGAGGTAGCCAAATGCTTGAAAGAGCTGTTGAAGTTTTGAGTCAAGCTAAGGGATAAGCCCCATTCAAAAATTGAAATACTCAATAATCTTTCAATATTCAATAATAGTTAATACTTTTTAATATATTTTAAGGTGAAGTAATAATTATAACTTCAAGTGAACTATTCATTTAATTCCAGTTTGGTTACATATATATATATATATATATATATATATATATATATATATATATCTTTGAATAAAAAGGTAGGTCAAATCAAAGACAATTATAATATAATTTAATTATATTATAATAAATTGTCTTTGGTCAAATGTTTTAGCTAACTGTATATATTTTGAATCAAGCAAAAAATGTCTGCTTGATCAAAGAGTTTTTGATCAAAGCTTTTAATTTCCATAGATAATAATTCATTAGTAACTTGAGGAATAGATAGATGATTCTATGAAATCGTAGTGAAATATCCCAGTAAATCATGTGACATGAAGCTTAAATAATAAGGTTCGAGAGTAACCTTTGATTTACAATAACGTTGGAGTATTTTGATGATTGATTTTTACCTGCAACTCAAGCAGAGTTTCAATGTTCATTTCTGACGAATGAATAATTATGATAGCCTAATCCTCGTATCAAGCTAATTAGAACCACTGAATTCACTCGAATTTTAATTATAATAGTAATAATGATTTTGGTGATTTTCGAGTATATCCACACCAAATGAACTGAAAGCCAAAACTAACTCATGTTGTATTGTAGTTCTAGCCGTTCTTGATGTGCAAAATCGTCACAAACGAACTTCATTAGTTTCGAGCACTACACAATAACAGCAGTACGGAGTGTTTACCCTCTATGCTTTCAGAAAAATAATCTACACTGAGATTCAAATTTAATTTATTCGACTGTTCTACTACACTATAAAGTATACACCCTACTACATTTATATGACAAATCATAAGTCACAATGACTCATCAGCGTTTCGGCTTTATCAAATTTCAGATCACAGGATACTATGTGTGAAAAATAATTGAAAATAGAAACGTTGAAAGACACTTTGACAAAGAAGGACTGATTAGCTGATAGATGAGAAAAAAGGATGCTGGCACTTACAAATTGCTAGAAGGGAGATGCCGCCGGGTGTCGAGCGGACTTTAATTCAATTTAACTCCAATATGGCGGCCGTTTTAGCATAAGAGGTCCTGCCATAGGGAAGGATCTACTTCCGATAAAATACACTGAAGCTGAAGCCAAAAAGAGGCGTTAAAAATACTAAGATAAGCTGTAATCAGATTTTAAGTACAGTGTATTTCATCCAAGCAAAAATAAAAAGCTCTAGAGGGATGTAATTATATTTTTGAAAAGGGCTTGTGGAAGTTCAAAATGGTGATGCTCAGTTTTGTATATCATAACATAAATTTGGACAATCTATTAAAAAAAAATATATATATATACTAGTGAGCCCAACGGGCTGGAGAACTCGCTTGCAAACAACTCATTTGGGAAGCTTATCGTAGGGGAAGGCAGTAACGAAAAACGGATATTTTGAAGATACTGATTTAGATAAAATTCACAAGACATCTATCACTTAAAGTTCAAGTTCATCGTTGCTATTAAATTAACTAAAATTACCCGCAATAACTTTTATTAATTTTAAAAGCTGAAAATACGTCGTAATTCTTTAAACCAACCTCCTATATAAACATTTACATCTATTTTCACTTGAAAACCTTAATGTATGGGAAGTGATGACCGCGAGCCGTGGTAAGTATCAGTTCAGTCAGATAAGGTATGCTACAAACACCTTGATTTTTGAGTGTCGCATTGGATTGACCAGCAAAAAAGACTGTTCTCTGCTGTAGAATCACTTCCCGGTGGTTCAGAATCTAACCTAACCTTAAACTTTACGTTCAACTAATCAATCACCATCATCCAACTCATAACTCACGCGCAAGTCTTGAACCTATATGAGCTTCATCCTCCCAAACTGAATCCAAAACGTTTTTTCATTGAGGTTTGTCGTTCTTTTCTACATTTTTTAAGGAATTAATAGCTGTCTACCGACAGGTTCTCAATTGGTATCAAGATGAGGGTATCATATGAAGGATTTTTTAATCTATTATTGGGGTATTCATATCGATGTAATCAAAATTGGGATTGCGGGCAAAGATGGGGAACTACTACAATGGGTTTGGGTTGCAATTATTTAGACAATCTGTTGTATTTAGTCATGCTTAGTGATCTTTGATGCTAGTAATATAAGTGCACAGAATATGCGTCTAAGTAGACAGATAATAATTGATGGATCTTGGAGACTGAAGGGTGAGCCTCTGTCACAATGGTAGGGGGTTGCCGCCAAAATTGGAAGTGTCCGCTACTGTTCGTAGCTTGTAGCCGTCGATCCAGCTTAGGTTTCAAGGGTTATTGGCTTACTGGGGCAGGATTAATGTTGTCAGGACGAATGTTATCATCCCTAAACGGGATTTGGAATCAACAGCTGTTTGCCTTGAGGGGAAAAAGTGAGAGGGGTAGATAGAGACCTGCACTGGAGGCTATTGGTCCGTCCCGTTGGGACCGCATAAAAAGACGGCTGCATTTCTAGTCTATTTGCCCTTAATACTGGCAAAGGGCTGGATCAGGGTCCTACTATATTTATACATAGTCATAGAATATAGTGAGGCCCTGGATGGAATCCGGAGCCCAAGGGCCGAAGATTGTCGCTGTTGTCCTCACATGTGTATACCCTTATGACGTCACTGCTCTGAATGCTAATATATTCTCTTTCTCTGTTGATTTTCTTCTCTTTCCTTTTTTTCTCTCTTCTTCACCTTTCCAACACTCTCTCACTTCCCCCTCTCATCCTCACTCTGTTCTCAATCACTCTCTCTCTGTCTTCTCTTTCTTTCTCACCCCATTCTTTCCCTCTCCCCTCTCTATCTTCTCTCACTCACTCATCCTCTCTAAACCCCACTTTCTCTCCTCTCCATCACTCTATCCTACCCCCTTTAACTGTCTATCTTCTTCCTCTTTCACACTAATTCTCTCTCCTTCTTTCTCTCTTTACCTCTCACCCTCTCTCTCAATTCTCTTTCTCTTCTTTCTCTTTCTCTTCCAACTTTTATCGCTCTTTCTCACTTCCTTCTTTCTCCTCACTCTCTCTTTTTCTTCTCGCTGCCTCCCTCTCTCTCACAGCCACTCTCTCTTCCTCCCTCTCTCCTCTCTCCTCCCCTCTTTCTCCTGACTCTCACTCTCCATTTTCTTTTCCCCCTCTTCCATCTCTTCACGCCCTTTTTCTTCCCTCTCACTCTCCACTCTCTCTTTTTCTTCTCGCTGCCTCCTCTCTCTCTGCCACTCTCTCTTTCTCCCTCTCTCCTCTCTTTCACAATCTATTTTTCTCTCCTCACTCTTTCTTTTCTCTCTCCCCTCTTTCTCCTGACTCTCATTCTCCATTATCTTTTTCCCCCTCTTCTATCTTTTCTCGCTCTTTTTCTTCCCTCTCACTCTCCACATTCTCTCTGTATTTTCTCTTTCTCTTCTATCTCTTTCTCCATTTTTTCCTCCCACTCATTCTATCTTTATTTCTTTCCTTTTTTCTTTTTTCCATCACTCTATCCTACCCCCTTTAACTGTCTATCTTCTTCCTCTTTCACACTAATTCTCTCTCCTTCTTTCTCTCTTTACCTCTCACCCTCCCCTCCTTGTGCACATACATCGATTGTATGTAATTATAAATGTCATCGTCAGGATACGTCATTGCGAGCAGTTGCAGATGACAACTACTAGATTCTTGATTCTGCACACACTATGCTCCCAAAATCACAATTGCCCTTCATTGCTAGGCACCCTTCTACTAACTTCTTCCTGTATGCAGCTGAACTTTATTATTATCATCGCTGTTATTGTGCACTACAATCTGGCAGAACGCCCCACTGTCCCACTATTTCTGCAACCTGATGCCTATCTGCATTTGATTACGTATTCACGTCAGAAGCCAACTGCAACTTGAATATTCTGATGAAGGTCAACAATAGAGTGGTGCCATCAATGGTTTTCGACATTTGGTGGTATTCAATCAATGTACTGTACGTGTAATGAGGATGAATTGATGTAAATTGTTGGATTAAAGTTTGTGTGGGCACAATATACACACATTTTTGAATTACAAAAGATCTATGGAAACATCAGATGGATTATACTTTAGAATTTTTGGTATAACAAACTTTTAAAGACGCAAATTTGATCATTCAATTTTCTAAATTTGCTTGAGCTCTATAATATTTGATGAATCTGGTCTCATTTGATCCTTAAATTTGTCACAGGAATTTCGTACGTTATCAGTACGAAATTTGAAGAGATATCTACTAAACTATATACTGAAACAAGGAATACCAAAATTTTTATTATTTGTCTTGGCCCTCAAAAATGTAATCTAAATTCCCTACTGGCTTCTAAGATGGATGGAATTAGTTGGGAGCTATGATCAGTATGTTATCAGGCTTTCTGTGCCAGAAATTCCAAACCTAACCTAACCAAACTTGTTATTATTGGTCTTGGCCCTTAAAAATTTAATCTATATTCGTCACTGGCTTCTAAGATGGATGGAATTTGTTGACAGCTATGATCAGTACGTTATCAGGCTTTCTGTGACTTCGGTTCTTTCGTGTATTTATCGGTTGACCTTGACTGCATTTAGTAGGCTTCTAATTTTTTAGTTTTAATTTGATTCGATTCTAGCGTTATTACGAATTTTTCTTCTTTGTTGCTTTATAGATGTTCACAGTTTTTAGTTATTGACTTGACTCGTATTTTTGCTTGTTACTCCTCCCACCAGGGGGCGTGACTAGTCAGCCAATCACAACCTTCGATGAAGGTCAGCCTCTTTCTCGCTTAGCCAATGGTATCATTCCATGTTCAGTACATATTCAGCTTCTCTGTTCTTCAGTTTTAGTTTGATTGAGATTGATAATGGTATAACAACCAAAACTAGTTTCTCATGATTTTTTTTAATAAATGAGGTACAATTTCGTCTTATTATTCATTATGAATACCTTCCACAATATCACCTTCGCCACTACAAAGAAAAGTATTTTAACCTAACCTAAACTTGTTATTATTGGTCTTGTCAATCAATCAATTTATTTACAGGATCATTACAACGAAGGTCCTCCTAAACCAGTAGGTTTTTCAGGAGGTGCCATATTGATTTAATACAAGTAAAAACTAATTTTGAACAGACTAAAAAGTCAGAATTTACAAATAACATAACCTTCAATCCACTTGACACAGGAGGCTAAAACACCTTAGTACATTACACCAACGATTTCACTTTAAAAAAGATCATTTGATTATAAAAAATGTTAAAAAAGTCCCCCAAAAATTGTAATCTTCATTCACACTAGCTTCTCAGCTTCTCAGATGGATGGAATTTGTTGGGAAGCTATTCTGTGACAGTAATTCCTAACCTAACCTAACCAAACTTGTTATTATATCGACGGTCTTGTCCAGCCAAAAATTTAATCTAAATTCGCTACTGGCTTCTAAAATGTATGGAGTTTGCTGGGAAGCTACGTTATCAGGCCTTCTGTGACAGAAATTCGAGGATTGATTAATATAACTTATAATTTTCTTGATTAATACTTTAATGTGCTTCGGAGTTGCTCATTCCACACTCAACTATCCATTTCATGGATGTTGCACGACCAGCAAATTACTGTACTTCATAACAATCATCCAATCCAATACAATATTTATTTAAATTCTGACTTATTGTCTTATTTTTTCGTCACCAAACATGAAATCCAAGTAAATAATGCACAGCTTGAGATTTAATAGCTAGAACAGAAGTTCAGAAAAACTTTAATAGGTCGGAGAATAAGGTCTATAATTCGCAGAGATTAATGCAAAATCTGAGCAGCAAAAAATCATATTGTATAATTCTAAGATAATCAGATAATGCAAAAGGCGGGCGAGAAGTGTACGGTATTATTTATTTATGCATACAGTACAATCGCTAGTACGTTCACCGCCTATCGCTAGGGGGTTGCATATGTATGGCCGGTTTGAAATGTTCGTTAATAAATATAAAGGCCGGTGACCGCATGTGGATAAATGGAATTAAAGATATGCATCGAGCAGCGCGAAATATACCTATATTTATTCTACTACACACTACAGCATCAGTACCTATGATGACTCCGTAACCAACCAATACACCCGGCTCTTTTGGGAGTGAATCTCATAGTTCAGAAGGAAATTATTTTACAAAGTAATAAATAAAGACATTGACAGCAACTAATGGGTTTCTCTTTTGTTCTATTCTTGAAAAATGTTGGGATTATTAACTGATTTGATTTATGGATACTACCACGTTCATTCACCCGTGAATAAATTAATAATGGTAGGCCATTTTGCATCGAAAATTATTTGTGATAAAATTTACAATCAAATTAAATTAAGTGGCCTGTCTGAGCAGCAAAAACTTGTTACTTTTTCATGTCGAATTATTATCTTTCAATGTAAGTCTTTCGATGTAAAACAAAACTCTTTCATTGAGAAAAGACGGAGAAGTAAACAAGTTCTGTTAAAGCTATTTTTCTATTATTTGATGAATCTCTAACTGATTTTATGAATTTAATTGAGCTGACCCCATAACGTCACCTAGAATCATTGTAGCTCGCTACAATTACGACGTTAATGCTAGAACAATATTGATTTTGAAAGTGAGAAAGGACACTATAATAATTGATATTATATTGATTATATTAATACGTATTGATGAATAATATAAACAATAGGTTTATAGGCAAACCTTATATTGGCGGCGACATCCTACGGTTTGAGTCATAAATATAATGGAAAACATGGTCGACTTACTATGGGAATTAAACCATAAAGTAAAGTTTAGAATTTATATAAATTAAAATTTCTAATTGAAATATAGAACAGTCAAAGTATTCGTTCCCCTCGCAGTATAGTTACTTTTATTCAAGATCTATTTGAAAATCTTTGGAAAACAAACAATAATTATTATAATGATCTTATATGCTACCTAGCTTCTTAGCTTAGTTGATTTAGTTCTTCTAGACCAGTCTATAGACATAACTTACAATGGACTTACTTGATTGAATAATGTCCAATTAGATTCAGTTTATCCAAGTTCTGTGTGATAGACTCACCTGTAACATAAACAGAATATTCATTAAACCATCAACCAATATATTAAAGCACATTGATATAACCTAGACTGTTTAAATAAGGCTATATCTATGACACAATCCGAGAGTTATTTCTTCAATAGAACATCCTGTAAACGAGGCAAATACAGTCCTGGCTTTTCAGTTCAGGCTTAGCACGATTAGAATATTTCTTTCTTTTTTTATGTCTGGTTGAGTTTAATACTTATGTTGAATGTACAAATAGAGTACAAATGAAATAATCTGGATATCTTCTCACCAAATTAAAACACCTCCGCCTATACCACATCCTAAAACGAAAAAAAAGCAATGCTAGAGAAAATACAGACTAAAAATGCTTAGTAGTTTTGTTGTTTCAATTTTTCTTTTTCCAAACATTTGACAAGCTTATAACATTGTGCAATGTTACTGGCAGTATCTGGTATGTTTCTGGTTATTTCTGGCAATAGAGACATCTTGAATCGTCAATCAATTTCTATGAAAATATCACCTCAACTGTCGATTCCATCTCAGTTCAATGAGCCAATCTCAGTCAGAATGAAATAGCATGGAATATCTATTATGGTGGATTCTCCAAAGAGCGTAGTCTGAAATGAAACAAACTAATCTGGCGACTGTCGTCCACAAACAACAAATGACAGAGACCGAGGCGGACCACCTAAGGCTTGCTGTCAACAAGTGGCAATGTTTGTTGGCGTTCTTTGAAGGGTTGGATGAGCAGGGCAAGAAGTCGACGCTGACGACCGAAATTGGGCCCCAACTGTCACGATTCGCGTTCGTTTTCGAATGCAAATGACGGCGCTAAGATTGCAATCGAGCTGCTTTGATCTCTCTCGGACCATCCCCTTCGGTGTTGGTGGACCTGTGTGCTCCTGGTCTATTGCCTCGCCAACAAGGCACTGCTTCCGGAAAGCATCAGCACTATTGATGGACTGCTAATCAAGGCCAGAGCACACGTGGTGACATCAAGGCCGGAGCACATGTGGTGACATCCAGCCCGGAGGACCAGTGCTAATAAACCCGGTCATTAATTACACATGCTTCACTCAGAACCTACAACAAACAACTACACATTTAGTCTTCTTCATGTGCTAAACATCTATTGATACATGGTTTCACCTCTTTTCAATTAAACAAGCCCTCCAGTACAATATGCAAGCAAGATCAAGTGCAGCCTACTTCGCCTTTCATCATCAACTACCTCCGCTCGGCTTTCCTATTCCTATCACATTTGAATATCTTTGGTTCAAAATGATATGGGCAACCTAACAAGATTGTGATCCTTTGCGATGTGCGCTCCCACTGCCCACAACATCCTCTACTCTCTCAGATAACCTGTCTGCAGCCTGCTTGTTGTGTCTTCATTCATCAGACAAAGATGAGGATGAATAAGAATATCCCAAATTAATATGAAAATGAGAAGTGTGGGATTGAGAAAACAAATTAAGTAAATGTGTGATTAAATTCTGTTACAAAATAAGCTCAAGTAGAGTTTAAAATTAATTAATATTGTTGAAACGCAGAGTATTAACTGTACTATATCAATAACTAAAATGCATTTCAAATATCAAAATTAAACTCATATCTGTTTAAACTGAATATTCAGATAACCTGTCTGCAGCTTCCTTGTTGTGTCTTCATTCATCACATTATTCAACAGACAAAGATGAGAATGAATGAGAATATTCCAAATTAATATGAAAATAAGAAGTATGGGATTGGAAAAAGAAATTAAGGGAATTTGTGATGAAATTCTGTTACAAAAAATGCTCAAATAATCTTTTAAATTAATTAATATTGCTGAAACGCAAAGTATTAACTGTACTTTTTCATTATTTCACTAGAATGCATTTAAAATATCAAAATTAAACTGAATATTGATATTATGAGAATTCAATCAATACTATTAATTATTAATATATTTTCAATGTATCCCATTTCATAATCCTATACATCCTTATTAATAATCCTATTAATATATTTTTTTAAATTCAATACTCTAAATTTATTGATGGATCTTCTCATAAAAAATCGAAGCTCTATTTTAAATTTGATATTTATATAATGCAAATAATTCCATTAGAATACAGATAATAGAAGTGTCAATAATTTTTTTTTTTAGAAAAGAAGCACAAATATTAGAAGAAGCTCCAAATAATTCAGTTGGACATGGATTACTTCTCAAATAATGATGCTGGTATTTCCCTGATCTAGTTCCATAATCTCAAGATTGATAAACATTGTTACCTGAGAACGAATATTTATTACATTTACATTTTTCAGTATGGCAAATAATAAAAATCACATTCATATTTAAATAATCATATTATCATTGTTACGTTTGAAATTGTATTGAAGGATGTGTTATTTTTATCAATGTTAAAAATTAATTTGAAGTGTGGTCTCTCAATAAAACTCTAAATGGTAAAAAACACCGATAGACCTCAATTGACAATAATTTTAGTGAATATTCAAGTGAATACTGTAGCATAAATTCATAGAGACTATCAGCTTTATAGTGATCAATCTATGAAATAATTTATTATTCGAAGATTTTCACGTTATTATTTTTTTTCATTGTAAGAGAAAGAGTAGATTCTAATTAATTGAAGATGATTGTAAGATAAAAGGATGATAGATGAATATTGCATGAGAAATATTCTTTATCATGCAATGATAAACTATCTGAATATTTTTTCTCATGACTTGATACATCATTTGTAGTAACACCTAAGTACTATCTAAAGATACATATTGCATAAGCCTACGGTAATGATCTAACTAGATTCACCAGCATACAAAGATAAAACTTTTATCACTAGGGGAGTTGAGACATGGGCAGTAAAATACAAAGTCTAGTATAATTGAAAGTGGATGTCTTGACCAGTATATATTTGATAACTGAGCCTTTGCCATTTGATAGGTGCATTAGAGAGGCTGGAAAGGTGGACTTGGCACTTACGTGCGACGGGGGGGGGGGGGGGTGGAGCAAAGGGAAAGGGGAGGCTGGTTAGATGATATCACTTTGATATGGCTATTCTCCACCACTCCCAGCTTCCCACATGGTGCTGGTGTCACCAACCACATTCAGACGGTCATCAATATTGGGTGGGCGAATAACTGACAGTAAAACTGGCACTACTTCACTGGAAAGTTCAAAAAATGAATTAACATCTACTTATACATGGAGCTGAAAGGTAGTCGAGGTAATAAAACTCTCACGCTGGAATCAATTTAGAATTTAAATAAACAGATGAGTGAGTACGGAAAATTGAGATAATTGATGATACGTACAAATTCAATATCAGACATTAGTAATACGGACAGAAATTTCTAAATTTCCTCATGACTGAATATTTCCAAGCCTTATTAATGTATCTGGAAGAAGAAAATAAATTGGAAGAAAAAAAAGCCGAAGGAGAGATAAAAGACGAGGAGAAGGAGGAGGATAGGAGTAGAAGATAAGAGAAAGAGGAGGAGGAGAAGGATAGAAGGAGGAGGAGTAGGAGGGAGGAGAAAGAGGAGGAGGAGGAGGAGAAGGAGAAGGAGAAAGAGGAGGTGGATAAGGCGGAGGAGGAGGAGGAGAAGAAGAAGGAGGAGAAGGAGAAAGAGGAGGTGGATAAGGCGGAGGAGGAGAAGAAGAAGGAGGAGGAGGTGGAGAATGTGGTGGAGGAAGAGAAAGACGAGGAGGAGAATGAGAAGGATGATGATGATGAGGAGGAGAAGGAGGAGGAGTAGGAGAAGCAGGAGGAGTAGGAGAAGGAGGAGAGGAAGGTGAAAGAGGAGGAGTAGGAGTAGGAGGGAGTAGGAGGAGGAGGAGGATAGGAGGAGGAGGAGGACGAGGAGGATAGAAGGAGGAGGAGGAGGAGGACGACGAGAAGGAGAATAGGAGGAGGAGGAGGAGGATAAGAGAAGGAGGACGAGAAGGAGAATAGGAGGAGGAGGAGGAGGATAAGAGAAGGAGGACGAAAAGGAGAATAGGAGGAGGAGGAAAGAGAAGGAGGATAGGAGGAGTTAGAGGGGGAGGAGGATGAGGAGGAGGATAGGAGGAGGAGCAGGATAAGAGAAGGAGGAGAAGAAGGATAGGAAGAGGTAGAGGGGGTGGAGGATGAGGAGGAGGATAGGAGGAGGAGGAGGACGAGTAGAAGAATAGGAGGAGGAGGAAGATAAGAGAAGGAGGAGAAGGATGATAGGAGGCGGTGGAGAAGGAGGAGGAAGAGGAAGAGGAGGATAGGAGGAGGAGGAGGATAGGAGTAGGAGAAGAAGAAGAAGAAGAAGAAGTAGAAGAAATGAAGAAAAACGAAGAATGGAAAAAAGGAGGAGGAGGACGACGAGAAGAATAGGAGGGGGAGGAGAATAAGAGGAGGAGGAGAAGGAGGATAGGAGGAGGTGGAGGAGGAGGAGGAAGAGGAGGATAGAAGGTTAAGAGGAGGAGGAGGATGAAGGGATTGAAGGATAAGAGGAGGAGGAAGAGGGTAGGAGGAGGATATGAGGAGGAGGAGGAGGTGTACGAGGAGGAGGATAGGAGGAGAAGAAGGAGGAGGAGAAGGAGGAGGATAGAACGAGAAGGAGGAGGAGGAGGAGGAGGAGAATCAATTGGAAACAGACACTCTTGTGATCATATGAGACATTATGATACTGATGTTAGTTTGAATGTGATATTGGATTAAACATTGTTGACTGATAATAGAAATCCTTTGATAATTATACCGAATTACATAGAAATTCCATTGGGAAGGTGATTTTTTCACGTTCTAGCTGAATGAATACCGAAAGCAAAGTCACCGAAACATGATAGTTAAAGAAAATAAATTAGCCGTCTGAGGACACATTTATGGCTAAATTATGCAGTAGTTCTTCGACGATTTCGACTCCAGGGAAAGTTATTGAGAAAATGTGACTAAATTTGTCGCGATGACTGGAAAAAGAAGAATCTACAGAACGAAGGACATGTCGCCTTATCGTTGGAGACAAACAGTGTAAAAAGAATAGGGAAGCAAGGCTATTACATGCTTCAGGATGTGCCGTTGTCGATTTGAAACTTTGAAACACGTTACTGTTGGAAATTGACTGCTAATGTCGCCATTTAAATGAGGAAGATATAAAAAGTCGGCGCAAAAAATAGAAAGTGAGGAAAAATAATGAGAACAGTAAGAAGAGAAGAGAGTTGAAAAAAGAGAAATAATAAAATTGATAGAAAAGAAGGGAGACTACAATTTAATACTTTCAAGAGAAAAAAGAATTATTGATTTATAACTTGTGCAATTTCTCAGTAGCATATATAGCTGAAAAAATAATTATGGTATTTAACTCTTGTAGAAAAAAATAGAAAGCAATGTTTATTTTTATTTTTGTTTATTTTTTATAAAAATATACATTTCTCTAATTATATTCTGACGATTAGCTTTTTAATAGCAGCTGTATTTGAGTACAGTAATAAGCCTGAGTAAGTGAGTAGAGTATAAAATAAGTATATTGACAGCTTCCAGTGTGAAACTCATTAACTTTTTATCATTTAAGTCTTGTATAACTTATCCATAATATGGTGGAACGAAATGAACATGAATTTAACTTTTCTAATTTCACAAAACGCAGGTTTCAATTCTTGTAGCATCATCATTTACAGTTCTTGTAGATTTTATTTTCACAAAACACAAATTCCAATTCTTGTTGCACCATCTTGGAGTTTGTAGAGTTTTTTGAACTAGAATTTGAATGCATACTGTTCCATCCTTCGCATAATTATAATCATGAGAACTAGTACTCCAATAATCGGAAAATAACACCAATGAAATAGTTTGAACTTCACTTTACTTCATGAGGGAAGCATGGATTTATTCCAATTAATCCCTACTCAATCATTCGATCAAATTCATATTTTCTATCGAGAAAGTTAGTAGTTTGGAGAGATGATAACAAGTAAGATTAAACTATTATCAAATTGAAAATTCCAATGAAGTGTAAAATTTAATGATGAAGTAGTTAGTTATGGGTATCACTAGTATAATGATCTTGCAGATGTGAGCTTGCTAATATCAAACTACTCGTACAAATAATTGCTCAGAAACAGAATCTTATGAGCCTTGACCTGTAAATTTGTGCAAGGATCCGGTTAGTGTTTGCTCAACTTATAACAGCGCGCGACACATTTTGCCAACTTTCTCGAAGAAAGTGTGAGAAAATCTAAATTAAAATGCCCGGTCACCGCTTTGCTACTGTTAGGTGGTGCAGACGACAAAAACAGAACTTTGCTTCTTTTCTATCTTTTTCTCTCACACTCACACTCTCTCTCTTTCTATCATCCGCTCCTCACTCCATTTTCGTCTTGTGTTTTTCGGAAACAGCTCTGTCAAGTTGACTCGACTTCCGAACCATACAAATATCATCCACACACTCTCTCCTTCACACCGTACATCAATCCTCCTCTTTTCAACATTCTCTCTCATTACTACTCTCCCAATCTTTCTCATTTGCTCTCTTCTTTTGTCAATTTGCTCTCTCATTTGCTTTCCGTATCTTCGTTTCGAAGTCCTTCGTCAGTACGGTCGGCTAATTACAGATTGCTTTAATTAAACATCGACCGAGAAAGCCTTCTCACTCCTTCGCCCCCCCCCCCCCCCAACAATTTTTTCCAGTTCTTGTATCTGATTCTGATCTACAGTGGTCGGCCCCCCCCCCACCTCTCTTCCACCATACGTCCAAATTCTACTCATCGTTCTCAAATGAAACAGCAGTTTGAGTCCCCAGATGGTTATTGCTCAATGTCTTGATGCTGCTATAACAAAACTCATACAAACACTATCAAAGAATATTTAGGAAGAACTCTCAAAAGTGGCATTTGAAGAATAGTCTTCACGACTCGAAAACGTTTGGCCAGAAGTGAGTAAAAGTATTATATATATCAATTAAATTGACAGCAAGTCGTTGAATTTACCATAAAAAGTTAATATTAACATTTCAGATCGTTATAAAACAAGAAATCCAGGAAACTCAAAAGTTATTTTGAAATACAACGCGATAAATCGTTCAGTAAAACTGCTTTTCATTACACTATTATAGTGGAAATATTACTGAATAGGCTAATATTTATTATCAAATAATTAATTGGGAAAGCCTCTCAAAAGTTATTTTGAAATAGTGAAACTCGATTAGTAAATATGACTTTCAACAGCACTTTTAATATAAAAAATCTTTAATTTATAAATATGTTAAAAATTCTTTTGGTTCCAACATTTTTCAATTACATTTCCATATGAGGTGAAAGGTTTCTTCTGCAGGGAGGTGAGTTACCTCCTATATGCTAAGGTATATACTGTATACTGATAAAAAATTAATTAACATAATTGTTTTTTTTGAAGCCCACATAGGTCTGAGACCTGTGCTTGGGTAATGAGTAGGATGGTGGCGATTGATGAGTTGTACCTACTGTTTTAGGTGGGTTCCGAACCACCGGGAAGTGATTTTACAGCAGAGAACAGTGTCTTTTTTGCTGGCCAATCTAATCGGTCACCGTTACAAACAGGACCTACGAGAACGCAGCTCATCTCTATCTGATTGAACAGATTCCTGCTACGGCTCGCGGCTATCGAACCTCGTGGCTATGTTTATCGAACCTCATGCTCTCATACCTACATGAATTCCTCTGAAAGTTCATATTTTTTAATAAATAGAAAAAAATGAACTCTTTAACTTCGCATTTCCTATTAAATGTCCAATTTCAAAATGGCTAACCTAAATCATCCACTACAATAATAATTTGTTCAACTCCTGCAAACATTGTTCACCTTCTCTGTCCATACCTAATTGACTTTCTGACAGACATCTTACTGCACTCAGTAATTCCATTAGCCTTCTCGCTCTTTCCATCTTTGTCAACATCCTTTTAATAGTGCATTGATCTTTTTCCATCTTTCTCTTTTTCGTTTCTTCCAATGCATGCTTCCGCCGGATGATACGGACGATGATTAACGAGCTTCCTTCCTTCTGATTCTAGTTATCATTTTGTTCTCATACGATCTTCATTCAAACTAGAGTTCAACTTGATGTGGTTTTTATTGAAATGGATCTGAATTACATCACACTACTAAATTCTCTCACGAGACTCCATATTTTATAAAAATAAGTTCTGAATGAATGAAAAATTTGTTTCCCATTCATGAAGTAGAATATTAATAACTAATATTGCCAAACGGGACAAGTGGGTGTCCCGGCAAGGATGGTGGGGACAACGGGACACGCCTCTCAAAAACGGGTCGTCTGGTCACCTTAGCTATAAGTCTAGTGCCCAAAAGTCTACGCTTACCAAACCATTACTCGTATGACTAACAGCATACCATATAATTGCTCTTATAGATACTTTAATTCATTATATTTCAACGAATGTTATTGCAACTGTTATTGTTACTTTTCAATGTTACGAAGGCAATAGCCGTACTTTCAAAATGTTCAGGTTAGAATATTTTCAACATAAAACTTGGACATACCCTAGAATTTGGACTTTATAGTTAAAAAAATTGAAAATGAAAAATCATTTTAGATTGCTGATTTTTCAAACTCCTGTTTCAAAAGTGCGGAAAATGACATTTACTAGTTTGATATTGACATTCACTTGAAAAATCTGAATTTGTTTTTTTTAAGCTCAACCATAGGAAACAGAATGTTTGTAAAAAAACACTTTTAAATGAAAAATCATTTTAGTTGGCTGATTTTCAAATGTGCGGAAAATGAAATTTACTAGTTAAATTCTGAATTTGTTATTTTTTAATCATAAACAAGGTGAACTAAGCTTTAGTGAATTGTCCAAGAATATTTCCTAGTTGAAACTAATTTTGAAAATATTGATTATCAGGAAGAAAATCTGTTGACCAACAATTTCCAGTGAACTCAAGTGTTCATTTAATAAGAGATTAAGTTGCAAGTGTGTGAACGAAGAGGTCAGAACAATGGATGTGAATCATATAAAAACAATACGACACATTTATCCCATTGACAAAGCAACATTGATGGAGGATTGTTCTATGCTAGAAGTTGTAAACTTGACACTAAGTTTTTTGTAAACTTAGCATATTAATCAATATTGCATTGTAGCACTCTGCGGGCTTTTTCAAGAAATACCTATATATATCAAATTATGAATATCGTATTGTTCCTTTGAATTGAATTCCATGAAGTTCTATTAATATAATACAAAATCCATTGTGCCATTGATTGTATGGTACGGTACTTAATATATAAATATCATTAATATACAGTAATACGGTATATCATGTACTTAATAATGTGCAGCCATAAACTTATTACGTTGCCTACTTTTCATGATTATGTGCTCTATCTAAAAAGAAGATTGTTACTCGTACAAAAACACCAGGGTATTTTAATATTTTCTGCATCGCATTTCCACTGGAAAAAGTATACGTAGATCATGTTTTGATCCCATTATACCGACTTATGTTACGTTTGTTACATTTTACCGACTTACGTTCTATGTTATTGATGATTCTATCGATTTTATCTTCTCAACTCCTAAATTCATACAAAGTGAAATATTTCAAGTAACCTCCATTCGATTTATTGGAGATTATTGGTATCATTTTTTTATAATAGTAGTTTATGCAACGATTTTATTTTGACCCTTATTAAGGCACGAGTTAGATGTAAGTTATAACACGAGCAAATGCGAGTGTTATAAATATCTCACGAGTGCCTTAATGGCCAAATAAAATCGTTGCATACACTATTTTATCTACGACCACTAGTATACATTTAATTAAAACAATTTCATTTTACCTGTGAATGTCAGAGATACCTAACCTCTCATCTCAAATATGAGAAGTTATAGTAGATTGTTAGGTTAAAGTAGATGGTGTAGCAGTTTGATAAAATCAGCTGATAGTTTCACAATATTGAATTACGATATTGATTCCATCAAAAATGCTTCTGATTGGTCCAGAACCCGTGTTATAATGTAGAACCTGTACTATAATGAGCTCTTTATGCAACGGGTTTCAAAAAGCATTTCGAAAAGACAGCTGTTTTGGCATCAATTGTGAAACTGTAATGTATACATTATGACATGGTCGTAGATAAAAAAGCATTCTTTGTTTGCAACATGAAATCGCATTGATTTTTCTCCTTATGTACGGTAATACAAAAATGTTTCAATTCGTGTAGTAATATTATGTTGTACATTGTTGTGTTATGTATTGATTGTGGGTGTTAAGATTATTGTACTTTTTAATATTGTAATGGTATTTATCATAAATCTATTGAGAAATGTATTGTCTACTTGTGTCATAATGAACTGTAGTTGGAATGAGAATAAATTGAATTGAATGTGTGCATTGTGTTGTGTAGTGTATGTTAATGTGACCAAATGTCCCGTTTTTGAAGGGCTTGTCCCGTTGTCCCGTTGACAGACCGCCTCGGGACGCCTTTTTGTCAGTTTTTGTAATTTTGGATTTTTTACACGATTTTTCTTTACAATACTCCTTTTTCTTCCTATTCCCTCTTCCCATACCCCTCCCAAAAACCTTTCCTTGTACATGGTGTTACCATAGTTGGAAAGGCTTTACATTTCACACCAGACTAGCCCTACTTCCTTTTTTAATGTTATGTTATTTTATATCGAAATATATATCTATATTTTCTCTTTGTATTGTGTGTTATGTGAATAAAATTAAATTGAATTGAAGTAAGTTCTCAAAATGTAGCATTCGTGTAATAAGTACTTAATTAATATTGAATTGAAATTAAATTGAAAAAAGTTCTCAAAATTTAGCATTTGTGTAGTAAAAATTTAATGTTTACGTACCACTTGAAAGAAAAATACAAAAATGTCAGTTTCCCCAAAGCTTAGATGAATCTCTATGTATGGAAACAACACCCAAGAACGATCAACTTGATATTTTCTCCACTTAGCATCAAGCAGGCTCTTTAAATTCACAGGAGGAGCAAAATTTGAATGCATGAGCATCATGTGTGAAGGAAGGTGGGGTGATCTGACTATATAAGCTGTTGGAAACGATAGACTAGAAACAGCTGAACTAACCCGTTTAGTTCCTAAAGATTTTCACATTTTGTTCGAGCGTCCTTCAAGCCTCGGTCCAGATCGGGTTGCCGACGCCCTGAATAATTTCCAGTAATGTTTATATAATTTAATAAACGGAAGTAAGAGAGCTGTGTTCCGGACTTCTTGCTCGTAAAATTTCCATATTTGTGGAATGAGAATACAGCGAGGAAGTGAGAGGGAAACGGTAAAGAAGGTATGATATGCAACTTGAACCGCGACCTGAAGAAAATTGGCATTCTTACTCTTCTTTTTCTTCTTCTCCACCATCTCCCCCCCCCCACCATTACCTCCCAAAAAAGAACACCTTCCTCCATCACCATCAACTCGCGCCTGTTTTTGTTCTTCATATTCATGGCGAGCATTTTCTTCCCACTTGAACGACTTGTTTTGCTCGAGTTCACTTTTTCTTCCATTTTGTAGTTCAATTTTCTCAGCTCCGGAGCAACCTCAATGATAAATTTCTTAGGTTCTAATGAATGACGAATTTATTTCCCTTGATTAAAATACAGTAAAAAATATTTTGTAAAGGTGGGAGTCTGTTAGCTCAGTGAGGAAAGCATTCACAAACTACCTGACTCCTCGTTTGTGTAGTAAGCTCTTTGGACTAAAATATGGTGTTGAGGTCCGAAGAGTCACCTGCAGTCGAATCGGCTATGGTACTACTATATACAAACATACAAAAAATATTTGACAAAGTCTGCAGCACCAAAATTTTGAAACTTGCTACAATACAATTGTCATTCCCATGGGTAGATATGTCTAATATTTAGCTTTGCAAGATGAAACATGACGTATACTAGAGAAATAGATTACGGATCCATGAGTTGGAGCTCTAAAGTAGTGAGAAGGATCATCAATCCACAAGAATAGTTTGCAATCATCCTCCAAGTACATTAAAAGTTGAAGATATTTTGAATAATAAGACGAAATTGTCACAACCACATTTATTAAAACTTTGAGAAACTAATTTCGGTTGTTATACCATTATCTATCTCAATCAAACTAAAACTAAAGTAGAGAGAAGCTTAATATATGCTAAACATGGAATGATACTCTTGGCTAAGCGAGAAAGAGGCTGACCTTCATCAAAGGTTGTGATTGGCTGACAAGTCACGCCCCCTGGTGGGAGGAGTAACAAGCAAAAATAAGAATCAAACCAAGAACCGAAAACCATGAACATCTAGAAAGCAACAAAGAAGAAAAAAACACAAAAAATTAGAAGCTCACTGGAATGCAGTCAAGGTCAACCGAGAAAGACATGAAAGTACCGTTTTAAAAATGTTAGTTATTGATTTGACTCATATTTTTGCATGTTACCCTTCCCACCACCCGCGTGACTTGTCAGCCAATCACAACCTTCAATGATGGTCCGTCTCTTTCTCAATTTGATTCAATTTTTGAATCAAAAATGGTATTCAATCTTCGCTGAGCATCTGATTATTAATTACCACAAATTCAAGGTCAAGGAACTGATGAATCTTTGCATTAGAATGAAGAAGACAGATTTTTGAACATTTTAGAAGCTTAGGAAATAACTGGGTTTATAAAAAAAACTTTTCTGATAGTTTAAGTAATCAAATCAACTTCAACCAATTTAAGACTATCAACCTTTTTCTGTAATAAAATATAGGTCAATGTCAAGAATCGCTTTTTGTATCGGTTGATATTTCGTTTGCTTGACCTTCATTGAGTTATTGACCTTCAAAATCTTTAAGTTTATTTTATTGTTGATTTGAGTCTGGTCGATAGGACACCTGTTTTCTATTTGGATTTCATGGATGTTCCGTATTGGAAGGCTATTTCTTGTTAATAATGGGCGGGTACAGTATCAACCAATGACATGCCTCCAACGTGGAGTGCGACCAATGAGAGGCTCCCAGTCTATGAACCAATGGTATTCGTCTATAAAGGGCATAGATTGACCTACACTGTATTTTAGTTTTAGTTTGACAGATATTGACAATGACGTGCTGAGGAAACTATAATATCTTCAAATTTGATTAATTTGTGACATCTGTAGCCTATTATTCGTTTTGGATAGCTGTCACAATATTACATTCTCCAATACTAATAAGAATATTAGTAAGTATTTCAACTTAACAAAGTGTAGTCTATAGAAAATTAAAAAAATTATTAGAGTTTTCAATGGATAGATGGAATGATATTGATAATAGCAATAATATAAAATCTTGGAAAGTTTGTAGGAAATAATGAATAATAAGACGAAATTGTCAAACCACATTTATTGACAATATTGACAATGGTATAACAACCGAAAGTAGTTTTTTATAAACTAGTTTTTAATTTTTTTCAATAGATGTGGTTGTGATAATTTCATCTTATTATTCATTATGGATACCTTCCACAATATCACCTTCACTTCAAAGAAAGTTTGTAGGAAATATATGTCTACCAATGTACGTACGGTAAATGCGAATTCAGAATTCCCATTTTAGAATGTTACAATCAAACCACAGTAGTTTTGGTATTGCTACAGTTTTATAATTGTTGAGCAATGAGGGATATTTAAACGTTTTTGTAGACTAGAGAAGAATTAGAATCTGAAATTCCACAATCGACTGGAAGGATCGATAGTTGGTATAAAAGGAGCGCTACGTTCAGCTTTGTGTTTGTACAGATATCGATTATTTTGATATCGAAATTTATAATAGTTTGGAAAATCTAAGCATTGTCCGGGAACAACCTTACTCACTGGAATGATTTTTTCTTAGATCCAATTCGATATATTTTATATCATTCCGTGTGGGAGATATGGAGCTGCAAACGAATTTGTATATTAGAATGATATATACGGAATTTGATATAAGAAAAATCATTTTATTGAGCAAGGTTGTTCCCGGACAATGCTCCAAGACAAATGGCGTCGCCAATTTTGTGTTTATTGCGTTTCCTTTCTCTATAAAGTAGGTAATCTCATCTCATTCGGTTGTTTTCGGATTAATCCTATTCCAGGATTTTTTTCTCCCACACGCCTTTGACCTCGCTCTCACTCTACAGTAATTTATTACGAAACTTTTTCCAAGCCGTAGAAGAACGTTAAGCGCAAACTTATAACCTTGGTTGGATTCCGTTATTTATTAGGCTTTTAAATTCAGATTATTGGATTGTGGATAGTTTTTCGCATAAGAAACGAACTGAAAAAGTTCTCTGAATCGAACGCGGCACCTGCAAATATTTCAGAGGAGAAACACGAGCAAGAGAGACGTGCCACGCTTCAGATATGAAAATGCGGCTATCGGCCGCATGATTTGGAAAAAGTAAATTTATGCAAAGTGTGAAAGTGCCCGCCGAGAGAAAAGTTCTGATTTCAAGTTGAGAAAAAAGTTCCCCCATAATTTTCTGACAAAACCAGCTGGAGACCATAATTACATTCCATACAAAAGCTAAACGCATTACGACTACGCAGCTCGGTTGGAAATATTTTTTGATTCTTCTCGTTCAATATTTGTGGTGGAAAGTTGGAGTCTCACAATGAGAAAGAAACCGGAATGAAGTTAGTGCAAATTCAATAAGGTATGCATCATTTCCGCGTTCCCAACATCTGTGCTTCATGTTTACTTTTCTAATGTTATATTTGCAATTTGATTAAGTATGTTGACTGAAAGAATCAAACTCTCTCGGAAAGTGCATTTTCTTTGTTTCTACCCCATGTTTCATTCTTTGAGCTCTATTAAATTTTCTTGATTGCCGGTGATTATTGTCTCCGAAGTTGGAGGTAAAATAAATGATAAAATAACTTGATTTTGAATGAAATTATAAAAGTTTTCTCGAACCATTTTTTCTCGTTGTTAACTCCAGTATTAATGGAAATATTATATTAATGGAAATATACTCAGTATAAATGGAAACTCCATATTCAACATGGAAAGAGCGAGATATTTTACATCCTATTCTTGTATCTGAATGTATAGGGATGTTGTATTCGAATGAATGTAGTAGGGATTTTTATAGCATTGAATGATGCTAAGCAAAATCATAAAAGCTTAGCATCCTTTTTGAATAATTGGTTATTGACAAACTATTCTGAGCGGAAATCATTTGAAAAAAGGTACTTATCCCAAAAGGGTAAAAAAAATTATTAAAATTAATCTTAACATAAATCAAAACTATGGGGAAATTTATGGGGATAAGAAACAAATATAGTGGTCTTTTAGAGCTGTATAAGAATAAGTACCTTCTTTCAGATGATTTCACCTCCCACAATATACTTTATATACATTAAAGGTTGAGTGTAAGAGAGGACCAGGAGTCCTAACTTCGACCTTAATAAAGGCAAATAATCAATCAATCCTCTTTCCAAAGAAAACAATTCACCCTTGGCGTTGAGCTTTTAACGATGATTATACTTCAACGATTTGGTTAAACGAAAATTAGGAAATATGAATTATAAACCCCTCATTTGATGTTCCCATGCACAATAATACTACAGCAAAAATATCAATTACAGTGACTAAATTAACAGTGTTAGAGTTCCCTGGAATTATAATGAAAGACGTTTACAGTAGAAATCTTAATTTTTTTATTGCGGATGATACCCACATGTCTGCAGACTTGTGCGTGGGAAATGAGGTGAATGATGGGAAACATCCATGGCTAAATGAGATTCGAACCCAAGGCTGTAGGAAACGAAGCCAGCCAGAGCCTTATCTTATCACAGACAAGTGCTTCAACCAACTGCGCTACCAGAGCCGCGTTGTATTGACAAAATTCATAGCATTCAATTTTTTAGTTAGATTCTGTATTTGTGAAAATTAGGGTGTTTTCACAGTGGGACATCATTAAGTGTTCAAGATTTAAAATTCAAGAAATGCCTTTATAGCCGAATGAAAAGATGTCCATTCCTAATTCCTAAATTGATCACTGTTATTGGAGTGATCCACTCCAATTCAAATTTGTAAGTCAATTATAAGCTTTGCAAACAAGCTAACTTTTGAACCTTCTCGGCGAACTTCCCAGAACTTATTTCAGTGTATGTCCTTTGAACGATATAACTTTTAAAAGTGCTTTTGGACGATAAGTTTTCTATACGGTGTTTTCGAGAGGCATAGCTCCCAATTACCGATATTAGTCGCCATACTTTGTGGAAAGAAGAAGAAAAAGCTTGTAAGAGAACTTTTTCCCGAAATTACCAAGCGTTATCGAAAGTGAAGGCGAGGAAGAAAGAGAGAATGATGGTCGGGATGGGTTGCTTGCTTTCTCTGGTGTTGTTCAAAAACGAGTATCATACAGACAACAGGGAAGCCAAACTCCAGAGATACCAAAGTTTTTCCTGTTGCCTTATCAACAAAAGTGCTATAGCTTACAAGTTCGGAGGACGGTTCTTCTGAACAAGAACAAGCGCCCGGATCAAAGCTATTAGGCGGCTAGCTCTTTGAATTTGAAACTGCTAATTCAGCTATCACAAATCTCTATAGTCGGCTCCAGCGCTAACAACGAGCTTATCTTCAAATACATTTGCATATAAAGCTAGTTTCACCAAGAAAAGAATAACATTGCTGAAACTGAATTACTACAGAGGTTGGAGCTATACAAAAATTCCGTGAAAGTGTTCCATCTTGGAACTTAACTGTCATCAAAGTTAAAAATGAGAGATGATAGAGCTTTCTCGGCAAGCTGAAAAGTTATGTTTACAGTGTTTTCTGAAATTAGAATAGAAGAAGGTTACAGCAAAAATGAGACATGATAGAGCTTTCTTGGCAAGCTAAAAAGTTATGTTCATAGTTTTCCCAGAAATTACATTGAATGAAGATTATAGTGACTAAATTGACAGAGTTTACAAGGTACCCTGAAATTACAATGAAAAAAGATCACAGAAGAGATATCCGTTACATTTACAAAATTTACAGCGTTCCATGTTTCAGAGATAAACGATCTACGATATAGAATCGTATATGCTAGAATTAGGGTGCTTTCACAGTGGGACATCATCATGGGTTCAAGAATTTGAAAAATCAAGATTCTAGATTGGAGATGCAGTCAACAAGATTCAAAGAGTGAACGTTTGATAGATGAGTGCTCTATTATCACTCGCTGTTCCACACTGTCTGTCATGCACAATTGAAAAGCCTGTGTTTGACTTCACAGCTATGTTCTTGCACACCTACGATCTAACATCCAGGATCGATTCTTCATCGTGCAGCAAGAACCCTGCTATTTATTAATATTCCAATGTCATGACTTTAATATGTAGAGGTTGTGATAGCTAGCGTGGGTCACTGGACTTCACAAACGTAGGTGACAACGTATAACATACTTCTCTAATAATATCCGATATTATATCATCAACAGCAAGCCTACTTGTTGTTATCCGTCGACGAAACTATAATATACCTACCTATAATGTACCAGTACAATCTTTCATCATAGCAAACCAATATTTTACTCCCGTTTTAAATAATATTGGTCTAGATAGCGTCCAACATATTCCGTTGCAGAATATGAATTGAATCCTGAATATTTTGATTTTTTTTTATAAATCACGTGACAAACAATTACGAGACCGGTGGTTGTACAAGTCAATGGCTCTTCTGACCACACAAATATTCTGTATGCAAGACACTTGTGATTGTGCCATACGGTATAACATTATTGATAAATAAATGAATATACATTAATACATAAATGACCAGATATTAATACCCAAATTACATATATATTAATAAATCGTACATAGATGACCAGAAAATTGTAAAAAAAGAACAGGGCTCAACACCAATATTGCCCACCAGATTTCTGAAGATAGTAAACTTGTCCAATATTGATGATGACCATACAGATCAATAATAGATCACAATTTACAAATGGTGACTGATAATTGCAAATCGCGGATGCTGGAGGAAATCATTAATCTAGTCGTTGGCGTTGCAAAGCTGGCACGGCTCAATCGATTTGTAGAAGAACTTGTAAAGTGCTGACTAAGTTTCAGCGTCGCTCCAACAATGAACTCGAAACAAACAGGCGCGTGAACCTCACCCCCCCCCCCTCTCTTACCCAAACTCACCCCCAAATCCCCTTGAAACCCCCATAGACCCCCCACACTACTCATCAACTCTCAACAGATTTAGGACCCCCAAGTTCCCAACGCTCTCAAGTGACTACTACTAATCTGAGACTAGATGGAGACGTCCGCCAATGGTTTTTAACATAATTACTTGCGTTGCTTTTGGATGCAGTTGGCGAGAAATCAAATAAACTAATTAAGTTATTGGATTACAAATTCATGTGTGCCAAAAAATGTTTAATTTTCAAAAATTGAATCCCGTTTGGTTGGCTTGGCTATGGACAAAATTTGCAACAAAAGAAATCATTCATTGACATTGTTCATTTAACACTTAGCCATCATTAAATTCACCTACTTAAATTTCATTGAAGTTTCAATTACTTATTCACTTCATATTTGAACATAATTAATTGATTGTTGAAAATACTTTAACACTCACTTATTCGTGAGATAGACATTTCGCATTATTGTATTGCTTCCTCGGACATGGTTGGAGGTCTACTGAGGTAGTACACATCTACTAGATTAGACCTCCAACCGAGTAGTAGTAGAGAAGAGCTAACTCAAGTACACTTCTGACCGTGTCTGACAAAGCATTACAACAATGCGAAATAGCAATCACACGAATAAGTAAGTGTTAAATTCACCAGTATTTTCAACAATTATTTATTTTCTATTAAAAAATACTTTTAAATTATAGTTCTATGATATTACTTCATCATCTTTTTCTTACAAGTCAATCAAGAAGAATTATTAATAATTGTTTTTCAAACATTGACTGCAATAATTGAATATTGGTACCGTACATACTGTACTTGGCCATTAGGCATGTTCCACTACTTGGAATAAACAATAATCGTTCAATTCATACTTGTAATGAACAATAATTATGTACAATGAACAATAATAATTATGAAATGAACAATGAATAATTATTGTTCATTCTACTTGACATAAAGAATTACAATTTTTTATTGTTATATTCTAAATAGCAGGAACAATACTGTCGTGTACCTAGTACTGTGTGTTTGTAAGCTGTGTTTCTACTACTTAAACAATAATTGTTCATTTTATACTTCTTGAAATAGACAGTAATTCTCCATTTATACTTGAAACAAATCATATTTATTACAAGTTAGTTCGAAGTTACTGACAATTGAACAAACTGACAAATTTACTTAAACAGAATTTATTAATTTCGAATTCCTTTAATTGCTATCAGTTTATACTGAAGACTTCAGTCAGTTTATCAGTTTATAATTTTATTAATTTATTAATTTCGAATTCCTTTAATTGCTATCAGTTTATACTGAAGACTTCAGTCAGTTTATCAGTTTATACTGAAGAAGTCTTCAGTATAAACTGATAGCAATTAAAGGAATTCGAAATTAATAAATTCTGTTTAAGTAAATTTGTCAGTTTGTTCAATTGTCAGTAACTTCGAACTAACTTGTGAGATACGAGCCGATATGGCCAAGTTAAAAATGAATGCTACTGAGCAGAAAGGTCTCCATGGTCTAGTGGTTAAGGCGCCCGACCGGCAATTGGGAGGTCCGAAGGTCCGTGGTTCGATTCCCGGTGGTGACTGATATTTTTGTACAATAGCATTCATCGATTTCCATCAGCTATTAAATACTGTTGTCAATATCCGCCATTGCGGAAGTCCAGTATAAACTGATAGCAATTAAAGGAATTCGAAATTAATAAATTCATATTTATTATTCCGGGACCGGAATAATTATATTATTATTACTGGAATCTATTATTCCGGAGTCCGGTTCCACAATATGTCAAATTATCTCAAGATAGCAACTGCAAAACTTCAATAAATAACAACCAATATTTCTTATACTTTGTGAGAAATGGAATTATTTTCACTTAATGTACTTGAAATGAGCAGTAATTATCGTTTATTAATACTAGAAATAAACAATAATTGCTTATGTTAAACTTGAAACAAACAATAATAATCTACTTCATACTTCAAATAAAATGTAGTTCTTTGATTATACATGAAATAAATATTGAACCTAATTAAATTGTAACCCACGGCTAAAATCTCTACAACAATATTTCATTCAAATCAAATTGGGTGACGATTTCTATTATATCCATCTCACACTTTTTAGATTTTCTTTGAGAAAAGTTATCTAATTTTATAACAATGAAAGCAAAAAATCAGCGATTCACTGCAAAAGTAGCACAAAACTTGGAGTTTGGAACTTGATTGTTAAATGTAAATCAATGGCATTCACCGACATCGGCTCGTTATAGTAAAAAATGCAGAGTCTCAATTATTTAATTAGTACACTTTCAATACACTAATTAAGGACCTTAATTGGGGACAGCGGCTGTCACGGCCAACTTGATCGCGTCTCTCAGTGGTCGTACCGGTTCTCCACAGAGTTTCCTCTCTAAGTTCATCCTAGTTTTTTCATTCCTTCTCTCTGGTTTCGACTCTTTCCGTTTAGTTCTACTTCATTGCTCCCTAGTCGGGTATAGAATTTCCGACCGGTCACAACTTGGGGCGATATTGACTGCTGAAAGACAAGGACAGCCAAACAACGACCCGATTACACCGTCAATCTAAGTCTTTCAGAGAGAACAAATAGATCGTAAACTTTGCTTCTCCTTGCCAATCTACTCCAGCTCTTCGCCAGTCAACTACTCCCCCCCCCCTCCTCATCACCAACCAACCACTAATTACGACACCTTCTTTAGTGAAAATAACCATTGTTCAATCTCAACCAAAAATTATAAAAAACAAAGACTTCTAGGCTTCACAGATGCTAATAGCTCGCAGTTCTTTCTTCTAATTGAACTCTGTTGTGAATTGTATTCAAATCAGTAGTTTGTTCCTTTGATTATTTCTGTTATGTCCTGAGTAATTAGGAAATTCCTCCACAAGTCCTCCTATACCAATAATTCAGCTGCAACTTTGGTTTCTTTCTTGTAACTTCGTTTCTTGCAGCCGTGGGTTAGTTATGGGATGTTTCCCATCATTCGCCTCATTACCCACGCACAAGCCTCCAGACTCATGTGAGCATCATCCGCAATAAAAAGTAAGTTTTCTCTATATTCGATTGGATAGCTGAACAAGCTGCGAGAGCAATTTACAACTCTGAACAAACTTGTAGCTGCGTAGCTCATCTATACTTAATCTCGTAGAATCTCCTAACAAAAATCTTGTAAGCTTGTCTCTCATGTTGGAATCTAGTAAATTATTAGGAAAGATAGAAGAAATTAAGTAGAGGAGTAATTAAAACTCTCGTAGAAAAACTCAAGTAAGAGACACGTAGAATCTCAAATGTAAGAACAAATAAATTGAGAACATTTGAAGCTTGTAGAATCTCAAATCTCAAAAGAATCTGCTCAAACCTCTTGAGGTATGCAATCAGTTTAAGCAATGGTTTATACAACCATTCGGACTTCTACTATTAGTCCTCTATTGCAATTTTATTTTTTATTTTTTTAAATCAACTCTCTCATGCCCTCTCACTTTTACACCCGTACTCTATGAGCACTTCAATATTACTACAGTTCAAACTTAACGACAGGTTACTACCATATCTGCTCCTTTACACACAACTAATTTAAAAGTTTCCCTCAATCATTCTCTAAAGTTCCTCATACTCAAAGGCTCACTCATTATGTGGTGTGAATAAAGTAGGATCTGTTGAGTAACTCATGTTTATGCCTCGGCGCTAGGGATTTTTGTTATTTGATGTGAATAAAAATTCAGTCACGCTGTTTCTCACGCTTTTCGATCGGACTCCCGTCGACTCAACAGATCAAAAGTTGACTCCAGTCACTCAACAGTCATCTTACTCAACGCATTCGTCTTTACTCGCACCAACTATTAACTCGGCTAAGAGCTTACTCTCAAACTAAGTTTCATGTAATCTCAGTTCAAAGTAAACGACAGTTTACCACAATATCTGTTTATGCACACTAAACTTATTTCAAGAGTATAAGCATACTAATAATCGGTTTTAACCAAGTTAAAACTACCAATCTCTAAGCTTATCCAAATTTAATTGAGGCTGTGCGCAGGATTTTTGGTCATAATTTTTTTTCGAAGTTTCTTGTATTGAATATTATTAGGGCTTTGAAATTTTATCTATTGCTGTGAGGAAAAATTTCTTTCTTCAACTATTTTGTGAAATATGGGGGTTCAAACTTGAAATTTTTCGGTTTTTGGAGGCAATTGATCTCACCTATGAGCGATTTTAAAAATTGACACTTGCAACTACATGACACTTGAAATCAAGGAAAGTGTTCAATACAAATAATAAAAATTAAGAATATAACAATTCGTAGGCTATGAGAGATTTTTAAAATTTCTTCCTTATAGACGACTATAACTAAAACTTCTTTGTTCCTAAATTTCAACTGTGTCCCAATATAACAACATTTTGAGCAGTCACCTTATCCTATATAATAACAAAGTTGGCCAGGCCAGCTGGCAGACATAGGCCGGATCTCGGATCTCGGATGTCGTCGGATGGTCCGGTTGACAAAACTGGCTCCGACAGCAAAAAGTCGGCCTCGCTCGCCGCGAATCACTAACGAGCTCACTTGCTCCGCTGAACTAATCTAATTAATTAGCCGGACAGCCTTTCTGTTCACTTTTAATTATTGCCACAGAACAAAGACATCCGAGGAGACGAGAAGTCTCCTTCTAAAGACGTCAGGACTACCGGTTGTCTTCTCTAAGACGCATCTTGGAAACAGAAGGTTTCCGATAATTCGATCACTGACTGGATTAGCAGCCTAGTATTCTAGAAGCTTCTGGATTCCAATGGAATATTTATACCATTTCGCTGCCTGCTCACCGCACTTTAGTAGCCTATTGTTTGAAACATACATCGACCTAGTATAAATTTATATACGAATAGAAATAGAACCAATTTGTCTTTCATTTTTTGTTCTAATTGCTGAATTGGGAGCTAATGGTCATTTGGAAGTTTTTTACCAACTAAACAAAAACCTATCGTGGCGGCGCCCAATTTCAAAAGAGGATTGATGAAATGTGTCACGGTTCACACCCTGAGAGAAACAAATCGATCATTCCTGCCTTCTGTGGTCTGAAGATAGACAAAAATGGAGTAGACAAAAACTTCTATTCAATCATTGATTTAGCTTATTCCTATTTTTGCAAATGTTTTTCAGAAGATTCATGAAACCAAGAACATTTTTCGATTTCTCCATTCATTGATAATTCAAACAACATCTGGAACCCTGAACTTCGATGTTATTCACGTTTAGTATAGATAATTTATCTTGATATAGGTATTATATAAAAATAACGATAATATTAATTTTATCTTTAAATATATTCAATAATAGAGATATACAAGAAAATTAAAGTAAAGTCTATAAGCTATAAATAATACTGTGTAACCTGGCTGGCTCAGGTGTAGTATTTAAAACTCTTAGAGTTTTTAGGTCGCACCTGAGTAATGAGTTGTAGTATAAGTTTGGGGCCTCTGACATACTGAATGATCATTTATATTACAGATTACAGGCTGCTTTATTGTGGCTTAGATGAATTAAGTATTTTATCTTAGATTTTAAAATAGCAATATCTGTCTTGTTTTCCAACCGTCCCTATTAAACAACGGCTTGGACACGGGAAGTAGCCAAAAGGTGTCCTAGATTGTATACACTCTCCAATGTAGGTGAGGGTGGATTGTGAAGCATAGAGTTTAACATTCCTTTCAATGGACTTAGCACATTGATGAAATCTGAGGAGGAAAGCGATCGCAATGTACCCTACTCCTTTTTTGCATAGTCTACTCTTTGGACCAAAACATATTGTTGGGTCTGAAGTCACCAACAGCCGAAATAACCTGATATGATATATTATATTACTTGATTGTTCAAATGTAGAATCAAAATAAGGCTACTTACTTGGAAAGAGATGAAAATAGTCATTACGAAAACTTACTGAATATCTCCTATTGGGAATATAGCCAACAGTAACTCACCTAGAACAAAAAATAGGATAGGTTAGAAATCGTAATCAGAATTAAAATTGAAAAAAGAAAGAAACAACATCAATTTTGTCATTAAGGAAAAACACTGGGGAAAATACAGCATTCTTCAAAACATTCTCCACTGAATATTATTTAACAAAGTGAAAACATTACCGGAAATGTAATTATGTGAGACATAATTAGAGGAATCTACTAGGAATCTAATATCGGTGATTTGTGTACGGATTCTGAAACCGATATCTCACTAATACCGTTTAATTAGAGTTTAATGGATTATCTGATAATTTGAATTACAACCCTCGTCCATTAGAGCATTCTACAACTCTACAGCATTCCTACATTATTATCATCATCAGCTGTTACTTGGTCATCGAAATAGCAATATTGGAGATTTCAGTTTGTGTGAGCTTAGACTATGTAACAATTTTATGCAACAAAGTTTGATAAACAAGGTTTGAAAACAATTTTTTTAAAAGACATTGTTATGAATATAAAAAACTATTAATATAATTATGTTGCACAAAAACTTTGTTATTTACGAAACTGAATTTTCTTATGAAAAGTTGTTCAACATGGTTACAAACAGTGTTTTGTCCGAAAGAACTCTATGACTATAAATACTACATCAATATTGTGGATTTCAGCATGACTACTAACGCATGTGGGATGTCAAAATTTATTAGGGATAAGGTGTTATTTATTATGACTCAAGTAGGGATAAGGCGTTTGAAAACGTAATATTTTGTAAATTTCCTCATAATGATCAGTAAACTACTACTGACAATATTTGTATCTTATTTTCATCACATTCAATACAATATTCCCAACTAAGAACGAGCCAGTACAACAATATTATAGTTTAATCAGTCTACAATAGGCTTTTACCGCAATACAAACTAATATTAATTGGGCATGCAAGATAAGCAGTATCGCATCAGAGCTCTGTGGTTTCCTAGAAACCAAACTAATTGACCAAAGTTATCAACTTCACTACATTTCATGGAAATTATAATTGAAATAATTGTTAATTGAATTGATAAGAAGCCTAAAATATTATTGTTCACTGTACATAAATCAGAGCTTTGAAATAAATTATAATAAAGATTGTCTCTATCTGTAAGGATCAGTCACTAGGGCTTAATTGTTTTGTAATTATTGATTTATAAGTCAATAAGTCATAATAATTATGTTCAATAAGTCAGTTGACTATAATTTTATAAGTCAATAGAGAATTAGGAGAGCAATTTCAAGAAGAAAGTAATAGTAGACCTTGTAGCCAGAATTTTGCTTGGTAAGAACAATAACATTTTATTATTATTACATAACTAATGTTATAGTAATTACTATTTCATTATTCCTTATAATTATTATTATTAATATTACATTGGTTTAGTACAGATACACCACACTAGGTCAGGGGTTCTCAATCTTTTTCAAGGACTGTACCCCTTAATGAAAAATTAAAATTTAGCGTACCCCTGTTACCGCGAGATGTTGGGGGGGGGGGGGGGGTGCTGGTTAAATTAAAACACCTTTTTACATCAAAAACACAATACATTTGGAATCATATTTCAAAAACCCATTACAAAAAATTAATGAGAAGTATGAGCTTGCTTCTTAACATAGTTCCTCAATGTTAGGCTCAAGGTAAAACCTTAAATCGTCCCCAACATTAACCTTGTCTCTGAACTTCTATGAAATATTTCTACAAACCTATTGCATTTGTTGGTTCCTAGTAACTCGACCACAAAGTATTCAATTTATTAGATTCCATTATTAAATAATAACCTTGCGTGATTGCAAAACGGAAAAAAATGGTTTAATTTTTCATTAACCTGCCCGCGTACCCCCTGAAAATTTTCGAGTACCCCCAAGGGATACGCGTACCACAGTTTGAGAACCCCTGCACTAGATAATCACACTAAATGAGTAAATGTTTCTAAAATCATCTTGATTACAGCAACATGATTGGTGTTAGATGAAAAGACTTTCTTGTAAAACATAGAAGGTTAGAAAGATGCAATAAGAAAACAAACTTTTCCGTTTAAGAACATTATACATTGTAATGAAGCGGCTTTAAAAAATTGGTGTTGTTTCTAGATATGGGACCATCCATTCTAGCAGCTGATACAAGAGAATCATCGACCTCAATGCAAGAACTGACACCACTGCTCGTACCATGTTGCCTAGTCTACAAATCTATGGTTTGTCATCACAGTCGCTGCTTTTTTGCTACTCTGCAATTTCTTTGAGCCGCCTAATCTCATGGCGTGAAGTATAATTACATAATTTAAGATAACCATTCCATGCTGCATTATTTCCATTTTTTTTTTCATTATCAGTTGAGCGGGTTGAGCCTAAAGCCGCGTCTCTTCCAACCGAACATTGTTGGCGAATACAAAAAACGGACAAACATTAAACATATGGGTGACCGAACATGTTCGTGAGTTCAATTGAAATGTTCGGTCTGTGAGCGCACATTGACGACCAACAACAGGTTCCCGCCACTACTCCCACCACACCGATCATAATGTTCGAGAAGGCGTCCACACCAAACCAACACCAAACAATGTTCGGCGACATCAGATAATTCCAGCGAACACTGTTGGCCGAGCATGTTCGGTTGGTGGAGACGCGGCTTAATAACTTGTCCGAACAATTTGAACATAGATTGTCATTCTTACCAAAATAAGATAGTGGTCAATATAACGCCAAAACAGCTGGAATTCACAATGCTACACCCCTAGTAATAGTAGTGTAGAGAAGACCGACCTGCCATTCCCTGGGTAGTCATTATACGGGCTATTTTACGAGTTATTTATAAGACAGAAACCTGCTGAAGCAACAGAATTGGGAGGAAACTGGTCTCGGGAGTGAGATGATGACGATCGTGATGATTACGCTTGCAACGTAGATATGGAAAGTATTACATCGTTTCCCCCTTTTTTGTCCGACTGTTACTACACTGGTAGTATTACACAGGTCGGCCAAAAATGTGGTGAATAACTCTCGCACGCAAAGGAGAGATAAGAAGGAAGGAGTGAAGAGAAAGAGAGACAGAGTGTGATAGAGTGCGGGTATGTGGTAGTGTGGATTAAGAAGAAGAGATGAGTAAGAGAGGGGACAGAGATACAGAAAGAAAGAGAAAAGACAAAGAGAGAGCTAGAAAAATAAGATAAAAAGAAAGAGAGAAAAAATAAAGAGGGGAAAGGGAGAGGAAGTAAGAGAGAGTGGGTGCAAGTGTGTGAGAGTGAGAGATTAGGAATAAGATATGAGGGATAAAGAGAGAGAGTAAAGAAAAAGAAAGGGAAAAGAGAAATAGAGAAATAAAAAAGATAAAAAGAGTTAAAAAAGAAAGAGAAAAACAAAAAAGAGAGAGGAAGAAGAGAGAAAGAATAAAGAGTTAGAAAAGAAAGACAGAGAAAAGAGAAAGAGGAGGAAGAGAGAGGAAGTGAGAGAGAGTGAAAGAGAGTGTGTGTGAGAGAGAAAGAATGAGTAAATAAGAACACAAAGATTGTATGAATGAATGTTTTATCACCTAGTGGCAGTGTTAGGTTCATTTAGCCCTATCCACCACCCAACCAGGCTAATACAATAATTAAATAAAACCATTCAGTAGTCTACTTCTACATCAATAGTTACTACTGTGAAAATAAATTTTTATATGATATATATATTTAGTAAAAAATAGTTGAAAAAGTCAAATAAAAACATATACCTAATCTAGTAAGAAAAATATATAAAATTTTGCTTAAAATTTCACCATGAATAGCCAGTTTAAATTCACTATAAATAATAAAATTTTACTTAAAATAAGAGAAAACAAAAAAGAAAAACACTTAATACCTCTCAACAATAGTTGTCTTTATTGTTTTTTGAATAGTGCCTATTTAGGTTGAACATATTTTCGTTCATTTCATTATTTATTCTGAGTTGGACGGGTGAGAGGAAGTATGAAATTTTAACTTTTTAAAAATAAATTAACCATCTAAAAATTTCTGAAATAATTTAAGCTATTTAAATAATTTAAACAATTTGTGTGTGTGTGAGAGAGAAAGAAGAAAGAGAGAAAAGGAATCAGAAGAGTAAAAGAGGACAGTCAATAGAGAGTGATGGCGAAAGGAGTGGAGTATTTGAGAGAGAGGTTGGCTGAGGGTCAGTAAGAAAATGCTACGATGAAATAGAGTATATTATGGCGAGTAAGTGCAAGTGTGATAGAGAATGTTGAATGAAATAGACAAGAGAGTGTGCATAGAGGAGGGAGTTACAAAGTGATCCAACCGACCCCACTTGGCAACGTAAAGTCATTACCAGGGACAATTACCCACACAGGCAAACAGAGGTGAAATCATGTTTTTAGATTGGGTAGTAGTCGCCTTCCCAATCGCCTTCGATGTCTTCTTCCGAGAAAATTGTATCCTTTTTTGTTTCATTTTTTACTCCTCGAGGGCATAACCCCCCTCCCTCGTCCCGCTAAGCACTCACTCTTCCTTTCCTATTCACCGGTCTATAATAACAGTAATCAAAGAAGCATGAATCCACGTGAAATTAAGCTGTAAAGGAAGGCCGATCCTCGATGGTTGGAGGACTACGATGAAGAAGAATCTTCAGACTCCAATCGTTCAGCCATCTTGTGACGTCATATTCTCGATTGAGAGATCGAACAAAAGCGGTTGGACGTCGAAAGGTGATTTCTTGCTATCTAAACTCGTTAAACCAACGTAGAGTGGATAGCTTTTTCAACAGGACGTAGTCCAGCTTAATGTAATACACCCTGACCTTCGCAATGTTTTCTTAATGATAATTGGTGGTTAAACAAGTAGAACGGGTGTTTCAAGAACCATTTTGATGAGTATCGTACTAGAACTTAATGATTCCAATTTTGTTTTATAGTTTCACACAGTAGTTGAGGTTCTATTTTAAACTGGGTATCTATCTACTGGGTACTTTTTACAACCTTCAAACATTGAATCTGACAAGTACATAGTTGGATGGAGCAAGAATACATTATCGTAAAATTTATTTTCCATTCATTTTCTAATTTGAACTAAAATTAGTGTTGGGAGTTGTTTTTCGTGGGATTAGAGTTGAGTTGATGTATCAAATAATGATGTTTTAATTGGAAAATTATAAAATATCTACTCAACTACCAAAGTTTAACATAATTTCACAGAAATACAAAGCAATTTTCAAAAAAAACTTCATGAATGCTCTCCATAAAGGTGAAGCCTGTGTGTGTGTGGAAGAGAATATAGAGAGAGTAACGTACAGTACTGTACAGTACAGTACAATACAATACAGTACAGTATAGTATAGTATAGTACAGTACAGTATTGTACAGTACAGTATAGTATAGTACAGTATAGTACAGTACAGTACAGTACAGTACAGTACAGTATAGTACAGTACAGTACAATACAGTATAGTACAGTACAGTACAGTACAGTACAGTACAGTAGAGTATAGTATAGTATAGTATAGTACAGTACAGAACAGTATAGTATAGTGTATAGTATAGTGCAGTAGAACCTCTATTAACTGTCACTTTCGGGACCGGGACTGTGACGGATAACTGAATAGACGGATAGTAGAAATGCCATCAATAAACTCAGCGCTCAGTGCTCTAAAATCAAAATAGTTTGGGGAAGTTAAAAAATAAGAATGTAAAAAAGGATAATTCAATTTATATATAAATATTTATTCCATCAAAAATATACAATAATCAGGGTACAGAACTGTGTACAATATGAAAATAAATCGTAAAATTCTCGATGACGGATAACAGAAAGTGATGGTTGAAAGAATGACGGATAATCGAGGTTCTACTGTATAGTAATACATACAATAATTATCTTATATAATATAATAGTATTCTGCTACCTGTTTTATAGTATACCAGGGCCTTCATACAAACGAATACAACTAAATAATAATAAACATACAACGATATTACGAACACAATATATAACGAATACAACTATGAATACAAAAACAAATAGAACAATTTCGAATACAAAAATAAATATTTAGTTGCTGGTGAATAATTTAAGATCGTTCAGCCTTTGGAAAGCCTACAACTGAGCACTTATAATTATAGAGGAATGCTAACATTGTGATGAGGTTGTTAGAATTCAGCACCTGTTGATTATAATGAATGACCAGGTCAGTTGAGTGAGTTGTGCTGCAAGGAATACCAACATTTCCAAGTTAGCCCTGAGGACAGAATGGAGTTCGAGTTTACAATACAGACAACAGAAACCCTCATCATCTTTCACTCTCTCCTACTCCTCTCCCTCTTTTACTCACTGTCCCTCACTCATCTACTCTCTTACACCCTTTCTCTTATTCATTCTCTCTGCCTTTCTCTTACTCTCTGGCTCACTGGTTAAGTGTCAAGAATGGACGAATCTTTCTCCAAACTTCGCCATTTCATGTAATTACTGTACATCGCCTTAAGATTGTCATTACTGTGGTTAATATAAATTAAGATCATACAATTGAGATCACTGTACATAATTCTTTGCACTATAAAAATAGCTTTATCCGAGTTTACTATTGTATATATCTATGTGATGTTAATTATTTTGTTTCTAACCATTCATATGCAAAATTTGTAAATTTACATGAATAAAGAAAGATAATCTAAACTAATCTCTCATTCTCTCTATTTACTCCCCCCTCATCTGGAAAATTCTCTCTCTCCCCTATGTATCATACTCCCTCTCTCTATCTCTATCTTTCTCACTCTTGTTCTCACTTTTTTCTCTCTTTCTCTTTCTATCTTTCACTTTTTCTCACTTTCTCTGTTTTTCTTTCTCTCTTTCTCTCTCTCTCTCTTACTCTCTTTCTTTCTCTCTTTCCCACTTTTTCCCTCTTTATCACTCACTCTTTCTTACTCTCGTTCTCACTTTTTTCTCTCTTTCTCTTTCTATATTTCACTCTTTCTCTTTCTCTGTTTTTCTCTTTCACTCTCTCTCTTACTCTCTTTATTTCTCTGTTTCTCACTTTATCTCACTTTATCTCTCTCTTACTCTCGTTCTCACTTTATTCTCTCTTTCTCTCTTTCTATCTTTCACTCTTTCTCACTTTCTCTGTGTTTCACTTTCACTCTCTCTCTCTCTCTTTCACTCTTTCTCACTTTTTCCCTCTTTATCTCTCTCTCTTCAAGGTCAAGTGTAAGGTTAAGTGTAAGAATGGCCTCAATGGCCAAGACTTCGCCTCTTTGTGTAATTCATCTCTCAGATCCAAGCTCTATCTTTATTATGTTTTTTTTTCAAACAATCACATCCATAATTTCTGTTGTATTATACCTTAAAATATATACTTGTTGTATTTTTAATCCTTTCTACTAAAACTATTCAACCATTATGTTTACTTTTTAATAACAACTGTACTTCACTTCAACTAGGGGATCTGAGAGTTGCTAATATTAATAATACTTTTATCATTCATATACATAGTAAATTTGCACAAATAAAGTCATCTGAATCTGAATCTGAATCTCTCCCTTACTCTCTTTCTATCTATCTCTCTTACTCTCTTTCTTTCTCACTTTTCCCTCTTTATCACTCTCTCTCTTACTTCCGCTCTCACTTTTTTCTCTCTTTCTATCTTTCACTCTTTCTCACTTTCTCTGTTTTTCTCTTTCTCTCTCTCACTCTCTTACTCTGTTACTGTTGAAAGAGAAACTCTTTCTCTTTTTTTCCCTCTTTATCAATCTCTCTTACTCTCTTTCATTCTCTCTTTCTCACTTTTTCCCTCTTTATCCCATTCTCTCTCTCACACTCCTTCTCACTTTCTCTGTTGTTCTCTTTTTCTCTCACTCTCTCTCTCATCACGATCGACGCGTCTCCTTATCCAGCAGCAACCCTTGACTTGGGAATTTATTGTGACGCTTAGTGGGAAATGCGACGAACCGACGAATGGTGAGACAAAACAAAAAGAGAAAGGGAGAAGGCAGAGGAGAGAGATGAGAAGCGCTTTGTCACGCATTTCACACCGGTGACGGCGACACCTTCCCGCAATAATTATTACTGCTCGTTTTAATTAGAAAGAGACAGAGCCAACTTCCGTGCACTTCCCTATCATTCAGCCGCCTCATAAAGGGTCATCAACGTCACCCTAGTGCAGTCTGCACTGACTGTAAAGTCCCTTGTTCTGTATCATACGAATATGGCTTAACTTTCAGAGATTCCATGGGTGGAGGCTCAGAATAGTTAGTACATTTATAGATAATATAATAATTATAAAACATAATTATATGTTATATATATAAAATGTATATAACATATTGTTACGAAAGCAAACAAGCAGTTATTCACGCACTTGGTTTATTTATATCATTCACATTGGCGCCTATATTAATGCGATTTCTTAATAAGAAAGGACAAGATAATAAATAAAAATATTTGTAGCGCATTAAGGAAGGAGTGAGCAACTCTTTTACATTAATTAATATTTTTAAATAAATTAAAAATATTCATTACGATTTACAAGATTGTCACGGGACAAATTCTCGATTCCCAGCCACCCAATACAAATTTATAAATATATGGAATAAATAGGTAGTTTGAATGATTGGCGCTGATTCTATACTAGTACATGACACTGTCACTCTGTCACGAAATTTAAAATCTACCGGCGACTTATTTAAGCCGAAATAAATAAAAGTACGCAATTTTAACGAAAACTAATATCACTATATTGTTTACAAGACCTAATTTGTACTCTGGACAAATTATTAGATCACGAAATGAGTAAAATTGGAAATGAAAAATCAGCCTATATCAACTAGCCTTAACCTACAAACAATACATTAAACTAGCATAAGTTCTAAAAAACCCAATGAAATATAAATCCAGTATAATTATTATAAAATATAGTATCAACTAAGAGACCACTCACCTGGATTTCAATTTACTTTTGCTAGAAATTTCACTTGAACACTTTAAACACTTGTTGGTTAGCCTCAGTGGCAGGTTTCACATTTTATATTTCCAGAGTGATGAGCACATAATGAATATTTTTTTCATCCATTATTTATGGAGAAGAACACGTTATAAACACTTTTGAACCGCTAAAATAGCGTAAGATTTAGTTCAATTATTTAAATAAACGTGGTCACTATTATCAAGCACAAACTTGTTGCCGGTGTTGTTATGGTGATGAAATTTAGTAGACGAAAATATTTTTAATTTATTTAAAAATATTAATTAATGTAAAAGAGTTGCTCACTCCTTCCTTAATGCGCTACAAATATTTTTATTTATTATCTTGTCCTTTCTTATTAAGAAATCGCATTAATATAGGCGCCAATGCCATATATTAATCGATCTAATTGCGGTTCCTCCTATTTTTTCTGAGGATGGAACCACCCGTTTTTCGGCTTTTTCCGACCTCCAGAAATAATTTTAACTTGCTACCTGACCACCAGCCGGAGAGGACATCCTAAATTCGGGTCCCCGATAAATTATCTAGTCACATATGACTGAATAAATCTTAAGTTCCTATATAATGTTTAATGTTTCTCTGTAAATTGCCTCCTGTTTATTGAAAAGTCTGTAAACTGCCGAAATATTTATTGTAAACCAGAAATTCGCACACTTTAAAACCGCGAGTGTCAGTCGTCCAAGTTCAAACGACGACCGCATGGTGTCCTGGGGTCCTGCGCCAAGGAGAAGACACCAAATTTGAGTGAGTGACGAAATTTACAATAAATATGGCCATATTTTCACCGAATAGTGCGTCGAAATTAGAATAAATTCGTCATACTGGTTCCTGTACTGTATACAATTCTTGTGAAGACTTTTCAATCTTCAGATTAAATAGACCCTAAGGTAATCTCCCGCATATGAGAGACTTTCAAGTATTCATTAAACAAATACTATCAAGAAAAGTAATAATCTTGAATAGCAAAAATTATTGTTTCAAATTAAACTGTTGAGTCATTATTTGAATGGGAATATTTTGAATTCCATAATCAATAAATCTGTTGTTGCTTAATACTTGTGTATTAAGAGTGCTCCCTGCCCGGCAAATCAACTCTAGTAGATTTAAGCGCACGCCAACGTTTTATTCAACAAATATTTTCAGTCAGACTCAGCAGATACGACCCTGCACTCCTGCAATTTATTATAGCAAATATATAATAGGTTGGAGAGGTGTAGGACTTAATTGTTGCGAAGTTTCAGGTGTTGGACAGGGTGCAGAGGTTCACATCTTTGAACCTAGGAGTGAAAAACCTAATGCAACCGGCTATCCAAATCGGCATTTGGTGTGCTAAAGAATTTTCTTCACAGCTTTACACCGCTCAAGTGCCTATACAAAAAGACAGATATTACACTAGTCTGTTACTATTCCTGAATCAACATTCAGATGACGAAATTTGTGTGATATTAATTTCTTATCAAAATACAAAATCAATAGTTTGCAATGATTGTGATTAATACATTATAAATGACACAGAGAAAGAATGATTACATTAGTTTCCATCACATGAAGCTGTAATAGATTATTATTATGGCAGATACTGGAAATATACAGTCACGTATCGCCATTATGTATAAGCTTTGAAAGTCATAATTATTGTGGTCGCAACATTGGACCAAGCTCTAAACAAATTTGTAGTTTGTGAGGTATACAAGTTATTTGTGCGTGCCCGCTCGCTTGCGTATGTGTGGACTTAAGCGTGTGCATGTAGTGGAACGAGGTCTATGATGTGGTGATTCAGAGTTTACACACAGTGGCAGCGAGGCTTTTCAGTAGATGGCAAGAGTTGCACTTTCTAGGGTTGCTAGGGAGGAAAAAACTCCTCCAAAGGTCATTTCTCAACTTCCCTTTTGCTTCTCTCTGGAGAAGTAAGGGCTCATCAACCAGCCCCACCCGCCCATTCTCCAGCACACACCCTTGACAAACCCACGGCGCAATGTAAATACTAAAAAGACAAACTTCCAGCCCACCAAACGACCCAGTTTAAATTCAATTCGTGTTTTCATTCTTTGTTAATTATCAATTTCAACCGCTAATGCTTGAATCAACCGTCAAAGCAAGTACTCAAAGGCAAAACGATTATATTACACAACAGACTCAAGCATCATACGAGTAAAATAAGTTAGAAAGTCTATTTGAATTCTCTAAAATTTTATTATGTTCTATAGAAACTCAATAAGGGAAACATACTTGTTTAATAATTTAGTAGGGTACAGGATATGTCCATTTGAACAATAATTATTATTCCAGTAGCTGAAATTGAATATGAAATGGATTATAACTCTTGTCTTTGAGTTATTACATACATTAAATTTCGAGAGCCTCCACTCTGCAGTTACTCCAATCGTTACGAGAGTTGAATATCAGTATAATCAATTCTAATAAATTATGAAGTTCAGAAGCTGTTTCAAGAGTTTTATCAATAATATCCAAATATTATTCAAAATGAAGAAGCTCTCATCTATTCTAGATAATTACAGCTATGTATGAAGCATGTTTACACAGTACTAATACAGAGAGCCTATCTCATCATCATCATCACCATCATCATCATCCACTAGCTATAATTATCAGTCATTGTCAAGCAATTTTTTTATTAACGATGCTTTAAATAAATTAGCTTTTAGCTTAAAATTAGCTCTAAATTAGCTTCTATTCCAAGTATTGTATTCTATGGGGATCAGTCATTGTCAAGCAATTAGTTTTCGTTCACGACGCTTTAAATAAACTAGCTGGAATTTGCTTTTTAGCATAAAATTAGCTTTCATTAGCTTCAACCTTAACAATCACGAAATTTAATAGCAGTACGGTACTGACAAAGAACATTCATACACATTGTAACATTTTTTAAATTGTTTTAATTGCCTATCTATACTGAACAGTACTGATATTAAATTTTGTGATTGTTAAAGTTGAAGCTAATGAAAGCTAAAAAGCAAATTTCAGCTAATTTATTTAAACCGTCGTGAATGAAAACTAATTGCTTGACAATGACTGATCCCGATAGCATCCAATACTTGTCATGATCAGTCATTGTCAAGGAATTAGTTTTCTTTAACGATGCTTTAAATAAATTAGATTAAATTAGCTTTTCAGCATGAAATTAGCTCTAAATTAGTTTAAAATAGCTTCCATATCAGCTTCAACTTTAACAATCACGAAATTAAAAATCAGAACTGTTGAAGAACATTTTTACAAATTTTTAAATTGTTTTAAAATGCGTGGGGCATACACTGTTGTGAAAAGTAACAAAGATTTTTACATGAATATGGATTGAGCGGTATTTATAACGACAAAGTAGCTATCACTGATCAATTATTGCATTAAACATTAAATTTCTAACATTCTCCCATTAATTATTACACATTGAAGAAACATATATCCACAGAAATGCATGCCAGATAAGATTAGTTCAACAACATTAAACTTGAGACCATTCTCTAATATGAATTTAAAAGATTAGAATCACTATCTAGTTAATATTCTAGTCTTTCATGAATGAATTTCATCCAGTCCCCATATTTCGATACGGCTATTTTGAGACATATTAAAAACAAAACTCGATTAGTTCCATAACAGCCCACCTGCTTTTTGCCTAATGAAGCAAGTTGTGAGGCAGGTTATTCGACTCGCACTCAACTACCAATATAAAATAAAAAACATCGAAATTCAGACATTTCTGCGAATAAAATTTTATACTCCGTGTTTCTTCCCTGATACTACAGAGTACAGAGCCACGCAGAAATATGAATTTCTAAGGTTACGTGTATTAAGAGCAATAGTCTAGTTAGGGTCTCAGCTGTTACCATTCTGCAACTGTACTTTTATATCCAAGTTTTATTGCTGCAACTTTCTGGAATTGTATTTTTCACTGGCTTTTTATAACGTGACTCTCCTGTGAATGTACTACAATGAATATCATCTTTCTATACACGTTTTATGATTGGCCTTTTCGCAAGATTATCTCAATTACAAGAAAACAATAATTAGAGTTGTAAAAAGCTAGTGAAGAAAAATATTTTCAGAAATAATAGAAAAGTGTTCATTAGCGGAGAAATGAGAATTTTCAGTTACACTCAGGTAATAAGAGCTGAAATTACTGAAGATAATGAGAAGTCTTATTACATTGTCACACAAGTCAAAAAAAATAAAAACACTTGTTTTTCCATTCTTGGAATGCAGTTTCTCAAAGAGTGGAATGAATTGCTAGGTCTACTAATAAACTATAGTATTGCGAGCTCCATTAAAGGGTTTAGCGTGATAAAGGGTTTAATAATAGAGAAAATTAAAGATCAACGTTTTTCTATGGTGGAGCGCTTTCCAACGCGTTTGTTTAAAAAAGGAACAGCAGATAAAAACTGATATTTTTTATTCCAGTCCGTAGATCATGAACCTCTGTACTAGTAAAATATAATGAGTATTAGATACTATAATATTCAAAGCATTAGATACTATAATATTCAAAGTATTAGATACTATTGTAAAGAAAAAAGGATTTACAGCGTTATCGTTAGTGTCAACAAGTCTTCTAGACACCGCAATTAATTACTCTTCTTTTGACACTTTTATGATATTTGCTTTGAACTTTGTAGAATGTTCTATGTGCTTGATTAGAATTTAATGAAATCTTATCGAATATTGTGGAAAGTGCGAGTGTCCTTATCTGAAATCTGTAGAGAAATCTCCGTCTTTCTAGTTCAAATAAAAGCCTAAATAAAGCGACCACTTGAGTAAACATTCAGTTCAGTCGTCTTTGAAATTCGTCGAGATAAACTACTTGTGCCAGTAGTGATAATTAATTACCGTACACTTCTACACTTCTAAGCAATTAAATACTCTTCTTATGACACTTTTATGGTGTTTACTTGGTGCTTTGCAGAATGGAATCTTATCGAATATTGTGGAAGGTGTGAGGGACCTTATCTGTCTGTTTTAGAATTCGGTAGAAGTTGATAGAAAAATCGAGAGATATCTCGATTTTGGAAAATTATATAAATAGAGAGAGACTTTTGTTAGTTATTTCAGTCTTGTTTGAAATTCGTCGTGATAAACAAGTAGTGACAGTTCTCTGATAATTAATTACTGTATTCTGTGCCTATAGTGATAATTCTTTTCCCTATTTAATTCATACCAGTGGACTCTACTCATAGCTTTTTTGTATTACGGACTTGTGCTACGTTAGTTAATTGTTCTTTTTCGAAGTTTCTTTTTTAATATTATTGGACAGTTTATTGTACAGTTATTATTTAATATTAGATCGGCCTTTTGACATTTAGTGATTGATTTTAGTACAGTAATATTGAAAACTAAGTAAAGTTGGACAATATAGATTTATCTGTTTTTGATTGCTTATTTTATGTAAGACATTACTGATCAGAGCGTGTTGTGGATTATTTGTGTAAATAAAGTGCGAGTGATAAATTTGAGTGTTGCCAGCGTTATTTTGGATATAGAACCCGTAACAATATTCAAAGTATTAGATACTATAATATTCAAACTGTCAGAATTCTAATATTATTTACCATGTCAATTAATTTCACAATGAAATAATCTAAACTTATTACTGCCAGTGAAAATAATCGAATCTTATTACATAAATTTTGAGACTGCTCGATAAATACTAAAAATATCTCGAAATTAGTTGGGTGATTCTTGCACGATAACTCTTCCAGCGGAAACTTGAGTCTTTAGCAGCCGTTGTCACTCTAAATAGCGCATCTGTTGAACAGAGCTGGACTCTATTCTGGGCGCTGAAACGCTGTCAATTTGTGCGTGATTGAAGATAAAAGAACTGTCAACATTGGCTTCTTGATTCCAGCCAGTTTATAGTTTAGTGTCTATAGAGACGTTCCACTAATCTAGGCTGGAAATAGAGTTGAGAGAGGCTGGTGGGCGGAGATGATGAAGATAGAGGAGATAAGAAGGTAAAGAAAGAAGAAGATGGAGAAGAAGAAAAATAAGAACAACATGAAGATGATGAAGAAAAGGTAGAAGAAAAATAAGAAGAAGATGAAAAAGAAGGAGAAAAAAAGAAGCAAAAGAAAAAGGACGGACAGGAAGAGAAGGAGGGAAAAGGAAGAGAAAAAGAAGAAGAAGAAGAAGAAATAGAAAAAAAGCACTGAAGAAAAAGAAGGAAAATATGGAAGAAAGAGGTGAAGAAGAAGAAGAAGGGGGAGGAAGAGGAGGAGGAAGAAAATGAGCAGAAGAAAAAGAAAGAAGAATAAGAAAGGCAAAGAAGAAGAAAAAATAGAAAAAGAGAGAAGGACGAGAAGGAGATGAAGGAGAAGAAGGGATAGAGAAGGAGGAAAAGAAGGAGCAGAAATAGAGAAAAAAGAAGAAGAAAATGGAGATGATGGTGAAAATGATGATAAAGAAGTAGAAGATGACAATGATGATGATAATAAAGATATGAAGAAGTAGAGGAAGAAGAAAAATAAGGAGAATAAAAGAAAAAGTAAAAAGAAGAAGAAGAAATATAAGAAAAAGAAAGGCGAAGTAGAAAAATAAGAAGATGAAGAAAGAAGAATAAGGAGAAAATGAAGAAGAAAAATAAGAAATAGAAGAAAATGAAAGGGGAAGAAGAAGAAAAATAGAAATAGAGAGAACATGAAGAAGAAAAAAGGGGTGGAAGAGGAGGAGGAGGAGGAGGAGGGGGAGAAGTAAAAGAGACAAAAAGAAGAAAAAAAAAGAAGAATAAAGAGAAAGTAGAAGGAGAAGAAGATAAGGAGTAAAAGATGAAGATGAAGAAAAAGACGGAGAAGAAGAAGAAGAAGTAGAAAAAGAAGGAGAAGAAGAAAAAGAAGGAGAAGAAGTGAAAGAAGGAGGGAGAGAAGGGGAAAAGAAAAAAGAAGGAGAAAAAGAAATAGAAGAAAAAGAAAGGTGAAGAAGAAGAAAATTGAAAAACAGAGAAGATGAAGAAGAAAAAGAAAGGGGTTGGAGAGGAGGAGAAAGAGAAGGAGGAGAAGTTCAAGAGAGAAAAAGAAAGTAGAAGAAGGAGAAGATGAGAAGGAGGAGTAGAAGAAGAATAAGGAGATGAAGAAGAAAAAGGAGGGAAAGAAGGAGGAAAAGAAAGAAGAAGATGGAGAAGAAGAAATAGAAGAAAAAGAAAGGTGAAGAAAATTGAAAAACAGAGAAGATAAAGAAGAAAAAGAAGGGGTAAGGAGAGGAGGATGAAGAGGAGGAGGAAGAGAAGGAGGAGAAGTAGAAGAGAGAGAAAGAAGAAGAAAAAGAAAGTACACGGAGAAGAAGAGAAGGAAGAGAAGATGGAGAAGGAGAAAAAGAAGGAGGAGGAGAAGAACAAGAAGGAAAAGAAAGAAGAGATGAAAGACGAGAAAGTGAAGTTAGTTATAACGGGCTGTTATTCATATCAAGATTGTTCTGTATCCAGCCTCTGGAATGAAGATTTGAATAGAAGACTGTGTAATAATGAAAGAAAATACAAATGGAGAGGGGTTGAAGGTTCCTACGCGAGAATCTAAGTATAAATTACGAGTTCGAAAAGAAGTCGCTGTCTGTATGTGGCCACAGGAAAGGAAGTGTGGTGAATCCTGCGTGGAAGCAGAAGATTCCCGAGGCATCTGATAAGAGCGCGTTTGTTTCGAGTTAGGAAGTAGCTGCTACGTCGTACGATCGCGGTCCCACTCTGGAATACGTGAAAAGATAAGCGGCTTACCGTTTTCAATAAGCCATCAGATAAGTACCATTGTCGCCGTAGTCTGAGACGCCCGAAGGAGGAAAGGTGCTCTCCTGTTTTATAATAGATTTCGGATACCACCACCACCACCACCCATCCACTTCAAAGAACAATGACACCATAAAACATGTGCACCAAGCTAACACAACATTAACATGGATGGTGGTGTCAGTTAAACTACCAACCAACGTTTCATCCAACAGTCGATTTATGCAAGCAGTCAGGATTCTTCCATAATTATCGTACTGCTTCTAGCACTATTGTTCTTGTTTCCTGTTGTACCACCAATTAGACACCCACAAAACCCGAAGTTTACCACTGTCAAGATCATCTCTCTACACAGAACCCCACCATTCAACATAAATTTTATCAGATTTTTCTGTGCAGAATGACTGTTTAAAAGTGATAGAAGATGGGAAGTTCTCGTGAAACTGATTTGGACTGAAAACTAGAAACAATCAATTTATTAATTAATAGTAATTAATAAATTAATAATAATAAATAATAATAAATTAATTTAAATAAATAAATAATGAACAATTTCTGCTAGCGGTCAAGCTTCGGCTTCTGCTGGCAACGCCTGAAATACATAATGTTGTTTTTTTTTTAGTTTCCTTCACATCGAAATGTATTCTATTTCAGAAAACAATGTCTTTCAGATTTTTATTTTTTTGTGATTCCGGAAATTAAAAAAGAAGGAGAATAATTATTTTTATTTGTATCACTTCTAATGGAAGAAGAGTTTAAAGTTTTTTTTGAGAATCTTTTCAAAATTACATAAATAAATAGTAAATTTCATACAGCAATGACATCTGCCAGGAGTTGGCTACTAAATATTTTACATTTTTATATTTTTTAACTTTTAAAGGAATATAAAAACCTGAAAACGAAAAGAAAAACGAAACATGGAATTAACATGAATTTGACTCTACAATCCACAATCTTCTAATAATTATAATGTTATAGAAACAAAGTATTTTTGCATAGAAATGTAATTATTCCGCCGTTTTATGGGATTGTAAAGAAAATGACATGAACGCCTGAGCTGAATTTTTGTCAAACCATGGGGGGGGGGGGGGGTGGAGTCAGGCTGCAAAAATCGGTCAGATTTGAGGGTAATTTTTTAAGTATATTTTTTTAAAGCTTTTATCTTGAATTTTTATTTTATTTGAAATCATGGCTATTTTCCTCGGTTGAAAACTCTATCTAAATTGCTTGATTTTGGCTTAATTATATTCCTTATTACTATGTTATCAATTTAATATATTATTCCAATAAATAATAAGTACAGGCATTTTTGTCATATCTTGGGGGGAGGGGGGGGGGTGCGGCGGCCCACTCCTGCTCACTCCAACCGCAAATATGAAAGAGCATTGAAGAAGATTGATCACAATAATAAATTATCAATTATCATCACAGTTATATATATATATATATATATATATATATATATATATATATATATATATATATATAGTTGATGGAGAACCCACCTACTAAAACTGTAGGTCCAACTCATCAATCACCATCATCCAACTCATTACCCACGCACAGGTCTCAGACCTATGTGGGCTTCATCCTCAAAAAGAAAAAAAAAAGAATTGAGACCTGATTAGTACTTGGGTGAATCTCAGTTCCAGTGAAGATACTGCTTTACGGTTCGCGACCCCAGAAAAAAGTACCCAAGATTTTTATATACCGCTATACCACCATACCACTTTGTTGTGTTGTGCGCGGGGGTTTGAACCTGTCAAAATATTATTTCCCTTAGCCTTTTACCTTCGTTCCCGTCACATAATATACGTCAGATGCGTATGGCGTGGTGAGGAGGAAGGGGCGGAGAAATCGACAGACAATTTCCGGTTTGTGTGCCCTTCTCATGCCTCATGACCCTCTTCCCAGCCCTAGCAACAAACCAACATTACACCAAGCAGCGGTCCATGACAGGACCATGAGGGGAAATGTGCATCGATCAATCAAATGTATTAAATCAAGTTAAAGAAAATAATAAACCCCGAGCAGCTAGGGGACAAACATTCAATCAATGGAGAAAAAGAGAGCGACATCGGACCATTTTCCGCTTGTTTCATGACCAGCATTCTAAACTGTGGATGTTTGGCATTTTACTACCCTCTTTCTGATGGAGGGCGTTTGCTTCTCCTGAACTTGACATTTTCGAGAAGTTATCTTCTTCTAGTAATTGCACGGCTTTGTCATGTGATGCATCATTCCAAATACACCACCCTATCCTATAATCCTACATGAGTACTGCATCAGCTTACAGCATCACAAAATAGACTGCAAATTTGGAGAAAACTACCTACAAATTATTACCTCCGACATAAATATAAATGTTTGTGATACTCGACAGCACTCTAATCCAAATAGATCAGGTCACCCTATTCTGTAAACCTGAATGATTATGATAAACCAGTGATTTTTCCCTTTTTAACTCACTATTCCATAATCAGGGGCCCAATTTGGGGAAGGCAAGGCCAAAAATGTGTTTATTATTAATACCTTATTATAATTATTGAACAAGATTTATCCATTGGAATAGCATATTAAATTAATAACATAGTTGAAGAAGGAAAAGAAGAGTCTACGAAATCTGGTTAATAATAGATTGCTATTGCTATTTTTGTGGAGCGTCTGTCGCGCAGCTGGTGTCGAAGCATTGTCTTATATGGGATTTTCGTGTTCTGTTCACACGGCACTTCGCGACGAATTTAGCCGCTCATCGGCTGCTGGCTTCGCCGCAGAAACTTGCCACAAAAAGTGGAGCGTCTGATGCCGAAAGGCTCAGTGCCATTAGAACTAAATGGCAGCTGCCGGTTGCTGTTCACACACTTGCTACTTTTTCAGCTGCAAAACAGACGCGCGTAGCCGCGCGGCTACGCGCCACTGATGCTTATCTCAACCAAAATTTAAATTTGGTGAAATTTCGGAAATTTGAATTTTTCAAATTGCCATCGTGTTCTATATGTTCAACACTGTTCATATCTTTTTGAATTTTTTTTCTATCAGCAAAATTACCCTTTTTATCAAGTATAAAAATGTCCTTCTTTAAAGACATTCAGAAAACAACAATTCGGTTAAGAAGTTATAGTTTTGGGTGGGTTCACAATGTGAACAACTTCAAAAATTGTGAATGATATGGATAATGAATGAATAAACAAATATTTATTAGTATTAACATACTTCAAATGTTATTAGCCTACTATCTAAAAAGAAGAGATGTATGAGAACGTTTATTTTTTTCAGTCCCCACAGAATTATTTTTGTAAGTCTGGTACCTTTCAACTTTAATGAGACCTACTAACTTATATTAATGGAGTCAAAGTAGCAGACAATGAACAAATTTCACAAATTAATAATACAGTAGCTTCCATTCTCGAGTGACCTTCATTCTATTCTAGACTATCCTAGTTCTAGTTATTTTATTGTGTCTTGAGAGAGTATGTATGTGTGTGGACTATATTGACACTTGTTCTCTAGAATTCCTGGAGTTGAATCAGGTGATAATGGCATGTTTGCGTCGTATAAAATTACAACATCAACAAACTAGTCAATTATAATCATATAAATCGTTATGATTCAAGAAGAAATATATAATAAACTGATAAAATATCAGTCTTGCCGACTGCCGAGTATTTTTTTTTTTTTAAATATAACTTACGGATATTATCACTCCCCCATCTTTTTGACCTGATCTTAGCCATAGCCAAGAAAAATTCTCTTTATCGAGATACAAAACTTCTTTAACAAACAATTGAACAAAATAAAAACAGAAAAAAAGCAGAAATGAAAAAATAGTTATTAAATAATAGCTATTAATCAGTAGAAGAGTGCAATGAAAGCAAAATTGTCTCTTAATTTTGAGGGTAACCCAAGATTTATCACATTTTTAAACCACTATAGTGTTTTTTATTCATTTGCGTTACGATAGGCCTATTTGTTTTTTTTCTTAATGAAGTAATACTACTCATGTCAATACAATTTATTTTGTGACAATGTACTTCTGATGTATTGTATTTTATTTTTAATTTGATGTTTGTGATGTATTTTTAATTTCAATTTGAGTTTGCTACGTTTGTAATTATTCCTGCTGTAGAACAGACTTGCATTGAACCTAAAAATTGAATGAGCAAAAAAAAAATCGATAGTAAAAATCCCTCTCTCTCTTACGATCCAGAGGGTGCAACCCCTGTCCAAACGGATGAGGCGAGCGAGGCGAGCTTGCCGGCTAGTAATCATAAAACTACCATAAAAATGGTTTTGGTTGCAAGCTGACGCGCGTTAGTCGCGCGTAGTGCGGCTGCTGCGCTACCGTCGCGCCACAGCTGCTCCACTAACGCGCGTTAGTGGAGCAGCTGTAGCGCCGCAAAAAGTTGCACGTGTGAACAGGGCCTAAGGCCCTTCAAAGCTGTTTTTCTTCTCCCAATCTTAATTACCTATCAAATTAACATCGATATCTTTATACTGTTCCTATGTCTATGTCAATCTTTTCTCTTTTTTTTCTCATACATTTTTTTTAGAATTATTTGAGTTTTTTCTCTCTTTTTTCAAGAGATAACACATGTTTTGTTTTCCTTTTTATAGAAAGATTTATTTTAATTTTATTTTATTTCTAAGACATTATTTATTGATCAATGATTAGAATTGTATGGGAGGGTTAAGTGGTAGAGAGGGCCGACTGCGCCTTAACTTCGCCCTTCCAGGTTTAAATAAAGGCAGTTATTCAATTCAATTCAATTCTAATTAGATCTATATTAATTCTAAGTAGATCTATGGTTTTAAAAGAAAATTTAATGAATATGTTTATCCAGTGTATTTCATATTGGATGAAGGGGAACGAGTGAACAAGTTGTAGGCTTACACGTGTCTGGTGTTCACAATAAATAATGTACCATGAGGCAGACGCTCTATTACCAATAACTGGATAATATATCATAGTACCATTCGAGTTTAGGACTATATTATCGAGTATTGAGTGACTAATAAATCAATGGCCTGTTCATTTGTTTTTCTCCACAGTGTTTTACAATAGTTGAAAAATTGAGGATTACGAAGATAAGAATGTTTTTGTTTGCTTTGGGGTTCAAAAGTACTAAATCATCCTTCTCTACTCTCCGACGAAATCGATCGTTGTTAACTGCCAGAGAACATTCGGTTATAAATGATTCAAAGATCGATCGCATCGAGATATCGATATGCGCCCACGTTCTAATTCTAGTCTCGTCATGTTAAGGCTATATCATAATTATAAGGTTCCCGAATGCGTTCTGCCTACATGTCAGACTCGTCACGTTCAGGAAATCTCCACCAGTTTGTAACAAGTCTTCGCCCCGGGGGCCAAGTTCAGGGTGAGGGGGGCTAGGGGGGCTTGTTGACTGAAAGGGGACGCTGGTGACCTTAACCTGTGAACTGGTTTGATGCTGTGAATCCAATACCATTGGCGCTAGCAAAAATATTCTGTTGTAGATCACGATACAATGAAATATAGTTGAATTATTGCCGTTGCTGAAGGGAAATCAAGTACTTCATGATGTATGGGTATCCTGAGGGAAGATTATTCTTGTCAACTATATTGACCATTTAAATATGGATATAAGTACATGTTGAATAATATTTTTAAAAACTCAATTTTGTAATAAAAATTTGTGAATTATCGATAATATTAAATGATTATCATAGAACTTGATAAATGAAAACTTAGTCTCAATCAAGGTTACTAGAAAAAAGGTTGTTCCATGACTCACCTTAAATGTAAATGTCATGACGTCACCCTGTTCAAAATTCCCCTTAGCTTGCCAATTTGTACACTGTTTCAGTACAAAAATGATTTTTTTTTCATATCACAAATAATAAGCGTAGGACTTTTATTGGTGGGGAGACCGCTCAATCCATATTCATATAAAAATCTTTGTTACTTTTTACAACAGTGTATTCCCCACGCATTTTAAAACAATTTAAAAATTGTAATTTGTAAAAGTTTTCTTCGACAGTTCTGATATTTAATTTCGTGATTGTTAAAGTTGAAGCTGATGGAAGCTATTTTAAACTAATTTAGAGCTAATTTTAAGCTGAAAAGCTAATTTAATCTAATTCATTTAAAGCATCGCTAAAGAAAACTAATTCCTTGACAATGACTGATAATAATAATAATAAGCGTATGGCTTTTAATGGTGTTGAGACCCTTACGGGGTTCCACCTCGCCGTTTGAGCCATGTTACGGGGAACATGGTGGTTGGTGGACCTACTATTTTAGGGGGGTCCGAGCCACCGGGTAAGTGATAATAAAGCTTATAACATTGTCATTGAAGCACGGTCACCCATCCAAGCATATCACAGATTTGACTCTATATCTTGATCAGCTATCAATGATATGGGTAGTAATAATAACATCGTGTGTCCAGGCTGGCTCAAGTCTGGTGCCAAGAGTTATCAGGTCGCAACTGAAGTTCAGGACCTCTGACGTGACTCAACGAATTTTTTTTAGGTAGTCGTTACCGACAGCTTAACGTGTCCTCCAAAACACGATATGTGTTTATCAATGCTATTGAACTGAAATGCGTCATATCCCACCATTTTTCTAGTTCTCAAAAAACGGAACAACCGTATTTTCAATAACCTTCGTCTCAAGCAATTTTTTTTTAGATTAAGCCCACATAGGTCTAAGCCCTGTGCGTGGGTAATGAGTTGGATGATGGTGATTGATGAGTTGGACCTAAAGTTTTAGGTGGGTTCCGAACCACCGGGAAGTGATTTTACAGCAAAGAACAGTGTCTTTTTTGCTGACCAATCTAATCGGTCACCCTTGCAAAGAGTGCCTAAGAGAACGCAGCTTATCTCTATCTGATTGAACAGATACCTGCTACGGCTCACGGCTATCACTTCCCAATTAATAACTGTATAAATATGACAGCAAGCTATATGATAAATCGTGGTTTATCCTTTAGTATTAAAAGTTTTGATATTTAAAGAGCATACAGTATCTTGCATTGAGTTCAAAAATTGGATTTATGGTGTGAGAATCTTGATAATCATAAAACTACATATCGTTTCAGTTCTGGCTAAACTCATCAAGTTTAAAACTGCTGTTTTATGAAGAAGCATAAATTGGATTTTCTGAGAGTACCACTATGCATATGGTGCATATTGTGCAAACTTCAGCACATACTCCTTATAATAATCTAATTTCATAGTAACTAACATTTTTGTTGATATTCGTTTAAAAAATAACTTGAAAATATGAAATTTCAATGGAAAATGTTTTTCAAAATGGAAGTATGAGTGAGTTTTGCTTGATGTCCACCAAATAGCAAATATCGCTCACTATAGTCATTGTTCTTCACGAACAGCTTATTGAGTATCACAAACCAGAATAAAAAATTATATTTCTCAATTTTAAGATTTATAGAGAACTCCCTATAAATTGAGTCTGTTTAGTAGCAGCACTGGTCACTTTGCCGCTGTATGATAACCACAAAATTGCCAGTTTCAAAGGAAGTATCATTGTACACAGAATGTGTAGGCTATCAGGGATCCATTGCATTTGAAATGGAACCATTTCATAATTAGTGTGACCATTGCAAGCGTGTGACAGTGATTTCAAATCTACCACACCTCCCTGCCTGACCTGTATGCGGGATCATATTGTAATTACCAGGATACTGTAACAAACTCCTACCTATTACTCAGGGTTTCAAAGTTATTGGTTGAGATTTGATAATGGCAAAAGCATATTTCAATATCAAAGGCCTACACAAGGACATATTTACTTGAAGTGCTTGTGTGAACTTCACTGTAAACAGTGAGTGTTTCCATTTACAAAGTAAATGTTCATTTGAACAGTTCCTAAATCTGAGTATGGCAGGAGAGTTGTAGTTCAAAATCAATTTGATACACTGAACAAATATGTACAATACAGTTTAGTCTCTCTTATTCTAGGAAGCAACTAATTGGGGCTAAGCAAATTTCCAACAACTTTGTCCCGAACTGTTTGACTAAGCTTGCTTCTTCCTAAGTAAAGATTACGTATGTGATGAACTTAAAGGTTGTCCCTTCAAACCCTTCCTCGTCATGAAGACTTCCTTGGAACAACTCTTAATCGTTTATCGCGTTCACGGTGTTAAAATTATTTAAACAGTGGTATTCGTAACTTGGGTTATGAGTTGGATGATGGTGAGTGATGAGCTGGACCTACAGTTTTAGGTGGGTTTCGAACCACCGGGAAGTGATTATACAGCAGAGAACAGTGTCTTTTTTGCTGGCCAATGTAATAGGTCACCCTTACAAAGAGTGCCCGAGAGAACGCAGCTTATCTCTATCTGATTGAACAGATACCTCCTACGGCTCACGGCTATCACTTCCCAATAAAATTATGCACAAATGGTAAAATACAGCACTGTTCAATTTTTTGTCAAATTCAATTCAAATAATTTTTATTTTGTCCAAAATACATTAACAATTTAGCCAAAAGAAATCATAGAGATACATCACTCTTAACCTAACAAAAATATCATCAAATTAAGTATAATTCAATAAGATAGATGTACCAATATATCCTTAGCCTACTGAAAAACCTTTTTTTTTTGACTTAGTAATATTCCTTTTCAAACAATATTTTGTTTAATTCTTCTTTGATAAACTCTTTTGTAATGATACGGTCTCTTCTTCACACACAGGCTCAGGCCCATGTAAGAAATATCCTGTTCTCTTATTATATTTTGAATTGAATAGAACGTATACGTTTATTTTGTATTATATAGTATATATGAATATACCTATATATTGTATTTGTTGAAGGAGAAATAAAACCATTTTTGATTTTGAATCTAATTTGTGTGTATTTTATGTATCCAAGTGGTTGTGACATCTGTATTATTTGTTATTAAGGAGCCCAATCACAGAAGTTTATATCAATTCAGCAATTTAGGAGGTATTTTAGTGCTTTGACTTGAATATTACCAAAAAATGAGAAGTTGTAATTAAGTCGGATCCAACAGGGCCACATAATAGGGAAAATAGGCAAAAGAACCTTCGCGCATTGTATCACTGTAGTTACCACTCCCCTTCAGCACCCACTCTTGTGCGAGTGAGAGCGACAGCTTTATTGCCCTCTCACTCACTTGCTCGACCAATGACATCATACCGGAGCGTTCTTTTCAATTCATACATTATTGTTACCGATGTTCGCTGCAGGACAGCCAAGCGTTGACTGACCCCCTCCACTACTCTAGTGAGCGAGTGAGATAAACTGCATAACGTGCTCTCTCTCTGCGCAGTAGAGTTCATATTTTGAAGGTTCTTTTGTCTGTGGTTGGATTATAGTAAATTTGTTTCAAAGTAAAGCACCATTAATGTAATGTTTATACTTGTGATCCAAGTCAACCATCATAATAAATAAATAAATTATGTGTACGCCAAGACTGAAGTGGGCGCTACGTCAAATGCTCAGACCCACTGACAGACTGTCAGGAATAAGTGCTTTCAGAAATAAGACGTCTTACTAATTTCAATTGCGTGGCTTGAAAAGTAATTTTTCAGTGCTTCGTCGGTCCGTCGTCGTGCCATAAAAGTGGCTTGGTAGAAATTAATGTTTTAATAGGACAAGACGTTGAAGGGAAACATAACATCCAACTTTAAAGATATATGAAGCCAGACTTCCCTCTTTTTGGAAACTTTCCAGTCATAAAAATTACCTTCTCTGCAAAGTAGCAACTCCCTTCACCACGACTATCTCCACCTTATTTATTCGTCCCTTTCTTTCAAAGGCGTTTCCTTCCCACATTTCGATGCGCCTTCTGCTCTATGCCTATCGATTTTTGTGAAGAAATACCGTTTTACTAACTTGTTCCTTGATTTCCTTCTAGAAAATTTCCTAAGTAAGAGATATCATACAATTTATATTAATTTATGGATGGATTTAGTCAGTTCATTAGTGAATTTTCTAAATAAGAGATACTTTCCTGAATAAGACTTTCCTAAACAAGAGATATCATACAATTTATATTAATTGATGGAAGGATTCAGTTTATTAAACCTAGAAAAAATTGAAAAGTTTAAATTCTGCATTTGGATAATAAGACGAAATTGTCACAAACTCATTTATTAAAAATATTGAGATACTAGTTTCGGTTGTTACACCATTATCAATCTCAAACAAACGTATTAATCTGTATTTTATGCTTTGAATCTTCCCTTTGATTTTGAACTGTCTTGAGTTATAAATCAACTTTTTCCAATGCAATAGGACTAGATATTTTTGAAGTCAAATTTACTGTTAACAGATGGATATGGTCAGCTGAATGTATCTTAGAAAGAAATTGAAAAATTCGAATTCCCACAACTTCCTATTTGAACCTTCCTCTTGGCTTTGAACTTTGACTTTGAACTATGAACAACTTTCTTTCAATTCAATGGGACGAGATCTCGAATTTGTCAAATATATCCTTAACAAGGGTTTTTTAAAGTGTAATTCTGTTTTAATGGATGGATTTAGTCATCTAAATAAATTTAGGAAAATAATTAAATAAATTCCAATTCCCCATCATCATCTTTGAACCTTCCTCTCGATTTTGTACTGGCTTCAACTGTCAACATCTTTCTTACAATCTTATATGAAAACTGACACTGTATTTTTATTTAAATAATGATTATCACTCACTTTTACTAGAGGAATGCATTTCGCTTCTTATGAGAAGCTTCAGTAGCCTGGCATGCATTATTCCAGTATGAGTAGAAATCATAATTTGAATAGAAATACAGTGCCACCTTTGATATTAAATTGTTAATCAATTATTCCGTCATTGAAAACCATCACAAATCTTTCTTTCAATACTTCAATGTGAAGAAAGAGATATTCTCAAAATTTTCAACATCAAAAGTGAGCTGGAATCTATCCTGGAGCCTCTATTATGATCAAAAGCCAAAACAGGAAGAAATCGCAAAGTCTAGTCCAGTTTCGGTTGTTACACCATTACAATCTCAAACAAACTAAAGTACAGAATAGCGTAATATATAGTAAACAGGGAACGATATAAGTGAGAAAGTGTCTGTAATAGGCTAACCTTCACTGAAGGTCTGGCCCACATTATAATAGCGGTACTTTCCTGTTTTTCTCGGTCGACCTTGACTGCATTCCAGTGAGCTTCAATTTGTTAATTTTAAATTTATTTAATTCTAGCCTACTTGTGTATTGTACTTGTTTGTTGATTTTTATGTGTTCACTGTTTTTTGGTTCTTGAATTTGACCCTTATTTTTGCTTGTTGCTCCTCCCACCAGTGGGCGGGTCTTGTTTTGGCTTACAGCCAATCACAGAGCTTCAATAGATGTCAGCCTATTAGAGACACTTTCTCCCTCGGCCTATAGTATCGGTCTCTGTTTAGTATTATATTAAACTACTCTGTAATTTAGTTTTAGTTTGTTTGAAATTGATAACGGTCTAACAACCGAAAATAGTATCTCACTACTTTTAATAAATTTGATTGTGACAACTTCATGTCTTATTGTTCGTTACAAGATAGAATGGTGGCCATTGATTCCACAACAAGAACAATTTTTATAATAAACGTGAATCAGAATCCAAAAACTGATTATTGAATTATTCCAGATAACAGGTATCTTTTAAATTAATTCAATCTGCACTTGAAATTAATTCTAAAAACTCGTAGGATATAAAACTGATATAAAACTATATTAAGGCTGTGCAATAGGGTTTTGATCATATTTTTTTTTCAAAGTCTCTTCGACTGGAGATTATTAGGCTACTGAAATGTAGTCTTTTGCAATAAATAAAAAAAAATTTCATCAATTATTTTCTGAGATATGAGCACTTAAAGTTAATTTTTGGGGGCAACCAGTATCATGAACGGTTGTGAATAGAAAAGTGTAATTTTCAGGATCAATGGAACAAAGTATTGTTTTTGTAATGAGGTATTTCATTTTTCAAAATTTTCATTTAAAAAAAAAATCATTTTTTTGAAACCTTAATTACAGAAAAACTAGATTTCCTATTGAAATACAAAATATGTCATTGAAATCTCTGATATCCCTTCTAGTAATAGAGAGATTATTGTAAATCCAAATTAAATCGTTGGGTAGCTAAGTTGCCCCAAAGTTTTCTTGGATTCTCTTCAGTTTTACAGAGTCAACTTCCTCATGCAAATGTGCAAGCACGTTCACTCACACATATGCAAGGACTTGCTATGTTGCCGGTTTGAACCATATTCGTTCGTTACTCGCCCTTATCAATGCTCCCTCACGCGCAACACCAGCACTCGCTCTGTCTGCCGGGTGCATCTTGTTTACAGTCTTGAATAATTATTATGCGATCGAAAATAATTGCTTTGAATGACATGTCTCCAGTAGCACTATCACATTCCTTTCCGCTCTCTCACTCTCTTTCTCCTTCATTCTTTTTCTCTCAAATAAACATATGCCAAATTGTTTTGGAAGGAAGGAAACGAATTATTCTTTTTGCGATTGTTCCATATATTGTACCTTACTCTTTTGATTACATTATAGTTTATTGGATAATTTACATAGTGAATGGGATTATATTGTAGGACTTCTATGATAGATAATATATAAAGAGGCTTCCAATGAAAACTGTAGTAGAACTGTAATTGAAGAAGTTGCTCTACAAACAGAAATTTACTACAAATTATGAGATGAAATACTAAAAAAATATGTATAAATATTACAATTGAGTATATTATTATACTCAATATTATAATTGTGTTATATCCTATTATTTAACACAAAAATTAGGCAATGAATAATTATTCAATAATAAAAATAAAAATTTAATAATTAGGATGAAGCCCACATAGGTCTGATACCTGTGAGTGGGTAATGAATTGGATGATGGTGATTGATGAGTTGGACCTACAGTTTTAGGTGGGTTCCGAACAAACGGGAAATGATTTTTACAGCAGAGAACCAAGTCTTTTTTGCTGGCCAATCCAATCGGTCACCCTTACATAGAGCGCCCAGGAATACCTGATTTTTGAAAATTGATTGTGAATGAACAATTGAACGGATATATTGATATACATCAATCGAAGTAGAATTCCGTATTCTTCAATTTCAACTTTTGCAAACTTAGAATACCTAGAGTGGATTAAAAAAACTTCCAGCTTTGTACCAATTTTTTTCCATCAAAAGAGTGAACAAAATTTGAGTGGGCTCTTGTGTCAAACAAAGGAAACAAATTTTTCTTCATAGGAAATTCTTTCGATTGTTCTATATACTGCATCTTAATCATAAAATATGATTACATTATTGGAGAGCTTACATTGTGAATGGAATTATATTATAATACTTTTTTGATAGATAACAAAGATACTTTCAATAAAAACTGTCGTGGAACTGTAATACTTATACTTACAACGTTATACTTATACGTTATACTTACAACACAATTAAATTTAATAGGCAAAGATAATAAATTTTCAAAATAAATCGGTTAACAAAAAATTGGCTATATAGTCAGCTAATTTTAACTGACTAATGAGCGAATAGTTTTTTTTTTATTAAGAGCGTGAAGCGCGACTTTATCGCTCGAGCCAAAACATTGGCGAGAAACTATTGCGAGAGCGATAAAGAAGCATACAATATTTCTCCTAAAACTGCAGTTCTGGATTCCAACACAATAAAAGCTTGTAGTTTGTAACATCACAGACCATGCGCGGATTTGGTTAGCGTTCGCCATTGTTGAGGTTATGTGAATTTCATGGATTCCGTGATCCACCAATGAGAAGGCATCAAAATCAAAATAGAAGCGTAAAGAAAACAGCTGGCGAGCATAAAGTACTTTACCGCTTGCGGAGCAGTAAAGAGGCATTTTACAATTAGTTTTCAGTACGTAAAGAACTATTTTACAAGCAGTTGTAGGAAAAATATTTTTAATGTTGCATTGTCCACATTAAATGTTGGGGGTTTTCAAGTAAGGAATAGTAACCCCCCTCCCCCCCCCCCCCGCCATAATCGAATAGTGGTTCATAATCTGCCATATCCAATTTTTAAGCATAGACTGAAATTTTTCTTTTAATGAATAATCCATTATTATTTATTATATAGGTTTGAGGATTTTTATGAAAGGGCAAAGACTTTGTAGACAATTTATAGACAGCTTTAAATGACACACCGCAATAGATAGGTAGGCTAATTTTGAATGTGATTTTGTATTTTTATCTGTTTTAACGTTCTAGCAATGTTGTATGAGACAAAATTATTTTGATATGAAATATGACAATTTTTAATGCTTCTGACGACCTCAGGAGTTGCTGCAATAAAGGTTTATTATATATATATATTTTTATTATATATTGGTATTTCCAAGAATTGGCTTAGAAAATTACAAGAATATTATGGAAATATTATATATGTTATGAATATGAGGTAATAAATGGTTGTCTGTAAAAAAGCCTTCTCCAAATTATAATAGTCAATTTTATTTTCCTGTATATTAGATATTTTTCCAAATTTAATCAATTTTTCCAAAATCTAAGATATTTGCCTTGGGCGCCAAAAACACGTTTTACTCACTCAGAAACTATTTTTTAAACTAAACGTGCACAAGATTCATCAAAGGGTCAGAAAAGGGTCTCCACTACCTGGAACTGCCGCTCTGGTAGTGAAACGACCGGAAGAAAATTCATATTACAAAACAATGGGAGCCTATATTATGATATGGAACTGAATTTATTACCTCATGAAATTAGGAGACTCTTCCTCTTCTCTTGGTCAGCTCTCCAAGAAATATTTTCTAGTTGAGCTGTATTAGTACCAGTAACAAAATAGCAATGTTTGTTTTGTTTTTTACTTTGATTTTTCAGTATCAGTGGAATCATTAAATAGAAGAATTCTGGGTTTTGCTAAAACATGGAAATATAATTCACTGAATAAATTAAAAATCAATCAATTTTATCTACATTCGAAAGTTAATTTAATAAAACTATTCAATAGAACCTATTAAAATTGAACGGATGATAGAAAAATCCAGAACATCAGAATATATTCTAGAAAAATATGTAGTCTAGTCTGTGGTGGATGATCTTGGGATTTTTAATTTCTCTGTAGCTCAAAATACCACTTGTTGTTGATCTTGTGATGATTCATTCAATGAAAATCTGTAATGTTTTGATTACAAAGATCATTTCAGCTTCTCAATGATATTGATAATATTACTGAATATAATATTATAATAATATTAATGTGGATGAAACTCCACACAATCAAATCATAATTTGATATTGTTTAAAAAATTATGTTACAATTTCCATTCAAAGTATACAGTTTGTTGTCACTACTTATGATTGATCACTGTAATGATTAATAATACTTCCGAATCTACTTCCGATTTTCAGGTAGCCGAGGCCCTTTCTTGACCCTTCAATAAAACTTGTGCGCGTTTTGCACAGAATTCCATGGAATTTCAGTTGTGCGCGTTTAGCACTGTGCGCGTTTAGCATGTAACCGATTGAATTAGGAGTAACCCTGGGTGAATAGAAAAATAAAAAACAAAATATTGAAAGACATGACCCAACTAATGCTTTGCCTTGCCATTATTAACACAACAGAAAACTCCTTACATTAATGTCATTAATCAATTATTAGTTTTATTATTGTCGAATTCTGTACAATATTAGGTTAAAAATGGAACACAGCACAAAACAATGTACCAAACTACTCATGCCACCCTAAGTGAACAGAGGGCAAAAACTGTCCAGGCTCTCTAGCCGTCAGACATATCGGATTACTTTTGTGAATGAAAGCTCAGGTATTAGAATATCTGTGGCTGAGGCTTGTAAACTATATTTGCTTTACTAGATTCTATGTAGTAGAACGACTCTGCCTCCCTCCCAAGAAGGCCTAGTCAGACCAGGCGAATAGCGGAGCAGACGGGAGCCGAGAGATCTGGCAACGTTCCAGGGCTATGGAAAGCTAGTTACGTACAAATCCACCAGAGTGATTCAAAACCGGACCAAACTCGATTCGACTCGATTGTAGACTCGTTTGTTTGTTGCCTTGAGTCGGGACTCGAGACTTGGTCAGAGTCACGGTGCCTAGCGCACAGCCTTAACTGAGCTACTTCATCAATAGGAAGAGAGATTCACTTGTAATGTACGAATTACCATAATGAAACGTATGTTAGTTTATACATTTTATACATGAATATTTTTTTTTTTTTGTTGTTATTGTTTTGCTTCAGCTGCTCTACAGATAAAAAAAAAAACAAATTTTGTGCTGGCTGAAACTTTAAATTAACCGAGAGCTCTCATTCCCACTTCACAGCTACTATTACTAACATTCACTTGTATAACGAGAACTATTAAAGTAATGATCTCTAGAATATGTATGAAGTAGCCTACTATGAAATACCATAAAATGTCATACGCCTCTTACCTATTCAAAGATTTATAGTGTGAGAGCTCTCTCAATACAGAAGCAGTAGTATACATACATTTATGACCATAATTTTGCTATGAATAACTTATTACAGCACTGAGAAGTCAGAGTTTATATTCTGTAATGTTTTCTTCCGGTAGCTTTGAACAAGCTTAGCCAGTTCAACTATATCGCTGAATAGTAAACGGAAATTGTAGATTAAAATACCTGTGGATATTTCTACCATGTTTATCGTGGGATCGTGGGTAAATTTTAATTCTTGAACGTTGAGATTTGAGTTTTGAGTAAGTCCTTCTCACACAATTGAAATAACAGTTCAGAGTTAAGTTTCAAGTTAGTCCTCACCAAAATGGACTAGATAAACAGGAGTTTATATGGAAATCTAGGAAAAATAGAAATAGCTTCAAGGATAAAATGGGTATTTTTTTATCGTTCGAAGTAATCAACGACAATCCAAGAGTACTTGAATGACATATAATGAAAATTCAATTTATTTCATATCTATTTAATCAATCCTGGTATAAATTGAATTGATAGTCCATTCATTAGGAATAATCAAGTCAATGTCATTATATCAGTAGAAGACTTATATTATTGTTGCACATCAGTGGCGTAACTATGAGGGGTGATCAGGGGGAGAGATCCCTCCCCTTCCCCAGAGGCCTAATAACAAAATAAATTTTTGAATTTTAACAAGCTCTGAGAGACAATAATTTTTGACAAAAGTGTAAAAATATCCGTCTTGAATCGCTGAGAATGTGGTTTTGAAGGGATTATTTACAACAAAAAAAACCTTTTTGAATGAACAGCCTACAGAAAGTATTGTATTACTGTTAGAAAACCCTTCTTTCTCTTTTAAATACATTTACAAGTGGTGCAACATCAGTGGTGTAACTATGAGGGGTGACCAGGGGGATTGATCCACCCAGCACCCCAGAGACCTAATAACAATTTTTTTTTAAATTTTAACAAGCTCTGAGAGACAATAATTTAAGCAAAAGAGCCAAACAGACGTCTTGAATCGCTAATGTAGTTTTGGAGAGATTATTTTAAACAAAAAAAATCTGTGGGAATACCCAGGACCCCCTTTTTGAATGACCAACCTACAGATAGTATTGTATTACTGTTAGAAAACCCTTCTTTATCCTTTTAAAGACATTTTCAAGTGAGGTACTGTACCGTGCCACAATCAGGTGATGTGGGGAATGATAAATAGCAGTGAAAATAGTTTCAAGTAAGCCTGCTTTAAAGTTTGGCTACTTGGAAAGTAAATAAATTTTTAGCACGAGAGTTCGAATCTCTCACTGACAATGATGCGAAAACAAAATACAAATCACTATCTTTATCACTGAAGTTGAGTTAGAATAATGTTATAATGGACAAATTTGGTCGGAATGGATGAAAAAGGGGGGCCGCTTAGTGTAGTTGGTTGAGCGGTCGCAACTTCAGCTTACTGTCGCTCCAGCGGTTGTGGGTTCGAATCCCGTTCCTCTGTCTGGCATCTATGTGTTATCATTCACCTCATTATCCACGTACAAGTCTCCAACTCATGTGGGCATCATCAGCAATAAAAAATTGTGTCTATAATCGCTTAAAATGTGGCTTTAAAGGGGTTATTTTTCAAAAATTTTCCTCCAAGCCCTCTTTTTGAATAAATTATAGCCAAAGAGAACCCCTCCTCTTATGGTGTACTATATAGTGCTTGGAGCCTCATTGAATCATTGGTCAGCCCCCCCCCCTCCCTCCACAGATTGACCCTCTAGTTGCTGTTGCACATGAATAAAATAAGTGCATACTTATGTATCACGATTTTGAGAGGGACAAGTAATTGAAAGATACATGACTCATGAAATCTCAATGTGGTAATGTATACGAGAGCTAGCTGAGCATTTGGATGAAGATATTGAGTTACGTTCTGATCCCGGTTTAGAACTCATTCCATTAAGTAGAGAACGGCTAATCCCCAACGGAAATTTCGACTATTGGCAATCACTATGATTTGATTGAATTTTGATAGGTGATATGAGCGATAATAGTCTCATTTCACTGTGCATGACATCAATGATCGCAATCTGCATTGAAGACGCTGATTCCAATCATATGAACCAGGATTTATGCCTATATCCATCCATAAGCTATAGCACAACATGTATAGAAGAACCATGTGGAGGATTTATGGATTGAACTAAACTGCAATCCACAAATTCGAATAGATTCATCTGATTGTATTCCCAAGGATACCATAAGACGATATTTTTTTATTTATTCAACACACTGAAATGAAAATGAAGAGAAAGAAGGAACAGTGGTTCTCGGTGTTATCTGCTGTGTAAATGCTGACTTCTAAGCAATTAATTACTCTTCTTTTGACACTTTTATGGTGTTTACTTGGTGCTTTGCAGAATAGAATTTAATGGAATCTAATCGATTATTGTGGAAGGTGTGAGGGACCTTATCTGTTTGTTTTAGAATTCGGTAGAAGTTGATAGAAAAATCAAGAGATATCTCCATTATGGAAAATTATATAAATAGAGAGAGACTTTTGTAAGTTAGTTCAGTCTTGTTTGAAATTCGTCGTGATAAACAAGTAGTGACAGTTCTCTGATAATTAATTACTGTATTCTGTGCCTATAGTAGTAATTCTTTTTTCTATTTAATTCGTACCAGTGGACTCTACTAATGGCTTTTATCGTATTACGGACTTGTGCTACGTAAGTTTAATTGTTCTTTTAGAGGTGTTTTTTTTTAATATTATTGAACAATTATTATTTAATATTAGATCAGCCTTTTAATATTTAGTGATTGATATTTGTACAGTAATATTGAAATCTCTATTAGGTGAACAATATCGATTTATCTGTTTTTAGTTGCTTATTTTTCTGTAAGACATTAATGATCAGTGAGTGCTGTGATTATTTGTATAAATAAAGTGCGTGTGATAAATTTAAGTGTAGCCAGCGTTATTTTAGACATAGAACCCGAAACAATACAAGCATTATTAACATTCAAGTACATTATTTTCTATTCTACAGATCTTTCCACTGTTGTTATTATTATTAATTCATTATTCATATATTAATATATTATTTTCAGCTCCAATAACAGTCTATGTATCCCGTTACTGTTCTAATAACTCTATTCCAGATACGTATTTATCCATCACTTATGAACATAACATTGATTGCAATGCTTGTTATGTGGGTCAGACCGGTAGAAGTTTCAAATGTAGAATAAATAAACATATCAGGGATTGGAAAACCCAAAAAAAGGATTCAAATTTTGCAGAGCATCTCATTAATAATGGGCACACGTTCAAGGCTGAAGAAAATGTTGAATTTCTGCATTTGATAGACAAAGGCAAACAATTGAACATTTTAGAAGCGGTGGAGATAACTGGGTTGGTGAAAAACGATTCCAATACTAGTTTAAATAAGCAAATTTATTTCAACAACTAACTTGGTTTCATCATAATTCCAGCCTACATTTAAAAAACGGTTCCTTTATGTCTTTCTTGGGTGACCTTGACTGCATTTCAGTGAGCCTCTAATTTTTTAGTTTTAATTTGATTCAATTGTAGCCTTATTGTGTATTTTTCTTCCTTGTTACTTTCTAAATGTTCACGGTTTTTGGATCTTGATTTGACTCTTATTTTTACTTGTTACTCCTCCCACCAGAGGGCGTGACTTGTTATGGCCTTCAGCCAATCACAACTTTCAATGAAGGCCTCTTTCTCGCTTAGCCAATAGTATCATTCAATGTTTAGTAAAATTATATTAAGCAACTCTGTACTTCAGTTTTAGTTTGTTTGAGATTGATAATGGTATAACAACCGAAACTAGTTTCTCAATATTTTTAATAAATGTGGTAGTGACAATTTTGTCTTATTATTCATTAGAAATTGCAGAATTCGAATTTAAATTTTTTTCTAAGATTAATAAACTGACTAAATTCATCCTTCAATTAATATAAATTGTATGATATCTCTTATTATTTAGTTTATTTATTTATTGTGACAAAGTTACAATGGATGTGAAGGCGCAACAGACTCAAGTCCAAAACTGCTCTCTTCACAAATTTTGAATATGTTATAGTCCAAAACATTGAGGTTAGTTTTAGGAAAGATTCTAGGAGGAGATCAAGGAACAGGTTATTCATTATAAACATAAAATTTAGAAGATAACATAAACATAATGGTCGCTATTTAGAATTAGAACGTCATCATTAATTTAGTCTGTAATAGTTTATTCAGCAAAAAAACATTTTGAAGATTCAACATTTCGTCCAGCTTCAGTTCCACTTATTATCAATCTCTCAATAACAATAATTAACTCCATGCTCCTCTTTGTATAAGCATTGAGGTCAGTTATGTACAGTGGTGGTCTGAGGAGTTGATCCCTGGTTTTTTGGTGCGGGAGCGGGCGGCGGTAGTAGGAAGCCAACTGCGCATGCTCTATTCATGCTTTATTCCTAATTTGAAAACTACGGGCAGAGACAAACAGGTTTTCTGCGTTTCAACTAGCCTGCATATGTCATTGCAACGCACAGTAGCAGAGAGTTGGAGAAGAAGGGGAAGAATCGGCCAGGGATCAACTCGTCAGACACCAACTGTAGTGTTATGCAGTAAAGTCTATTTCTTACGAATCGTATCAATAAATAAGTTGAGTGTAATCAATAAAATTATTAATTTTCCTTTCACAATAATATTGATTTAAATCTTCTACCTTCAACAGAATCAGAAGTCATTAGTTCAGGTGAAGTGTCAGTGAACAATTTAGTCTGGAATACTAACTTGACGCAAACTAATTAATTTGCACGGGAAGCTATCCAAGTTTCTGACAAGGATGTGAAATTCGCACAGCGTAAACTGGGACTGAGACTTCGCCATATATGTTTCAACAACTAGAGACAACGAACTAGTCACTATCAGACACAAGCAGCTCTATTCAACCTTTTGTGCCGTGCTCATACATTAGATAATTACATTTTTTGTTCGAAATTCCCCCAGCGAATTCCGTGAAGCTTGTTGACAAGAATAATTGCAGTTAAAATGCTGTCAGAGGAATTGTTCAATATTTATTAATATTACTCACATTGCTTCAAAAATTTCCAACGTTCACGTCAAAAACACAATCTTTTGTACTGAACTTGTTTTTGCTCAATTCTGTTTGAACTGTATTCATTAATTAACAAGAATAATTGCAGTTAAAATTCTATCAAAAGAATTGTCCAATATTTCTTATTAATATCACTCACACTACGTCAAAAACACGATTTTTGTACTGAACTTGTTTTTTCTCAATTCTGTTTAAACTGTATTTATTGATTTTAGTGGCAGTAGTATAGCATTTTTCTGTACTGAATTTGTTTTTTGAAATCGTTCTATTTGAACTATATTTATCAATATCATTCGCAGTACTTCAAAAATGTACTTGGTTTTTTAAGTTCATTCTACTTGGTTTTTTAAGTTCATGAAACATGACAACAACGATCTGAGTGCGTGGGTTTCACAGAACAACCACATAATTCAATTGAGTGATGAGAGCTCAATTACTAACGCAGGAAGTGGTAGGCTCTTTTATAGCAGGAAATAGCAAAGCCTATTTCTCCTAGACATTTGTCTGAAAGATATCAATTTCAGCTACTTTATAAACAATTATCACTTGCATGTAAATGATTAAATTTATAGTCTAGATACTGTTTAGCATGATCACAGAGCTTCCAGTACCTGAAAAATGATGATCAATAAAATCCATTTTGCCATTTGATATTAATGGCTGTTTTCAAGTGAAAAATCACTGTAATCTGAGTTTGGAAGCTCTTCAAAGCGAGATGTAATCAGATCCTTTTACAATCAGAAATTCACTCCACTTTGTTCACAGTAGTTTGTGAGAAGTTTGCAAGCAGTGTTCGGTAATACTCTTTGAAATAATTATAATGAATTTTCTGGTTGTAGAATGCATTGAGAAAGTTCTTCCAATAATTGTCGTGGACCGTCTCTTCCATCTTATTCCTGGTTCCTTATCATGTCAAGCATCAGAGTCGGACTCAGCGCCCTAAATACCGAAAGTCCGCTCGTCCGCTGAGGAAAAATTATTATATGCTTCTCCTGGTAACACTATGAAACTTGGTTACTGAACCAATAGCGCGAAAGAGTGGTTCAGGTTTTTTGTATATCTTAGTAAAAAATTTGCAAAATTTCCACACTTGAGACTTTTCTGAAAGATTATGCATTTATCTGGAACTTCTTTCCTGAAACTTTCATGTGTTGTAGTGAGCATTCACAAGATAAATGCATCGATACTCATATTTCAAAAAAAAGGGGGGGGGGTAAAATACCAGATTTTGATGATTGTGAACAAATAATAATGTAATGAACAATGAATGTTTGTGATTGTGAATGAATAACTGGATCGATTTTTACAGGCTACATAAAGCTCCGTAGAATTTCATATTCTTTAATTCTGAATAGAAAAATGTTTTCAAATTTTTAAAACTAAAAAATTCCAAGTTTGTTTGCGAGCTATCAGGTATACGGTAGAAGTAGAGAAAAATACAGAGTACAATTAATTGTGACTGTGAATGAATCACTGGATCAATTTTTACAGGCTACATAAAGCTACGTAGAATTTCATATTCTTCAATTCTAAATAGAAAAATGTTTTCAATTTGTTAAAACAAAAAGTGCCAAATTTGGGGGGTTTTGGGCTTCCCAAAAGTTAAGCACAGCTTAGAAACATTCGCAAACTCATGGGACTCTTTCTTAGGATGCCTAGAGTTGATTTTAAAAATGAACAGCTTTGTACCAATTTTTGTCCACTACGGCCTTTTTTTTGGGTTAATATGTCTTGAAGGATGAGGATGAAGCCCACATAGGTCTGACACCTGTGCGTGGGTAATGAATTGGATGATGGTTATTGATGAGTTGGACCTACAGTTTTAGGTGGGTTCCGAACCACCGGGAAAGGATTTTACAGCAGAGAACAGTGTCTTTTTTTCTGGTCAATCTAATCGGTCACCGTTACGAACAGGACCTGCTACGGCTCGCGACTATCACTTCCCAATCTGTCTGGTCACAGAATCAGGGTACGAAGAACAAAATCATGGAGGTGTGATGGCCAATACAGTCAACTAAACTTGAAACAACTGCAGGCAAGATTCGATATTATAAACCATTAAATTACTTTGCTGGCATCGTTTATTAGTTAATCAGATTGTGCGAGGTGTGCCACCAAGATGAAGTGACCAAGTGGAGAAATCGTTGATCTGTCTAGTGCCCTGGTGGGCTCTGCCTGGTAGGAGGCAAGAGAGCAGTCCAACCGGGCGAGTCGAGCGCGAGGCTCGGCTCGGCTCGACTCCACTTGCGTGTTGAGCGTGTAATCGTGCATGTCGCCAGCGTTATTAGCGCGAGGTCGTGATAATTAATCGAGCAAAGGTGCGACCGGTCCACAGGCAGGTACCCCGCAGTGAGCCCTCCCCCCCCCCACCAATAGGGGGGCACCCACCTAGCGTGCAAACGCCTGTCGATTTCGGAATGCATCGTTAAATAAATATCTTGTTCTGCCCCGTCGCCTTGTCAAATAATTGCCCCAACCTTTTTATTACAAATTAATACCAGGCTGCTCTCGCCAATTGAAATACTTCACAGACGCGCATTTCTATTTAAACATCACCGTTTACAAGGACCTCACCGACTAGCACTGTTGTTCACTATCGATTACCAGCAATGCTTGTCGCACTTGTTACACAATCATCGTCAATTAACTTTCATGTCTACATTTATGTCTACACAGAACCATTTATGTACTGGCACAAGATCACTATGACAAAAAAAGAAAGTTTTTATTACACTCTGTATTCTTCTCTTCTTGTACCATAGATACATGATAGCTCGCGAACAACATTGTTTTTGAAGAAATAATATCTCTTGTTTTCCATTTTATTGATTCAGTCGTATAAATACATGTATAATAACATTCAGCCCACCTGGGTCCTCATTTTTATTCATTTCTCTCATTATCCAGTAGAGTAACAATTTCAGACTGTAGTCCAAATCTCTACAAATACATTATTCCATCTCATATAATAATATTATGTATCGTATTTGTGAGGCGAAAATAACGATTTCAATCTTGACTACTGTATCTATGAAATTTCACTTTAATTCGATGTAATTGATATTTTTCCATCAGAAACACAGATGAATTCTACTTCTGAACTTCAAAAATGATATATTCAAAGATGTCTGTGTATTAAAGTAATACAACTTAATCGTTGATGAAGAAAATATAAAATGTTGTCCATTATCAAATACGATAACTTTCGTAAGGCTTCGTCTCTATAGCCGATCATAAAATGTCCATGCCCTGCTATCCAAATTTAAGAGCTACCTGAATTATTACTCATCTTAAATTGTAGTGAACTCTAATCATCTTGCAGTAGTTAATCAGTCAGCGATTTTTCTATTCAATTCAATTTATTTAACACACCAAAAACATACACAAAATATGAAAGACAAAGCAAAAATGAAATAACATACAAACAATTTCAAATAGGTGGCTCCATTGTGGGGTGTGCAGGAGAACGAAACTTATCCAACTATGGCAAAGCCATGTATTTGGATAAGTGAAATAGGAGATGAAAAAGGAAGGTTAGTTTAAAAAAGGAGAAAGAAATTGGTATGAGTAAGGGAGATAGTCAATTAAAGAAGAAAAAGGTTGATAAAGAACAGAAGGAAGGAAAAAGCAAGCGAGTCCACTGTTCAAAAGCACCAATATCAAACAACACTGAAACACGCTCCGGAACTTCATCTTGAACTGAATAATAGCGCGGATAAAACACTCACTATTGATCCATTGCTAATATAATTTTATTATACATTGAAATCGAAAGTTATTAGTCTACAAATATCATTTTACGAGTATAATACATTAATATTCATAAATTATAAGGGCAATCGATGCGTAATTTAAGTAGTCTTAAATAATGAAGTTAGGTAACATACTCTTTTTTTTCTTGAAGCTCCCTCTCTTCAGCGTAACACTATTTATCTCAAACTTCAAAAATAGAATACTCAAACATGTCTTTGAAAAAAGATAATAAAATTTGATAGTCGATGAAAAAATATCAGCTTTTGTCTATTATCAAATATTATAACATTCGTGAGGCTTCGCCTATGCTATTATCTGTAGCCGATCCTAAAACTTCTCTTTCTCTCTATTTCTTGAAAAAAAAAAAAACGATCCTTGTCTTATATTAATTGTTTTTGCCCTTCATTGCCCCAAATCTCATCCCACTCGGAACAGAGTTTGAAATAAAGCGACTCCAATTAGGTTTCTAATGGGGCGTAAAAGCGTTCAAGCTAATAAAGACGTACTATCACACATTACTGGACAAGACAAGCAAAGAAGGTTACATAAGAGAGAGCTGTGGCGCAGGCTGTGAGTATTTATTGCCTTTAACAAGCTCTGAGTCATGATATAGGACAATATCCTAGACGGTATCGATTCTTTCGATATCTCGAAAGGTTTTTGTCGATAATTGTATATCGACGTGACAAGGGCCAGTTAAGGGTCTCTGTAAAAGTAACAATATAGAGTAAGTCCTTTTGTCTGCGTTTCATCAACCAATATTATTTATCGGTCGTGAATTGCAGATACATTTCATTCGAAGTTGGTTTCGTAAACGTTATCATAACAGTAGCCCACACCCAAAGTGACATACAGTCATTAAAATCTAGTTCCCCTTCACTTTCACATTATTTCAGGTTATAAAACTATTCTTATCTTAATTGTGAAGGTGTGGAGTGAAAAGTGAGAGATAGCGATTGAGAAAGAGGAATAAGTGAAAAAGGTTGATCAGGCCGATGGTCAAGTATCGACAAAAGCCTTTCGAAATATCGAAAGAAACTATACGAGGGTCGAAAAGAGATAGAGATTGATTGTTATATAAAGGAGTGTGACGGAGAGGCTATAATATTTTCTAGATAAACTAGACGGAGAGACCTACAATAATACAGTAGAATCAATGAATACAGATACTATCTGTATTCATTGGTAGAATCTCTATTATCTAAGTCCCGGTCAACCGAGCCTCCGGGTTATCCGAGCTAGTGATGAGAGAAAAAATTAAAATAAAGCTCTTTTTATTTTAAGATTAATACGGTGGGAAGATGCGTTTAAAACTTTTTTATGATGTAATGTCATGGTCTCAGTTCAAATAAGGTGTGTAAATAGTTATTTTACGTTTTAACCTTGTTATAAAAATTAAGTTTTCTGACTTTTATTTGACTTTTCCTGGTAGTAGCACTTAACCTCCGTATTATCCGAGTTTTTTCATATCCGAGGTGGTCTAGGTCCCAATTACCTCGGATAATCGAGATTCAACTAACTGTATTTAATTAAGAGTTATTTATTTGAGAGTTATAATAACTGTAAATAGCTATGGCACAACTCTTAGCTTCTTGAAATAGGACGAAAAAGGATAATCATGCTGCTGATAGATTAAAAGACTCACATAAATTTATTGTAAATATAAAGCCGCGTCTCCACCAACCAAACATGTTTGTCGAACATTGTTGGCGAATACAAAAAACGGGCAAACATTAAACATATGGGTCACCAAACATGTTCGTGAGTTCAATTGAAATGTTCGGTCTATGAGCGAACAGTGACGACCAACAACAGGTTCCCGCCACTAACCCCACCACACCGATCATAATGTTCGAGAAGGCGTCCACACCAAACCAACTCCAAAAAATGTTTGGCGACATCAGCTGATTCCAGCGAACACTGTTCGCCGAGCATGTTCGGTTGGTGGAGACGCGGCTTAAGATGAATTCTAATTTCTTGGTAAAAGAAGAATTCAATATTGAAAGAGTAGCACAGACTCTTGAAAGAAAAATTATAAGATAAGTGGAGATATATTGGAGACTCTTGTATTTCTCGGATTGGCACCAGATTCGAGTAATTAAAAGATCATCATCATAATAATCATTCCACTTAGATTAGATGCTTTTCTGCAGACGCACTTTCTCAAATTGGGGAACGATACACCAAGGACTTCCCATTTCTTTTTTTTTGAGGAAGTAAAATATTAAATTTATGTTCATTTACAAGTCATCAACAGCTTCGTCTAAAAGCTGAATTAGGTGGATTGTGAAGTGGAAGGCTCTCTCAATCGTGGATCGGCTGCAATAGTTAGAAGAATAATTAAAAATTCAGTAGGGGAAAAGGTTTCCACCTTAGTCCTTGAACAAGAGGAAAATAGGAATTCATCAACCAGAACTGAATTCTGGACGGAGGGAAAATAATACCCAAATAACATCTGAAACTACATCCTACTTCTTTTTACCACAGTTTATGCAACAAAGTCTCAATTTTGCTTCTAAAAAACTGTAGTTTATCGACCAATACTTTAACAAACTCTAATTGATTCCTGATATATTTAACTGATATCTAAATTCTCAATTAAAATGATGTCTAAAGATGCCTAACTTTTGTTATTCATCGAATCTAACTCTCAGAGACAAAAGGATTGTTTAAAAGCTTGAGTAATGACATAGACCAACAATCTTGATTATCTCTCTTCCATGGTAATGACTCATTAATCAAACATTTATTTTAAAAAAGGCATTCAGGACATGATTCCCTGCATGTAGCGTAATGTACGTAGAATGCGTCAAACATAACAATAATAATAGTACTGTAGTAATAATAATAATACGGAACACACACACTTATGAGAGACATTATTTTCGTTATTACGAGATGTTTGTTAAAGCATCTTAATCTGGACGCGCCTAAACTTGTATAAAGCGTCCAAGTTGTTCATTGCTAGCGCCAGGCGAACGCGCGCTTGTTTCGTTCGCACCTGATTAAATCCGGATTAGCAGGGGTTACTGAGTCAACGCCGGATTAAGCCATGGCTCGTTCAAACAGTGCTCACGTGTAACTATGCTTCTACCTCCGAAGATGTTGCCGGGCGAACGCTGTTGGCACTTGCTTCCTTCAACAGTGAACTTTTCCTACAAACACCAGTAACTTTGTCTCTACTCCCAGTGCGCTCCTTTCTATAGTGTACAACAGGGCTTTCAGTAACACTTATCCAGAATATTTAGCCGCATTTATCACTATTTATTACTTTTACTTCATTTACTATTTATTACTTTAATTACTTTTCAGAGCATATCTGTGACTGTGATATCTCTGAAAAGGTTTTGAATGTTAGAAGAAAGTCGAATTTACTTCCGTATAGCAAATAATATTGTCGTTTAAAGCTCCTAATAGGTAATAGCTTATAATATCACACTTCTTTGATCGCTGTTGAGGGATCGATGAGTCAAAACGTTTGAATGTTGATAAATCATTCAAAAATTTAAATATTGAAGTGTGATAGTCATTTACGTTTTTGATTGATACCGTACAATAAAAATTCTTAGATGAAAAAGATGAAAAATGATATTTGAGGAAAAAAATTCGGAAATTATGTGGCTTATAAAATCACACCTCTGAACTTTTTCTGAAGGACTGGGTTGAACAGAAGAGTATCGCAATCAATAACCAATGATTATTGTAGAAAATGATAAATGATACTCAGGGAAGTGATAGCCAAGTGCCGTAGCAAGTATCTGTTCAATCAGCGATAAGCTGTGAAACTGCTGGGCGCTCTCTGTAAGGGAGACCGATTGGATTAGCCAGCAAAAAGGACTCTGTTCTCTGCTGTAAAATCACTTCTCGGTGGTTCGGAACCCACCTGAATCTGTAGGTCCAACTCATTAATCACTTGTATTAAATCAATATATGGCACCTCCTGAAAAACCTACTGGTTTAGGAGGGCCTTTGTTGTAATGAATCTGTAAATAAATTGATTGATTGATAGAATAAAAATAGAAAACCAATCATCCAATCATCCATCATCCAATTCATTACCCACGCATAGATCTCAGACCTATGTGGGCTTCATCTTCCGAACAAAATATATAAAATTTAACCTCTCTTCATAAATAGTTGAGCATTTTATATAACACTAGCTGGCCCGACGCGCGTTGCTGCGTTCTCATAAAAATTCTCCTTGATTTTATTATTCGCCACCTCTCGCTGAGGTTACATTTCAAATTAGGAAAGAAGTTAGTCCTAGGGCTCTTCCAGCTGATCATAGAGGTTCGTTGTTTTCTTAATCACCACCTCTGAATGAAGAAAAATTTCAAATTTAAACCTCCTACGACTATAAGGGTAGAAGCTAGGATTTTTATTTTATTATTCGCCACCTCCCGCTGAGGCTTCATTTCAAATTTCTAGCTGCATTGGTTTTCAGATGTCATCAACCTGGCATAATTATATTTCATCATACCCAGTCGTATGTTTCCTACATACTGCAAGGCTCCGACTGCACGATAGCCTACATGCAAAATACAAAGTCTATTGCTGTTCAAAGACAGCGTAAATAACGCCGCTAAGGGGCCTGCCATATGATTGAAAACTCTTGACTTCTATCAGCTGTTCCTTTAAGCTGTTTGGCCGGCAAGTTCAGTAGGTTAGGTCTATAAAATGGATTAATTAATAATAATTATTAGCTCCCCTATTAAAATATATGGTCAGAAACCATCCCCAATATTCGCATAACATATTCCCAAAGTTTCATGCCGATCTGTCAAGTAGTTTTGAAGTCTATAGGGAACATACATACATACATACAGACATTCATTTTTATATTTATAAATTATATAAAAGATTTCAAATAATAATAAATATATATAATATTTCACCAATGTGAATAAATGATTTTTGTTCGAATGTGGTCCAAAACAGTCTGAGACTCATGAGTAACGAGGTGGATAATGCCCGAAAATATCCAAGGCTGAACGAGATTCAATCTCGTGACTACTGGAATAGCAGACAGCCAGAGTCTTATCGACCGAAAGCGCTTCAAGATGGCTGACTCAAATAAAAATAACTATGAAAACACGAAAATGTGTGATTTGCAATACAGATCTACAGAAATAATTATTCATTAAATAAGTTATGCTGTGATCAATAGTTTTGGTTTCAACTTTTCAAATTGAAATTTAAGATACCTCATCATTAATACAGACGATTTAATGCGTGGAAGGGACAATTTGATTCGAGATTATTATTACAGTTTTGTAATTCAATTTAAATTTACAATAAAATTAAATTCAAAACAACATGCTTTTGTTCTCAGTGCAAGCAACTTACAATTTGAAGTATGAATAATAATTGATCGAATATTATCTATTATGAATATTAGATTCATAATTTGTCCACTCTTTGAAAATACCGGCTCATTATAACTATGTTCTGAATAATGCTTTTCTTTTTCAATAATGCAGAGCACCGATGTTCTAATATTACATCTTTGAGGAAAACCTGAAGCGCCATAAAACTGCTGACACGCTGGGAGGATATTATTTTCCTATTTTCCGCCGACTACGAATCAAGGAAAAGCGACGACATCATCGATTGATCATCGGCAACCGGAAAAGTGCAAGTGTGAGAAAGTCTGATTCTCAGTGAATGTGTGAAAAAGTATCGAAAATAAACCAGAGACTTCACAACTACGACGCTAAGGTTAATGATCCTTCAACTGAACAGAGCAGGTTCCTTGTTTAACTCAGTGTTCTTGAAATGAAGATCAAAGTTTGTTGTTCTCTGTAGTCTGATATGTGACCGCTTCTTCAAATCAAGTGACGAGTTGAATGCAATAGATAATGTAAAAATTCTTTGTTTGTTCTTGTCTTGGGACACATCCAGCATCACAGATATCTTGTTCTGCACGTATCATGAAGCTTTTTGCGTCTCGACTCTTGCTTCTCTCGTATCTTTCTTCGCTTTCAAATTTCTTGACATTATCCTTCCTCCCTTTCACAGTTAACGAGCCGCCACGGCGGTTTTATTGCATTGTGACACTTCCTTCCTTTGCTCGCCTTTTTTACTTTTCTCTCATTCTCTCTCGCACACACACCACTCTCTCTCTCCCTCTGTTCTACTCTCTCGTTTTCTTGTTGTCTCATCTCATGGCATTCATGTACTGTACACAAGCAAAAATACAAAATGGAATGGATTTGATATTTTTATCAGATGAGATCATGGAATATTAGATGTGACCTTCATTGAGAAAGGATTCAGGTTACGAAGAGGTTGATGAGAGTAGTATTCCATTAAAACCTACTTATAATACAAATTCATATTACAATATGTTATGCCACATAGCCATTTGGTCATGGATTTCATAATTATTTGTACGATATGTTCATTTTGAAAAAAAAAATGGTTAGGCTACAGTACTGTATTCTGCATGCTAGGAAATAAAACAATAGTGAGAGACAAATGGTGATGGGAAAGTCGATTTGAAATTCTTAGTTTAGGAATGAGAAATCAGATTATACTATACATTCACACGTTTCTTGAGCTGTTTTGTCAACTAATCTGTGCCTTTTTTTAAACTTTTTTTATCTTCGTCATCATCTTCTTCTACTTTTTATTCTACTATTCCTCCTCCTCCGACTCCTTCTTCTTCTTTTTCTTCTCTTTCTACTCCAAGTCTTCAATCATGATAACATGATATTTCGTCTTTATTTTGGATTATATTACAAAAAGTACAGCCGAACACAGATCAGAGTAGGGAAAACTGCATAAAAATAGGTATACTATACATACATCTACACTATGCTATATATACTATAATTCATAGTTTTCTCAATAAATTGGATATTGCAATCATGATAACATGATAATTCGCCTTTAATTTTGGATTATGTTACAAAAAGTACAGTCAAACACAGATCAGAGTAGGGAAAACTGCATAAAAAAAGGGATACTATACATACATCTATACTATGCTATATATATCCACTATGCTATATATACTATACATTTCTCAATAAATTCGTTGGGAATCGCTAGCACAGTAAAACTTTCTGTTTCAAGTTGCAAGACAGATTGATAAAAAAAAAACATTTTGACGTAGCAAATAACATTGTTTATTACTTTATTATTTATTGATAGGCGTTTATCCATTGATGGCCCTATATAACTATATTAATTTTTCTATAATTAAAATTTTTTGTTTAATTTTTTCAGAGTACAAACTACTAATACCGTGATTTTTGTGCTTTATCACACACAAAAAAAAAAACAAAGCAAAACGCCTCAACCAGCAGATGCCCAGTGAAAGTGAGAAAGAAAATCAGAGCGAGATAATGAATGACATGTGGACATACAGTAGTGGAACAAGTTTAACAGTAGCGTTGCAGAGGGTTACTTTCGTTGGCGTGTTAAATGTGGCCTGCTAGTCACATACATAGCAACTAAGTTATTGTCAAAAACATTTTTCGTTGATGTGTCATATCCATGTGCATTTGCAGCCCAAGACAAGTCCTATTCTCATCACGCCAGTGTAACTAATAGCGTAACAAAGATGTTACGAGGGAGCAACGATCGATGCCTGTAATAAAGGAGGGGTGGCTACCGCACTTTGGTCACCCCAATCCTATTCTATAAACCTGGCCAGGTGTACACTGCTTTATTTCCCCCCCCCCCCCGTCCTTACTCATCCAATCTCCCCCCCCCCCCCCCCATACAAACTCCACCAATTCTAGCAACAAATGTCACAGCGGCTGCTTTATTTGCTACTCTTAATAACTACTGAAGCTTGGCGCGTATTGTAGCCTCCTGTAAAAATGAACTGTGATTATCAACAATTGGGAAAACTCGAAAAAGCTGAACTGTTCCGGTGGGGTGACAGTTGTAAGGGAAGATAACGTGCGTCCCGTTTGTTCGTGGCGATTTTACAGAAAAAAGCGTTCACGCGTTTTATCGATCACAATAGAAACCAAATAATGGGACAAAAAGTAAGTTATTTTCGAAAAACCTAGTCACTTAATCCAGATTTTAGAAAAAAAAATCACGAAACCAGGGTTCAATCTTTGAATCGAATTGAATCCAATCACTAATGTCCGTATTTCTGAACGTTCTTTAGTGTCTCTTGATTCGACGGACAGAAAGTATAGAATGTGCATGGTAAAACAGTAATTATTGCTCAGATGTTTGCTTTTCTACCTCTTCATGTTTGGTCTATCTCTTGAAATGCCTTGATGTTACAAGCTTTATTATCACTTACCCGGTGGTTCGGAACCCACCTAAAATAGTAGGTCCACCATGTTCCCCGTAACATGGCACAAACGGCGAGGTGGAACTACCCGTAAGGGTCTCCCCACCATTAAAAGCCATACGCTTATTAAAAGTAAATTCGTATGGCTTTTCGTGGTGGGGAGACCCTTACGGGTAGTTCCACCTCGCCGCTTTTTTAACGACTGCTTTTTTTTATATGCAACCGGGACCGACGGCTTAACGTGTCCTCCGAAACACGGGAGTGGCTCGAGAAAAATATCTTGTACTCAACTGGGATCGAACCCAGGACCTTTGGCTTATCAGACCAGCGATAAGCCAACTCGGCTACGCCGACTCCATACGCTTATTATTAATGCCTTTATACATTTCCGCTTTTCCATATTCCTTCCTTTTTGTCTCTAATAGCATGATTGACAAGTTCTAAGTTTGAGAAAGGGCATATGAACGTTCAGTTTCTCTTGGCTCGAAGGACTCTTGGAATGTCTATATAAATACATTGAATTTCAACAGACCCTCGAATCAAGAGAGACTGAAGGTAAGTTCATAAGGCACTCATTTTCTCATACCCAAAACTCGTCAATCATAGAATACTATTACAGAAAAAAGGATGGAATGTGCAAAAGCAGAAATTATTGCTTACAGTAATTATTTGCTAGTTTATCTCTTTATGTTTTAAACACAACTACGGTATTGTTTGGTAAATTACGGAAAACAAAATAAATGTTATGCTATACCTCCTATTTTGACTATTAGGTATTCGTCTATAGATTATTTCCATATCATTTGATATCATATTTTATACTTATAAATGAGTATTTATGGATTGAACAATCTCAATTTTACATAAAAATGTATGTTTCATCCTCCAGTTGTGAAACTTCACTTTTTAGCCCTCCTTGCTATTCAAGGGAATGTTTCAAAACAAAATAAAATATTATAAGTAAATGTACAAGTACAAACGTATTTTCCATCCTTCAGCTTTAGCAAAACTTTACTTTTTAGCCCCCCTTACTATTATATTTAATGGTCCGTTTCATAGCAATAAAACTATTATAACTAATTACTTAAGTAGTAAAACTACTTATAGTTACTGCATTCTATAATGAAGTTTTCAATGTTGATTGTACTTGCTGTTTGCTATGAAACAGACCCCTAATCACCTACAGGTACAAAGTACTCATTTTCTCTCAGGTCTATTAGTTCAAGAAAACCTAATAATATCATAAATAAATGTCTTACCTTTCTAACAGATGCAAGCTCATACAATGAATTTTACTTGTAGATGTAATATAGGGAAGAAATATGGTTTCATCTTACCTGCAAATAACAAGAACAACAAATTATTTATAAATATTGGAAACAATTGAAACAGAAGAATGATATTGTACATCGTACTTGATTGAACTATTGCATATCAGAATAAATTTTTATTGTGTTTAAAAAAAAATACACGAAAATTGTACATCTCAGGCAATAATCATGTCAATGTTGGTTTCCCCTCCCTCACCCATCCATAGTTTCCATTGGTGGTGTGGAGCCATGTATGTATTTTCAATATTCAGAATTTTTTTACAACTAACGGATAAACATTTTCAGATAAATTCTACCCCAGCATATATCTATTTCTTGATTGTTCAGCTAGATAATCAATTCTAGACTACCTGTTTTAAAAATTACGAGATGGGAATTTCTAAAACAGTCTGGCGGACCGCTTAGCGCAGTTGGTTGGGGCGTCGCAACTTCAGCTTGCTGTCGTTTAAGTGGTCGTGGGTTCGAATCCCGCTCCACCGTCGTGCATTTATGTGTAATCATTCACCTCATTCCCCACGCACAAGTATCGGACTCATGAGGGCATCATCAGCAATAAAAAATAAAATAAAAAATGTAGTTTGTCAACAAAAAAAAAAAAAATCAGTTTGGCTGAATTTTTCAAGTGGGCTGATATTTTATTCAAACTGTTAGGAGAAGGTGATAGTTGTACAAATAGGACATTTAGGCGAATTGACTCAAAAACAACGATTCCATTGTAGTAGCTGGCACGGCGAGCTGGTTGACTGGAGGCCCCGAGTGTATTTCATGCGAGCTCGTTTTGAGTTATGGTGGGTGGTCATACCCTTTTCACAATATTGTTCTGTTTACTAGGGGCCTATTGTTCAGATTAAACATGGCGTAACAACGGTGGCTCTGTTCTGCTTGATGCTGGATACAACGCATTTCTATTAAAATGGTGAATTGGTTTTCTCAGATTGGCGAGATCGCGAAAAATCATTGCGAAATTATGAATGAAATTCACTGCCAAATATTGGTCCAGGTAGGAGCTGGACTAACGGCACAAGCGGCTAGAATATTGATCAGAAACACTCGAAATCAGCCCACTCAGCATGCAATATCCTCTCAAATGAATAATGGCATCACATGGGCCACTCAGCTCTAGTGCTGGTCAGACATTACCCCGCCCCGCAGGATACTGACAATTCAATTCAAGGCCCGTCAATATTGAACAAATATTGCGAAAATGCTTGCATCAAAGTTGTAGGTATAATGACTGACAGGTTTTTTATGCTTTCAGAACCTTTCAATAGTTCGAAGAATAATAATAAGAACTTAAACGAAATTCCAGGTTTTCGAGTTATCAATTCCATGTTTCTAGGAATAATAGCTCATGTTTTGAGGAATAAAAGCCCAGGTTTAATGTTAATTTCGGGAAATTTCCATTCGTAAGAATTCTTCAACAACAGATATCATTCATCTGTGAGTCTCCAAATGATTTCTGCTGCAATCACCCGCTGATTTGTTGCAGCCCACTTTTAGAATTAAATACAGAAAATTTGGTAACTGTAGAGTGTTCATAAATCGTTTTTGGTGGAATTTCTTTTGAAAGACGCATAATTAGAGATGAATAAATTAGGGCAGTGACCGTAGCCGAGTGGGTTAAGTGCGTAGAAATATAAGTACAAAACACCTTTTTTTATTGCTGATGATGCTGACATGAGTCTGAGACTTGTGCGTGGGTAATGAGGTGAATGATAACATATAGATGCCAGATAGAGGAGCGGGAATCGAACCCACGACCGCTGAAACGACAGCAAGCTGAAGTTTGTGACGTCCCAACCAACTGCGCTAAGCGGCCCGCCTTTATTTCCATAGTTAAGTGTTGGTGTGCTAACCCAAGGTCCTTGATTCGATCCCAGCTCGATTCGGAAAATTTTCCTCGAAAGAAAAAATGTGCTATGGAGTACACATTAATTTAATTTGTCTTCAATGTCGCGGTATTCATCCCATTGATCAAAAATAAAGGAAGCTCAAGTTACAAGATAAATAACAAGTTGCAAGATAAGCCACCAGATTAATTCCAATAGGCCTAATATTAGGCAACATTAGGAACTAAAATTCTGTAAATGTTCTAATTCAACCTCTCATTGACAGCAACACATAAAATTAAAATTTCTTTTTATTGCATGAAACATTTTACAAAAAGAAAAATATCATTCACCATTTCGAACACAATAAAAAATACATCATAGATATCAGATATTACATAATACGTAATATATGAACAATACAACATATCTAAGTTGTAATGTCCTATTTTGGTCAATCAGGTGAGTTGAACAAAATAATAACTCCTCTGATTAGACGTACCCGATATATCTGATCGGAAAGCATAACCAAATTTAATGTACAATATGATGACTATTTAATTTAAGAAGAAGAGAGTAATATTTCTGGTTTATCAAGTTTTCTTATAAACAAGTTAGTCTTCAGTGTTCCTTCTTAGCGTGGATAGAGAAAACTTGATATGATGGAGAATAAAAGTCAATTTTAAAAATTAAAATGAATAACATTTAATAATAATTAGATAAATCCTCAATGAGACGCTACAAAGTATAACTAACATGTGAAATATTAAATTAAAGACCAGTACTAAAAGACTTAGACGAAAGCTCCAATTTTTTATCATGCAGTAGGCTGTATCAAGGCAATCATGTATCAAGGCACAGGAAATTATTAATTCAAATATACATATTGTTCAGTTTTCCTAATAGAGACACGACAAGACAATAAAACTAATACAACACCATTATGTGCACAATAATAAAAAAATTATTCCCTTAATTATTCCATAATGAAGGTAGCATAGGTACAGTACTTTATTCCATGGACGAAAACTCCACTTTATTATCATAGGCTGTACTGTTTCAAGGCACCTGAATATTAAAAAGAAACTATTTATTCTCAATATCCATGTTGTTAAGTTGCCCAAATAGAGACATGAAGAGACAATAATAAATTGAAACAACACCATCATGTACAAGATTTATCAGAAAATTATTCCATAATAAAGGTGGCGTAGGTAACCATGAAATAACAATAATAAATAAATTAAATATTTTATTATATTAATATTTAAGGGTATATTAATATTAATTAAAAAACTATCTGTGTATAATGAATTTGTCTTTTTCCTTCTTCATATAATTTTATTTCTTGACAAGATTAGTTTTCACCCTTACTTTTCTTTAAAAGACATTTTTGGTTATATAATTATTTTAATAATATTTATATTTATTAATTTTAGAACTCCTTTTATATTTAATGATCCCGAAAATTTTACACCAGCTAACCAGCTTACGTTATTTCATAAACGACACACATCTAACAGAACTTTTGGCCTCGAAAAATGTATGAGTAGCTTCCAAGATTATTGAGAAATATAACCCAAATTTATTGTTACAGGAACGCTCATTTTGGCGTCGCCATATTATAATTACCTTGGCAAAATGTTAACTCCGCTATTTTACCTACCGGTCGACTTTTGATGGTAGTAGCTATGGCGTAAAGCTTGACAGGAAAGTTATAAGCGGACATAAATTATTCCAACTTGCCTTTACTGGTAGAAAGAAAATGAAAAAAATTCGGCAGCAATTTTTCATGAATTTTAAGGAAGGAAGTATGAAAGCGGGAGTTTTTTTATCCCAACGGCTTCGTCTTAGAGTACGTCATTAAGCAAAGCAGTAAATAAAAGTGGTTGAAGAACGACCTGGCCAGTCAGAAAGTTGATTGCGCGAAAACTACGACCTTACAACTTCACAACTCAAAACTGTCGCACACGTAATCTACCTCTGTAATGTACTTTTCGGGGATATAAGGAAAAATTGTAAAGTACTAGTTTCTGTGATATTTCCATTTGGAATTGATGTGAAAACCTATTTTAAACGAGGAGTTACCGGCCTCAACCTTTTTTTAATTATTTCATAATTGTATTTTAATGTAATTTACGGGGATATAAGGAAAATTTACTAAGTACTAGTTTCTGTGATAATTCCATTCAGAATTGATGTGAAAACCTAATTTTAAACGGGGAATTATTGGCCTCAATCGTATTTAAATTAGTTCATGGTTGTATTTGAATTATTTCACGTATTTCAAGAATTATTCGGACAATAATGCATAATAGTCATTATTACTAGCAATTCCATTGTTACAAGCTACGAAACTCCTGGGCGCTCTTTGTAAGGGTGACCGATTGGATTGGCCAGCAAGAAAGACTCTGCTGTAAAATCACTTCCCAGTGGTTCGGAAGCCACCTAAAACTGTGGTCCAATTCATCAATCACCATCATCCAATCTATTACTCAGGTACAGGTCTCAGACCTATGTGGGCTCCATTTCCGAAAAACAATTATCATAATCAAGAGTCAGGTTCACACAAAAGTTGCAAGAACACCTTCTCTTTAGCATCCAAAAATTACTGGCATGAGATTAAAATTATTCAAAGCAAAAAAAAGTATCTATTAATCCCGCGCCTTGTTAATTAATTGGATAGCTGAAAAACATCGAATCAAGAAAACATAACAAAGAAAACATGACAAAGAAACAAGAAATTTGAGATGGAGATATAAATAAAAGCTCGAGAACAGGACGGATTGTTCTAGAAAGAGAACAAATATTTCAACAATACTGAGTCACAAACAGTAGTATTTTTTATAGATTGTCTTGAAGACTCCAGTTAAGGAGTATACGACAAGTCAGATCAACAATTATACAATCTTACACAATTAGTGACCATAATTATTACTATATCAATTAGTTGAGGTGAAGCTTAATTTTGATGTGAAAGGACCCCTTGGACACTATAAAAAGCTGTATCGACCAAATATTTTTTCAATTGTTTTTAAAATATTTCTTTATTTTGAAGACTCTTTAAAAACTGCGGTAACTTGTTGTAGAGTTTCCTACCAATATAACTAGGTTTTTGTTTGAATAAGCTACTATTGTGACTCACCAAGTGATAATCTCCCCGGCTCCTTTATTATAATCGTGTACTTCAAGATTTTAATATCACTCTTTTTTACTTTTTAAGGACCTTATTAGACATAGCTACTGTAGTCGCCGTCGTGCGCCACTATTCTAGACTAAATCACACCAGCTGGGTAACTTTGAATAAAAAGCGGCAACTTGTTGTAGAGTTTCCTACCAATATAATTATGTTTTTATATTGATTATGTGCTTGCTTCAAACAGCAATGTCTTACTTTTAGCCTCTACATTGCAATAGCCAAAAGGGCATACATTTTATGTAAGTCGTGAACATATCATTATGGATGTTTTGATTTGGTTACAAGAAATTTTGGAAAAGATAGAGGCACTCTTCCAAGGTTACATTAGGTTATATTCCAAGGTTATAAACACTGATCACCTGATTATAAACAGAGTAACAATTATGTAAATGATCGACTCCAACAACGCTTACTCAAACTTGTATTTTATTATTAGATTTTTGTAATTGAATCATTATTTATCATTTTTTCCTTAGGACCATTATTCATGTGAAAATTAGGTTCAGTGTATTACCGGAATGGGGGCTGAGTAATAAAGAGGCTATGGGCCATATCATGAAAAGATTTCCCTCGAGTAAGAAAGTTCAGTGCATAGAGGGATTTAAAAGAGGGAAACAGCCAGACCGAACAGGGAATCAAGCCCAGGACCCCACTATAAGTAGGCAGGTGTGCAAAGCACTAAATCACAGATATATGTGCAGGGGGGCATACATGTATCCAAGTTGCCTACTATGCTGTAGATATGTTCAAATGGTGAAGCTGAATGGGACTGTATGAGAGACACAGCTGAAATTCAGCATAAGTATCAGGGACCTAATTGGTATAGTTCTTATAAAAGTAGGGATTCATTGTGTAAGTTATTGTTCCTACTATAATTTATATTTTAATTTAGTTCTTTAATTTTATGAGTTCAATACATTAAAACATGCATATAGACAACCTATTATATTATTGACAATAAATATTATTATGACAATGTGATCATTAGAAAATATATATTTTTTCATTTCATATAGACAAATCATAATTACTGAAGTTTTCATATAACTTGACAGCAGCAGTTGAGGTCAGATGTAGCATGTCCCATCTTCTATAAACGCTGCTAAGTAATAAGAATACTACAGTATATGATGTTGGAGCTCTAAATTACTTTTCCATTTGTATTGATGTTTCAACATAAATAAATAATAATTGTTAAAAATACTTTGCTAGTGATTTTAACACTCACATATTCGTGTGATGGCCATTTCGCATTGTTGGAATACTTCCTCAGACACGGCTGGAGTCGTACTCAGTTTTAACTTACGTCTAGGAAACTCTACTATTAAAAAATCCGGAGTTTTTTTTTTTTTTTTTTGAGGATGAAGCCCACATAGGTCTGAGATCTGTGCGAGGGTAATGAGTTGGATGATGGTGATTGATGAGTTAGACCTACAGTATTAGGTGGGTTCCGAACCACCGGAAAGTGATTTTACAGCAGAGAACAGTGTCTTTTTTGCTGTCCAATCCAATCGGTCACCCTTACAAAGAATGCCAGAGAACGCAGCTTATCTCTATCTGATTGAACAGAAACCAGCTACGGCTCACGGCTATCACTTATGTAGCACTCAACACAAAGTATGCTTTAACCTTGTCTGAGGAAGCATTCTAACAATGCGAAATGGCCATCACAAAAATTTAATATGAAAGTGTCAAGTTCACTAGCAGAATATTTCCAACAATTATTTATGTTCATAATTATATATTTTTCAAATCGGTTCTTTAGAAACGTTTTCCTATTAATCTGTTTGTTTTTTTTTTTAAATAATCATTTCCCTCTAAGTTTATCAATTGATAAGAGATAACTGACGATATTAAGGTTAGAAATTGATAACCTAATTAAACCATTATTTTCCGTTTCCCAGTTTAATAGAAAACCTGATTCAACTAATTTGAGGTAAAACCTCCTAATTAAACTACTTTATTCGTAATATCTCACAATTATCAATTTATTTATACTTCATCTATATATATAAAAATGAATGTCTGTCTGCATGTATGTATGTTTCCTACAGACTTCAAAACTACTTGACTGATCGGCATGAAACTTTGGGAATATGTTGTGTGAATATTGGGGATGGTTTCTGACCATAAATTTTAATAGGGGAGCTAATAATTATTATTAATTAATCCATTTTATAGACCTAACCTACTGAACTTGCCGGCCAAACAGCTTAGAGGAACAGCTGATAGAAGTCAACAGTTTTTAATCATATGGCAGGCCCATAGGCGCCGACTTGTCAAAATTATTGGGGGGGCTCTAACCGGGGGGTCCGGAGGTCCTCCCCCAGAAAAATTTTGTATTTATAAGACCTAGAAATGCTTTATTTAACTACGCAGTACATAGAACATAGGCACACAAAAAAATCACATTTTACTCTTTTAGACACTATATTAAACTAAAAATGTACAAAACTAAAAATAACATAAAGACTACGGTATAAAATATTATTATTATTATTCAAAAAGTCAAATTTTTGGAAGAAAAAAAGCCTACGTCTATTTATTAAAAATACAGAGAGTATGAAGAATAAATTACTGTATTTAACCCAATATATATATATATATACATATTGATTGGTTGGCCAATGTCCCTAAATCATAGACAAATTTTGAATTTATAAGACCTAAAAACGCTGTATTTAACTACGCAGTATAAAGAATGTAGGCACAAACAAATCACATTTTACTCTTTTACACACTAAAATAAACTAAAAATGAACAAAATTAATGAACTAAAAATAGCATAAAGAATATCTAATATTACTCAAAAAGCCAAATTTTTAGAAGATAAAAAGCCTACGTCTACTTACTTAAAATACAGAGAGTATGAAGAATAAATTACTGTATTTAATTCAGTATACATACATATTCATTGATTGACCAATTCCTTCTCCTTAAACCATTGAAAAAGTATACCTTCTGACTTCATTGCTGCTTATAAATTCGTTTATCACCGTACGCAAGTCAACTTCGTCCAGGACATCACGGTGGGCGTGGACTGCTAAATTGTTTAGCCGTTTCTGTCCCATTGTTGACCTCAGATACGTCTTCAGTCGACGGAGTACACTAAAAGAGCGTTCTGCCATTGCCGATGAAATTGGCACTACTTGAAGAAGCTTGATCACTTTAACCACTTCTGACAGCATTTCTTTAATGGCTGGCTCTTGTGAAAGATATTTCCTTACATCACACATTGATTTCAGTTTTGAATTATTTTGCCTATTAATATCGGCTAACATGTTTAGATGTAGTTGCAACCTTTCAACATCCAGGTCATTTTTAAAAAACTCTTTTGACTGTTCGAAACTTGAACCTTCTTTGTTCGCCACTAACACACTCAAACACTCTTTTTCGACCGCAATGAGCCGCGACAAGCCTGTGGACTCAAAGCGTTCTTTGATGCAAGATCGCACCGTTTCACACACACCTCGATGTAGAGAGCTTTGAAGTAGTTCTTCGGGGTACTGAAGTTATGTGGTGAGCTGGCTTCGTCGTTTTCATATCTTTTTGGAACGCGCCGTTTCCTTGGAATCGCAGGCTCTTCTACTTGTGAAAATTTGTTTTTTAAGCACGACTTCCAAAATTCCTCAAAGCCATCTCGCTTTTCATCTAAAATGCTAATCAATCCTTTAAACATGCCTTCCACTTCAGTTACACTTAGATGAGGGCTCTGAATGTTTCCGTTAACTTCTTCTACTACGTTCATTACATGGCAATATAAATTCAAAAATAAATAAGTCTTGAACAGTATCATAGATTCAAGAAAACCCGCACATTTATAACCTGCTTCAGTTTTGTCTGTTGAGGAAAATGTCTCAAAAAACTGTAGGAGATCTTCATAGTTTTTCAAAATCCTCTGTATACTTGAAGCTCGCATTGTCCATCGGGTCGGGCAAAGTGGTCAAAGATTGGCTTGATCATTTCCACTTTCGAGGCGTATGTTTCTAAATAAATTAATTCTTTTGTTAGATTCCTTAACTGTATTTATTAGATCTTTGGCTAAGGCCATAACATCCCTCATGCATGAGAGGCAAGAAAGGCTGTCCTGCACTGCTAAGTTCAAACTATGGGCTGTACAGTGCACGTAGTGTGCCTGGGGCTGAATATCCAAAAGTAACTTCTGCAGGCCTTTAAATTTTCCTCTCATGTTTGCCGCTCTGTCATAGCACTGTCCTCTCAATTTTTCAATTGGTAAATTAAGCCGCGCAAAAATGTCCTTAACAATTTTGAAAAGAGTTTGTGCCTCGGTATTAGGAGTCTCATATAAGCCAATAAAGTCTTCATGATTATTAAATCGTCACTTACAGTTCGAACACAAAATGACACTTGCTCATGAATCAATATATAACTTGTCTCGTCCACAATAATTGAAAAGTGTTCACTGCTCTTGATTTTAGCTAGCACTGAGCACACAACAGATTTGCCCAATATATCGATTATCTCATTTTGAACGTCATGTGAGATCCATTTATACCCGGAACGCCCCAACCAGTCTTTTAACTCAGGAACGTCTTTTTTCCTAAGTTCTAGCAATTGCAAAAAATTTGAGTTGACATCTTCATGTCCTCTAATGGCCAAACCTTGCCGGCAAAGGTACTTAACTGTTGTAAAAATAATCTCAAGAGCCAAACGGGCTTTCTTCATGTCACTGTTCAATTGATCATTTAATTGAGCGGCTACGCTTGGTTTTGCTAAAGATGAAAGTTTAAAAACTCCTTCCTTATGCACAGACGTATTTTCATGAGTACGAAATTTGTCTAATCCCTTTTTCCAGTTAGAAAAGCCAACAGTAGTAAACGCATCTTCTTTCTTGGTAGTCAATTGTAGAAGGCCTTTGGCCTCTGCCTCTTTGCAGGTCTGACAAAAAACTTTATCCATTGTTGCGTCATATTGTAACCATTTATATTTACTCACCCAAGACTTCTGGAACGATCTTCCTCCAGTAGGCTTGTCATTAGGTTTCGTATTTTGCTGTGAAAAGCTCACGCCTGACGTTGAAGCAGTATGCCTCCCCTTACCCTCATGCTTCAAAACTCCTCTCTCTTTGGCTAAACTTACTCAGTTTTACGATGTATTAAGTTCGTAAAAGCATAACACAGTATGACATTGTGTTGAGAGTAATTGGTTTAGTACTGTTTAAAGAGTTTAAAGTACCGTATCACGAAATGCTTTAATCTTACAAGCAAAATGAAATTATCCTTCTCGACAAATTATTGGGGGGGCTCCGCCCCCCCAACTGAATTTTTGGGGGGGCTCGAGCCCCTCGGGCCCCATGGAGTCGGCGCCTATGGGCAGGCCCCTTAGCGGCTTTATTTACACTGTCTTTGAACAGCGAAAGACTATGCACTTTGCATGTAGGCTACCGTGCAGTCGGAGCCTTGCAATATGTAGGAAACATACGGCTGGGTATGATGAAATGTAATTATGCCAGGTTGATGACATCTGTTAACCGCTAGAAATTTGAAATGCAGCTAGAAATTTGAAATGCAGCTAGAAATTTGAAATGCAGCTAGAAATTTGAAATGCAGCTAGAAATTTGAAATGCAGCTAGAAATTTGAAATGCAGCATCAGCGGGAGGTGGCGAACAATAAAATAAAAGACCTAGCTTCTACCCTTATGGTCATAGGAGGTTTAAATTTGAAATGTTCTTCATTCAGAGGTGGTGACTAAGAAAACAACGAAGCCTCTATGATCAGCTGGAAGAGCCCTAGGACTAACTTCTTTTCTAATTTGAAATGTAACCTCAGCGGGAGGTGGCGAATAATAAAATCAAGGAGAATTTTTATGAGAACGCAGCAACGCGCGTTGGGCCAGCTAGTTAATTTATAAAATACAAAACATACATATACAAGTCTTGCAGAAAATGGAAAATATTGAAATATAATAACTGAAATCCAATATTATACAAAAGTAAAATCCCTAAACTAAAATTATTTCCCAATAATTGATGATTAATCCCAATCATAAATATCTCCCAAATATTGATTATGTTTGAAATGATTACATGTTGAATTTCCATAATGTTTTATTAGTTTTGATCAATTTGGACATTTATCAAAATTATTTAAAAACCTGTGATTTTTCATGTTACCATATAACTATGACATACATACATATCCGGTTCCCATTCCAGTAGGTTCACTGGGTCTGGGTATTAACAAGCCTCCGCCACCTGCTCCGGTCACTCCAAAGCTGTTCCTCCTCAATCTCCAGCCATTGCCGTCCCCTTCGTTCGATCTCTCCTTTCACTCCATCCTTCCATCTTCTTCGTGGTCTTCCTCTTGGGCGCTTATCCACTATCCGCAACTCTTCCATTCTTCTCGGTAATCTTCCTGGATCCATCCTTTTTACGTGCCCGAACCATCTCAAGGTACTCTTAGTGACTCTGTCTCTCAAACTTTCTACTCCCACCAATCTCCTAATTACAACATTTCTCACTCTATCTCTCCTAGTTTTACCAATTATACTCCGTAAAAACCTCATTTCGCCTGCTTGTATTCTACTCCAATCTCTTTCTGTCAAGTTCCATGTTTCTGCTCCATACGTTACTATTGGAAGATAATTCAATTTGAACAACAATAACTTGGCTTTCTTGGGTACTTTCCTATCCCATATCAAATTTTTCACACTTTGGTAAAAATTACTTCCTTTTTTCAACCGACCAGTTATCTCTGTGTCCATCTTCCCATCCGATGTAACACTTACACCTAAATACTCAATTTTTTCTTTGGTCTGTAACGGTATGCCATCCAGCATAATATTTCCTACCCCTTCTCCTTGTCTCTCAAGCACTAACACCTCACTTTTCTCTTTGCTTACTTTCAAACCATGTTTCAGCAACTCTCTATTAGTTTCATCCAAGCATTCTTGTACCTTTGATACTTCATTCCCCCATATCATCATGTCATCTGCAAAAATCATAGAGTTGTATTCCTTGCCTTCCATTCTTTGTTTAACTTCCCTTGTAATATTCTCTAATATTGCATTTAATAAAATATGACACTTCCCTGCTTCAATCCTTTCTTCACTTCAAACCAGTTTGTAGGTCCTACTGTTGTTCTCACTCGGCATTTGTGTTCTCTGTACATCTCCTGTATCCATTTAACATATCCTTCCTCCACTCCCAATTTTCTCAAGCTGTTCCATATGGAGTTTCTATCCACTGAGTCATACGCCTTTTCAATGTCAATACAAACCATGATTAAGTTTTTGTCGTATTCCCAGCTCTTCTCACACAACTGTCTTACAGCAAAAATGAGGTCTATTGTACTTCTCTGTGCCCGGAAGCCATGTTGTTCTTCACTTATTTGTCCTTCAACCATATAACTATTCCTAAATATATATATATTTCTATTTATACCAATTTAAGTATATGAATTTAGTACATTTACATAATAAAAGTTCAAAATGAAAATCAATGATTAAATATTTCAAGAATTTCAATTTGAATAAATTTCACATTGAATGACAGTCAATTGGATAATAAGACAGACTCCTGAAACGCAATTCCCTAAAAATGTTACAGCTGACAAAATACAATCGACTAGAATAATGAACAATTCACTATTATTATCATTATTCAGTCAATTATACATGTAGGCAGCTCTACACAAGAGAGCCATGAGTCAAGTATGTAATTCAATACATAAATTAAGTAAGTTTGAGATTCACATTTGCATCAGATATTCCACAAAGTTTCGTTAGATCAGAAGTTCTTTTTTGGGAGGAGAGAGAGAGAAAATATGAATAAATAGGAATGTCAGAAGTTTGTTTTCCTCTCTTACAACTTTATTACACGTCAGCATCGCCGACAGGTCGGTCTCGCATCATGATGATGACGATGATGGGAAGACCCTCTCAAAAATATGCCCCGAGCATCACGGCGGCAGAAACCTGTTTCGTACAAGTTCATGCTCTCTCTCGCACTGAAAATGTGTGGAGTTTGGTGGTCATGGAACAAAGTGTGGTATCAGCACGTGTGTGGTAGTAAACAAGTCATTAACGATCTCAAACCAACACATGAAACATAAAAAATAAATTAAAACCAAATAAAAAAATCACGAATCTAGGACAACGCCAATATCAAATACAACAACTCCCTGTTCCCTTTGCGATGCACCCCGATAAATAATTTCAAAATCGCTCCCAATGCAGACCTTGCGTGAGACCGCACTTTTTTAAATTATCGTCAACTTTTTTTACAAAAAGAGGGTTAAATTCAAAGGCGGTGCCAGCTGCTAACCGAGTCAATATTTACCCCTCTTTTAATAAGCTGAGCTCTGTGAACACTCCCGATAACCGAATCGGAATTACTTTTTCATTCGTTTCTAAAGTTGGGCTTATAATAAAGTCTGATATTGAACACACACGTGGTGGGATGAAATAGCATACAGTCGAAGCGGCAGCTGAAGAATCACAGGATTTGGCTCATGAGGAATAATCCAGTCACGTGTAAATTGATGTGATTGATGATTTTTCGGTTATGAAAAATTGAATCAATAAAAAAGGGGATTTTTTCTCTGAATGTGGTCTGCTTCTTATTATTTTGAGTTGAAACATTTATTTAAACATTTAAATTCGATCAATAATTTATTCATGATAGAGAAATGCTTGTTATCTCATCTGTATATTTTTTTTTGGAGGATGAAGCCCACATAGGTCTGAGACCCTTGCGTGGGTAATGAGTTGGATGATGGTGATTGATGAGTTGGACCTAGTTTTATGTGGGTTCCGAACCACCGGGAAGTGATTTTACAGCAGAGAACAGTGTCTTTTTGCTGGCCAATCTAATTGGTCACCGTTACAAACAGGATCTACGAGAACGCAGCTTATCTCTATCTGATTGAACAGATACCTGTAAAGGCTCGCGGCTATCACTTCCCATATCAAATATCATAATGAAATAACATTAACCAATACCTAGACATTCTTACAGCGATCACATGAGACTTGTTCTTATGTTACCGCTGTATCATCTTAATCATCCATTATCGAATGAATTCGTTGTAAAATATCGTAACTATTTTAAAATAATGACAAAAAAAGGAAAACTAGGATTTCATGCGAATTTCAACGAGAAAAATAAAAAATCCTGGAAAGTACAAGATCAAAATCAAGAGAAAACTAGCTAATGAGTTGCATAAAACAATACTCTCCCAAACTCATGTAAGCTGAGGATTAAACAGATGTTATACAGGAGGAATGTGAGTACAAGTCCTCTTAGATTCAAGCTATATAAACAATAAACTCATTTTAGCAACAAATAATTATTGAATTTGATATAACTGAAAGATTATTTGATAGTTTCAACTGAGAACCAAAATTTGTACCCAGTGAACGGCAGCATTGAATTATGTATATACTGTAGATACAGGTTACAGTTCAATGTTGATGATAAATAAAAAGATTTAAGTTGTCACTATAACATTTATTGAAAATCGTGAGATACTGGTTTAAGTTGTTACACCATTATCAATCTCAAACAAACTCAAGAGTTTGTTTGAGATTGATAATGGTGTAACAACCGAAACTACTATCTTACGGTTTTCAATAAAGGGTTTATTTCAGATAGGTGATGGTGAAACAACCGAAACTAGTATCTCATGGTTTTCAATAAATGTGGTTGTGACAACTTTACGTATTTTTATTCATTATCGATATCTTCCATAATATCACCTTCGCCACTACAAAGAAAGTTCAATATTGATTGATTAAATCGATTGATATTGAACATCTTAGCTGATATAACAAATTTCAGACATTTTTTAAGCGTCAGTATTTTGTTTTCGCTTCATGTTCTGTCTTGAAACACAGAATTCTAATAAAAATAACTCAATTCTTCTATTTCTTCCAAGTTTTGATTGTAAAGTATTGGGTCAATAGGGATTGTATTAAAAGATGTGATCTGCTCCACATTATTCTGAAAAAACTTCATTCTTTTATATTTATTTTTTTAATAAAATAATATGAAAATTAATCCTTCTAATTATCATCATGGTAGGGAATACTGTGGGGAAAAAATCTAACTTGATGATTCACTCGTATAAGCATTGTGTAAAAATGTTTTTCTCATTAAACTTATTGAGGTAGGAATGAGACTAGAGCTGTTGAATTACCCCACTTTTGAAGCTGACGAGCCACATGTCAATACCAAACATAACCTCAGTGATAGATTTTCTTCTGTCGACATACAGGTTACGTTCAATACACAGATTACCCAGCCGGCTGAAATATTAATTAAGCTGGCAACTTTATTGTGGGGACACGAAATCGCATGTTGGAAGATAGCGGGCCATTATGATTTATAATTTACAAAGTCTGCCGACGGCAGTGCATTGAAGAGGCATAAATAATAAGTTGTGCACCCTCATGACAGACAGGTGAGGCATGCTGAGGCACGCGACTTAGTCAGCCACCTCATTAACCTCACCAAGAAGTGAGGTTACTATGTAAGCCATCAGTCAAAGAAGGAGGCTCAAGCTTCGAAGCATTCACACACTTTCTAAGAACAATATTGACTCTGGAAGAGTCAATTGTCATACAAGATAGGCTTTAGTTTGACATGCAAAAAGAGAATTAAGACATTTAGGAATTATTACTCTAAAATTTACTAACCTTGAATAGTTCTTATTGATATTCCGAACATACTAACTTGTAAAAGTAAAAAAGATGAAGAGATAACCGAGGGAAAAGGGGATTCAAGAGTTTTGTTACTTGACCTAATAGTGAATAATTTTTCTATAAATGTTTCACAATTCAAGAATTATTTCCACAATAGCAAATAAAACTTCCTTCCAAAAGTTATTTAAACTGAAATTATTTTGTAAACTGTAAACTGTAAAAGTTATTTAAACTGAAATTATTTTGTAAACTGTAAAAGTTATTTAAACTGAAATTATTTTGTAAACTGTTCTACCAGTAACTAGCTTCTATAACCATTCAACTATAACTATAACTATTTCATGATTTAGTAATTTTCACAATATTTAAAAACAAGGCCTTCCAAAAGTTATTCGAACTATAACTATGTTGTAACTGTTCAAACAATAAAACTCATCTATAACTGTTTATGATGCTCCACCGACTAATAAACATTCCTATGTCACAAGAAGATTACAATATAGAATTGAATACTATAAAATACATAGCACAACAGAATGGTTACAAACACACACTAATAGACAAACTACTGCACAGAATATCAACAAAACCAATCACTCACACCAGCAACAAACAGAATGACAACCCCCATACATTCATCACACTTACTTACCTCAACAACAAAACTCATAAAATAGCAGCTTCATTCAGGAAACTCAAATATAAGCTTACAGAACAACTAATTCACTCAAAAAACACCTGCATTCTCAGACAACATCTCAAAACAAGTACAACAGATCTGGAATTTACAAATTGAAATGTGATGACTGCAACAAGTTCTACATAGGAAAAACTGGCAGGACATTCACCACTAGATTCAAAGAACACACAAGAGCCATCTCACACCCAAACACACATTCCACTTTTGCTGAACACATCATTTCAACAGGCCACAGTTATACAGACATTGACACTAATTTAGACACACTACACTTCACTCACAAAAGCCAGAAACTCAATGTTTTAGAACAATATGAGATTTACAAACATGCAAAGCAGCAACCTGACAACATTTTAAATGATCAACTTAACTTCTTCTCACATACTCTATTTGACAAAATAATCCCAATTTCAAACCTCCCGCCTACTCATCCCCCCACCCCATCACCATTCCAACATACATAACCCTCAAACTCATACCTTAAGTCAGTGTACTGTGGGTCGTCTGACGATGCTCTAGACAACAGAGCGAAACGGCCGTCACGCCATAACGTGAGTTAATTTCCATTTAAAAGTGTTTTTTTTCAAGTTTATATTATATAACTGTTTCATGATTCGGTAATTCTCTCAATATAAAAAAACAAGGCGTTTCGAAAGTTATTCAATTTATAATTATTTTGTAATCTGATTTAATAGAGAATAACTTTTATAACTGTATCAAAATTTAATAATTTTCACAATTTAAAAATAATAAGTTCTTCCACATATTCTTTAATATAAAAAGCAATCACTTCTACTGTATTTATATGTTATTAGGAGCGTATTTCTGCATGCAATTGAGTACAGGCCTGAGAATCCAATTAATAAAATTGAAGTTCATAAAGCATTGAAGTTGAGCCAATAAATGATGAAACTAATTAACATACCCAACAGAACTAATTAAAAAAAAGAAGGAAAAATGACGTAATCAAATCAATTCAAGTTTCATTCAAAGACTCATTGCTTACAAAATATGTACATAAAATACAAAGAATTCAAACTAAGTCACTGAATACAGTACTGCTTGCTGGAGAAACTCTTATTCTTGTTTGCAAGCAGGAGCAAAAAATATAATTTATAAAATATCTTTCACTTTCTTCGAGAAATCAAAGAGACAATGTTTCGATACTAGTGAAGTCTAATAGTTAGACTTCTTAGAATAACTCTCGCAATTAAAATGATTGCTTTTTAGAATAATTCCAGTCATTTTAAAATAATTATATCCAATAGAACATATAAGAGAAAAAATGACCAGAAATAATATAATATTCATAAAATAAATATATTTTGCTTTTTTCGTGAAATCAATTTTCCAATTACTAGTGTTCAATGTCAAGTCAATGTCAATGTCATATTAAGTCATGTCAAGTCAATTCATGTTCAAGTCAATTACAATTATTTTGAAATGACAGAAATTTCTTGGATATAATTAATAAATACTGTTCGTAATAGAAGAAGAAATTCAACAAGTCTAAAGTACAAAAAATTGCTTTCTCAGTCAGAAAATTCTACTTTTTTTATAATTATGATACGTATAATTGAATGTGCATCGCGATGTGTAATAGGATACGGTATCATTTATGAGAAACATGAGAAAACAGTCATCAGCAAATTGCATCCTCTTATTCCCAAAGCACGGTCTTACAATTCCTAAATTTTTCACATCGTCTCAACCGTCAATTCCAGAAGCAAAAAAATCGGTGATGCATGCAGATATTCGGTTTTAGAGCCGGGAACGAACACAGCTGTTCCACTTTGTCATTTCAATTGAGCTACAAATATTTTGGAGCTGAATTGCATGCAGTGCAGGGCGTGTGAAGAGTCTTCAATTTGGGAATGGGAACACTGCGAATATGTCAGGGATGAATAGGATGATGAAAAAAGTAGCAGTGAAAAGAAGTGCACAAGCAAAGCAACCGAAAGAAAATTCTTCAATTTTTCGCTGTCGCGATTCCGCTCGCGTGAAACGCTTTTGTGTATTATATTTTCAGTGAAGTGACAGTCGGCCTGTCTCAGTAGTCGGATGCTGCAGCATAAAACGCGAAAAACATGCTCTTGTCACATGCAAACGTGCTGCTTGATGCAGTTCAAGCACGCGGCGCTCTGGCGCAGAAAAATTGGCTGCAGGATGCCTTTCACTCACCCGAAAAACTCTGATAACAACAAGACCTTTGAAAAACAAAACTGTAGACCTACACCAGCTAATTGGCTTCTATGGCATACACGAAACGTGAGACATTATCAGCGTTGGAGCTCGTTGGAGAATGAACTAACTGTATTCTTTGTTGTTTGAGCTTCAGTAAGGTATACAGTTCAATGATTTAATGTTGGAAAGAAGAAATTTTTGAAACGAAATAATTATTAAAATTTCACTGAGAAAATTTACAATAAAGTATGTAGTACTCAGCGAGGTATACAGTCCAATGATTTATTGTTGGAAAGATTGTTGTTTATTTTCAATTATTTCAATGATTGTTGAAACGAAATAATTATTACAATTTCACTGAGAAAATTTACAATAAAGTATGCAGTACTCAGCGAGGTATACAGTCCAATGATTTATCGTTCAAACAGAAGAAATATTGTTAAAACTCAACAATTCTTAAAGTATTGAGAATAGACGAAACTCTGAATAAAAGTATACAGTATTCAGTGAGCTACAATGCATTGACATGTCCAATGATTTATTTTTCAAATAGAATAGCAACTAAAATATTGAGAGCTGGCAAAGTTATACAGTAAAATACTGTATTGTGAGGTTAACAGTCCAATGAATTGTTGTTTCAACGAAAAATATTGGTGAAACAGAATAATTATGAATATTAAGGATTGATAGAACTTCCTTTGTAGTGGCGAAAGTGATATTGTGGAAGATATCCCTAATGAATAATAAGACTTGAAATTGACACAATCACATTTATAAAACCGTTAGTAACTAGTTTCGGTTGTTAAACCATCATCAATCTCCAACAAACTTAAAATACAGAATAGTTTAATGTATACTAAACACAGAATGATACTATTGGCTGAGGGTGAAAGTGCCTTCCATAGGCTGACCTTCATTGAAGGTCTGTGAATGGCTGAGGCCCTAACAAGTCACGCCTACTGGTGGGAGGAGCATCAAGGAATAAATTATAAGTGTCAAAACCAAGAACCAAAAAACGAATAAGAACACAAGTAGGCTAGAATTGAACAATTTAAAAAAATAAAATAAAAAATGGATGTAAATGAAATAGAGTTAATGTGAATCGAGAAAAACAAGAAAGTACTGATATTAAAGAGTTGGCCAGAGTTATGATGAAACCAAGTTAGTTGTATTGAAGTGGATCAAATAAATTTGATTATTTCCATTTAGCTTCATTTTTTATTTTATAGAGAGCACAGTGTATTGAATGATGTACTTCTATTTATTTCTTATTTATTACAAAAATACAAACAAGTGTATTGTTGCAATAGAAGAAATATGGATTGAACAGAAAAATATCAACTTTCTTAGCATTTCAGTAAACTTCTAAATTTTTAAATTTTAATTTGATTAAATTCTAGCCTTATTAAGAAATTTTCTTCTTCTTTGTTACTTTCTTGTTGTTTACAGTGTTTAGTTTTTGATTTGACTGGTATTTTTGCTTGTTACTCCTCCCACCAGGGGGCGTGACTTGACAGCCAATCACAACGCCCGATTAAGGTCAACCTCTTTCCCTCTTAGCCAATAGTATCATTCCATGTACAGTATATATATAAGGCTTCTCTGTACTTTAGTTTTCAGTTTGATTGAGATTGATAATGGTGTAACAACCGAAACTAGTTTCTCGAAGTTTTAATAAATGTGGTTGTGACAATTTCGTCTTATTATTCATTAGAATAATATTATTAATATTATATTATTATTATTAAAAATAAAATATTATTATTATTATTATTATTATTATTATTATTATATATTATTAATATTGCACAAAATTACGACTGTTGAGGGAAAATTTCAGTCTCTTATCTAGATCATAAATTGAAGCCAAGCTCTATGTTACTAGATATTCAACAACAGTTCAACAAAAAGAGTTTAACAAAATTTACGAATGGAATTCGGTAGTTTCATCTCACTTTACCCACGAATGCAAACAAATTAGAAAGCTGCTTAGAGTAGGATAGAGATTGGTGTCAAATTAAGCATTCCAATAATGTTACAAGTTATATTCTCAAAAAAGGAACATCTTTTTCGATTTTAATGATTATGAACTTGCATTAATTTACAACATAATTTAAATTTGTGGGTAGTATTGGACGCGTTTCAAGACCTGAGTCCCATCCTCAGCAAACAGAGAATATAAATAAAGAGGTTTTAGAAAAAATGGTTTTGTTTGATTATGATTTATAAATATCTCTGCAATATTATATTTTGAATTGATACATTTCAAATTGGATTAATAAAAAGCGTGCCAACTTGTGCTGCTATGTTTCAAATCAATAACATAACAACAACAATAATAATAACAACAACAATGATAATGATAATAATAATAATAATAACAACCAACATTAGCCAACAATAGACCAGATATCATATTAATTGACAAACAAAACCAAACCACATTTTTAATAGACATAGGCATACCAAACACACACAACATAAAGCAATACAGTGATGAGAAACTGCTCAAATATCTGCCTTTGGCAGAGGAAATAAAAGACTTGTGGAGGCAAGAGAGAGTGACAATTATGCCTTTGATAATATCAGCTACAGGTGTAATACCAAAAGAGCTGCCTGAGAGGATGAAAAAGTTGAGACTGCCTGTGTGGGTGCAAAATTTAATGCAGAAAGCTGTCGTATTGTGCACAGCATCAATAGTAAGGGCTTCCTAAATATTCCGAAATAGAAAAGGTGTCATTTTTCTAAATTAGCCAATGTCACCCTCTTACCCAGTAAAATGGAGATATATGTTATTCAAAAATAATAATAATAATAAAATGACAATAATGATTTTCCAACATAGAAAAAAGATATGAAGAAACGGCGTTTAGCGTATAAAGTAAAGAAACGGCGTTTAAAGATAAGAAGAAACGGCGTTTAACGGTCATATTCTCAGACTTCCAGAATACAGGTTAACCAACAGAGTGCCAAGATACCTACTGTCGCTAACTAGTCCGGGACCCTGGTTAGAAAAAATTAGGAAAGATCTAACCACGCTCAACACAAATGAACAGGAGATATTGAACAGGGAGTTATTCAGGAGAAAAGTGGATAAGTGGGAAATTCTCTCAGAGCTGCGCACTAAACAGTACAAACCACTACGGAGTGAAGAAAGGAAGCAGCGGTTCTAGCAAAGGATGAAGGAATACTGGGCAAAGAAAAAAAAAATACCATACACCACAAGTCATTGAATACTTATCGTCTTCCTCTTGGGAGTTCTATCGACAATAATAATAATAATAATATTAATAATAATAACAATCAGTAACATCCGACAGTAACAGTTCACGTAAGGATGACAACCGCAGAAGAAAAAATGTCTATTCTTTAACCAATAATATTGGTTGCAAAATGTAGTGGAGATCACAAGTAGGCTCTCGTACCTTAGGAAAGAGACCTAATGGATGAGAAGATGTTAGAGGAGAGCAAAACGCACCAAAAGATAAACCAAAAATAAAATCACTACGATCTCACATCTCAGTCTAGTGGACTCTCAGTGCCGTCTTCCTATCTATAAACATCCATCATATCCGTCCGCCTCCTTGATGATCTACTCTCCACAACCTGCAGCCAAACTATAATTCTTTTCGACTAATGCATTTCCTCTGGTCACTGCCATCCAACTCACTGTTACTCAGCTCCTAATTTATGATTCCAACGTTAATAACAGGATTAGTTTCTTCCTAGCAATGAATATTTAATCACAGACCTCTTCGCTCTATGCTGAACTACACTAATCTTGAATTTAGAATAAGCCAATTGAAATGAGTTGGTCTACAATCGGTTTAAAGTATTTACAATGTAAAATCTGATGTGATGATTGGACAATCGTAAGTGAAACTATCATTCAATAATTATCCTCATAAAATTTCTGTCAGGAGTTCAGAATTATTGTCAAATGAAAAGCTTCCTATCTACTTTTTCTTTGAAACTCACTGCCTACCAATTTTAAATTTGTAGTTGTAATTATACCAAATAACTATCAAATATAAAGAATAATATATATAAATATAGTAGAAATTAAAAAAAATTCAAATCTATGAGATAAATAGGTCTTTCAACATTTATAATATCATTCCTACTGTAGTTTCAATCCAATTAACTAATTTAATTTACAATAATTTTGTTCAATTTCAATTCAACTGAATAATTGGGGAGTGATAGCCGCGAGCCGTAACAGGTATCTGTTCAATCAGATAGAGATAAGCTGCGTTCTCGTTGGTCCTGTTTGTAACGATTAGATTGCAAAAAAGACACGTTCTCTGCTGTAAAATCACTTCCCGGTGGTTCGGAACCCACCTAAAACTGTAAGTTCAACTCATCAATCACCATCATCCAACTCATCACCCACGCACAGGTCTCAGACCTATGTGGGCTTCATCCTCCAAAAAAAAATTGATTGTAAGTTGATTAAAAAAATAATGCGAATATTGGAAGCTATTGAAAACTTATCATTTTAAATTCTGTCTTCAAAAACCCATTTTTTAATAGCATTACTTCAAATTAAATACAAAAAGGAACAAAATCCTTTGCAATTGATTCTATTATTTTTAAGAAAAAGTAAAAAGCATCACCTCTAATTCTCTATTTTTGAGAATAATTGATTAATATCCAATAAGTAAAATTAAATATTCTCTTACCAGTGTATATGAAAAACTATTACATACGCATATCGCTTAAAATTCTAGTGAATAAGTTGATATAAAAATAAGCTAGATCCAAGTGTGATAGAGTGCAATAGTTTAATAGTTCAATCCTTGACACTCGCATTTCTAATCTAGCAAATGTCTAAATGTCAAGTTAATGTCATTTATACCGTCACCGTTACAAAGATGGCTCAGGAGTTTCGTAGCTTATCTCTGATTGAACAGATGCAGTTGGAGACTGGCAACTTGACCCCTGAAAGGAATTCGCAGTGAATATTGATAAATACAGCACATTTGAGAGCGACTCACCTGCTACGGCACTCTGCTATCACTTCAAAATTTAGTCCGGCTCGCGGGCCGGACTAGCTAGTGTGTGGGCCCCTTAACAATTAAATCTTCCTTCTGCTTGCTGTGACAGTATTTCAGTTAATGAGACATCATTCTCAATCAGTTTGAGTGGTTTATTCTCAATCATGAAAGGTCCTTGAGCTCTAACTCCACCCTAAATAAAGGCAGTTAATCAATCAGTTGCTATTTAACGTGGATTTCAAATCAGAATTATTTCCAGGTGATGATGCATTGAGGAAAATTCAATTTGATCCTGGTATTTGCAGGACTGAGGTGGCGATTCAAAATGCCGGTCTCTTCAGGTTCCGACACTTATTTTGTTGGGTCGCCTCGATTCGTTTGGTACGTTGAGAAGGGGGAATAACATTATTGTTGTTGCTGTGATGGATGGGGGAAATGGAGGGGGAAAACAGTGATGGGAGGTGTTAGTTGAAGGAGGCCGCTGAACAGAGCAGATGCCTCCACACTCCACTCCAACTGAGACCTCTCATTATATCGGTCATTACGCAAGAAGTCCCGGTGGAAGTGATCAGGCATTATTCGCCGTCTGACCGACCAAGATGGAAGTCAATTTCCAGCCTACCACCTCAACCGTGTCAGCTCGACAGACGCACGCCAACTCACACGCATGCATCACTCACACAGGACCACCACCTTCATCCACAAACCGTGTAGGCAAAACATGTGCGGGCTCGTTATTCAACTTCCCTGCTAACTCTTTCCATAATCTCCCCTCCCCCATGTATAAATATGACTTTATCATAACTTCTCTTGTTTTCCGGAACCGTCACAAACGAATTCTCTATTGTTTAATTCAACATAATTCAATTAAATGGATCAGTCTATTAAATTTATGGTATAATAAGTATTGTTTTGGCGTATTTGTTATTTGGGTAGACACAATTATTACGTCATATGCATATTCGTGTATTGTAACATTTCTACTGTAGGTGACTCTTCCTACTTATAGACCTAATTACGTCTTATAGGGCCGTATCTTTATAGAATCCAGACTTATGACAACATACGAAAGTGGAATTGCTCTAAACTGATATGAATCCACTCATATTTTAATAAGGTATTGTCGAGTACAGTATTAGCCCGTACATATCACGTTACGTCTTCAATTCTCAATTGAATTAACCAAGTTCATTAATTTATTGAAATGGCAAGCTCTGTTATGGCATTATGTGAGTGACCGCAAAAATTAGATTAGACTATATGTTTAGTTTTCAGATAAATGAATCAGGTTTAACTATGGTATGATAATCATTGTTTTTTGGCGTTACTTTAGTGGACGTTATATTATATATTATATAGTAGACATTATATATTAAATTTTCAATTGAATTGATCATTTTTATCATTTTATGGTAAGGTAAGTATTGTTTTGACATTATTAGAGTGAACTCAATCGCGTAATATATTTTTCGTCATACTTGTAGGTTATGGACAGTTTACCAGTCAAGGAATCAATGTGGTAAACAGCTGTTTACAGAAATCAAAAACAGCTGATGTCATTTGATGATTATTACCGTACACTGTGTGGTAAAAATCATCAAATGATTATTACCGCACGCTAATGGGTGGCTACTGGCTACCATTTCACTGAAAAACCATTTGGTCGAAAGCTAGATCAGCTGATCTAGAACCATTATTGCCCATATTTCACCTTGAGTTGCTGTGATTTGGTGTGTTGAGGTTATGTTTGTATAACAATGATTTATAGTTTCTTATTTCAACTTATCTGCTATTTTAGACTTGTATGACGAAAAATATCGTACGTAACTCGTCCGGGAAGATGTTTACCATACTCGTATGATAATACCGCACTCGACTTCGTCTCGTGCGTTAACTTATCATACTCGTATGTTAAACACCATTTCCCGCACTTGTAACGTAATATACTATTTCGCCACACTAGGACGTAATGAGCTGTTTTTCGTGCGTCATATGGAGGCCGAAAGTGTTTGGTTTCCGACGAGGTCTGTAAACGTTTACCGCCCTAGGGCGGAAAAGAAAATGACCTTGTATGACAGCTGATCGTGTCTCTGGATACAGCAGTCATGATTGTAAAAATGAATCCTTCCAACTTTTATGTAAAACAAAAAGATTTAAACCATCAATAAATGTTTATTTTTTATAATTTAATATGTACGTAGTATTTAAAATGTCAAAAATGATCACTTTTTATAACTTAATATGTAATATTTTGTAGTTTTGATATCAAATAATAGGACCTTTTTATTCAACCTACAGAGCTCTGGGTGGGAATTTTGTGAACTACTACAACTGTTGCTAACCTCTCTTGGTTGGTTAGGTTTTTTGTTTTTAGGAATTTTGTCTACTACTGCAACTGTTGGTAGAGATTACTGATGGTATAGAAAGGTTAGTTGGTTAGGTTTTTGGTTTTTTATGCAGGTTTTGAATCAGGAACAGGAATAACAACAAAAAACCTAACCAACTAACCTTTTGGTGAACAGTTGTAGTAGTTGACAAAATGCCCACCCAGAGCGCTGTAGGTTTGATAAAGAGGTGATAGCCGTTCCTTGTATTCTTGCAAGTACCATAGCCTTAAAATTACGCTTTCAAAATTTCCAACTTAACATTGTTGTTTTGTTTTTTTGTGGTGTGGCGAAAAATAGCGTTCGCAACACGGGCAAAAATGTTTTGCCGGCTCTCAAACGCTTCAAGTTCTCGACTTCGTCTCGAACTTGAAAACCGCGAACCGCGATCTCGAGCCGGCAAACACACATTTTCGGCCCTAGGTGCGAAATATACTATAATTTCAATTGAATCAATTTTATCAATTTATGGAAAGGTAAGTATTTTTCACTTTATCAGAGTGCGTTATGTATTCAATTTGAATTGAATCAATTTTTTGTTAATTTATGGTAGCCTATTGTAAGTACAGTATTTCACCGACGTTATTAATTTAAAAGAACGCAATCACGTTATATATTTGCAACATACTGTATACATAATGTATAATGTGCTGTATATGGCTTTAAAATCATCCTTCTCAACCTTCTCTCAGTATTATTATCACATTTCATAATTGACAAACATTTTTTTAAATACTTTAAACTTAATTAAAAAGACATTTAAAATCATGGTTAAGTTTTGGGCCACCCTTTTCCCCTAGATTAATTGGAAAACGTTCCCTGGATTTATTTTTTCAAGATGTTAAGTCAATAGCTGATTAAGTCAATATTTGTTAGCCTATATACTTTCATTGCATTCAGTGATAACCTTGCAACAATTTCAAATAAATAGAATTATGTATTATTAGTATTCCGAATATCGAAGCTAGAATTTCTTCATTGTAGAAGACGTTTTAGACGTTGAAGTGGCCTACTACTGAGCAATACATCCATCATAACTTTCAACAATCATTGCAGAATCATGATAAAATCCAGTCTTATGAAAACATACGAAACTGGAATTGCTCTAAATCGATAGAAATCCACTCATATTGTAATAAGGTATTGTCGGTACAGTATTAGCTCGTAAATATCGCGTTGGTAGACGCAATGAGAAACCTTCAGTGAGCTGGAATCTATTCTATTCAGTAATGCTAATAGATACATGCATGAACGGATATAAGCCACGCAGATTTAGTATTAGGTGAACGAACGTAAAGCACAACATATAACTTCCAAGCAGATTTTGACTTCTCCCCTCTACCGCATGGTGGTTATTGTTATATAATTCAAGAGATGCGGCAAGCCCGACAAGTTCACTACATGATCAACAACATCCATGCAACATCCTGACAAATTTATTCCTGTAACATGTTGTGATGTATGCTTGATGAATCTATTGTTACGGATTCGACAATGTAATCTAAAATAAACTCGTTATGGAATGGACGTTTTGATCGGTGTTCGAAATGATCTGAGAAGAGATTTTCCGTGAAAATAGATAAATAGATAGATAACTGTCTTTTATTGAAATCGATGCATTTTTTCAAAAAACGATGCATTTTTTCAAAAATCGATGCATTTTTTTCAAAAAACGATACACTTAAGTGCTGTGGGCGCAGTTGAGGCAAAACAATAGCCCCCTATTCCACCATAGACGAACCATCAAGTTCATAGACGAATCATCTTACTATCCCTGATCAATGCTTCCACTTAACCTACAGTATATGCGAAGGAAAAAACTTTTATTAACAAAAAAATCAGTTAAATAAAATATAAAAGTGAAATTATAAGAAAATAAATTGAAATAGATGTAAAAATAAGAGAGGAAAAATTAGCATTGCACACACACAATATCTAATTTCTTTACTCCCAAAAATGTGAATGGGAGTCATGTAATAGAATCAAAAACATGAATTTAATGGCTTCCCCCATTTTTTTTATATTCTCAGAAGAATAGTTGACAACTAGCACTGCCATGCAACTGCTTCAACTAAGTAGAACCTTACCTTACCTAGCTACACAGTATCTAGTAGGCTAAGTACGTAAACATTATCCATTGTTATGTGATTAAAGTATGAAAGTTACTTTTGATCACCAATATTATTACGGCTACAAGAACTTTAACCTTTAAAAAGTTTGAAAAGAAAGTCTGCTCACTTTGATAAGATTCCAATAAATGGTACATAGACTATACATAAAAAACTTATGAAGCCAATTCATTTATAATTCAATTTATTACAATCTAACATGCTTGTGACTGCTTTCCACACAAATTTTCAACAATAAAGAATCAAGATGTTGGGTTTCGTTAATTTTCCACAAAAAAGTTCACTTTGTAGTAAAATGATAAATTATTATTTTCAATACAAGAATATTGGTAAGAGCTGTACCGTGATTATCTTGCTAAGCAATCCAACTCGTGATTAATTAATAGAAAACTGAATTGGCGTCTCCCAGCTCCTCACTTATCCCCACCTTTCCACACCCTACCCACCCTACCTTTCCCCCCTAACTTTCCCCCACTTTCTAGCTGTGAGGTCAGTCTTCTTCTCAAGTTTGCTGTGAAAAGACGTGTACTCAGTCTAATCATAAATACTCAAAATTAAGTAATACCTCATGATACTTGAAATATTGTTATAATCGCGGTCCTCTGGGTGTTAAAACCTATTTCTGCTCAAATATTCACCAAATATTAAGAGGTTTGCTGTGGAAGTTTGCTCAGTCTAATCATAAAAACTCAAAAGTAAGTAATACCTCATGATACTTGAAATATTGTTATAATAGCGGTCCTCTGGGTGTTAAAACCTCTTTCTGCTCAAATATTCACCAAACATTAAATTAGAAGTAGACTTTCAAAAAGAAAGAAGACATAATTTTAAATTTTGTTTAGATTTCAGAGCCAAAATATAGAAGTCAAAAGTAAGTAATACCTCATGATACTTGAAATATTGTTATAATAGCGGTCCTCTGGGTGTTAAAACCTCTTTCTGCTCAAATATTCACCAAATATTAAATTAGAAGTAGACTTTCAAAAGAAAGAAGACATAATTTTAAATTTTGTTTAGATTTCAGAGCCAAAATATAGAAGTCAAAACATACACATTTAGTTAATTTAGTACGTACGGAACATGGAAAAATGTTTGTGTATAAGCTATCTCGCATTATGTCAGAGATTGAAGACAAGAAGGGGAATTGATGCGAATCTTAATGAAACTCAAAGCACTGTATTCTGCAGTGTCGTTGATGTTTACACAAGCATAGAATTAGAGTTGATATGCCCGCAAAGTGGTAGATCTCATTTCGAGTTCAATATTCAACCCACACTGCGATTACAAGTCAGACGAAGAAAGAGATATAATAATAAAGGAGGAAAGTAGAAATCGGCTTCTTGGTAACGTATCGTGGTGAAGCTATAAGAAGATTTATAATTGAAGGATGCGCTGGAGGTGTTCGTCTATATGGAAGAAGAAATGTGAAAGGAAGGATAAGTGGGAGAAAGAGCAGCAAATTATAAGCTCCAACTGTAAGAAGGAGAGGGATGCAATAAACCAAATTAGCTCTCGCTGACTCAAGACATACTTTTCGCTTGTAGAACAGACCAAGAAATTCATAGTTAATATCGGATCACAAGTAAGTTTTCTCACTCTTTTTACCCAAAGTCTGCACTTTCTTACTCCAACTTTCGACCGATCTTTCTCGCTAAGTTCCATGAAAGACTTTGAAAGTTGTCGAAGAAACTTATTGAGAGAGAAGTATGAAATTCTCGTAATATGTCTCTCTTTTCTTCCAGCGCCGAACTTTCTGATACTTATAATAAATAGTATTACAGGGCAGCCACCTCGCAATATTCTCACCAAGTATCAGGGGAAGGTTCTCGAAGCTTTTCTGGAGAATCATTGTATACCATTACAAAATACTTCTAGGGTACGTATCATACAAGTTGAGATCTGGGAAAAAACCGTCTAAGCCAAATCGGGTACAATTATGATTTCAACACATGATTAATCAAATGTCTGCAGTCATGTGTATTCACTGGAATTTGCATCTATGTTCATTCATTCATTTAATTAGCATACAATCAATGTGAATACAACAGGCTACAGCCCAAAACTGCTTTCACAAAATTAGAAATTAGAATCGAAATCTTAGGCTGTCTGTTTCACTGAAAATTTCATCTTGAAACACAATAATTCACGAGTATATTTCAGAAAAGAATATTATTTTTAGAGTATAAATTTCTGAGTCAAAAATCTACACTAGTTACCATAGTAATGTTGTATCATATTGATAATTGAATTATTCTATTTTGATGAATAACAGATTCCACCTCATGCTTAGTCTACAATCAAGGTTAATAGAAAAAGGGTTTTTAGTTTCCTTGGTCTACAATATCTCTACTATAGAATTTTGAAGAACATCCTATTTCGAACACACACAGATGTAAATCTTTTTACAAACGGTATAAGACATTGATGCCAATTTCACCGACTACACAATCTGACTTCAGGCACTTAATAACCTTGAGTTGAAATCGAAATTCCACCCAATTTGGCAAAAAACCTCAGTAAATCATCGTATAACTCTTTATTAGGTGCAGCCTCCAAGTACAGGCTAAGCTGCAGATTACATCGTTTCCAGTACAAGATCTGGTGCAACCTACTGATAATTTCTACTTATCAGTTATGAATGTGAAGTTAAATTTTGGAATTAAACTCCAATTATCAATTTTTAAACAGGTTGAATTAGAATCTGGTCGGTGTACACGCATGCACAGTATGTACAGACTGCAAATTCCCTCTAATGAATTTGATCTATTAAAAAACAAAGCATTTTCACCTGATCCCCACAAGTCATATCTATAAGTAATATCTATTTAAAAATCTAGTCACTCAATACATTAACATTGTCACTCAATGTCAAACATTCTCACTCTAGTCACCCAATATATTAAAGTGGTAGAAATTTGTCAGAGGGACTGCAATAATAGAGAATGTCAGACTTATTTTTTGCATACTGGCAAATACGTGTGACTTACATGAAAGCGTATGAAAATAATCCAAAAACAACAAAGTCTCTCTCATCTTGAATGCATCACGGCAAGCACAACAAAGCCCCCGTTATTCGGGGGAAGACTATATTTTCGATTTTTCCAAGCGCCTGAAATTTTCCCCCACACAATACAACACTAAGTGTATTAATAGCTAATGTTTATGTATAGGCTGTCTCGTATTGTTGACAGGAGGTTCCGAGATGTCACTTCTTTCCAAGATATTTTCGTCTACGGGTGAGTAGTGGTAAGGGGGGGATGGTGTACCGCGTGCGTGACATCTTGTAAAATGTTTAACGATGGAAAAGCGCACAAGTGGCCAGCCGTGGCCGCACTACGCTTTTCGCTGAGTTTACAACGTCGTAAAGCACTCGGAAAAGCGGGAAAAAGCGAAGAAAGGGCGGGAAACACGCATAGAAGCGCGCCAACTCCACAAAGCTGATTAATGGTCTGCATGACGGTCGATATCACAATTCTCATAAATTACTGAATGCGGTTAGGCATAAAACAAACGTTTTTTCAGAATCGTTGTTTCTTTAAAGTACTCCATCATGAATTTCATCTAATTAGACTATTAGGCCTATAATTATGTACTGATTAAGCTATCAAAATTTATGATGGTATATTGTGGCAGGAATTATTACGGTATTAGTTAACAGAAACAATTACTTGGGCCATTGATCATGCACTTCATATTAGTCACCATATTGATCTATAATACGGGTGGTATCACAAATATAAGCCCATAATTTTCAAAAAATTGATATTATTCTCAAATATATTTGAAATAGTTTTGAAAGTGAGCGTACACAAATCCTCCACTTAAATAGAGATTGAGTACTCCAGATAAGTAGTTAAGTTGTTAAACTCTTGAAACATTTTATTTATATATTTACTAAAATATATTTCATACCCTGACACTATTCAATGTACAAAATTGTGTATGAAATTAAATGAAATAAGTACCATAATCGAACAGAGAATAGATGTGTGATATTGCTAGAGAAAAGGAAGCACTGCTAATGATAATGTCTTTATTAGAGCCTTGGTTCCTAACTACGCATATTCGGACTAAATGGACAGCGAACAGGGCCAGAATAGACTACAATTTGGTATAGGTTATGTTTATGTAAGTTATGTTATAGGTTAAAGGTTATAGCTTTTGGTATAGGTTAAAGAGATTGGTAGAATCAGGGTACTTGAGGATTCAACTAAAATTATAAATGGACAATTAGGGATGGAATATTTCGGAGTAATAAGTGTGCTAACAGGAAATTTGTAAATAAATAAATAGAAGTTTATCGTTGAAAAATAGACAACGCCAAATCTCAAATAAAATGTAATTTGATTCATCTGAATGTTTTTAATGAAATTCATACAGGTAATCCTAAAGCATAAGATTCTATATCAAAGCATCAATTGTAATGTATTTTAGCCCTGTTCGCTGTTCTACATTTTTTTTTTCTAATCCGTGAGTCGGAAATTAAGACATAATTAATTATGTTACATGCTGGATTTTTTCGATATATTTTTTTAATAAATCAGGTTGATAACTACACTGTTAAAAAGTGAAATACTCATCGGTGTCTGAAATGAGATGGAATGTATTCGAACTCACATACAACTATTCATTTAAAGAAACTTGCTATGCAGAACTGACCTTTTTTGAGTGGCCTCGGACGCGTGTGGTTCTTCTACGGCGCTCGGTTGCAGACAACCACCGAAGAAGTACCACATTGTTTTAAACGCGTCCGCCGCGACTCAAAAAATGTCAGTTTGCACAGCAAGTTTATACATATGAATAGTTCTACTGCAGATCACGAAAATGTATAGCCTATTCACAACAATAATCACATATCATTATTTTTGAACAGTAAAGATTGATTATAATATGTTTTGTTGAGAAGGCGTTTTTGTGTGCCCATACTAATAGGGTGTTATTCCAATCAAGTTTAATTTAAAAAAGAATTAAATTAACATACAGCGATTGATATGTCCACTTTTGTGAGTTTTATTTAATGGGAAAGTATACTTCAAAGGAAAATAAAGAGAGCTACTAGTTTTATAGAAACCCTACTAGCTGTGTGAGCCCTAAATTGATATCGACACTGTGTGGAAAGAGACGATTTCATGCATCTTGCTCCCTTGACTTGATCAGCCTAAGGGCTTTAGTCGCTCCACTCTTGGGTTGGCCCCGAATAAAATTAAACTAGGCACTTTCAAGTTGGCTTTGATCGTTCCTAGAAGCATTGAGATTGAATTACATTGAGCCTGAGATACGTACATGGATATGAGGAAATAATAATTAACGTTCTGAAGTAGTAAAGCTTCACCTACTGCAGCGGTGATACCGGAGCACTGCTTTTGGGATTTTGAGGCTATGAGAAGAGGAACAGAGGCAGAGATCCAGCTATTAATTCAATACGATCATCTTAAAGGGCACAGGAGCTACGTCTTGAACGCGTATATGCAGAAGTTTCCAATTGAAATTAATACCTCTACTCACAACATAAGCTTGCAAATGAGAGATCAAATGCGCCCTAGCCTGGCCTGATTGCATGAGCAGCAGAGGTATTCTGTAAACCACTCAAGCAAACAGTTAGCTATTACCAACATTTCGCGCCTTGATTGTTGTCCCTGCATAAATCATTTTCATGTCTTGGGAAACATAGAGACAATAGCCTATTACAGGTAGCTTGTACAGTATTTTCGATTCGAAATCAAATTAGAAAATGTCACATAACCTACTGCTGAACATAGATTGATCGATTGATTTCATTTACATGCCAGGTCTTGAAAAAACGATTACTTTTCACATAAAAACAACAATACACTTTAGACTATAAAATATGAATGAGAAATATACAAATTAAGTCTTCTTGAAGAAACAAGAAGGAAAGAAAAACGATTGCTTTTACAAGTGTAAGAGAAAAACTCTTCATGAATATTACTCGTTAAAAAAATGAATAGAATGTAAAACATTTTTTTTTCGGACGATGAAGCCCACATAGGTCTGAGACCTGTGCGTGGGTAATGAATTGGATGATGGTGGTTGATAAGTTGGACCTACAGTTTTAGGTGTGTTCCGAACCACAGAGAGAAGTGAAAAAACAAAGATAAATGGAAAATGAATGGAAGAATAATGAACACATTTTGGCTGCAGTTCCATATGTAGTCCAGCTCCCACATTCCATTATTGAAATTTGATTACTCCCACATAGAGAGAGAGAGAGAGAGAGAGAGAGAGAGAGAGAGAGAGAGGTGATAGACAAGGTTAAAATAAAGAGAGAAAAAAGAAGAAAGTGATATTTTCAAGTAATTTGAATACATACGAGTATATGAATATATAGTGTGATGTTAGTGGTTTGAACAAATCTAATTAATATTATTATGTTGATGTAGGGCTCAATTAGTTGAGACCTGTCATCTTTTTGTTATCACAGTATTCTTATATCACATCTATTTTTTTTTCCTGTATTTGTTATCACACACAATATAATTTATTATTGTAACTTATTCACTTTTAAGCCTTGGGCTCGTGTAGAAGTAATTTTCCACACAAAAAATTGCATAGAAAACATATTTAAAAATATTTTTGACGATGTTTGATAAACTTTGATTCAGTTCCATAACAGTATTAATCAATAATTTATTATTGTGCTTCAAATATTATTAGTTGTATTTATTGCTATATTATTGTTCCGTTATACTAGCAATTGATGACTATGTTTTTAATGAATACTAAGACTATGTTTTTTATTAGGCTACTTTATTTTTTAAGGCTCACACCAATTTAAAAAAAAAATATTTTTTATTATGATCATCCATTATTAACTTTTCTCCAATATGATACTATCATTTTGATACCATCATAATATCATGTATGGTATTGTGTTAGGCTATATATTTTCAGTTTATATGTTTCAAGTTATTTTGTACGTGTTTATCACAGCATATCATAATTTACATCTTGAAAATTCCGAACATGTTAATTAATTCTACATTTGAATAGAAAATTCAGGTAAGTTCAGTTGAACAACATAATGAGTCAGGGACGACTTTCTAATCTTTTCTATGAATTTTAACAGTCATATTGCGTAGGTAAGCTACTAGCTTATCACTTGTTTAGCAGGTCTTATTATGAAATGCGATTCAATAACAACTCACCTCATAGTAATAAATCATGCGTCAGTTTACAAATATTTTTGGAGCTACTGGTAGTTGAAAATTCTGTCTAAAAAAAATTGAATATTCGATCATAAGTATCGTAGTTCAGGATAGGCTGCACAACTTTTGCACAGTACATGAGCAATGAAATTGTATGTTAAAAACAGGAATTATTGGAAATAGCTGTGAGCGTCGAACACTAGAGGTGACTTAAAACCGTGAGAATTTTATTTGATTGGGTTTCATTGTTCCATCAATTTAAAAAAATCACTGATTTTGCCGTATGTCAAAAATAATCGTTGTTGGAACGGCAGAAAAAGAGGATAAAATGAGTAATGTGAGGGTACAGAACCGGCTTTCCCATGGAAAACTTATTAATTAGAGAATTATTGTATTTCTCATCGACCCACTTTTCAAGATTTTTTATTACAGCGTTCACTTCCAATAGGTTATCCGAGCAAACGTACACTCCAAAACCTAACTCGTTTTCACCCAGATTTGGAATAACATGTTTTCCAGAATTGTAATTTGAAATCATCGAAGTTGTAAGCGCGACATTCTCCCTGCGCTGGAGCGAAAGCGTATCTATTAGTCGTGATTAATGGTGCAGAGCTCTGATCTGAATGTAATTCATTAGGCTGCGAATTTTGAACTTTGGCAAGGAACTCACCGTGAAAATCTAATTTGCAATCAAGAATCTGTATAGAGTAGGTTATAGACTAACATTTGGCAACGATTCTGTACGAAGCCTACTGGGAAATATGTTCATGGAGTCTAGATATAAAGCCGGCTATAGAAATATCTATTCCTCTCAAAATCAAAGTTCGCTTTGATTCACGGATTCTTTTATCACTTCTTAATTGGAAACTTGCACTTTATTTGCCAATTAGCAATTTTTTATGGCCCAAATAATAAAAATAAGTGTATGACTTAATGGTGAAGAGACCCTAACGGGTAGTTCCACCTCGCCGTTTGAGCCATGATTTGGAGAACATGGTGGACCTGAAATTTTAAACGGGTTCCGAACCACCGGGCCCAAATGATCAATGACTATTCTCCATGATTGGATTTTAATCAGGATGATTGGAATCATAGCATGATCCAATAAAGTAAAGACTAGCCTACTATTGTTATGATGTTATTTATAATATCGAGGAAACTAGCCTGAACAGAATTAATTCTTTTCTCTTTTATGTATGGTTGATTAGATTAATTTTTGTTTGTTAACTTATCTCTAAATATTTTGTTCTGTTTGTATTGTTTTGTTCTCGTCGTAGTGGAGTGGACATTACTGTTCAAACTTCGAAAAGTCATTCTATTCTATTAGAATTAAGAACACAATAAATCACATTGAGGAGGACATTTTACTTACTTAAAGATTGTGAAAACAAAGAAAGATTTTCCATAATCTGACATTCTGACAGCTAGACTTAGGCTTAAGAGGTTTGGGAATACAAGCCAATGAGCCTACCAACACAAATGCTCAAATAAATGTAGGCCTAACAACTTCCCACTACACTCTTCAAACAAGAAGAAATTAAATAGGCAACAAGCCTATGCATCACAAGTTATCAGGAGGGATTTAAATACCTCCTGTACTCTGAATATTTTATGAAACATCATTAGGTCACTCAATGCATGATTTCAGGAAACTGAGTACTGTGAGAATATCATATTAATATTGATCTACGGTACTTTATAAATTGTTGAAGTAGCAAAGATAATCTATGAGCAAGATTAGAAAAATGTAGAGGTTTTAGAAGTTCTATTATCCCGTGCAGATGTTTTTCCAAACTGGGAGAAAATAAAATTAGAGAATGGTATGTGCATTCTTCCCCTTTACTTATGTCTCCAATTCTTGTCACATTTGGGTACTTATGTATTATGCGTAGGCCACTATTAACCAAGCTTAACCTAACCTCGCTAGGGCGTGAATTCCTAGTTATCGAATTCAATAATGTAATGCTCTACTCTAACAAAATAAATATTCAGAGCATTCCCATTGACGGGACGTCAAAATCTAGCGAGGTTGTGGCTTCCGTATAATATACGTAGTACGTAGGTACCCATATTTTGTCTCAAACATTAATTTGGTGAACACAGATCTCAAATGAGTTAAGAATTTGGTCAAGACTTTCAAAGGGTAATCCCCGTGTAGATTTATATTGGGTTTGAACACGCTAATTTTATCAATTTGTTTTCAATTGATCGATTACACGACTCATTTGTTAGGTTACTTGTTGAACCTTAGTGTGATAATTTGATGTGTTTTAAAATAATCCAATAACTCTTTAAAAGATGATTATAGATAGTCGTTCAGACATACTGTGCTACCGTATATTCAATTATTGGGAGAAACTATTCCATTATTTAGTCCTATAAAAATAAATAAATCGTCAATAATAAAGTATTAATCGAGGTAAGAAAAATACTAACTAGGCAGGCATTAAGCTAGATTGTAATAACTGAAATAAAATGATAGGTGATAAAGATTATACCAGAGTTCGAATAATAGCCTACCATAACCTAACAATAATCTCGTCAATGTAGCCTAGTAGGCTATTCTATTAAACGTTCAATGTTTGTAGAGGTGAATGATTCATAAAATTATTCATAGTTTTTTTTTCATAGTCCATTAACCGGCAATTAATATGTTAACTTATGCTTGTGCATCAGACGAAATATCGCTAATCCATGGGCAAATTTTACTGAACTACGTTCTTATCCTTCTGGAAGGCTCTAGAGCCCTTACGTATGTGAATACGGTATCAAAACTATAAAAATAATAGACCATATGTACCGCAATTATATTTAGCCTTTCATGTGCGGAAAATAATAATAATTATCTCTAGCAATGCTAAACTTACGAAAAAGACAGGTAGGGCTGCGTGATTTCTGTACTGCGCCTGGATTAGTGTTCCAGTTGGCTCGATCTAGCGTTCAAAACATTGATTTCACAAGATTGAACACGTTGAAGCGTTCTCAAAACGGTTATCGTTTGGATATATCGGTTATTGACTATATAGACACGGTAAGACTATGGAAAGGCTTAATTTTCAAATGCAACATCGATCAGTCAAAAACCTCAAATAACCTCTTACAATAATTAAAATTATTACACGAGGTGTAGACGCTTTGGTAATTCATTAATTTTTCTGTAGCTAATTTTAAGATGTCCGTTCTATAGGATAAAATCTGAGAAGAATGTGTAAGGCGATGTGAATGAAAGGGAAATTTTCCATGTGGTTCATAAATTTTCTGACAACCCCAGCCGGTGTTCTACTAGTTCTTGAACCTGACTTTGAATCATCTACTAATTAGAATAGAATTTACCTGTATTTAGAAGCTGAGAAACAGACCGAAACATATCTGAGTGCGTTGTCCTTTGATCAGCAATCCAGGCATCACTTGATGAGTTCCAAAATAAAATGCAATTTTTCAAGCCAAGGCGATTGTAACTGTACCGTCAAGGCTACCGAACAAAATCACACATCCGATTATTGCACAGAACACTATTCAAACAAACAACCAGTACCGAGTTTATTGATTTGATACTAATAAATTTACAACAATAATAATTATTGGACAGCGTATGATTCATACTTGGAATATTTTAATTGGAAAATTTTTCATCACATTGGGCGGTGTACAGCATTTATGCAGCCTGTATCGTATTGCACTTCACATGGTTGTAATAAAAACACAATCACTGGAAATAATAAAAATAATTGTTGCCGATACTCGAGTCAGGCGATCGCACAGTAATGTCCGGCGGTCCGTTCAACGACTGATAACGCAACTCCTTCCCGCAGAGCGACTTGCGACAGACTGTTGTTTGGTCCGCCAACGGCCGATGACTAAGGACACTAGCGCTCAGGATAGACGGCGAACAAAATCGGAACTAGCTGCTCTCTTCATTACAAACTCATCTACGCATGCGTCGCGAGGCGCAGAATAAAAACAAAACAATATTACCGCAAACACAGAAAGGCTTCGTCATTTTTTAATGAGCATGAAGTGCATGTTTTCGTTTCAAACATTAGCGCTCAATGTTTTATACCAGTGATTAGAAATTTATCGTGACTTAAAAAACAGCCACAGTAGTTATGACCAGCCTACCACTGTACCTCTTAAAACAGGTGAAGCCCTTAAGTGGACTTTTACTCTCCCATGCTTAAATCGGGACAATTTGAAATAATTTTTAAGCCAGTGGAAGATCCTTATTCAGAATTCTTCTTTAAGTGAACGAACACATTACTAGATTGCAGTGCCAAGCAAATGGCAATGGGTTTGTAAACGACGATAGAGTATTTAGGGTATAGGGTTTCACAGTAGGCTAATTAGGATTTTGTAAACAACAATAGAGTAAGGTAATTGGCCGAAGTAATGTTCAGAATTTTCTACTACAGACTTATAAAAGAATATGGTACAAAGCAGTAAAGCCTCTACATCTCAAGCGGCGGGCCGCTTGGCGCAGTTTGTTGGGGCGTCGCAACTTCAGCTTGCTGTCGTTCAAGTGGTCGTGGGTTCGAATCCCGCTCCACCGTCAGGCATTTATGTGTAATCATTCACCTCATTACCTACGCACAAGTCTCGGACTCATGTAGGCATCATCAGCAATAAAAAAATAAAGAGCAATATTGTAGCCACATATTAAAATCTAATTCTGTAATATATTATAATAATTATAAACGGGACCGCTCATTAACAAAAACAATAAGTCTATATCAAAGTCAGGACATTTAGGATTAATTAATCAGACTGTGTAAGGTGTATTAATCAAACTACACTATACTAGTAATCTGCTAACGATCATTCTAGAAATGGGTTACACATTAAGATAATATTGATCCCACGCAATTCTAACACCAACATATGAATTAAATAGAAGGTACAAACTACTATATTATATGCGTACTGCTCATTAAATTTTGGTATTATTAAAGTAGGCCTACATTTTTAATTCAAGATAATTAAAAGTCTTTAGTTAATTTGGTAGCCCTTTCAGTTAGTTTTGGGTAGCATAAACTACTACCTATCTATTACGAATGTACCTGAAAAGGGAGAAGCCTATTGAGAGATACACGAAGTTCTGGGGAAAACCCAGACATTTATTTGAGGGGGGGGGGGGGGGTTGATATAGTTCTATCTGCAAAAACAGCTTTTAGCTTTTGAAGCTTAATTTCTATTACATTAATAATCCTTGGATTCACACTAGCCCTATTGCGATTGGTGTTTCATGTAGGTACATGCTTAAGAAGTCAAAACCAAATAAAAAATCTAGTCTATTCCATTTTCAATACCCCCTACATGTGACTTTTGAAAATTATTTTTAAAAAACTCTTTTGTTCCAATATGCTAGACTTTGTCAATAAGCAAACAAATTAAATTTTTTATATTTCCTGTTGTTTATCAACTTTTCCATTGCCGCTTTTCAATTCACAACGACCCAAGAGGTACGTAAACATGAGCTACGTCTTAAGACTGGAACTCATAAAGCCTCAGAAGAACACTGTAGAGTTGGAGGGTCGCTTGAGAAAACATCAACCTTATTTGAACAGTGTCCTCGGCTGTTTGAAATTCCTCAAGAACAAACAGGTTAATGGAGGGACTAAAGTGTTTTCGAAAACTGAACAACGAGTGTCAGGTATCACAAAAATACCAAACTATGAATGTATAGAAAATAAGATCGTTATAGGAAACAATCGTTCAATCTGATTCCGTCATGAATGGAAATCGACATTAGTTAAACATCTATCTCCACTCATAAAGATTAAAGATTTGATAAATTTCATTTCATGTAAGAATGGATTATCAAAATTTCGAAAAATTTCAAAAATGTATAGATCACGCTTCGGACCAAACGTCTCTTTCTAATCTCTAATCACATTTTTCACATTAAAAACAAGCATTACCGATAATTAATATTATTTATTTATTTGATACAAAAATTATTTGGAGGCAACATGTAATTTACCCAAAACTGCCTTCTTAACACAAATACAAAATTCTAAATAGAGTAAACTACAAGCAAACTTGAAGAAATTGTGAAAAAATTTACTAAATACTGTAAATTGCTTTCCGAAGGGACACCTGGGGAAAAAAAGAACTAAAATTATTTCCCCTTCGACAGCTTGCGTCTAGATCATTTTACCGATCGCAAGTCTCGGGTTCGGCTGCTCAGCTGTGTACCCTGCAGTCACACGCTATGAAAAAATGCGGTACGGTAGCTCTTTTAATTTTTTAAACAAATTCTTCTCATATCAAATTTGAGAGATTTTGGCGGTTGCCAGCCGTTCAAAATGTGTCGTCACAATACAAATATAAAGAAAAAACCGTGATTAAAAGGTTCTCATCTAAAAAAATTACTGAAATATTGTGACAAAAATTAAAATAATGAACATGATGATGGAAGGGCCAAGCATAAGTGGGAAAGGAAAATATATTATATAGTATAACTAGCCCTATTTACTATTAATCATAATACACTGAACATATTTTTCGAAATCAATTCTCCAGTTTCTTGATATTGTATCAATATTGGTATCAATTGAATATATGACTGTGATAAATCCTTGAAGTCCATTAAATTCAGCTGGTTTGGCTCTATCGCATATATTTGGAATTTTCCCAAACACAGTACCGTACCTTTAAAGACTTTATCTACGAACATGTCATAATGTATACATTACAGTTTCACAATTGATGCCAAAACAGCTGTCTTTTCGAAATGCTTTTTGAAACCCGTTGCATAATGAGCTCATTATAGTACAGGTTCTACATTATAACACGGGTTCTGGACCAATCAGAAACATTTTTGATGGAATCAATATCGTAATTAAATATTGTGAAACTATCAGCTGATTTGATCAAACTGCTACACCAGCTGCTTTAACCTAACAATCTACTATAACTTCTTGTATTTCAGATGAGAGGTTAGGTATCTCTGACAGTCACAGGTAAAATGAAATTGTTTTAATTAAATGTATACTAGTGGTCGTAGATAAAATAGTGTATGCAACGATTTTATTTGGCCATTAAAGCACTCGTGAGATATTTATAACACTCGCATTCGCTCGTGTTATAACTTACATCTAACTCGTGCCTTAATAAGGGTCAAAATAAAATCGTTGCATAAACTACTATTTTCAACAGTTTTAAATCGAATGTGTTATAATTAAAACCATGAGTTGAAGAGTGAGAGCAAGGTAAACACATTTTAACTCGTGTAAATTTATCAGGTAAGTGATAGCCAAAAGCCGTGGCAGGTACCTGTTCATTCAGATAAGATAAGCTACAGACTCCTGGGCCCTCTTTGCAAGGGTGACCGATTGGATTGGCCAGCAAAAAGTACTGTTATCTGCTGTAAAATCACTTCCTGGTGGTTCGGAGCCCACCTAAAACTGTAGGTCCAACTCATCGATCGCGATCATTCAACTCATTACTACGCACATGTTTTAGATCTATATGGGCTTCATCCTCCGAAAAAATGAAAAAATTCCAACATGAGTTATACTACTTTTTTCTAAATATTTTCATTTCATTTATTTACAAACAGTTCCAAAATACAATAATACAACATATAGATACAATACAAAATGAGAAATAGAGGTTAGGTAACCTCATTGAAAAATCTTTTGAGGCACCATCACGTTAAAAAAAGAAAGAAAAGCCTAGAGCTGAGCTAAAAGTATAAAATAATCCTTGAATGAATATGTTTAAAAGTATACATAAAAATATTAAAGATTGGCCAGCAAAAAAATACCTTGTTCTCTGCTGTAAAGAGTACTTAGTAATGAACTGTTCCTTCACGATCAAAACTAGAATACTTCACCATTTTCTTATCGAAACAAGAATAATTCAACATCATCTTCTTGCACATTCAACGATTGAAAGCATATTATATTCGACTATTGCGATTTTCTGGCATTTATTCCTGTATTGCAGAATAAATTTACGCAAAATTCAAGATATAATTTGATTAAAACTACTTAATAGTTACTGACCAACCAACATAATAATTGTAGGCTAATTACTAATTCATCTTGAAAAGTGAATAGACTTGAAAAGTTAACCCTGAATAGTTGAAGCTTAAAACTTCACACCCTTACAACATAAGAGAAAATCTACTTTTCAAGGAACACATTTCCATGATAAGGAAATGCCAGTGAGATTAGTTAATGAGAATGACGAGACAGAGTCTCAGAATTAGAAGCCAGATAGCAGATTCTCCTTCCTATACTGTATGAGCCTAATCTCCTCCGCTGCCTCTAAGTAAAATGAATGTTCCGCTAGCCGATCTACTTGAAGCTGGATCATCGTTGATCCTTGATGCTTCTTGCCTGGCACAGGATTCACGTGAGTCTCATTTTAAATTTATCAGTGTGGAAAGGCTGCCAGCCAGCGACATGCTGTCTCTCTCCACTCAAGGAAATCCTTCTTGACTCTTGAGTGTATTCAGCAGAGAAGACAGCCTCGCATCATTCATGTCACATCCATATTTTCATAGTAATTCCTTAACCTATATTCATCTATTAAAAAAACACAATTTTTAAAATATGAATTGAAAAATTTAAAATAGCTGACAATGAATTATAACAACAATAAATAGCCTAGACGTGCCCAACTAATTAGGGAGAGAATTGAGAAAAAAATGAACTTGATGTAGCTCGATTAGGATCAATTTAAAATTTAAATTACAATTTTTAAGAGTCTATGGAGTTACAGTTGAGATAAACTTAATGTCTGGAACAAAAGTGGGGTTTATAAATTGGAATGTGGGGTCAGTAATGCTTGTTATGTAGGCCAAACGTGGAGAAGCTTCAAATGTAGAATTAATGAACATTTTACAGATTGGGAAAATCAAAAAGGAGATTCAAACTTTGCCAAACGTCTGTTTATTAATAATCACAAGTGAAAGAATGAGGAATTCCTCTCAGGAAAAACCTTCTAAACTCTTGAGTGTATTCAGCAGAGAAGACAGCCTCGCATCATTCATGTCACATTCATATTTTCATAGTAATTCCTTGAATTATATTCATCTATTAGAAAAAACACTAAAAACATAATTTTTTTAACATCAATTAAAAAATTCAAAATAGCTAACAATGATTTATAGAAACGATAAATAGCCTAAACAGAATCCGACAAATAAGGGAGATAATAGAGAAAAAATGAATTTTATGTAGCTCGATTAGGATTAATTTAAAATTAAAATAAAAAGTTTTAAGAGCCTATTAAGTGACAGTTAGGATGAAATTAATGACTAAAACAAAAGTGGTGATTACATACATTTGTATAATGTACCAGGAAAAGGCATTTACTGAGGGATAAGGTTCATCGCTCTACATTCTATAAGCGAGGTGTCAGGAGTTCGGGAGTCCGTTTATATAATGTTTTACCTGATTCCATCAAAAATTAGGTGAAAGGGTGTTTAGAGCCAAGTTGAAAAAGGATTTTATAAGTTTGGTATTTTATTCCATAGAAGAGTACAGACATTACTATTCAAATGTTTCAATTTACTGTAACTGGTTTTGGGTAACAAAACGTCTCGCTTCATTCATGTCACATCCATATTTTCATAGTAATTCCTTGAATTATATTCATCTATTAAAAAAACATAATTTTTCAAATATCAATTAAAAAATTCATGAATAGGCTCTGGTTTTGGGTAAACAATTTTTGCTTGAAGATAATCTGATGTTTGGTTTGCTTTGTCTTGCTCTTGAGCATTCTATATTTTACTGTGCATTTTCATTTTTTGACAAGCTCCATATCCCTCTGTATAGGAGGGCAATGGACGCTATTAAATCCACCTATCTATCTAAGAGTGGGGTTTATAAATTGGAATGTGGGGGCTGTTATTCTTGTTATGTAAGCCAAACAGAGAGAAGCTTCAAATGTAGAATTAATGAACATTTAAGAGATTGAAAAAAAGTAAAAAGGAGTCAAACTTCGCGGAACATCTGTTTATCAATAATCAGAAGTAAAAGAATGAGAAAATTTTTGAATTACTGCATTTTAATAAAAAAGGTAGATTATTGAACATTTTAGAAGCTTTGAAAATAACTAGGGTGATAAAGAACGTTTCTGCTGCTAGTTCAAGTGATCAAATAAACTTCAACCAACTCCACACCGCTAATCTTGTTCTATAATGAAATGGGTCAAGGTCAATCGTTCAATTTTAGCTTTAACAGGACTTTGTATTGTAATTTATTCCGTTTATTTATAGGTTAACGAGGTATTTCTCTATTAATCTTGCAGTTATTTGACCTTGATTAACCTTCAATATTTTTCGAGTTTTTTCTTTTTTGATGTGTGCTTGGTCATCTCTGATCACTTATTTACTACTCATACTTGCTTCGTATTAGTAGGTGGTTCTTGTTACTAGGAGGCGTGTGCAGTGTCGGCCAATGAAAGACCTCCATCGTAGAGTTTGTCCTATGGGAGGCTTCTATCCTATTAACCAATCGTATTCGTCCAATAGTATTTGTCCAAGGGTATACTCTATTTGTCTACTCTGTATTTTAGTTTATTGAAATTGATAATGATGTAACAGTCAAATCTTTAAAACACAAACATATAAAGCGTAATAAGAATGGAAAATGAGATAATGAAAGCGTTTAGTTGGAGATGGAGATAGTAGAGATATTCTTGGATTTCTTGTTCCATAACGATCTGTGTTGTTAATATTAACCTTTTGTTGTGAATTTAACGTCTTGCAGTCATTTGAGCTATTAAACGGACTGCAAATCATTAAGTTTACAACAAAAAGTTAATAGTAAAAATATGTTAATTCATCTGTGTACCTAGTTATTGTATGGCGAGTCACATGTCACACTAAAAATGAGTGTGAAGTGTCTTAGGTCAGAAAAGCCGTTGGCTTGTCTAAACGCGTATTTGCCAGTTATTTTTTAGAGTTGAATGTTGCACGAGTCAGCCTTCTACACTACAATATTGCAGGTGTTTGTACAGGCAGGGTGGAATAATTTTTTTATTACGGTTGATGCCATCATGAGTCAGGAGACTTGTGCGTGCGTAATGAGGTGAATGGGTGAATGATGAGAAACATCAATGGCTGAATGCATGGTGGAACGATACAAGGGTGTGCTCATGCGGAGAACGAAAACTGGCTACGTTAGCGCATGACGTCACTCAGGATGCACCGCGCGCCAGTCACAACACCCCAGTATGGAGAAATGTCTATTAAACTGATTTTATTTATAGCTGATGTTTATTAAACTGATTGATATTTATGAAATCGATAAATGTAATGATTATTGTATGAATAAAGGCGAAATTTCCTGCATATGGTATCCAAAAATCGGTAATTGCTACTGGTTTCAACCCGTCAATGGGTAATAATACTGTAATGACAATTTGAAACAATTTTTATCATCAGGCATTATTATTATTATTATTATTGTTACAGTATTATTAGTATTATTATTATTATGAGTATTATTATCATCATCATCATCATTATTATTATTATTATTATTATGAGTATTATTATCATCATCATCATTATTATTATTATCATAACTATTATTATTAATATTATCATTATTATCGGCTTATATGTCTATTATATTATTATTATTATTATTCGTCTATTATTATTATTATTATTATTGTTATTATTATTATCATTATAAGCTTATAAGTCTATTATATTATTTTATTATTTGTCTATTATTATTATATGTATTATTATTATGATTATTAAATTTAGTCTATTATATTATTATTATTATTATTGACTTATTAGGTTATTATCATCATCATCATCATCATCATATTTATTATCATTATTCTTATTATTATTAATAATATTATTTATATTCGTCTATTATATTATTATAATTGTATTTTATTAGTCTATTAATATTATTATTATTATTAGCCAGTTAAATAATTTATTATTTTTTGACTTGAGACTTGAAAATTCGCGCACAGATTTTGCAATTGAGATGAGTTAATACTTTATTTGCAAATGTTGACAGTAAATTGGAAATTGTAGTTCATGCAATTATTGTATTGTCTGCTTTGAAAAGCCACGAGTGAGATCTAAGTTGGGACACGAGCAAAGCGAGTCATTCGTTTACTCAGACTCATTTCATGGAATGATAGAGCTGTTAGTTTTTAAAATTCCTTAATTAGTTTAAGTTGAAACATCCCATCATATCACGGTAAATGAGGATACGAATCCGAGCGTCTGGCGATTTGCTTCCAGACTGACGTCACTGCCTGGGCAATGGCCCCGCCCCCATGCGTATGAGCACACCCATGTATCATTCCACCATGGGCTGAATGTGATTCGAACCCAAGGCTGCAGGAAACGAAGTCGAACAGAGCCTTATCTTACCACAGACAAGCGCTCCAACCAACTGCGCTACCAGAGCCGCCAAAGATTGGATGTACTCGAGTCTTGCAGGCAAAATATGGAGATGGATATTTTATAAAATGTAAACAATAGAAATAGAATGACAAAAAAGCCAGATGATAAAGAAAGGAAAAAACTAATGGAGAAGTTCAGGTGACAAAAAAGAGGAACAAGAAGAAAAATAAGAACAAGGAGAACAAGAAGGGCAAGAAGAACAAGACAAAATAACAAGAACATAAATAACAAGAAGAAAAAAAAACAAGGAGAAAATAAGAAAAACAAGGAAGAATCAGAAGAACAAGGAGAACAAGCAGAAAGAGAAGGAAAAGCCAATCGGGAGGTTTGAGTGAAGAAATAGAGAAAAAAAGAGGAACAAGAAGAAAAATAAGAACAAGGATAACAAGAAGGACAAGAGGAACAAGAAATACAAAAATAACAAGAACATAAATAACAAGAATAACAATAAGAACAGTAAGAACAATAAGATCAAGAAGAACAAAAAACAATAAGAACAGTAAGAACAATAAGATCAAAAAAACAAAAACAAGAAGAACATGAAAAAAGAAGTAGGGAGTATTACAATATGAGTATTATTCGTACAATTGAAATCATTCTTCAATTAATCAATATGAGTATTATTCGTAATATTGAAATGATCCTAAAACTTTCTATTCGTAAAACTGTTATTATCCATAAATTAATTTCCACAGCTGGCAAGTCCCCAAACGGAAACGTACCACAATATTGTTCTGCGTGGGACTGTTTCCCTGATTGATACCAGAGAGCTACAATAAGTACGTCCTACATGCAGTCGCTTTACTCATTATTCAGCTTCAAAAATAAACTTAGTTTGTCTGAGCATCTAGTCGATGCTGCGAGATTAAGACTAGGAGATCAATAGAAGACAATATTCAGCGGACGGCTTTATGGTGCCACGCTCTGGCTGCATAGTGTAGTGAAAAGCGTGCAAGAAGAGTCTTTATTTAAATCAATTTGCAAGTCTTATGCGAGAATAAGCTCGCAGTTGTGATATGTTCTCACAACTCTATTACTCTCTATAATTTAGAACTCGCGCCCCGGCAACATGTACTATGTAAATCACCGGAGCCTTACAAGTGCATTAATTGAGAACGTAATAATAAAGTCGACAACAGCCGTCTAGATTCTAGAGACTGAAGTCTGAAGCGTCTTTTCGTAGCGAGGGCAAACTTCGCCCTATCGCTATCATATTCACGTCTCTCAGCCAAACTTACTTTCCCGCTTTTCGCCAAAATCGATTAAGTTTCTGGCCTTGTTTGTCGTCCGCCACTGCCAACTTATATTTGCCCTTCTCTAATCAAGGTCAAATATTGTTAAGCGGGAAATTTCAAAAGCTGTATTTCAATCCATATTCATATAGAAGTTTACTCTTGGAAACCGATTCTGATAAAGCTCTCTATTTTCTTTCAGTGCTTCTCAATAACTTTTACTCTTTGTAGGGGTGACCGATTGGATTGGCCTGCAAAAAAGACTGTTCTCTGCTGTAAAATCATTTCCCAGTTGCTCGGAACTCACCTAAAATTGTAAGTCCACCATGTTTCCAATGACATGTCTCAAGCGGCGAGGTGGAACTACCCTTAAGGGTCTCCCCACCAATAAAAGCCATGCACAATTACAATTACTTTACTTGTACGTGCTACAACAAAGGATAGCCGAGAAGTGATAGCCGAGTGCCGTATCAGGTATCTGTTCTATCAGAGATAAGCTACGAAACTCCTGGGCCATCTTTGTAAGGGTGACCGATTGGATTGGCCAGTAAATAAGACTGTTGTGAAACCACTTTCCGGTGGTTCGGAACCCACCTGAAACTGAAGGTCCAACTCAATAATCACCATCATCCAATTCATTACTAACGCACAGGTCTCAGACCTATGTAGGCTTCATCCTCCGAAAAAAATAGAAAAAAGTATGAAACCACGAAAATTGTAATACATCTAATAGTGGTGTTAATAATTTCTTCAGTTGATACAATTCTCTATAGTTTTAAATGATTGTAAGTTTTTATTCATAAAAAAGAAAACTTATAGCTTAGCTCAATAATTCCTTGATTATTTCACTTGAAATAAATAATAAATAAGAAACTCATCTTTCAATCTTGCTCAATAGAAAAACAAAAAAATAGAAAAAAGCACCAATGAAAATGTTGATGTGAAAAAACTGACCTATATTATACTTATATATTTCCTTTTTCAATAACCAAGAATGTCTTTTGCTTTGTCTATTCATGAACATATGTTTGTGAAATATATTTTTCAAGACCTGAATTTTGAATGTGTTCTGGCTGTTTAATGCTCTGCCATTTTGACATCTCTGACAGTCTTCTGGTCATGTATTTGTCAAAAGCCTACAGCAGTACCTCCTAACAACTTAATGTAATGTATATCTTTATTCTTTCCAAGTTATCATAATCCAGATTAATGCAATGTCTATTTTTCCAATGCATTTTAAGTGTATAATAATTTCAGTAATGTTTCAAATATTTATTCTTTTTAATTATATTTTTGTATAATATGTATAACTGTCAATAGTTGATAGCAGCAGTACTTCAGTTCTGTTTTATAATATATTTTATGTCTTTTCTTAGTTATATATTTAATTTCTGATGTTGGCGAGACGAGCCATTCCTCCACACAGGCTTAGCCTAATGAGGAAGGAATGCACTTAGAATTTTTTTGTATTCAATGTTTTTTTTTGTAATTATTTTTATTTGAGTGAATAAAGTATTTGATTTGAATTGAGTCAATCAATCAATCTGGCAATCAATGAAGTTTTTTCTCCAGTCTCACCGATTGTTAAATAAATAATAATTTTTATTTCTCTCTTCAAATATACAGTACAAAGTATTTTAACCTAGTGGCTCAATATTTATATTACAGTTAATAATAAGATATATATAATAAATAAAAATTTCGAGTTCTGTGCGAGCAGTCGAAGGAGCAGGTTGTGTTGTTGTAGCTCTCTTATCTAAGTTCTTATCTTTCACTTAATAACGGAACCATTAATTAAAATGTTGTGCAGTGAATGCAATTGCGAAGTGTCTGATCGTGATGTGCTATTGTGCTGTCGTTGTAAATTTGATCATCACTTCGAGTGTCAGAATTTAAAAGAATCTAATTTCCGAAAAATGTCGGCTGAAGCAAAATCGAAGTGGAATTGTAAAAAGTGCAAGTCAGTTAATACCGGTTCAAGCTCGACAGCGACAACGGTCTTATCAACCAACGATAAGCAATTTCAACAGGCTGCGGACGATAAGAATAGTAGTGCTTCACTTTCGCTATCGCTAACCCAGGCCGACCTTGAAGCTATCGGAAAAATTGTTAGAGAAATGATTCAGGCGGAACTATCTCCAATCAAACAAGATTTCAGTGAGATTAAGAAATCAATTGAATTCATTCCTAACGAATTTGATAATTTCAAAAGTGAACTGTCTGCTTTTGGGAATAAGGTTATGGAACTGGAAAAAGGAAATAATTTATTGAAGGGTGAAAATGATAAATTAAAATTAGAGTTAGCTTCTATTCATGAATATACACGTAGGGACAATCTGATTATATCCGGAATTCCTGAAACAAAGAATGAGTCAATCTACGAGATTTTCAATTGTATATCAACTGCGATTAGTAGCCAGCTAACTTCAAAGGACTTGAGCATCGCACACAGGCTCCCAAACAACAGTAAAGATAGAAACATTATTAAACCAATAGTAGTAAAATTCGTCCGTAGACAGGACAAAGAGTCTTGGCTAGCGGATTTCAAAAGAGTGGCATACAAGAACGAATCTAATTGTGGTCTTCCGACAAAAGCTATAAAGAAATCGCTTCCTGATGGCAAGGTATTTGCTTATCAACACTTGCCGCCACTGCCACCATCCATCCTTCAACTACTCAATCGGGTGCGAGGTGTCGCCTTACAGAAGGGCTACAAATACGTATGGTCGAAAAAGGGCAAGATTTTTGTTCGCAAAGACTCCAACCAGCCGGCACTTATGATTGGTTGTAATGAGGATTTGAACTCTCTTTGAGTCCAGTGGCAACGACTCCTATTGTTTTTTTTTATCTTTTTTTTTGTTGTACCTTAATTGATTTCCTATGCCGTTTGAAGACTTTAGTGAAAATCAATTTGTTTGTGACAATTATGAAACATTATTAATAGAGGATTTTTTAAGCTATAGAATTGCCAACTCTTATGATGTGAATATTATTCATATGAATATTAGGTCTATCAAGAAAAATTTTGATGAATTCATATATTACTTGAATAATTGCAAAACTAAATTTGAAATTATAATATTATCCGAAACATGGATTGGTGAAGACTCTGAATTTGTTTTTAATATAGAGGGTTACTCTGTTGTAAATAGAAATAATAGATTCACAAGAAGTGATGGATTATGTGTGTTTGTGAGCAAAGATATTGATTTTCAGAATATTGATGTGGAAATGGACAACGTAAACTCAATTATAATCAAGTTTAATTTCAATAATTCATATTATCAGTTGATTGCACTCTATAGATCTCCTTCCTTAGAAATAAATGCCTTCTTGCTAAGTTTAGATTCGTATTTGCAGAATATTAGCAAGGATTTATCTGTCATTGTCATGGGAGATATAAATATTAATATAATGGATGAAAACAATCTAAATTATCTGACTAATGAGTACCTGAGTGTATTGCAATTAAATGGCTTAAAATCATACGTAAATAAATATACGAGATCTTTTAATAGTGTCAATGGGCAAGTTAACAGCTGTATAGATCACATATTTTTTAAAAGTGGATCAAAAAAGAAAGTGGATGTGCTAGGTGCAATTTTGCAATCAAATATCACTGATCATTACAGTATTGTTTTCCATATCAGACTAAAAGACCATGATGCCAACTCTAAAACTACTCCAAGTAAATCATTAACTAGAATTAATTTTGATAAACTGAAACTAGAACTTGAAGCTCAGGGTTGGGAGGACGTTTGTTACAATTTTACCGATGATATTGACACCTTAGTAGATAAATTTACCATCAAGATAATTGAAAATATTAATAAATGCACAGAAACTATTAATTATTCACATAAAAACAGACCCTTGAAAAAATGGATTACTCCTAGTTTGATTTCAGCAATTCGTAAAAGGGATAAATTGCATATAAAATTAAATAAGCAACCTTTTAATATTGAACTTAAACAAGAGTACATAAAGTATAGGAATATTTTGAACTCATTAATAAGGAAAGCAAAGAGTGATTATTACAACAACAAATTTACGGAGTATAAAAACAATTCCAAGAAGAGATGGGAGTGTATTTCTGAATTGTTGGGAAAAGAGAGAGTTTATCAAGAACCTAAAATTGATCCAAAAATTTTAAATAGTTATTTTGTGAATGTAGGAGTTGAGCTTGCAAAAGAATTATTGGACTCGGTAAATTATATTGAAGTACCACAATCATTGAATTCACCTCCAGTAGATAGCATGTTTCTGAATCCAACTTGTGTAAATGAAATCTTAGAAGTAATTGGTGAACTAAAAAATAGTGCTTCTCCAGGGGTAGATGGTATCAGTACTCATTGTGTCAAATTAATAAGTGAACATATTGTTCTGCCATTAGAACATATCATAAATAGATGTTTTTCAGTGGGTTATTTTCCGAGGGCATTTAAGTCTGCAAAAATTATTGCATTGCACAAGAGTGGTGATAGGACAAATCCAGAAAATTATCGACCCATTAGTATTTTGAATAGTTTCTCTAAAATTTATGGAAAAGATTATAAAAAGAAGAATTTTAAATTACCTAGACATCAATAATTTCCTGGAGAAAAATCAATTTGGTTTTCAGCATGGAAAGTCTACAACTGAAGCAATTATCCTCCTAACTAAATTGATAGATGATAAGTTCAACTCTAAACAAAAAACATTGGCTGTATTCTTAGATCTGGCAAAAGCGTTCGATACAGTCCCTCATGGTATTTTATTGAATAAATTAGATAAATGTGGGATAAGAGGCTTATGTAATGAACTTCTGAAAAGCTATCTTCAGGACAGAAAACAAACATTAAACTTGAATGGTACATCAGTTACAGATCATTCATCTAGTTATGGCCTACCACAGGGTACAGTACTGTCCCCGGTATTATTTTTGATCTACTTAAACGATGCTCTAAAATTAACAATACCTCATTGTACCCAAATTTCATTTGCTGATGATACAGCACTAGTTTTTTTCGGGTGAATCCTGGCGCCAAGTCTACCAGTTTGCTAATGAGGGTTTAAAAATTATGAAGAATTGGATGGATAATCATATTCTAACTGTTAACTTGAAAAAAACAAAGTATATCACCTTTTCTCCGACACTGGCAGGTCAACCAGATGATTCGTTGCAATTGAGAATGCACACTGATCCTCACTGCTTGAATACTGGGTTGAACTGTTTCTGCCAACAAATTGAAAAAGTTAATTCTATAAAATATTTGGGAGTGATGGTGGATGGATGTTTAAAATGGGATTCTCATATGAATTACCTGTCTTCTAAACTTAAATATCTTATTTATAGCTTCTACAAAATAAATCAACTGAAAGACCTTGATGTGAAAAGATCAATTTATTTTGCCTATGCCCATTCGCTGTTTCAATATGCGATTGAGGCTTGGGGTGGTGCATATGATTGTCACTTAAATAAAATCTTCACATTACAAAAGCATCTTATAAGGGCAGCACTGGGTAAACCAAGACGATACCCAAGCAAGAAACTTTTTGAAGAATTAAAAGTACCCACACTTAGACAGATGTATGTAACGAGGATTGTTTTGCACTTGAATAAGGATAGAAAAAATCTAGAGGTTAGGGATATTCCGTATCAGACTCGTTCACTAGCATTAAATAATTTCAATATCAACCTAATAAAATTGGTAGTTTGTCGACACCAATTCACCTATCTTTGCAATATATTTTCTAACAAAATTCCGATAAAATTCATTAATTCAAAAATTACTAAAGCACTAATCAGAGAAATAAATTTATGGGTTGAGCAAAATATATATTCTACATTACCTAAATGTTAGTAAGTCTGTTCGTGATTCATTTGAGTTTTGAATGTCTTTCTGTCTTCTATATTATATATATTTTTTAATATGAGTAAGCACTGGGATGTGCTCATAACTGAGAATTTCATTTTTTGTATTTTCTTCATTAATTTTCATTAGAAGAATAAATTGGGGCTATATGATTTGTTTTGGTTATCACCTGTATTTTGATTTTTCGAAAAATTATTCAAATTTTACCATTGTATTTTTTTTTAAGAAGCATTATTATTGCAATTATCTTCACTTATTTTTGTCTTGTTTCGTTTCGTTTGTCGCATTTGTATTGCTTTGCTCTTTACTGTTTGCTTTATGAACTCACAGCTAGCGCACAAGTTTAACTTTGCTGGCTGTGCCAAATCATTTGGATCTATTTTAATTGACATTTTTATTATGAAATTTGTATGAAATTTGTATGTATTTAATTTTATATGTAATGTAAATGTAAAGTGTATGTAGGTTATCATGCATGTTTTGTAATTTACTACAGTATCTAATTTTTTTTTGGCGAATAAATAAATATTCAAATATTCAAAATATTCAAATTATACACAAACAAACATATTGTAACGCTGTAGCCCACATGTGAGATGTAGCCATTGATTGAACTAACTTACTTTTTAAATAAAATTTGCACAATTTGTTTACGGGCTCTCCAAAGAGAACAGAACCAAAAGGTACAAATAGTTGTAGGTGGTGTGTGGCAGACATGTCTTGGGGAAGGTGGTCGAACATTTTCACCTCAAACCCGAAAATCCCTTTCTTATCCAGACAACGTTGCAAAACCAAAAACCCGAGGCAAAATCACCGTACGCGTTAAACCCTCATCCTCTCCTAACCTTAACTCAAAACGACCGTTACACAGCTTTGTTCTTCCTCGACAAACCCCCCCTCCCCCCCCACTACTCACCCACAACTCATACCACATCAACATTGCCCCACTATGGTACCACGCCAGTATTTCCCATTTGAATTTTACTGCTTGATATTTGAACGCTTCTACAGCCAGGCGATATTCCGTCGGCTGTTAAGACCGTTTTAGTCCATTAAAGCTGTTACCATTCTGGCACCACCCCTACCTCCACCCCTACCACCACCCCTACCACCACACCACCATAACAAGCGCCCATACTTTCCAAAGCCTTCTGCGTTGGGAACCGAGATAAATCTTCTAAAAATACCAGCCATGAACGGTGAAGTATTTCGCCAATAGTAGTGCCATCAATAACGATCATTCCTATTTTTATTCCATAATTGCAAATTCTTTCTTTAGGTAATAAATTTCACACATAGTCCCTCCCTAGCAGGTTGCCCGATTCAATTGAATCTGGATTTCTATATGTTGAACATGCTTTACTTAGACTATAAATAACAAATTTCATTTTATTTAATTATTTTTTCCTTTTCTTCTCCGTATTTTTTCTATTCTTCATTTTTCGTATAATTTTATTTTCTACTACTTCTCCTTATCCTCCTCCTCCTCCACTTCCTCCTCATTCTCCTTTTTCTCCTCCTCTTCCTCCTTATTCTCCTTCTTCACCACCACCTCCTCCACCACATTTTCCACCTCCTCCTCCTCATCTTACTCCTCCTCCTATTCCTCATCCTCCTCCTTCTCATCCTTTTCCTCCTCCTATTCCTCTTCCTCATCCTCCTCCTCATCCTCCACCCCATCCTCCTCCTCTTCCCCCTCCTCGTCCTTTTCCTGCTCCTCCTCATCCATCTCATCCTTTTCATCCTCCTCCTCCTCCCCATCTTTTTCCTCCTCTATCTACTCCACCTTCTCCTACTTATCCACCTCCTCCTTCCTGCTCATCATTTTCGTCCTCCTTTAATCCCCAATTTTCTAGTGCTAGAGTTTCTTTGTTCAAGGACGACTTGAAGACGTATATATAAATAATACAAAATCATTTTACTCTCTCATTATCATTTATGCTCTTATTATTATTATTATTATTGTTATTATTATTATTATTATTATTATTATTATTATTTTTTTTTTTTTTTTTTTTCTATTGTAGAATAAAAATATCTTCTTTTCTCCATCAGTTGGGAAAAGCAGATACACCTGAATGTCTTTACTGTCCTAAAAGTAGAGATGATGTTGAACACACCTTCTTTCTGTGTAGCAGGTGGGAAGAACTAAGAGAAAGAGTGCAGGCAGAACTGGGTTGGTTATCCCCAGAAAACGTTGTTTCTGTTATGCTCCAAGGCAAGCAGCAATGGGTGAAGATGGCTAACTATATAATCACCATACTACAGACAAGGAAGAGAGATCTTGTTGCAGCAGGGTAGCTTGAATAAGCTAAAGGAATGAGAGGCCGTTCTGAAGTAATGTGATAAACAGTTCCAGGCGGTCTCTAGGTTTGGAGGTGGTTTTAGCCAATAGTTCATGCTCATGTACATGTCAAATGGCAAAACGCCTTAATAAAAGAAAAAAAAAAAATTATTATTATTATTATTACAGACGGACAAATGAAAACAGATACAACACCAGAAATATACAATACATAATACCAGGATACTACACAGAAATAAGAAAAGCAGTACCGGAATATTTCTTACCCCTCACTCTAAACAGAATTCCATATCACCTCAGAAACTTAAATACATATACTGAAATAAAAAGAGAAATAAAAAACTATTATACCTCAAACCAATAGACCTGACAAATTTAAATATCAACACAATCTACTTACATATTGAAAACACAACAATAAAAATATATCAATCGCCACTTAACATTAACATCAAATAGCTTAAACAAATTAATTAAAAACAACCCAATATAAGCTAAATTTAGCTTCATGGGGTAGCCACTGAATGATTGAAATGGAATTCTCTCAATAATATCTCACTTTATTAATGATTATGAAATTAATTAATGATATAGGAATTGCAAAATGTATCAATTTTATTGTAATTTGAGATTATGAATTAATAAAAATATGATTATTATTATTATTATTATTATTATTATTATTATTATTATTATTATTGATATACATAATTCAATTGTCAGTTGATGTGGTACAAAGATTACGGTAAATTAATTTCCAGAATCAGAAACAAAAATACTCTTTTCAGGTTATTAGTCTTTTCTTCAATATAATTTCCAAGCTACAATATAATTAGAGTACTGCAGACTGCTTAATAAATTAATCATGGCCCAAAATCCCTAATTGACATTAACGTTTTTTTTTTATAATGGAATTTATCTTCAATTGTTGATGTCAGTGATGCAGAAAGAATTTTGGACAGTAAAAAGTCAAACTATTCAGAAAATGTCAGATCATAGATCCACTGTCAACTAGAAAGAGTATTAATTCTCTTCATTGCCTGGTGTTCAATATGGCGGCCTACGTTGCGTAGTTACTTTATTCAGTTTAATTTATAACAGTTTTTCCATTTGGAGCCAAATTCCTCTTCACGTCATTCCAGTAATTTACTGGACGAGTTAAAACGGCTCCCATCCAATTTGTTAGTTTAATTCAACGGCCTGCTGTTTTTAAATGTCACCGTGTGATCGATTTTCCTTGTTCTGAGGGCAATAATTATTATGGAATTGCTGAGTTTAATTTAAAACTACGTAGCTAAAAGAGATATAGGTGTGGATTTCATTTGTAATTTCAACACCTTTAAGAATTAAAATTCCAATAATAATAATAATAATAATAATAATAATAAGTTACTAAAATTGAAAAAAGAATTCTTCGAAAGATCTATGGACCAAAACTTACACAAGATGGATACCGCCTTAAAAGTTCTGAAGAAATCTACAAAAAAATGAATCCCATCTACTCAAAAAATCAAGAAAAGAAGACTAAAATTCTATGGACATCTCTATAGAATGGACCCCTCCCGACTTACACACAAGATTTTCAAATATTTTGATTCAAAGAAAAATAATCCATGGTTTGATGGCTGTCACAAGGACCTTAGAACGCTCAACATGGCGTTTGAAGAAATACAGAATAGGAACTGCTTCAGACTCAAGATTGATACTTCACGAGAGTTTTTGGACGAGATGAGAACAAGAACAATGAACTTGTCTGAACAAGAACGGAAAAGACGGGGACAAGTGCTGCGAGATTATCATTCAAAGATTAAAAAATGTCTAAATTGATAAATCGCGGTACTAAGTAAACAATCACGAAAATAATAACAATAATAATAATAATAATAATAATAATAATAATAAGGTGGGGTGGGGGAGTCAGATGTACAGAACACAGGAGATCCCCATCAGGAGAGGAATATTTCAGGGGGATAGTCTTAGTCCACTGTGGTTCTGCTTGGCCTTGACTCCTCTCAGTGGAATGCTTAGAGCCTCAGGTTATGGGTATGTTCTAAAGAGGAACCCAGACACTAAAGTTTCCCACTCATTCTACATGGATGATCTCAAGGTATATGCAGCAAATCCAGATCAGTTGAAGAGCATGTTTGAGTTGATAGAAAGCTTCAGCAATTCAATATGTATGGACTTTGGCCTGGACAAGTGTGCTGTGCTGCAAGTTAGGAGAGGTCAAATTGAAAATGAGGTTGACAGACCAACACAGATGAGTGAAGAGATGTTAATACAGAGTCTGGGGAAGACAAGTGACTATAAGTATTTGGGTCTGGTGCAGCTCCTCTGCAGGGCTGATACTGTAATCAGAAGAGAAATACTGAAAAAAACTGTGTTGAGAGTTGAAAAGGTATGTAAAACAGAGCTCAGCTCAAGGAATAAGATATCAGCAGTAAACTCTTGGGCTGTACCAGTAGCAATGTATACCTTTGGTGTGGTGGAGTGGCCAAACACTGCCCTTCAGGAATTTGATAGAAAGGTCAGAACAACTCTCACACAGTATAGATTGCATCACCCCCGGAGCTCCAGCCAGCGGCTCTATCTCCCAAGGAATATGGGTGGCAGAGGTCTACTCAGTTTTGAAAATATGTGCAGACAACAGGAAAGGAAATTGCGCCAGTACTTCCAGAGTAGTGATAGTCAACTGCTGAAAGTCATCTGTGCAGTGGATAAGGAGTACAGCCCATTAAACCTGGCTCAGCAGGCCCAGCAGATGGAGGTTACCTCATTGGAGGAGAGAGTAGAGAATTGGAGACAAAAAGAGCTTCATGGAAGATTTGCTGCTGCAATTAGTACAGAGGTTATTGATAAGAGGAGTTCCACAGAATGGCTACAGACTGGGAATCTGTTTGGTGAAACTGAGGGGTTTCTGTTTGCTATCCAGGACCAGGTGATTGCAACGCGGTCTTACAAGAGGTTCATCATGAGTCAGGCAGTCGACAGCCGGTGTCGCCTGTGCAGAGGGACAACGGAGTCAATTCAGCACATCTGTGGTGGCTGCTCTGCACTGGCTGGAACTGAATATCTTCAGCGGCATAACAATGTTGCCAAAGTAGTCCATCAGGCTCTGGCAAAAAGATATGGACTCATAAATAACGAGGCTCCTTATTACAAGTGTAGGCCTGACCAGGTTCTGCGAAGTGATACAGCAAGGCTTCTGTGGGACAGTGACATCATAACTGACAGGGCAGTAGAAGCTAATCGTCCAGATATTGTGCTGTTTGATAGAGTGTGTAAGAAGGCCTACATTATAGATGTTGCAGTGCCCCTAGATGACAATCTAGTAAGTACCATAGCTGAGAAGAAAAGAAAATATCAGCCACTCTCTGTTGAATTAAAAGATATATACAGATTGGAAAATGTTGAAGTGGTACCAATTGTTATATCCACAAATGGGCTTGTAACAAAGGAGTGGACAGAAGCAAAAGAAAAGCTGGGCTTGAACAACTGGCACTTGAGAATTATGCAGAAAGCAGCTCTGCTAGGTACAGCAAACATTGTACGCAAATTTCTGAGTCTGTAGGTGAGGAATAAATTATAAGCCTGTGTCTCTGCTCCTGGTGCTGGCTCTGTAGCCTTGGGTCTCAAGTTACCCCGGCTGCTAGAGTTTATAACTCAGATGAAAAAGAAAAAATAATAATAATAATAGTAATAATAATAATAATAATAATAAAAAGCAATATAAAGCAATACAGTGATGATAAACTGTTCAAATATCTGCCTTTGGCAGAGGAGATAAAATATTTGTGGAGGCAAGAGAGAGTGGCAATTATGGCGTTGATAATATCAGCTACAGGTGTGATACCAAAAGAGCTGCCTGAGAGGATGAAAAAGTTGAGACTGCCTGTGCGGGTGCAAAATCTAATACAGAAAGCTGTCATATTGTGCACAACATCAATAGTAAGGAGCTTCCTAAATATACCAAAATAGAAAGGGTGTTATTTTGCTAAATTAGCCAATGACACCCTCTTACCCAGTAAAATAGAGATATATGTTATTAAAAAAAAATAAAATAATAATAATAATGAAGCAAATATTAGAAAACCCAAGTTTCTGTGTTTGTTCTGGTAGAACAATAAGGTAGATTCAATAAGGTAGATTTAATAAGGTAGAACTGACAGAAAATGAGGATAATAATAAGAATTGGATTTATTCAACAGTATTACTTTAAATCATTCAGAGGAAGAAAATAATTCTTGAAAAGTCAACCCTGAAAAAAGAGAATAGAGCTTAGTCACGACCGCTCAATACTGGGTTTGAATGGGTAACCGCGATTCTATTACTTGATAAGCAGAGCTCTTTGTAAGAAATTTCGTTACCTCTATGTAGGAATCTGGGCTAGCCGGACCTTGCCTCTGAGTAAGGAAAATTAATATGATGTAAACCTCTGTGTAAGGAAGTTCCCCCTTCGTCTTCATGAATTTATTGATTATTTGTTTGTATACAGTTCCTTCCTTCTTCCTAAAACAATTCAGTCTAAACATGTTCTCGTAAATGGCATACCAAAGCAAAAGTCTCTCTCCTTACGTTGACGTTGATTGCGACATCTTGATAACGGGCACAAGTACGGATGAAGAGATCATCGCTTAGTGCACCCAGACTACGATCGAGGATTCGGATGAAGAAAATCCTGCAGAAGACAGTCCAGTGCCTACGAGGAAGGAAGCACTTGCAGGATTGGCCACTGCACTGAAGTTTTTCGAGTGTAATGTAATTTGATCATATTTGAGAGCTCGAGAAACTCATTAAAAGAGTAGAAACTGATAGCGTAAAACAAGCAAAAGAGTAATATCAGCAGAACAAATTTGTGAGTATTTCAAATTACATTACATTCAAATATATATGTATACGTATTTCAAATATAAATTTTTTACAATCCAATTTTTAAAATTCATCATGTTACCTCTGTATAAAGAATTTTTGACTGATAAAATCTGAATGTAAGGAATCCTGGATGTAAGGTAAAAAATTCTGGGCCCTTGGGAATTCTTTATACCCAGGTTTCACTGTATTAGGCTTTGAAAATCACATTAAAGGTCTAATTTATAATAATTTATCCATTTTCAGTTCATATTTGGTCCAAGACGGGTTTTGTGATACGAATAAATTGAAAAGACATAATAAAACTGATAGTGTATCATTTATTACAGCCAACTTTAAAAAAATACCATATTATCGCATAAAAATTTTAATATTTTGAAAAATATCGCATAAATGTTCTTTGGACTTGGCTTTCCAAAACTTTCAAGACTGTAGAATGTTGCGCTCAGACTGTTTACGAGATTGGTTTGGACGATCGATTTTGAACAACTCAATACAACAAGTTTAGAACTTTGTAATCACTGGTAAACAAATGTCCCAAGAACAAAGGAGCTGGTTCTTGTTTGTTCAGTCAGCTGTTTATTCTCATGCGCCAATATGCTCTGTTCAGTTTACACCACTCAACCACTTGTCAGCAACTTGTAAGCAAACTTCTTTTGAGGTTTCCTCCGGATCGCCGCCATCATAAGTTTGTTCAATTTGTTAATGGGGGAGCGTGGCAGTCAACTCGTATTTGTGTTCCTCTACAGTCTCAGTCTACACTACAAGACGGTTCTACAAGATTCTCATGGTGAGTGCAACATAGTTTGCAAACTCTCAAGAGCGGACACACTGACGTCACACATCGAGGGACACACACACTCGTGGGGACACATCGAGTACAATTCAAAATGAATTATAGTAGGCTATGATCGAAATATTTCAAATGTTCCTGTAGATGGAAAACTCATTACCCAAAAAAAGATTTTGAAAATATCTTTGCAGTAAAACCCCACGTGGGGTTTGAATAAAATGTGAATGACTAGTAAAATGGGTATCCTAGAGGAGGTTAGTATGAATGTAACATGATATAATGCACTGACATAAAAACTTCACTACGGAAAACACAATGTAATTACAATTTAAAACTCATGTAATTCATTATAGAGATCTGACGTTCTGGGAGATCAAAAATTTTATAAGGCAGGGCTAAAAATAAAATTTTAGGAATTTTTAGTAAACCGCTATTATAACTAAAATCCCGTTGCAACGCACGAGTGAACCACTAGTAATTCATATTAGTGCTCGCAAAAGTAAAAAAAATATTCCATATGAGTCAATATTCCATTGAGTCAATATTCCATAAAATAAGAAGTCTCAAACTTTCTTACCATGAAAATTAATCTAATGTGGAATGAGCCACGAAATTAATGGATTTTGAAAAAAATTGTGGAAGAGGTGTGAAAATTGTCTTTCTTTGGTCGAAAATGTGAAAATTGTAATTTTGGTAGATTAGCGCTAACCGTAGTCTGAAAACCGCTGATGTGAATTCAGTGATACTGATACAATCATTATATTTATGAAATGAAGTGCAGTTGCCGATTTTCTCTCATTTCTTTCCCTGTATAATTTATTCAAGTCGTCGTAGAAGTTTTTTACCAACTTACTGTTGAAAAAACATCTTTGATAACTTACCCTTGGGTAAAAAAAATGAGAGGAAATTGGCTGCTTTGTAAAGAGTTTTGTAAGCTATCAGTGGAGACAGTCTTAACAGAAGTAAGAATAAGAATAAGAATATAATTTATTCCAAAATTTACAGACATAATATGTACACTGCTTACAAGAAAATTATTATACCATTTAAAGAAAATAAGAATACAAAAATATATAAGTGCATTTACTCAGAATTATGGCACTGTCAACATAAGAAAACTTGTGTGTTGGCAAATGAGTTGCAGTTGTTCCTCCTTATTGACAGTCTTATCTGAAGCTTAATTCAGTCATTTCCTTTCAGTCCTTATCTGAAGCTTAATTCAAAACATCAGGCAAACTTACAAGGGGTTTTTTAAACTAAGTTTTGCGCTTGTCGACCAAAACAAAACATTCTTCAGACATATACCACAATTTTTTCAAAATAAATTTATCCTTTTAAATTGTCCACCATCAGTATTTCCAGTAAGTATTTCCTTGTGATAAATCCGGAGACTTCCAAATGAACTGAAGTATGTTTTAACCGTAGATCTCCTTTCTGTCGTTGTAGATTTCTAGTCTTGAGTGAGCTCTTCCTTTCTGTCATTGTATTTTGATGAAAGTCTGAAAGCGAGATTATTGGATAATGTTTCCTACCGTTTTTCGGGCAACGTTGAGAGCGAAAATTGGCCGAAGTGCGTGCAACGGTTTTACGAGGTGTTGCAGGCAACGTATCCGGGGTTGGATACTTCCGTCAGGCGAGTGGGCCACTACACCGGCAAACGCGCGACTGCCAATATCGATTCCAACGCTTTCTTTCTTCAGCTTCCCAAGTAAAGCGTCTCAAGAAAATTTCCGCGCGCACGTAACAGTGCGTGCGGGCGTGACAGGGCCCGAGACTGTGAATATTTACATAAGACCCTTGATTAGGGGTGGCGTGCCCCGGGGTTGTTTGATTATGCCGAGACAATTATTCACGGAATCTAGAAGTGGGACTACTCTGTGCACACGGAACGCTACGCTGTCTGTAAAACTTAACAATGATTATGGGCCAAACAGAAATGCCTTTGATGGTCTTGATTCGGCTCCGAACACCTCCAGCCTTCCTTCGCTCATATTATATCGGAGACGTGACGAGATTGGCGCCGCCGGAAGCGGCAACATTTCCCGCCGAAATGCGATCTCTTTGTTGTCACCTTGTTGAACGGATGACAATGCCATTTCCGCATGCAAATACAGTACTATGAATTTGTATGTAATTAACCGTTTTCTGCATCAATCATGCTTATTTCCGCGAAAATTCAACAAATTTGATCTTATCCTTGATTATTTCAAATCTTAATACTGTTTCTCCTGATTCAAAGCGTGATGGTGTAGATTAGGTGCCTTCAAAATTTTCAGCCTCAGGACTAAAATGATTGAGTTCCAAGTGCCAAAGCCTTTTTCATTTATCGGCTACAGTATTATTATTGGCATAACTTGATGTTCATGTAGTGTACCAGTCATGTAGTCTGGTTATGTAGTGTGCGGACGCTACAATGTGCGACGCAAACAGATAAGACTCTAGTTACTATATGAATCTGTGAGATTAAAAAGGAAAACATTCCAATTTTTTGACAAAATGAGTTGAAATAGCCATTTTGTTTTCCAGATCTAAATGCATCTATTGAGCTAAAGAAAGCAAACATTCCTGAACATATGATGCTATAGCAAGCATGTTGAATCGGGACTGAGATTTAAAAGGAAAATATTCCAGGAATGTTTCCCTTCTCAACCTCAATGCATCGTAGTTCATTATATGGCCACCAGATGTTTAGAGGCATTTGTACAGCAAGTTAGGCTATGTGAATATTTCAAAGTTTATTATGATGTGGTAGTACCAGTTGTTGAGTTGAGTTAGTTGATTTTAATCTCAATCAATTTTAAAGACCATGTTTGAATTATCAGATGAATAAAGTCCAGCTAAGAAGAGGAGAGGTGTGGGAAATGCAGTAAACAAAATGAAGCTAGCAAGACTCAGTGGAAAAGAGTTTGTGACAACTTCTGGGAGATTAGTAGAGCAAAAATCTACTGGCCCTGATTGAAATTATAAGAAAAAGTGTACTAGTGAATTTAGTGAGGAACAGAAACTAAAAATCATCAATACAGTTTACAGTGGCAGACCCAAAAACGAACAGGACACTTATTTAATGGGGTTGATTGAGCGCTGTGATGTTCAACGGCACCGACCTAAAACAATTGGAGCGGACCTGATTCAAAACAATTTATGTCATCTTTTAAATATCATGCTATGAAAGACACTGTCAGGGTTGAAGTATGCCTTAAGGCTTTCTTGAGTTTGCACTCAGTTTCAAGCAAGGTGTTATTTCGTTTAACTACGACTCTAGCCAAAGGTGAGCAACCTATTGATGGGAGAGGTAGACATGGTAACCATCACAAATTTCCAAATGACATTTTGATTAAAATTAATGAATACATAGAGTCTTACCCAAAAAAACCTCGCATTACTCATCGTGTGAAATACAATACCTGGAGGCCGGCCTTAAATGCAAAATTATGCATATGTTAATTGAAAAACATCCCCAACTTAGTGGAACTTTTAAACATGTATTCTTTTTTAATTATTATAAAGAAAACTATGGCTATCGTTTTGGGAGGTCTCACCCCAATAAATAAGGCTTATAATTTATATAAAATATATATAATTGACTTGGTAAGTCCATATTTCAATGAAATTGTTCATACTTTCTGATTTGATACAGTAATATTGACTCTTGTAGATAGAAAAACACAGGGTTTTTATGATTTTTCCTCCTTTTTGTATGTTGAGATTGAGAAGGAAAATATTCCAACTGTTTTATTTGCCTCCCAGGTTAATACTATTAAATAAAAACTCAAACAAACTCTACAGTGCGGTTACCATAGTTGTGATGAACACTTTTTCAATTGTACATTTTCACATTGGAACAATAGTTATGTTACTGTGATGTTTTTTTCGTTTCCCCAAAAATTGGGTAGAGTGGAATGTTTTCCTTTTTAATCTCACCGATTTGTTTTTGGTGACTAAAAGGCAAAGAAGGAAGAATCCTCTAACCATACTTATGAAGATACGGTAATGATAATAATTATGGGCTATGATTAATGGGGGTTCAGATGTACGCTGAGGAAAATTCCAAAATAATTATCGTAAAACCACATTCCGAGCGATTCTAGACATGAATAATTCATCCTTTTTTACAATTTAACCCTCGTTTTGTGACAAAGTAGATTAGCTCTTGCATAATTGTGAATGGGAGATCCAAACTCTGATTGTTTTGCTAACAAAATTAAAAGCAGGCCTACTTGAAATTATTATCAATGTGCTATTTCTGATTCGACAATATGATTAAGATACCGGTGAATTCTATTTCAATTCAATTTATTAAACACATAATAACATACACAAAAACAAAACAATAAAGCAAATAATTAGAATTAACAAACACAATTACAAATAGGTGGCTCCATGGTGGGGTGTGCAGGAGAGCAAAACTTATACAACTCTATGGCAAGGCCGTGTCATGTATTTTTTTTTTTTTTTAAGGAGGTTTCGGGGTACTTCCCGGACATTTTTGATAAAATAATACTTCTAAAATTACATTTTCAGCGACTCCAGACATCTTCGACTTTTTGTTAAAAATAGGTTTTCTCGCCGTCACCCCAGCTGGCCATCAGCAAGAAATATGAAAACTAAAATAATTTCTGAACATCATGACTCATAACAAGTGATAGGAAAAACAATACTAGCTGATTAAGTACATTCACGATAAGGGTATTTCGTTATGATTCTGATATATTTTGAATGTTCAATTGATTAGGATATCCATAGGCGCCGACTCCATGGGGCCCGAGGGGCTCGAGCCCCCCCAAAAATTCAGTTGGGGGGGCGGAGCCCCCCCAATAATTTGTCGAGAAGGATAATTTCATTTTGCTTGTAAGATTAAAGCATTTCGTGATACGGTACTTTAAACTCTTTAAACAGTACTAAACCAATTACTCTCAACACAATGTCATACTGTGTTATGCTTTTACGAACTTAATACATCGTAAAACTGAGTAAGTTTAGCCAAAGAGAGAGGAGTTTTGAAGCATGAGGGTAAGGGGAGGCATACTGCTTCAACGTCAGGCGTGAGCTTTTCACAGCAAAATACGAAACCTAATGACAAGCCTACTGGAGGAAGATCGTTCCAGAAGTCTTGGGTGAGTAAATATAAATGGTTACAATATGACGCAACAATGGATAAAGTTTTTTGTCAGACCTGCAAAGAGGCAGAGGCCAAAGGCCTTCTACAATTGACTACCAAGAAAGAAGATGCGTTTACTACTGTTGGCTTTTCTAACTGGAAAAAGGGATTAGACAAATTTCGTACTCATGAAAATACGTCTGTGCATAAGGAAGGAGTTTTTAAACTTTCATCTTTAGCAAAACCAAGCGTAGCCGCTCAATTAAATGATCAATTGAACAGTGACATGAAGAAAGCCCGTTTGGCTCTTGAGATTATTTTTACAACAGTTAAGTACCTTTGCCGGCAAGGTTTGGCCATTAGAGGACATGAAGATGTCAACTCAAATTTTTTGCAATTGCTAGAACTTAGGAAAAAAGACGTTCCTGAGTTAAAAGACTGGTTGGGGCGTTCCGGGTATAAATGGATCTCACATGACGTTCAAAATGAGATAATCGATATATTGGGCAAATCTGTTGTGTGCTCAGTGCTAGCTAAAATCAAGAGCAGTGAACACTTTTCAATTATTGTGGACGAGACAAGTTATATATTGATTCATGAGCAAGTGTCATTTTGTGTTCGAACTGTAAGTGACGATTTAATAATCATGAAGACTTTATTGGCTTATATGAGACTCCTAATACCGAGGCACAAACTCTTTTCAAAATTGTTAAGGACATTTTTGCGCGGCTTAATTTACCAATTGAAAAATTGAGAGGACAGTGCTATGACAGAGCGGCAAACATGAGAGGAAAATTTAAAGGCCTGCAGAAGTTACTTTTGGATATTCAGCCCCAGGCACACTACGTGCACTGTACAGCCCATAGTTTGAACTTAGCAGTGCAGGACAGCCTTTCTTGCCTCTCATGCATGAGGGATGTTATGGCCTTAGCCAAAGATCTAATAAATACAGTTAAGGAATCTAACAAAAGAATTAATTTATTTAGAAACATACGCCTCGAAAGTGGAAATGATCAAGCCAATCTTTGACCACTTTGCCCGACCCGATGGACAATGCGAGCTTCAAGTATACAGAGGATTTTGAAAAACTATGAAGATCTCCTACAGTTTTTTGAGACATTTTCCTCAACAGACAAAACTGAAGCAGGTTATAAATGTGCGGGTTTTCTTGAATCTATGATACTGTTCAAGACTTATTTATTTTTGAATTTATATTGCCATGTAATGAACGTAGTAGAAGAAGTTAACGGAAACATTCAGAGCCCTCATCTAAGTGTAACTGAAGTGGAAGGCATGTTTAAAGGATTGATTAGCATTTTAGATGAAAAGCGAGATGGCTTTGAGGAATTTTGGAAGTCGTGCTTAAAAAACAAATTTTCACAAGTAGAAGAGCCTGCGATTCCAAGGAAACGGCGCGTTCCAAAAAGATATGAAAACGACGAAGCCAGCTCACCACATAACTTCAGTACCCCGAAGAACTACTTCAAAGCTCTCTACATCGAGGTGTGTGTGAAACGGTGCGATCTTGCATCAAAGAACGCTTTGAGTCCACAGGCTTGTCGCGGCTCATTGCGGTCGAAAAAGAGTGTTTGAGTGTGTTAGTGGCGAACAAAGAAGGTTCAAGTTTCGAACAGTCAAAAGAGTTTTTTAAAAATGACCTGGATGTTGAAAGGTTGCAACTACATCTAAACATGTTAGCCGATATTAATAGGCAAAATAATTCAAAACTGAAATCAATGTGTGATGTAAGGAAATATCTTTCACAAGAGCCAGCCATTAAAGAAATGCTGTCAGAAGTGGTTAAAGTGATCAAGCTTCTTCAAGTAGTGCCAATTTCATCGGCAATGGCAGAACGCTCTTTTAGTGTACTCCGTCGACTGAAGACGTATCTGAGGTCAACAATGGGACAGAAACGGCTAAACAATTTAGCAGTCCACGCCCACCGTGATGTCCTGGACGAAGTTGACTTGCGTACGGTGATAAACGAATTTATAAGCAGCAATGAAGTCAGAAGGTATACTTTTTCAATGGTTTAAGGAGAAGGAATTGGTCAATCAATGAATATGTATGTATACTGAATTAAATACAGTAATTTATTCTTCATACTCTCTGTATTTTAAGTAAGTAGACGTAGGCTTTTTATCTTCTAAAAATTTGGCTTTTTGAGTAATATTAGATATTCTTTATGCTATTTTTAGTTCATTAATTTTGTTCATTTTTAGTTTATTTTAGTGTGTAAAAGAGTAAAATGTGATTTGTTTGTGCCTACATTCTTTATACTGCGTAGTTAAATACAGCGTTTTTAGGTCTTATAAATTCAAAATTTGTCTATGATTTAGGGACATTGGCCAACCAATCAATATGTATATATATATATATATTGGGTTAAATACAGTAATTTATTCTTCATACTCTCTGTATTTTTAATAAATAGACGTAGGCTTTTTTTCTTCCAAAAATTTGACTTTTTGAATAATAATAATAATATTTTATACCGTAGTCTTTATGTTATTTTTAGTTTTGTACATTTTTAGTTTAATATAGTGTCTAAAAGAGTAAAATGTGATTTTTTTGTGTGCCTATGTTCTATGTACTGCGTAGTTAAATAAAGCATTTCTAGGTCTTATAAATACAAAATTTTTCTGGGGGAGGACCTCCGGACCCCCCGGTTAGAGCCCCCCCAATAATTTTGACAAGTCGGCGCCTATGAGGATATCCTGCTTGGATAATTCACTGTTCTATCACCTTGAGAGAAAACGACGATGATAGTTTATGATATTGACATTCCAACCTCCATCCACGTCGACTAATCTGACTTGGATAATAATTATTATTTTGAAGTAACACATAATTAGTTAGTTACCTCACGTTTAAGGGAAGTGATAGCCGCGAGCCGTAGCAGGTATCTGTTCAATCAGAAGGATAAGCTATGTTCTAGTAGGTCCTGTTTGTAACGGTGACCGATTAGATGGACCAGTAAAAAAGACACTGTTCTCTGCTGAAAATCACTTCCCGATGGTTCGGAACCGACCTAAAACTGTAGGTCCAACTCGTAAATCATCATCATCCAACTCATTACCCACGCACGGGTCTCAGACCTATGTGGGCTTCATCCTCAAAAAAAAAAAAAAAAAGTTAGTTAACATTATTAATCAGGGAATCAATACTAAATTTACATATTGCTGGTAAATACTAAAATACTTCAGTATATACACTGAACAGTGTGTACAGTATGTACTGAACAGTGAGTACAGTACATACACACTGTTCAGAACTACATGTACATGTATAGTACTACAGTACTACATGTAGCTTACTACAGTATGTATTGGAGTAACGTGAATACCGACTTCCCACAGCGTGTGTTTCATTTAGCAATGGTGTTTATCAACGAGTATTGGGTGCTCTATTGTGCAAACACCCTGAAGGTACAATATAGTAGAATTCAAGAAAAAGAAACAAGTGTGTAATAGAAACGGTTCTATCACCTTGAGAGAAAACGACGATGATAGTTTATGATATTGACATTTCAACCTCCATCCACGTCGACTAATCTGACTTGGATAATAATTATTATTTTGAAGTAACACATAATTAGTTAGTTACCTCACGTTTAAGGAAAGTGATAGCCGCGAGCCGTAGCAGGTATCTGTTCAATCAGAAGGATAAGCTATGTTCTAGTAGGTCCTGTTTGTAACGGTGACCGATTAGATGGACCAGCAAAAAAGACACTGTTCTCTGCTGAAAATCACTTCCCGATGGTTCGGAACCGACCTAAAACTGTAGGTCCAACTCGTAAATCATCATCATCCAACTCATTACCCACGCACGGGTCTCAGACCTATGTGGGCTTCATCCTCAAAAAAAAAAAAAAAAAAAAGTTAGTTAACATTATTAATCAGGGAATCAATACTAAATTTACATATTGCTGGTAAATACTAAAATACTTCAGTATATACACTGAACAGTGTGTACAGTATGTACTGAACAGTGAGTACAGTACATACACACTGTTCAGAACTACATGTACATGTATAGTACTACAGTACTACATGTAGCTTACTACAGTATGTATTGGAGTAACGTGAATACCGACTTCCCACAGCGTGTGTTTCATTTTGCAATGGTGTTTATCATCGAGTATTGGGTGCTCTATTGTGCAAACACCCTGAAGGTACAATATAGTAGAATTCAAGAAAGAGAAACAAGTGTAATAGAAACGCTTTTTAAAGTTTGTTTTTTCTCATTTCTTGTATGAAGTTGTAGGGAAGTGATAGCCGCGAGTCGTAGTAGGTATCTGTTCAATCAGAAAGATGAGCTGTGTTCTCGTAGGTCCTGTTTGTAACGGTGACCGATTAGATGGACCAGCAAAAAATACACTGTTCTCTGCTGAAAATCACTTCCCGGTGGTTCGGAACCCACCTAAAACTGTAGGTCCAACTCATCAATCACCATCATCCAACTCATCAATCACCATCATCCAACTCATTACAAAAAAAAAAAATCACGAAAATGGAAGAATTCATGAAGGGTGACTTCCGCTCCCAGACTTCTAATATTTACAAAGGTCAAACACCCAAGTGTAGAAAAAATGAATGATTTTTAAATGAGCAATTTGAATCACGATTTTCTCACAGTTGCTGGCTTACTTTGTTGACAGAATTTGTCTTCTCCCATTCCAATTTGAATACGCTGAACAGACAGTATAATTCACGTCCCAAGTACCAACTGAAAAACCAAGTGGGAGCTCTTCTTTATTTGGAAGTCTCTCAGTCAGTGCTTCTTTCTCTGAGTGTTTGCTCAAGTTAGATCTGAATTATAATAGATTCTCTAGAGATAGTTATGAGCTGAGACCCTGGTTGAGTGAAACCGCTGGAACCGTCTAATATTCAAAGAACATCTCTCAACCTGTGTGCTCTATGCACAGGCGTACTACTTGTGATAAGGTTGAGAAGCACTATAGAAGCACTGCTAGGAGCTACACGATCCAAAAGAATACGATTATCATCGTCGAACAATACAGGTTCCATGCAGGAGACGAATAGAAAACATAGAAGAAAGAAGTGGAATATGTGCATGAAACGCTTAAAACTTCAAATATGAGCACCTCAAAGATTACGTATTTGAACAAGAATTCAAACATCTCTTGTATTATCTTTTTTCTAGACCTATGCACTATGATGTTGCTAATAGCTTCATTTTGACCCAATAAAAGTATTGTTTCAGGGTACAATCTCATATTTCCTTGTTTATAGAAGATAAACTTCATTTTTGTAAGATGTATTTTTGATATTAACTTTTCATGTGAAATTTCACGACTTGCAGTCAAATATTTGTTAAGAATAAGTATAACTCACTTAATCTGTAGGCCGAGCGCTTTCAAATCTATGAGATCCATCTTCAGAGGCCTGAAGAGCGCTTTCAAATCTATGAGATCCATCTTCAGAGGCCTGAAGATGGATCTCATAGATTTGAAAGCACTCGGCCTACAGATTAAGTGAGTTATACTTATTCTTAACAAATATTTGATTGCAAGTCGTTAAATTTCACATGAAAAGTTAATATTAACAACGCAGTTCGTCATGAAACAAGAAATCCAAGTATTTTTGATGCTGCTGGAATTTGGATGTAATCTAGGATCTAAGCCTACTATAATTGTATAGTATGTACTACAATGTTAACAATAGTTTTACTTGACATAGTAAAAATATAGTTTCAATGTGTAATCACACATTTCCTTGTTTATAAAAGATAATTTACTTATTTGTACAAATCTATTATTGATGATGCTCGAATCTGGATTATATTTGTTCAAAATAATATCAAAGTTCCTTTGAAATCGAATGTTCGTTTATCGGAACACTTTTATTTACTAATATAACAAATGAACGAATAATATTTCTTCATTCGATAAGCTTGATTCATCATTCAAAAACATCATTCACTGTACCATCTCTTTAATCTAGTATTATTGACGTATACAAATTTCAATTTTTTCAATTTCAATTTAAATGTTATTCAAACACACACAAAATACAATAGAAAACAAATTTACAATATAACAGTACAATAGTATAATATACAAAACAGAAACACAAATACAAAACAAATGGCTATATGGTGGGGTGTGCTGAAAAAAAGAAAGGAGGAGAAATACCTATAGCCAACTATGGTTTCCCATGTAATAGGCAGGTAGAGGGCAATAAGGAAGGAGTGAAAGGGTGTGAAAAACGGGGAAAGCAAGGAGGAGAAAGAGAAGATAAGCGAAAAAGGAAGAAAAAATAAAACCGGTAAGCGAGTCCACTGAAACTTGAAAAACACAAAGCTACAGAAAACATGGCATTCAAAGTAAGAGCAGAAATCTTAGGTCTCACATATCGATATAGAAGAAAAAATTACTGTAGATCCAGTTTTTTATATCAAGTTTTTTTTTTACAAATAGTTTTGTTATGTCTTTCACATAATTGAATGACAGAGTATTGAAAGGTTGATAAAGCTGAGCCTTCCTGGCATTAATCAAGTGAATTATTACTTGAGATTCCGCAAGATATTGTAAAGTCTCAATCTGATGTTATGTTATGAAGGGACGGATTCAAAGATCCAAAGATTCAAAGATCCTCACACGTCAACCGAAGCTTATTGTGTGTCAAAATCTGATACTCTAATCACTTAAACTGTCAATTAAAAGCGTTAATCTAATGATTTTATAATAACTCTAATTTCATTGTGTAGCTCTTTTTGGTTCTATTTATGTCAGGCAATAAGCGTTAGCACTACTTGTGAACAGTATTAGCTACTAGAAGGCTACTGCAAGTAAAATGTGACAGTAATAATCTGTTGACTCTATTACAATCTATTTTTGAACATGTCAAACAAGCAGTTGACATGAAACACGACTCTGAATTGGAAAGATTGTAAATTTTGAGCCAGTGACAGTTTTATAATATTTCGGACCAGAAGGGGAGCAACAAGAGCTGGGCTGTCAACACAGTGCTGAATAAATTATTACTTGTTAGGAGTTTATTTATTCCACTGGTAGCCTACTATTGTCAATAAACACTTGTGAAAGGCTGTATTAGGCAGAAACTCAAGAACTGTATCGCAAATAATATTTTTTATTTTTGAGAAACTTGAAATTCTCACTATAATCACTTGTCTAAGAAAATGATTCACGGCTTTAAGTTATCACTTTTTCGCTTATAATGTCGCGGAGCTGTGATGTATGGGTTGAACTCTTGCTAGTTCGTTTGCTTATGCATGCTTCGTGTTCACAGTGTTGCTCTCGAGTTCTTTCTTCACGACAAACATGTTGACTTTCATGCAAATCTGAAGCATTTGAATACATGTGTAGTGAGTTTATGTTCATTCAAGATGGGAACACACGCTTTAAAGTGCTGCACTCCTACGGATTTCAAAGTTATATTCGAACTACGATTAAAATGCAGTAACAAAGTTTCCGTTTGACTAGTTCAGTTTTTAATCTTTTATTTTCCATCTTCGTCCGATTTGATACATTATTTCACACCCACTTCCGTCACTCTATGTCGGGTAGATTATCAACGCGACGGCAAGGCACCTGTTTTCCATTTTTCATGGCTGCATTCCAGTTCACCGCCGGACAGGCAACAAATCATGTTAATCTCGCCCGACTCCTGGAGATCATCTCCATCCTGTTTTTGTTTATGATCGATTCGTTCCGCTTGTAAGGAAATAGTGTGAAGAGTCTGTACAATACTCCTACGAGTTTCAAAGAAGTTATTTTCTACGATCAAGATGTAGTAAAATAAGTTCAGTTTGACTAGTTCAGTCAAACTAGAAACTAGAAAAGTTCATTAGAAACTTCCCCCTCCCGGATGAAACAATTCTGAGCGCTCTTCTGAAGAATTATTATTCATGACGAATTTTTATTGTTTTTATTATTATCATTATTATTATTATTATTATTATTATTATTATTATTATTATTATTATTATTATTATTATTATTATTATTATTATTATTATTATTATTATTATTATTATTATTATTATTATTATCCCCTACTTGCAAACAAACTTTTCCTTCATTTAGCAAGTAGTGTTTTTGTTTTGACAAAGTATTAGTAAGTAACTCAACTTTTTAATTTTACCATGTGCTAATTGAAACTAATCAACTTCATAATCTTAATTTATCATGTTATATCTTTGTCTAAATAAAAAAAAAAAAACAATTTTAATTTTATTATTATTATTATTATTATTATTATTTGCGTCTAGCTCCCAGAGTGGAAGTCGCTAAGTATTTATTTATGAATCACTTTACTGGTACTTTCCGTTTTTTCTCTTCCCAGTATTCCTTCATTCTCTCTGAGAATGCCTTTTTTCTATCTTCAGTCCATCTAGTTCCGATCCTCTTGCAACCCTCTACTGGCCTGTCCTCCCAGTCTTCAACGCATTTGCGGTATTTGTTTCTGTCTATAATTATTTCCTCCGGAATTCTTGCGAGGTTGAGATATTTTTTAACATTCTTTATCCATTCTCCTCCACCTTTAAGGGAGCAGACATATTCCAATATTCTTCTTGTCATTCTGTTTCGGGAAGACTTTTAATATGTCCGAAAAACATTAGTCTTCTTTTCCTCATGTCAGAGACTATATTGGAGTGCTTTTCGACTTTACGATTTTTCTGTAACCTGTAACCATTCTCTGTTTGTCTCGGACCAAGTATCTTCCGGATAATCTTTCTCTCCTCCTTCAAAAGAATATCCAAGTCCGTTTTACGATTAAGAGTTAATGTTTCACTGGCATATGTCATTGAGGGTTTAATAACTGTAGAATAATGTCTAATTTTTGTGTTCATGGAGAGGCATTTTTTATTGTAGATATGAAGCACTAGTCCAAAACCTTTCCGGGCTTTTCGAATTCTATCGCTATGGGCTTCCTTTTCCGAGACATTTTCACCCAGATATTTGAAGTTGGGGACTTTCTTAATTTTTCCATATTTGGTGTCAAGCTCTGTGGCTTGTGTATTATGGCAAGTGAAGACAGTTTTTTCGTAGAAAAAATTTGTAGTCCAATCTTCTCGGCACATTCTTTTAAACTATTACTTTTAAACTATTGTTTAACAGCTAGTTCTCCAGACTCAGCGAAAATCACCAAGTCGTCCGTAAAGGCTAAATAAGGGACTTGTAAGTCGTTGTTCTTCCTACCGAGATAAATCGGACTCCAATAATTTTCCTCTTTCAATTTTTGTTCCCATTCTTCCATCACTTTATCAAGTGCTAAGTTGAAAAGTAGTGGAGAGAGTCCATCTCCTTGTCTTACTCCAGTTTTAATGTCAAAAGGTTGGGATAATTTCCCCATAAATTAAACTTTTGACTTGGTGCCAGTAAGCGTTAGTTCAATTATTTTAAGGGTCTTGGCATCTAGGCCTTTTTCTTCTAGAATTCTGAAAAGTGTCGGTCTATGGATTGAGTCGTAGGCCTTTTGGAAGTCCACAAAGGTATAGACAGTCGGTTTGCTTCTTGATTTTCTTAATGCAGTGATTAATTTTAGATTTAATATTTGCTCCGAGCACGACCGATTTGGTCTAAAGCCGGCTTGTAAATTAGAAATTTGGGGCTCTAATTGCTTTTTTACTTTTTCAATTAGGCAAGAGGAGAGAATTTTGTAGGCTACAGGGAGAAGGGAAATTCCCCGGTAGTTATTCAAATCGGATGGATCCCCCTTTTTTTGAAGTGGGTGAATGAGGGCAGTTTTCCAGTCGTCAGGTATTGTTTCAGTCTCCCAGATACTCTGGATTATTTTAGTCAGTTCTAGTGTCGACTTTGGGCCCAGATTCTTAAGAAACTCTGCAACAATCCCATCCTCCCCAGGTGCTTTATTATTTTTTAGTCTAGCAATATGCCTATTTATTTCCCCCTTGGAAGGAGGAAGAGAATTCGGATTTTGGGGGATTTTATTTTCCGAAGCCGGAAACGTTTCTGTTGGCTCGGGGCAGTTTAAAAGTTTCTCAAAATACTTAGCTAGTTCCTCACAGTTCTCCTCGTCGTTTAGAGCCAAATTTCCATCCCTATTACGGAAGCAAATATTCTGCAGTTTAAAACCCTTAATTTGTCCAGCAAAAGTTTTATAAAAGCCATGGGTGTTATAGTTTCTAAAATCGGACTCAATTGAGTCCAGTTGTTGCTTAACAAATTTCCTTTTTTTTGTCTTATTGTCTTACTTGTTATTTTACGAGCTTTGAGAAAAACTTGGTAGTACTTTTCTTCAGATTTATTGGAATTATAGTTCAAAAATGCTTTATGACGACAATCGACAGCTTCATCACATACAGAATTCCACCAAGGATGCTTGAGCTTCTTTTTAAGGGGTATTTGCTCCTTTGCAGATTTGATTATTTTGTTTATAACAAGGAATTGATTATTATTATTATTATTATTATTATCGTTACGAGTCGGGAGTGCGACATCCTAGGCTCGTTGTTGATCAAAGCTTCGAACATCTTGAAAAATGTCAATCTATCTGACATTCACAAGAATTTCTGTAAAATCACAATAAATATTATATACCTGTATCAGTAGTAAAACACTGCAACATAGTATTAATAGAAGACAATTTCATCTGAATATTCCTCTCGAGATGCACATTTCCGGTACTATTGACAAGTAATATGAACTCCCGTATAACTGCGGACATCTGAAATCAATAGAGATGGCGAGGGGGAAATGGCACATTCGTCGTGTAATTGATGGATCGGGTCATTGCCGCCCTTGCACTGCTAATCCTTTCCACCCTCAGGTTGATAAAACTGATCCAACAGCTGGAAGGGAATTTGGAAAAAAATCGGACCGTCTGTTGATGATCAATAAAAATGTACGTGTTGAAAAAAGGGCTGCCCATTTAATTCCTATTATGCCATTCACGACAGGTGTTTGCGTTTATTCATTGAACTGATAGAACTTAATTTTCAGCTGGCATCGTTCTGCTCCTGTCAACAAGATGTCCTCTTCAAATTTATCCCCCACTGCTGTAATTCCGCAAGATTGAAAATTCACGAACAAACAAATCTCTGTGATCATTGATTTGTTCGCGCTCTGTTCAATAAAACATATTTTATGCACTCAATCACGATTGAGTAATAGGGGGGAATACTCTTGTTAGGCGCTTTATTGAAACGTTTTGCCAAAATAATGATGAATGATATTAAAAAACAAAATACCATGTTTTTCCGAGTTGAGGATCAAATACAGAGAATCGGAATAAAAAATTCGTTCTCTGTTCTAAACTGTATTTGCAGTCAAATGGATTACTTAGCAGTAGGTATTAAGGCCGATTCAGCCTGACCAATGAGAAGACAGGGGGGCGTGGCCACCCCCCTTCCCCCCTCCCCCTGCTCAGACATTTTGTAAACACCTACCCCTTCCCCCCTGTCGCAGTCAGCCATTTTGTTTTTAAGGTCACATACCCCCTTCCCTATGTGTCCCCACTTTATTCCCAATAGATTAAAGGGGGACCCCCCGCAAGCACCAATGAGAGAGGACCTATCCCCCCTGACCCCACCTCTCACAGAAGGTTCCCAATAAATATAGAACATACAGCTTTATATCTATATATACATGCTTGCAATTGTATATCTATATATACCTGCTTGCAATTACTATATCTATATTTGCAATAGCATCAGCCCCCGCCGCCAGATTTAGCTATTAATTGAGGCTGCACACCTGCTACCTCCTGCTGTGATTCTCAAAGCCCTCTCTTTCGCACGTGCAGTGTTAATATACCCCCCTGCCCCCCAGCCCCGGACAGTGCTTCAGATATTAATAACACTTCCGCCCCCTGCTGTGAAAAACTATTTCATAACGTTTAAAAGCAGAACACGTGCACAAGTTTTATGTGTGTGTGTGTGTGTGAGAGAGACGTGCTCTCAGGTCATTAACCCTAGAATTTAACGGTCGCAACACGTGCCTAGCAGGTGGGGGGCTGTACACAGAAATAGAATGCTTCTACACTCCCCGATTCCTAGATTGATAGCGTTGTAATAGGCGTTCTTGTTGAGGAGGTAAAAACAAACTACTATCATATTTTATCGTCGGCTCATCCATCCCAATAAGCCGAAGAAATTCACTGACAGTATGTTCTGGCAATAGTCCTCGTCCCTCCAACTCTTTATAATCAAACGTTCTGGCAGCCATTACACATTTTTCTATCAAATAATAGGCATATCTATACATCAGATCATTTAAATGCCTCTTGAAATCTCGATTATTATGCACATAATCCATTAATAGGTCCTGTGATATTTTTACAGCTGTGTTAAGTTGTTCATATGAGATGAATCCTGCTTTTTCAATTATAAACTCTTTTTTAGTGAGTAAATTTTCCCTATTGAATTCATCTCGAGTGAGTAGTTTATCTCTTTCTGCCTTTGCCTCTTTGCTAATAATTTTCATCTCATTATTGAGGGTATGTCTACTCACCAGCACACTAGCCTTCTCCTGCTCAAATTCTCTCCTAGTTAAAACAACCTGTTCTAAATCATGCATGCGTTTTTCCAACACATTGTTAATTATACTTAATCCACTATTGAGATTTTCAAACGACACAAGTTGGCTTCTTTCATTGTTAAATTCTGTTCTAGTTAAAACAGCTTTCTTCAACTCACTCAATTCAAATTTCAACTTGTCAAAATTCGCTACTAATTTTTTTAACTCCTCTAATTGCTTCGCATGCACTGTATGCATCCTACCGAATCGATCGGTGTTCATTGTTCGAATGTCGAAATTAATTATCAACACCTCGGTACACCCGCTTTAGCGGAGAGGTTCCGATTTGTGTTGCTTGTCAAGATGACTCGCGCTGGCAGCACTGACGTCACCACCCCAGCTCATGTCTTTAGTCGGCTATTCTCACTTTACACATTGATTCGTAGAGGGGTGAGGAGGCGCCCTCACCGCATTCCTTCTAACCTCCTCTTTCGCAACAGCCGGTTTCACCCAGCCTCATCTCTCTCATATTTCTTTCTCTCCTCTTTCGCTCTACCGAACAGCTTCCTGCCAACACGGCCTGTCTTCGCTTTTTTACTGTATAAAGCTAGCTTCTCGCAGTTCTTGTAATATCGAATCGATTTCAATATCGTGAGCTGAATTTCCTGCATTTTTTGAACCCATTAAAATAAATAACCGTTCGACTAGTTCGTTAACATCATCCCAGAATATGTAGTTTCTATCACGTGATTTATTTCTAACAAAATTCAATAATCCTTTCCCATACTTTGAACGTTTTTTGGGTGGAAAAAGTTTCTGTATAATTTGAGATTTTTTACCAGAATTGCGAATTACGTAACCCTGGTTATTAATATGTACAGATGTCAGTGATAATATTTTTTTATATTTCGCCAAATCTTTGTTATTGTAGAGATTTGAATTTGGTCTACTGTTAAACAATAGCTCCAACAAACCATGAGTCATTCTAAACCTTTGTTCGCCGACAGTTATAAAAACATCATCAAAACTTACGGGCTCATCGCCGATAAAATATAAATTTTGTTTATGATCAAAACGTATACCGTAAGGAATAGAATTATCTAATTTCTCGTTATGAAACACACCTAAATAGTTGTCTAAAATTTCTTCTATTCGAGTGCGACGGTTAGTAATATTCAAAGTCGAATCAAAGAAAGCAGATTTATCATTAGCAGAAATATTTACATCTTCCTCCCCATCCTCCTTCTCCTCCACCTCCTCCTCCTCCTCCTTCTCCTTCTCCCTTACCAGCGGTTCAACCTTGTGTTCTTTTTCGCGCTTTACTGTTTCATTGGCAGAGATTGTGCTCTTTTTGAGTTCAATTAATGGAGTAATTATTGGTTCCAACCTTTTACGATTAAATTCCTCACTCTGTGTTTGAAAACCCAATAAATTTCTGTGTTTTTCAATAATAGTTTTTCTCAATTTTTTTATTCTATCTATTAAACTGCTTCTCTCCCCAACAGATGATGCTGCGGTAGGAGCAGCACGATCGCGTTTCTTACGCATATTAACTTTCTCCATTAATGCCGCGACGTTGAATGAACAAAAAACGTGCAAACACCGAAGTTACCTCATTGCAAAGGAATCTTTATGAATTTATCCAATTGCTCTCTGTATCTTCCATTTTCAGCCTTACATTCAGTAAAAATAGAAACAAATTTGTGAGCACCTTTTGACCACACCTCCCAACATAGTTTTCTAAACTCACTGAAACTCATATCTTCCCCTACAAAATCCCTATAAATTAATTTCAAATTTAATTGATCAAGTTTAAAAATAATCAATACGTTGCAATTATCTCGGATGTGATGTTTCATTATCGCACCGTAACTTTGTACCAAGTAGGCTGTGTCAATTTCGCGATGTCTACCCATTGTAAAGTAATTACGAATTTGAGGTACATTGCTTAATTGTAAATCATCAAAAATGACAAGAGAGTTTCTCTCAACTTTGTTGGGATGCTTTATCATATCAGTATTGTCTGACATGTAAAAGCTTACACATTTTATCTTTGAAAACACATTTTTCAAAAATTCATATTTATCTTGATACAAAGAATTACTAAATAAGTATAAATGTTTAAATTTCAATCCGTTTTTATTGAAAATCAAATTCAATAACGTATTTGTCTTACCACTGTTGGATCTTCCAATCAGGATAATGCGTGCATTATGCGGTAATAAACTACCATTTTTACTCTTGCCAATGTTCGGTTTACCTGTAATAACCTCATCAAAATTGATGATGGGTATGGTCGTATCCTTTACCATTGTATCACTATGATAGTCAATGGATAACTGAATAAAACACATGCTTCAACATATTATATCAATTTATTGATAATATTTTTCAGTTCTTTTCCAATATACAACATTTCGCTTATTTACAATATAATACATAGTATTTACAATATAATACATAGTATTTACAATACAGTTCTTAACCTAGTAAATTCTTTCTCTCGATCCATGTAGGTTCGCTGAAACCTAACCATTTAACCAATATTTTATCTTTATTTTTCCTTATAATTTTCTCTACTAAATAAACTTTCTGCTCCTCCTCATCCAGCTTTGTTTTTTTCATTTCTTCTTCGTAGAAACGGCCAGAAATTATTTCCCCTTTCAAATCACGCAAGATGTAAGTAGGTGGCTTAGTCGGATAGACTGAATGAATTATAAATAATTCCCCACTCCAATTAATATTATACGATTTGTCGAAAACCTGTCTGTACTTACTAATGCGTACAACATCGCCCAATTTAAATTTCGGTTTTATTCGTTTAGATTTCAAACGCAAGTTCTCATTGGCCGCCTTATTAAGCGATGCTATTATATGATTTCGATGTTTTTTGCGAACATCAGATGGTCGCATTTGAATTGTTCTGTGGAAAGCATTATTATACTCTTTAACCAATGTTGGTAATGCTCCTACCCATCGTTTTGTTCCATGCTGCGTTAAATATTTATAGATTTTTGATTTAATAGTTCTAATAAAACGTTCGACTATTGCAGCCTTTTTCTCACTAAAAACATGGTAATGTTTAATATTATACCTATCCAATAATGCTTTTACTTTTGTATTAAAAAATTCGGTACCTTGGTCTGTCTGAAAAAATTTAACATTTTTATTTTTACGAATAATTGGTTCAAGTGCAGCATACACAGAGCCGGCACTTTTGGATTTTATTGGCACACAATAAGCATATTTAGAAAAACAGTTAATTACAGCTAAAATAAAAGTAAAATTTGAATTATCTCTCGCCAGCGAGCTCATATCAATTAAATCTGCCTGAAGCAGATCCACCTCACTTTTAATCTCATATTTTCTCCTATTAAAATGTACTCTTGGCACAGAATGCAATTCTTGTGCTAATCTATGTCTAATTTCATTCATTTTTGTCGACATCACACACGTGTGATATATCTCAACTGCCTCGGCACGCGTCGTGTGGGTAATCTATTTTTAGCCACCCTCTTTTTGTGAAGCAGCGCGCCTCACTTCTCCTCTCCTCACTCACCGCCTCACACTTTGAGAGGAAGGTTCTTCTTCTACTACTTCTTCTTCTTCTCCTTTTTCTTCTCCTTCTTCAACTTGGGGGATTCTATAATGACCCCATGCCAAGGTGTCAACCGAATTGGGCATGATGTATCTTTTATCATCATAGCATGAGAGCGCTGTTTTTGCACATGCAATCTGATATACTTTATGACAATAGCTCCTTATCATATTGAACCTCTCGTAATGTGTGCTTCTTTCGAATAAACATTTTTTGTACAAATCATATGTTAGACAGCGATCTTTAACAGATTTCTTTACACCCTTAGCTACGTTTTTATACAATTCATTCTCATCATCTACATATTTAAAACTATACATTTTGGGCCGTAAGCCAGCAAAATGTGTGATAATTTTTGAATTTGTCTCATCTTTAAATTTCCCAACCACTTTTTTATTTACAAGACTATAACATTTGTGAGTGGTTGGGTAATCAGATGTGTCAAACCACGTCAAATTATTCCTAATATCCTGGTACACATCCTCAGTTTTTATTTCATAGAAAAGACTATCTGTATCCGACATTAATAGATTCACATTTTCAGGACGATATATGTTCAAAATTTTGTTGTAGTGGAAATCAAACATTAGCTGTTTACTCAATTCCAAAATGGTGAAACCCGCATAAATTGGTTTGTTCAAGCATATTTCAGATTTTCTTGAAAACACCCCAATTACATTTTCATCAAAAATCACCCAGCGTTTACACAATGGCCTGGAAACATATTTATCCAATTTTCTCTCATCTGTTATGAGATTTACGGTGCAATGGTGTCGATTACCCTGGAGAGATTTTCCGTATATTATATTCGATAAATTTTTAAAGTTCTGAACTTCAAATTTATTCCTGGCATTTCGCCTACATTCCGTATTGAATTGAATGTAAGGTTGTAGCCAACGGGACTGCGTAAAACTAATTACCCTATGAATCTTCGTTAAACGCATACCCAACTGAGTGTAAAGCTGGAGATTGCGATAATGAATTACATATTTTGTTCTATCATAAAGTGTTGCAAGGAGTTTTGTTGATGATTTTTGCGAATCGCGTTTTTGATATTCAGACATCAGGTGAAGGGGGGCTGCTTCTTTTGTGGGGGCAAGGGGAAACTGATTGTGAGAATCGTGTAAGTATTGTGGATACTGCATATCAACCTCCAGAATGTATCCAATTTCTGAATCGGCACTCAAGTTTAAAAAATCTACTTGTGCGATTTCATTTTCATTCAAAAATTTAAAATTTCCGCTCGGGAGAGGTTCGCACATTGCGTATCCATATAAATTGTTAGCATCCAGGTAAACAAGGTAATTAGTAGGTTTACTCTCATCATAATTCGACATATATGGGTTGTTCGCTTCAGCGAACCTATGCGGAATGACCGATAATCCTCCTCTCACTGCACCCTCAATCATAAGATGAATATCAATGTCCCGAATCAAACCAAGCTCCACCTGTGTGTATTTTAGCATGCAATTCCATGAGAAATGTGCCAATGAGAGAAAGTGGATAGCATCCAATCCATATTTGTCGAATAATGATGAGCGCATATCCTCAAAAACATCGGCTAAAAGCAGAACATCCGTTAGAAGGTATAGATCGTGATATTCGCCAAGAGAGGAAATATTACACGCTTTCCACACCTTCTGTGCATGTTCATATTCAGCAGGATCCAATGGTGAATCGTTCAAATCATTGTGGAATGCTTCTATGGGAGGAAGACACGTTTCATTGAACTTTTCAGCACAATCAAAATAAGTGTATGGATACACACCCTTTTTGATTAAAAGCTGGTGCTGTTCAGGTGTTCTGAATACAGTGTACATCCTTTTAAATTTCGTTTCCAATTCAGTACTTTCTGACAAATTTTTTACAAGTGAATCTAATGAAGCATTCATGAACTTAAAACTATCTAAAAACCTAATTTTACCAATACTAATTGTCATAAATTTTTCAGAGGAATTGGCGATGCAATGTATTTTTCTTTTGCATTTCCCCAAAGCTTGCACAATAAAATGGGAATCGTACCCTGCGAAATTATGTATATAACATGGAATAAAATCGGGTGATTTAGCATTTAAATTACAGGCTTGGTGAGCTGCACAAATAAATTCGCCTGATTCGTGCGAGTGGTGTTTGCATCTCACCTCACCAATCAAGAAATCCTTCCCACATAAACCACATTGTTTTGCATCATCAAATACTTGTTGTTCACGCTCATTTAATGGAATCATCGGTATTTCGCGTTTCATATCATTATAAAGCATTTCACCTAAATCTGTTACATCATCAACGAATTTTTTAATAATTTTTTCACTTTCATTTCGCGCGCGATAAAGAATGGGTCCGTGACAAATTTCACCATGTATATTTAACACTACAAAGCAATACCCGCACGCAACATGCTCACGTGTCTTTTTTGTGAAGCTACTAGTAACAGGGTCTGAAGCATCAGCTTCTTCTTCCCCCTCTTCTCCGCTTTTAATTGGTAAAATAAACGATTCAAAATCGGCGTAAATTACATATTTAGGTTTAAGTGTATAAGTATAGTTTGTAAATTTGATTACATCACCTTCTTTGGGTAGCACCGTTCTTTGCGCCGCGAACTTTGAACAAAGCTCTTGATGCCTTTCCAAATTTTGTTTTCCATCTCTATTTACCATTTTGTCAGTTGTGAAACGATGGAAACAAAATTCGCATATGTGTACTTGATGCCCTCTTTTTGATAAATGACTCAAGAGCCGAGACAACCCGTTTTTCCCGTTCGCGGTATTGATCAAGCAAAAATGTGATTTATGTGGTGCGGTTTTAGTTGTTAAAAGCAAAAGATTCACCTGATGTCTGCGTTGCCTATATATACTACATCTGTAGGGATAGAATTTCTTTCCACCATCGTCGTACGCAATTACATTAATAGATATGTTGGGATTCAAAATTTCAATTTTCCTAACATCTCTCATGGTGGCTGGGAAGTTGACCCCGTTTGTGTTGACTGTGTGAGCAAACTTGCTCAAATATTCAACAGTCATATTTCTGCGACGATGATGGAAATAAGCGAGAATTGACCACAAAAGGCATTTCTCGTCATTGAAATTTTTTATGTTAATCACACACTTTTTCCTTACAATAAAATCGGGAGTCTCTACAAAGGAAGATGAGGATGTGTACATAGGATTATACCGAATTATGTTTAAATCTAAAGAATGTATTCTACTCAAAACCCACCCACTACCAAATTTTGTAAAATTCTGGAAAGAATTTAAAATTTTCTTAATAGCTAATTCATAGTACTTGTTCAATTCATCTAAATTTTCACGAACATTCACACATATTGCCGAGTAGCTGTGAAAGTTTACAGTACTCGAAATTTGTTCACTTTCCTCGGGCAAAACAATCAATTTTTGTAATATAATATTTAACACTAAAAACCATTTCACATTTCCGTGGAAACGGTCTGACTCCTCGACGATCTGGTTCAATACTATGGGTTTTGTAGATTCCAAAGTCGATTCCACGTCCAGCTCCTCGTCTAGATAGGTTATACGGTGACGTATCGCGTTATTGTTCAATCCACGCAGATCCTTGATTGTATACCGCATTTTGACGAATTAGTGCTCTCTCTCTAAAACAAAAAAGTTAGTAGCAGATTAGAAGTTGATCAGCACGGACTATTCTAAATTACGAAAGATTGACTTTCAAAGGAAGCGATTCCACTGTGTTCTCCAACTGAAAGGTTAAAAAAGATTATGAGTGTGAAACAGATTATATCTATGGATATAAACGTGGCGGCAGACGAGGAAGAAGAAGAAAAGTTTATTAAAAATAAATCCTCGTTCGAAAAACAATTAATACATAAATTACGCTTCCACCGCTTTGAGTGTTATGGAAGAGAATATGGACACTATTGCATGTGTATAAATCCTGCACTCAATGAACCATTACACCAATTTATTGGAGAATGTAATTCAGATACTTGTTTTTATCGAATAATGCAATTACATATTGCAGATAACCATCACGAATCGTGTAATGGTGTCTATCACACATTTAATATGTGTAACAACAAAATTGATAAATTTTTGTGTAATTCATCCAGAAAATTTCGGTGTGGGAAAAATTGTAAATTATTTCAAACACTCAAGTGTGCTGGTAAAACTAAGTAGGAATACTGAACGCGAGTTTACTCCTCCAATGTACAACAATAGGCAGCAGAATTAGTTGAATGGAGATACTCGCATGCAGTGTGATTTCTGCAGAATAATAGTTTCTACCGAGAAAAATAATTCGAAATAATGCGCAGTCAATAATCGCTACTTACATTGTAAAAGGGTGATGGCAAATGATGAACTCTCTCTCTCTAAGATGTCTGCTCTCTCTCAGATGTGTGCTCTCTCTCAGATGTGCGCTCTCTCTCAGATGTATCCTCTCACTCAGATGTGTGCTCTCTTACACTCCGCTGGTACAACTGATCTAAAACAAACAAGTTAGTAGTGGATTAGAAGTTGATCGGTACACTATGGATCAATCACACGTTTTAATGTACGAAAGATTGAGGTTATTAAGTTTTGATGAGAGATGGAAAAAATTCGAATCTCCCCTTTTATCGCCTAAACATTTAGCTAAACTGGGATTTGTATTCAAGGCGCCACCAGACTCAGTGCAGTGCGTGTTTTGTTTAGTTGGTTTGGAAAAATGGTTAATAACAGATGATCCCGAAAAAGAACATGAAAAACATAGTCCGAATTGTGGGTGGAGGAGAATGCATAATATTTCTATCGAGAATGAAAATTTTAATAATCTTCGGGATTACGACCAGCGAATAAAGACATTTTATCAAAGATCGATGCCTCACTGGTCAAACTCATTTAATAAGAGGATATTGGTTTTTAAAAGAAATGCAGAATATTTCGCGAGTAATGGATTTTTTCTACATAAAACGGGTTATTTGCAATGTGTATATTGTAAAGTAATTATTGCAGATTCGAAAAAACTGTGTCATGCATCGTTTTGTATATATAATAAGAACAGTCTTAAAGGGGAAGGAGGAGAAGGAGGAGGAGAAGGAGAAGGAGAAGGAGGAGGAGAAGGAGGAGAAGGAGAAGGAGGAGGAGAAGGAGAAGGAGAAGGAGGAGGAGGAGAAGGAGAAGGAGAAGGAGGAGAAGGAGAAGGAGGAGGAGAAGGAGGAGGAGAAGGAGAAGGAGAAGGAGAAGGAGGAGAAGGAGGAGAATTAATTAAAAAAGTAAACAAACCTGTACGAGAAGGAAGCCGAGGAATCACTTGCGCTCTGTTGTAGACTTGAAACACCTCTAGTTGGAACTGAAACATACAAAATAGGGAAAATGGATCAGATTGATGTTTAAAAATTTGGATTATGCACACTTATTATCAGATTATGGAGATGTCGTCTGCATTAATCAGGTGTGAGAAGATTTATTGTAAATATTATTGAACAATTACTATTTCTATTACAATTGCTCCAATTTAATATGCAAGATTTTTTGCACTAACAGTATTTACCCAAAAACTTGTAAAAATGCGTGATTGGGTTGAAGATAATTTTTATGAGTTTGATTATTTTGTGGCTTTATTTCGAGTTTGTTATAATTGATTAATGTAAATAAAGATTTGAATTATTATTGCTCACCTTTGTTTCAAACTGATGTGATGCTTTCAAAATGATCACTCTTCTTGTTGTGCCGTTCAAAAACGCAAATGCTCTTTTATCGCTGTGCGCGGATAGCTAAAGTTCAAACTGTTGTGACGCTTTCAAACTGATAAAGATGATCGCACTTTTTTGATCCGATAACTATGACGTTCAAAACGCGAATGATCTTTTAGCGGTGTGCGCGGCAATCTAAAAAAAGGATTGCGGGATGCGATGAGCATTCCTCTTTGGAGTAGGTAAGCACCTAAAAGAAGGAAGCTCGCAGGAAGCTCTCGCTGGCACGCGCTCGCTTCTCCCCCTCAACACGGTGTTCTATTTTTATCAGTATGTTTGTATCTGTCAACATGGAATGTGCTTTGGCGATGCGGCACGTGTGGAAAACGATAGTACTATTTATATTTCTATTATGCTGTCTAAACACCGTACTACTTTTAAATAAAGATAAATCGTGCAATCTGCATGAGAAACGAAATGATACGCAATTTCTTTTCAATTCCTTTGGATCGTCAACTTCACTGAGAAATCATACTTTATTCAATATTAAATCTTGCGTTAATTCGTATTATAAAACACCAATTTCCTTTGAAATTGGGTTGATACATTGGTATAAATTTATGGTTGATGAGCTAGAAACAGTTTGTAATTTCTACAAATACTATAGCGTTCTTGCAAATTGTGCCAAGACTTTTAATGAAAAATCGAATTTTCTTTTGAAGAAAACTAATCAATTATGTAGTAGTAGTAGTAGTAATTACAGTTCAGTTTATGTTTAACCTTTAAAGGATGAACACTGTTAAGAAAAAGCGCCGCACTGTTCGTAAGCGTGGTAGAGGTATTTTATCAAAAATTGGCGATGTATTGGGTACAGTGATAAATAGGGGGGTTGACCTGTTACCTGTAGAAGCGCACCTAGATGGGTATAATTTCTGCGGTCCAGGAACGAGGTTAAGGTCGAGGTTAGCACGTGGAGATAAAGGAATAAACCGTCTTGATGATTTATGTAAGACGCACGACATAGTTTACTCCCGAGCGTCTGATAACAAGACGCGGGCGGAGGCTGACAGGCACTTGGCAGATGGAGCTTGGGAAATTTTCAAGGACCCAAAAACGGGGTTATCTGAGAGGGCATATTCTTATCTTGTTACAAACATTATGAAAGCGAAATCCGCATTTGGTGGCGGTTTGAGAAAACGAAAAACGAGGGGAGTTAGAAAAACGCATAGTGATAGTATTAGGCAAAAGGCGATCAATAGGTTAAAAAATCATATTGCTGGTCGCGGTTTTTATCTGAAACCATATCCAACAGGCGGAAGAATACTAGTACCTCCCACCCAATACGGTGTAACACTATTTCCCAAGGTTAAAAAGAAGCAAGGAGGAAAAAAGCAGAGGAAAAGACAGAGAAAAACGCAAAGATGAACGGCCCGCTGTCAAACTATGACCTGATAAAATGGTGCAAAATATTAGATATACCACTAAGGGGCATATATATGATTGATACACTTCCGAGTAAAATTCGAAATAATGAGCTCGCAATTGTTAATTTAGACAAACAGATTGGAATGGGAACACATTGGACTGCATATATTAAACGAGGGAAAAATGTGTATTATTTTGATCCGATCGGTGACTTGCAACCGCCACGCGAATTGGCAAAATATTGGGAAAAAGAAAATAATGTAAAAATATTCTATAATACCAACCAATTGCAGCGGGTAAACACAGACATTTGTGGGCACCTAGTGATTTTGTTTCTTGCTAACCAGTTGTAATTTTACGCTTGTGTTGAAAGCATTAGCTGAGTGAGTGATGGCTGTTATTACACTAACCTCAAAAACAAGTAATCTATATGAGAATTTAAACCACGCTCTGGAATTGGATAAAAATCGCGAATGGGAAATTGGATTGGTTAACTTGTGGACGTTTAATAGTATACCGAATATAATAAGGGGGAAAAATTCCAGTTTTAAATATGGAGATAAACTGGTGAATCTTGATACAGGATCGTACGAAATTGATAATATAATAAGCGCTATAAAGTTGAAATTGAACTTGAGCGATGAGAGTCTTGTTATACAACCGAATAATAACACTATGAAAGTTGGAATTTATTCCGATAAACCAGTAGATTTAACTTTTGACGATTCAATTGGTAAGACACTCGGGTTTGATAAACTTCTACTCGAAGCAAATACATGGCATTATTCAAATCATTTAGTCTCGATCAGTCATATTAATACAATCGTGGTGTCGTGTAATTTAGCATGTGGAAGCTTCGCTAACGGAGATGAAAAGCATATTATTTACGAATTTCTGCCGAGGGTACCGCCCGGTTATTTGATTAATGAAACGCCCGCAGAAATTATATATGTACCACTCAATACGCGCAGAATTCAGTTTATTAATGTGACGGTAACCGATCAAGACGGATCACTTATCGATTTTCGAGGGGATAGTATAACTGTGAGGTTACATATTCGTGAGAAAAGTTAGAAGATGGGTTTTATTGTATTCAATGCCGTACCTAAGCGTCGAGATGAGAACAGAGAAAGCGTCAGTAGGAGTTTAAGCTCAGTAGCGTTAACACCTATGTTAACGCCGAAAAACAGATTAACAGCTAAAAACGCGAGAATACTAGAAAAATTGGGATTTATAGTTAATTGGAAAAATGTCGGGAGCCGCAATAAGTGAAATTCTAGATGTCGATAGTCAAATTCAATTTTACTCTGATATTACTAAGTACGAATTTCACACGCACACAACATATTCTGGACAGAAACTAGGTAATTCGGATGAAGTAAGGCTTCCTGTAAATCAGCAGGATATATACACACTGCCTTGTAAATCCTTTCTATTTATTGAGGGGAGTGTTAAATGTACAAAGCCTGGTGCGAAACCCGAGGATCCACCAGTGCATGCCGAATATAAACTTGTCAGCAACGTGGTAGGCCATCTGTTTGATGAGATACGTTATGAATTGGCGGGACAGCAAGTAGCGAAATCGAGACTTGTCGGAATTACGTCTACAATTAAAGGATTGCTTTTGAAAAATGTTTTCGATACAAATACATACCAATTGGCAGGATTTGATAGAGACGGATATAAGTTGACGGATAATAAATTCATTTTTTGCGTACCGCTGAAACTTTTGTTACCATTTTTCGAAGATTTTCAACGAATAATTTTAAACTTGAAACAAGAGCTTGTATTATTGAGAAGTGCGTCGGATCTAAACTGCGTTGAATCGGCTACAGGAACAAATGTTTCTTTAACAATTGATAAACTACAGTGGAAAATTCCGTACATCCATTTGGAAGATCACGTAAGGTTGAAATTTTTGAAATTACTCGATTCTGATCGCCCTTTAAAACTTGCGTTTAGAAGATGGGAGATTCACGAATTTCCAAACATGGCGACATCGAGAATTCATTCGTGGGCAATAAAAACATCGTCGCATTTAGATGTTCCACGCTATGTAATTTTAGCCTTTCAAACGGCTCGGAAAAATGCTATTAATAAATCAATGTCTGATTTTGATTCGTGCGAGTTGTATAACGTTAAATTATTTCTAAACAGTCAATATTATCCCTATGATAATTTGTTGGGGAATAAGCAGATAATGTATCGTATGTATCTAGATTTCGCGCCGAGTTACTATAATCGCACTATAAATGCAGAACATGGGAACGCAATTGATTTTAAAGCATTTTGCGAAAAATCACCAATAATTGTGATTGACTGTTCGCACCAATCTGATCATTTGAAAACATCCACAGATATAAGATTAGATATGGAATTTAGTAAAGAACTACCAAACTCGACTTCGGCATATTGTATTCTTATAAGCGATTCAATAATGGAATACACACCTTTAACCTCATTAGTTAGAGAAGTACAATAAATTGCCGGTAGGGGGATGTTTAAAAGGTGAAATGTAAAAAATAATTTATCATTCGTGTGGGCGTGTGTGAGAGAGCAACATGTCCACTTCTTCGCTGTTTCAAGAGGCGATTGGAGATTTTGAGGCTAGTGAAGAGGGAAAAACACGTACAGTGGGAATACAGTGTGAGATGGAAGAAAAGAAGAAGAAGAATTTTGCCGTTGCGGATCTACACTGGTTTAAGGGAGATAATAATCAAATAATTTTAAAAGAATTCGCGCTGGTTGATCGGGCTGGTAATTATGTAGTACTACACTTTAAACCGCCTTTTCCGAAATCTACTTTGAGCTGGAAAATGTTTCGCGAGGCTACCTGGTTAGAACAACATTATCATAAAATATTATGGGATGAGGGGGAGACGGAGTTTACAGATTCATTGATAAGAGGATATCTCGGCGCGTATGATTGCATTTTTACAAAGGGAACAGAAAAAGCGGCATTTTTGAAAAAGTATCATAATGATGTACGTTGCATACCGGAATATTACGCGAAACCTAATTTCACAAAGTTTAAAGATACGTGGTGTTTTGAGGTTTGTAACATACACAAAAATGTAGAAGGTGGGAGGTGCGCTCTAATAAGTGCACAACATTATTTGCAACTATTAACATCTAACACGCTTCCAAAGATAGGAGAGGAGGGGGATTATACTTGTGAAAATAATCGAATGAAAAGTATGAGGAATTGTGCTTTTTATAGTAGAACAAGCAAAAGAAATTATGCGAGACAAGGATTTTACTATGATGGAAAAAAGGTCGTATGCGTTTACTGTGGTTATGAGTTGGAATCACACAAAGTGAGAATTTGTAGCGTGGGCGTTGGTAGGAAACCTATCAATTTTTCGGTATTAATCCCGCTGTATAAATAATTAGTTGTAGATAATGGATCCTCAGAAGTGGATGTGTGCGGATAAAGAATTAGAGAACAGATTTTAACAAGAGAAAATTCGTATTAATATGCGAACATGAGAACGGACAAGTAGAGTTGAAAGAAATGTAAATTTTTACAATGGGTTTTTCTCCATAGCACAGGTTTATGTGACCTAGCCCTGTGCGAACCTCTTTTTACCCAAATAAAAAAAGAGTGACCTCCAATAAGGCGGTGAGGTTGACGTTCCTTTGGAGGCTTTTTCTAACTAACAAACCGCCGGTCATTCAGTATGTGTTTAACTATCATAGAGGAAGGATGCGATGCTACAGCTATACAAAATTTAAAAAACTATCCCGTTTACTGATGGCTATTTCAGTAAGCGAGTTTGATATTATTGCAAAGCATATTAAATTTTCAACCGAGGCAGATGATGGAACTTTGTCTGCAACAAAAACTGAGAATTTCTGCTATCCTATTTTATCTGAAATATATGATCTCCTAGATATAGTTATAAGTGAGGAGGGACATTTGCACTATGGGTGTTCTAACAATTCCCCAATACAAATTATTTCAGATACAAACGAACTTTGGGATGCTCTATATGATTTAGCGGATAAAAAATGTAAAAAATTTTAATCATGAGGGGGAAACCAACAGAACGTGCCATGTGCATTCATGCAAAGGTTAATGACCTGAAAAGTACACCAGCATTCTACACCTATTTGTGTCTAACAACATTTAATGATGCTAAACGCGATTATGTGTGTTGGGTTTGCCTAGAAACCATGTTACTAATAGCAGGTGCCTATGAATCTATTGGAGGATCCAGTTTCACTTGCACACCTCACATCAAGAGTGCATGTGCACGAGATTCAAAAGGTAGTGCACGAGATTCAATAATACCATGTTTTGGTCATTCAGTTTACTTATTGGTATAGCTATAGATGAGTTTAATATTATTGCAAAGCATATTTGAATTTTCAACTGAGGGTAATGAATGAGCTGAGAGAGAGTGAGAGAGAAAGCCTCTCTCTCACACAGACAGGTTAAAACATGTTTGTGACCTTCAAATGAGCTGAGAGAGAGTGAGAGAGAAAGACTCTCTCTCTCACACAGACAGGATTATTCATGCAAAGGTTAATGACCTGAGAGAGAAAGTAGATGTATGTTCATCTCTGTCATGTTGATGTAGATGGTTCACTCCCGCAGAGAACATGTTAAAAGTTAATGAGCACAATCCACAGCTTAATGAGTCATATAAAAAACTTGTGCACGTGTTCTGCTTTTAAACGTTATGAAATAGTTTTTCACAGCAGGGGGCGGAAGTGTTATTAATATCTGAAGCACTGTCCGGGGCTGGGGGGCATGGGGGTATATTAACACTGCACGTGCGAAAGAGAGGGCTTTGAGAATCACAGCAGGAGGTGGCAAGTGTGCAGATGCAATTAATAGCTAAAGCGGGGGGGCGGGGGGCGGGGGGTTACGGATAAGAGCAAATATAGATATAGTAATTGCAAGCAGGTATATATAGATATACAATTGCAAGCATGTATATATAGATATAAAGCTGTATGTTCTATATTTATTGGGAACCTTCTGTGAGAGGTGGGGTCAGGGGGGATAGGTCCTCTCTCATTGGTGCTTGCGGGGGGTCCCCCTTTAATCTATTGGGAATAAAGTGGGGACACATAGGGAAGGGGGGTATGTGACCTTAAAAACAAAATGGCTGACTGCGACAGGGGGGAAGGGGTGGGTGTTTACAAAATGTCTGACCTGGGGGGAGGGGGAAGGGGGGTGGCCACGCCCCCCTGTCTTCTCATTGGTCAGGCTGAATCGGCCTTAATACCTACTCTTAGCCCAATCATCTTTTGAAATATTCGTTGTAGAATAGAATTGAATAGAAATATTTTATTGACCAACAAATTCATTTGTAGTACATTTTAGGCCTCGTCAAGAAATAATATTACATGAAGTAATAACAAGAATAATATTTCATATATCGTAATACATCGATTGATCATTAATAATAAAATCAAAAAATTTAAAACATTAAATTTAATATACCGCAGAAATATATATAACAAATCACATTGTCAACTTAAGTTTAAAAATGCATTAATCTAAAAATTCTTCTACTGAATATAACACCTTTTCTTTTAAAAGTAGTGCAATAGCAATTTAAAATTTTCCAGAGGCAGGTTCCTAACATGCAGAGGTAGCTTATTATAAACAGAGAATTGCAAATAGTAATAGCTTCTCAAGCTCTTACTCAATCTGATGCTGGGTGCCACAATTTTCTCTTTATTTCGTGTATTGTATCCATGACATTCATGATGCTTGAGGTAGCTACCTGATTTTTTTTAACATGTATTAAATTGTAATATATATATAGAGAAGGTAGAGTCAAGATACCAAGGTTGATATAGTGAGGCTTACATGATTGTCTCTGGGGAAGATCCAGGATAGCTCTGATTGCCTTTTTTTGCCATATAAAAACTCTCTTGTATTACTTGTTACTTCAATTTCATTTAGAATATATTGTTCTTGCTCAATGTTTATTGTATTTGTGTAAATTAATTGAAAAAATATATTTGAACCATATGCTAAAACGGTATAGTTCATTTTCAAATTATGGAACAAGTTGGGATAGGCTGCCCCGTTCAAAATGTATCATGTAGTACGTCTTAAAACAAATGAAAAACAGTAATAAATAATAAAGCCTAATGTGTAATAATTCAATAAAACTAGATAACAGGAGATTCATTCAGTTCTATTAATGTGAATTAATTAGTCCTGACTAATGATAAGGATCACAATGATCAGGATGATAAGGAACATATTGTAATGCTTTCTGTTCATTTTTAGTGAAATACTGCTGTGACATACATAGCTGTGTGTTTGTGATGTACAGCTTTCCTGTACTATGTAAGCAACATCAAATTTTCACAATTTTTTTTCTGTGAAAATCCGTTCATTTTGTCAGCCTACTTGAATTAATAAATGTTGAGGAGAACATAAAATGGTTCATACAGGTTCAATACCTTCCAGGCTACAAATAACGCATATCTCAATCCTAAACTGGTCGGACTTCTGTGTTTCCTCAGAACGTCGACCAAATCCTGTTGGACACAGCATTGCACAACAAACTATCGTTCCACATTCTAACCAAATTTGCATGAGACAGCGTTACAGTATTTTTGTGTCGTATTGAGTAGGGGGAATTCGATAGGGTACATGGGAGGGGGTTCGGCAGCTTATGTGCTTCGTTTCCGAATCAACAATAAGTCATTATAATGTTTCCGTCGGCTTACAGAGACTGAATGCGTCGTGGCTTTGCGTGCGCGGCCATTTTGTGTGTCTCTGGAGCGCCGCTGCTTTGCGATAACGTGCGTCCAAGCCGGCTGGATTAGCGGAGACGACTTTTCCAGACACGCAATATTATCGTACAATGTGTGTGTAGGCCCTATGTATTGCGTGCTTACCCTGTTCAGCTTCTGTAGACCTACTGCATGGTCATTGCATTCACAAATGTCGGGGGTTCTTCAAGGAACATGCTTAAGTCCTTTCCTTTTTGTGTTTGTCATCAAAGGCTTGTGTAAGGTTTCCGACTAGAATGCACTAGAAATTCCTTCGGGTCGCCCTGTTTCTCATATCTGTTGCAACTCTATTTTGCAGTTCCGGTTTTCGGTGCCAACCATTGCTCTATCACGTGCATATATTGCATAACACGCGAGCAAATGTTGAAGTATTGCTGCTGCTCTAATAGACTTGTCACAAACTTTCTCTGCTGTTGTTAATTGTTGTTCTCTGTGCATATGTACTGTAGTGTATATGCACTATATCTAAGCATATTTACTAGTAGCGCGCCTGAGGCAAGTCGTGGTATCAACTTTAATGCAGGCACCTGCACTGGTTTTAACGTAACCGATGAAATAGACCCATAGTTGAAGTTACGGTTTGGTACTATCATCCAGCTATTCATCATCTATGAGTATTTAATTCACAGCAGCCTATTATTAAAAAATATGCAAATCATATTTACCATTTATAGTTGACTGGTATCAATAAAGTCTAATTCATACGTAAAATACATAAAGGATATGAAAAATCTTGATTTAGTGGTTCAATAAACGGAGTATTGGTCAAGCAAGATTAACGGAAATCAATTTAGCACTCAATGAATTACTTTGAGAATTTGGGTGTTTACACTCGGATTTGAATTTTTTAGAAAACATTATAGGATATGTTGAGATGTAGAGAAGTATTCCTAGAGAAGTTTCTCACTTCAATTCGAATTGAGACACTCTCATTTCATTTAAATAGAGTAAATAGAGTAAAACACCTTCAAAAACTGCCTTCTTGATGAAAAATTATAAATACGTTATAAATAAATAAAAAAGTAATATTATAATATTTATAAAGACAATATTTATTTATGCCCTATTATAAATAAACATTGTGTGGAAAATAATCTAAAAATATTATGAGTTCAACAGAAATATAAAAAACTTTCATTTACAATCGAAGAGTGAAATTAATAATTTCAAATACATCAACTTCAAAAGAATAATATAAAATGCAACTTTTGGATTTCTATTGGGGCATGATTGCAGAATAATGTGGAGATACGTTATGGAAAAATCTGGAATTAAGAATAATTATAAGTCTAGCGGATGTGAGTGTTGTTCAGAGCCATGTTCAACCAGAGCTCATAAGCATTGGATGGGTTCTTTATTCTGTAATTCTAGTGGGCACTTAATGGGCTCCAAAAATCACAATAAATAATACTCAACAAACTATATTAATAATATTATGATCACTAATTACTAATAATATTATTAATAATGAATAATATGACAATTTGTTCATTTTTCACCTGAATGTTTATTTTTCTATTCTCAAAGCAAAAAGTTATTATGCTGTAACTCCTTTTCAATTTTTAAATCATGACCTGTTTATGGACTTTATTCCTAATATCCTGAATTAGAAGTTTATATCGATATTTTTTAATGTGATATACAATTAAGATTAATCATATAATATATACTACAATGATTTTTCCTTAAAGCACGAATACAGGATTCACCGGGAACCGAGAGGAAGGAATAAAATCCAAATGCAGGAAGCAGGAAACTGTTATCAGTTCACTGCCCTTTGCCGATCAGAATTCTCTCGATAATTCCTAATGGAAGAAGATATAATCCCATACATTCGTAAGTCCATTATAAGAGGCGTCTGTTAATACACTGTGTCGGATTTGGGTCGGCATTGGAGGTTTATCAAAACGAGTGAACGATTATGACCTGGAGATGCAAAACTCATTCCTATATTTACGCTCAATATGCGCTACTATATGCGATTTCCCGATATTATAACTCTGAGAAAATGCATACCTATTCACCAGCATGTGGGAATGGGACTGTGGAATAATATCCCTTCCCATTTATACCTAGACTTACAGCCTCTACCATTAATAATCCCTCTACTGGTCCCAACCACCCAAGCTCTTCCTATCCCTAGCGACGAAGCTGTTCCTCTCTTCAAGCAATTTATAGTTTTGCAATAAATAGAAGTTCAGGAAAGCGACAACTTATTTCAGCTTTTAATTCCCTCTCTAATACCATCTCCCATTATTTATTTACCATTCGGCACTTTGGGAGTTGAAAAACTCGAGTGTAACAGAGCTGGTACGGATCAGCGGCGAAGTAATGAATCAGCATTCATCCAATATCATCAGTCACTCACGCTTTTATGCAGCTACGCAATGCTATGATATTCCACCAAGAGTTACGTTATTGATTTTGTTCATGGTTTATTATCATCCCGAAAGTACTAGCATGAAAGAATGTAAGAATTATTGCCAGATAAATATAGTGGACGGCTTAAGATGGGATTGTATATAACGCTAAGTTCCAGGTAGACATGATTCAATTTTTTTCAATTTTAATTTTTATTCATTCGACATAAAAATAGTACAAAATGAACTTGAGGTTATAAATAAACTTAAACTTGAACAAAATAAACTTTTACATTCTTTTACATACTCTTTACATTATATAAGTAGTTCATATTCATACTCTTAAAATGGTAAACAATTAAACAATAACTAAGAAAGTAATTCTCGCATTGGCAAAAAGCCTGTGTGCAAGAATGAGTCTTACCATAAACTTATTAAAAACTGATTATTATATTAATAACCCGCACTTAATTACCAACACACATAGAACCCCCCTCCCACAACACATACACAGCCCCCAAACACACATACACCCTTGTGCAAAAAAAGTGTGAAGTGACCAAAAAATTTCAAGAAAAACTAAAAAAAAAGTGATGAAGTAATCAGATGAATCATCAGATGATGAAGCTATTGTACACCATTACATTGTGAATGCACACTTAGCCTCTTCTTGTCATCTGAACGTTTTTCATGAATTCATCCAAAAACTACGATTTAAAAAAAAAATATCAGTATGACACTAACTTTTATTCTATCAAGTTACTATCATGTTCAGCATTCAAGTGTAACTCAATGCAATTGATATTCCCAATGATGAGGTTAGTGGCTGTTGATATTTTTCAGTGTTCCAAGATCGATCCAAGTCGACTGATCAACAAAACTCGTTTCACGAAATTTGATAATCAGTGGTCGATATTCAATATACTTGATAAATTGTTTATAATTATTGATAATTATTTTTCTAAAATTTTTACAACTTTTTTCTACAACTCCAAATGGATCTATATAGGGAAAATCTTGAAATAATAAACTTGCATGATAAACAGAGACAAATCCGTTCATGTTCTGTAGATGATGCTGTGAGATATATACATAATGGCAAAATAAATATCATTACGACAGTATGAATACTTTATTTCTATAATGATTTATATTTATATATCTATATGAATGGATATAAATTTAAACCTCATGAAATTTTTCAATTAACAATACATAGAGGATTTTCTTGAATAATAAGACGATATCTATGATAAACCCCAACTATAGAAAGATGATATTTTCATCAAAATTTGGATTGTGTGATTTGATTGTGTAGTTTTAATTAAAAGTTGAGATTTTTTTTTTTTTTTTTTTGAGGATGAAGCCCACATAGGTCGAGACCTGTGCGTGGGTAATGAGTTGGATGATGGTGATTTGATAAAGGTGATCAGATAACTCTAACTACCTTTGAACTGATAGTTTGTTATTCTGTGCTATACAGTGTTGAAATTCGTATTTGGCATGGATACGAACTCCAAAGTTCGATGCCAAAATTAAGTCGTACCACCCTCATGAAAAACAATGAGAGTTGATGGTACAATCTACTTCACAGACATTACAAACTCTATAGCAGAATAATTATTATTATTCTTGTGTGCAGAAACCCTTACAACGGGTATGCTCAACATTTCTAGACCCCCACTCAGATTGTATGTAATGAAATTGTGTTGAATTTTAAATGAGAGTTTCAATTGGAACATTCACGCTATTAGAGTTGTCTAATTTTCAATAAATGATGTGGAAATCAGTATCCATAAATGAATAATATTGCAACCTTAGTAGACTATAAAGGGCTTTATTCGAATTTATTATGATTGTTCTTCTGATCCTTCATTTCCCGGCCATTCCACAGCGTCGTCAGCCGTTATTACATTACGACTGCTCGCTGAAGAGGGGGAATAACTTACTCCATTTAGCTGCAAAATTGCATCTTCCCCCAAGCTGGCTGTCCCCTGTCTTCTCCTGGGAAGAAAGGTGATTTGTTCCGCCGTACCTTTTCATAAGAACACTGCTAGACGGCTTCAACATGGCTGGTTTGTTTGAGAGCTGCTTAGAGAATTTACTTCAAAAGTTGGAAATGCACTTTCAATTTATTTCGAATTTGTAATTCATAATAGAAATGGAGTAGTTGCGATTTCTGCTGCTGCAAAGGGAGAAACCACTAATTAAATAAAACTGCGTTTCCACGATTCCTTATGAATTATGTAGTTAATTAACTCCCTAGTTGAAAAATTCGATACTCTAAATGATAAAATATTAATGAAATAAAATAAAATGAAATATTTATTATAAATATATTATACACTCAATACTCTAAATCTACTAAAATATACTAAATTGCATAGTTATATATCAATATTTATGAAATCATATAAAATGAAACATTTTTGTTATGAATATCTATTATACACTTAATACTCTAAATCTACTAGAATACACTAATACACAAAAAATGCACTAAATTGCATATTTCAATGTTTATGAAATCACATAAAATGAGACATATTTATTATAAATATATAATATAAACACTTTTAAGTGTAAATTAACTCACGTTATAGCTTGACGGCCGTTTCACTCTTGTCTAGAGCATCGTCAGACGACCCACAGTACACGATGCTCTAGACCTAGACTCTAGACAACAGAGTGAAACGGCCGTCATGCCATAACGTGAGTTAATTTCCACTTAAAAGTGGATAAATTTATATTACATATTAGTGGAAACAAGATGGATTTTCAACATCCTATTATACACTTAATATTCGAAATGTACTAGAATAGCCTACACTAAATAAAAAATGCACTAAATTGATAACACTTCGAAAATAGCCTACTACGTTTTTGCAGATGATTCCCCCGTTATGAGGCACATTCAGACTTCTTATATTCATCTAGTTTCTAGTTATAGTTTATAGTTGTTAATCACAATTTCACAATTTCCAATTTCTTATCAATTTCAACGCTTTCACTCAAGCTCTGTCTCTAGTTGGTGATTAGTTGACAATGTGGCTGGGTAATTCAAACCAAACTAGAGAATCAACCCAGTTGAATCAAACAAGCACGTTTGAATAGCTCTGTATTATCGTATCGTGCTTGACACTATAATACAGAGCTATTCTAAAACATTAGAATGAAATATATTGTATATAAATATATTACATATAGGCCTAAAAATAAATAAATAAAAATTAAACTTGCACAATAAAAGTGTAGTCCTATGCACTTGAAAGTTTTTATTAGCCAGCAGACTCGCTTCGCTTACCTTAACAGTCTTGCCAGGGGACTACAGGGGGACAAATTTATACAAGCGAAGCAGGGTAGTAAGGCAGAAAGTTTAATACTCCAACTCGTAGCAACATAAATATGAGATTCAGCTCATGAGTTATAGATACTTGGCAAGGATGTTATCGTTTGGGACATTAGCACGTCAACAGTCGATTCTTTTATTCCGGGCAGTTTGCCGTTGATATTGCTATGCTCTTGCATGCAGCAGAGGAAGGGTTGCTAGTAGGGAATGAGGATAAGTGGAGGAGTGTGCAGATTCTTTCGTTTATCCGGGAGATGTTGGCCGTCTTGTCAGGAAGGAGAGGATTAGGAGAAGTACTGCGACGGGATTTTATTAACATCGTTATTGAAAAAGGCCTCACGCAGTCGGGGTGTTGGTCGGGTGCCAAGGGTGCATGCAAGAGAGGCCTGAGCTGCAAGTAGGATGGCAGAGGAGCTGCATCAGCCTCCTCACAAGACAAAGGGCCGGCAGTATGCCAGCTGCACATATTCAATTAGCAATATTCCTCGGTTGGCACGCATGGCGGGGACTCAGCTCCATTTGCAAACGAATAAATAGCGGGAATATTTATAGGTTGGCAACAGCTACCATTGATGACCGCTGACCGACCGGAACGAGCGGGAAACGCAGCGGTCGACCTTTTCCCGCCAACCCTAAATCTATCAGCTATTCGCTCCCATTCAGCAATGCCAAAACGAGAGAAATATGATCGCGTCTAATAGCCGTATCACGCCTGTCGGCGACATTTACATACAATCGGCCTATTCACAGCCATTGGAGACTACAACTGATCGCTCGTTACGCGCATGGAAACCTAGTATTTGTCAACAGCGATTAATTATTATTACGACAGCTCAACTGCCATTAGTAATTGTGGCCACGATTCAGGAGCATTCATGCTGATAAGTACGTAGAAAATCTGGTAATCAAATGAGAATTACTAATACACAAATAGTTGACAAATGGTCGATATCACGCAGTGACGTAGCCAGAGGGTGGGTCCGGGGGGTCCGGACCCCCCTTCCGGTCCTAAATTTTATAAAATTTTCATTAAATTAAACGTAAAATATTATATAACTATACTCTTTCTTATTTCGTATTATTAAAATTACAAGTTACGTGTTAATTTTCAATGCCAGGAGAGCTAAAGAAGACCATTCTAGGGCCTCTATTTTTCAAAACATTTCCGGGGAAGAACCTGAGAAGTTTTCGTCTAGGAAGTACGAATAATTGAAGGGTTATGATTCTTTTCCACAATAGTTTTTTAAAACTATTGATAAAATTAACTAACACTCGATTTCCAAAACCACTCTGTGGCTCATAATAATTATTAGGTTTACTCCAGAACTGAGGCAAATATTTATATTTATCCAGGAAGTATTATATACATTACGAACATCATCTTTACATATCACAACAATATATGATTGTCTACAAATAGTGTATAAAACTTACTAAGTGAGAGCCCCATAGGTAGTCCTGCTCGGGGTCCTTCCAAATTAATAAATATAAAATATATGAATTTAAAAAAATGTCTTACAGAGTTAGTTGCTAAGTAATAATGTAAATTAAAAAGAAAGATAATATTTATAGATGAATGAAACATAAAAATATAATATATACAATATCAGCAACTCCTTCCTTTTTCAAAATATCTGTGTACTATTAAACAATAGAAATATTAAAATTCAACTAACATGCTTTATCTTAATAACTCTAAATTTATACAAAAAGAATTCAATAAATGTTTTTCCTATACAATATTCAGCGTAATATTAATTGCAATATTGATTACAGCATAGCAATTATAAAACTCATTTCAATACTCTATGCAGCGGATCTTAGACCTTCTAGGCAACTTTTTATTTCTGCATATTATCATTTTCACTATCCGATTTATGATATCTGTGCAGGAGGAAAGTATTTGGTCGGTTGCTGCAAGATATATTTTCCATCCATACATACCAAACTAACACATTTTCTTGGAGAGAACGAACACCATCTTTACTTTTCCATTGCGAAAAGCTGCTTACCTCGTAAACCAGCTTCCAGGCTAAATAGGAAAGTCCAAAAACTCCATCACATTCCTTCTTTCTTCACTCTCTCGTTCCTGAATTTCCTTCAAAAATAGATTTTCTCACATCATGTTGCACAAACTTAGTTCATTCTAGGCATTTCAACATAGAAAAATCGTTAGTTTTTGGATATATGTCTCTAATATTCATAATATATCAGTTATTTACTTATTGTATTATATTTTTTCTAACTTGCTTTGATTTCTTTAGTTTCCAATTCTATTTTATCTTAACTACAGTGTATTATGAGAAAGACGTTATTGTAATATTATTATCTTATTCTACTGTAGTTGGGTTTGTCTTAAAGTTTTAAGTTTTTTCTCCTATTTATTTTCTTTCTTTTACTTTGTTAAGTTTAAGTTATTTTTTCTCTTTATCATTTCTTTACATCACATTGTCATGGAATTAAATGTCAATAATTCTCTAATTGGATTATTAGCCTTTGCATTTATTTGAATGAATAAATAAAAAAAATAAACTTTGTATCAATGATGGATGACATAGCCTACTGTACTAGTTTCATCTTGATCAAATGCAGAATATTATCTAAATCGTAGGTCCTGTTTGTGACGGTGACCGATTAGATTGGCCAGCAAAAAAGACAATCTTCTCTGCTGAAAATCACTTCCCGGTGGTTCGGAACCCACCTAAAACTGTAGGTCCAACTCATCAATCACCATCATCCAACTCATTACCCACGCACAGGTCTCAGACCCATGTGGGCTTCATCAACTAAATATTTTTTCAATTAAAAAAAAAATATTTCTATATTTTCAAGACTTTTTAAAAACTGTGGTAGCTTGTTGTAGAGTTTCCTACCAATGTAACTACGTTTTTGTTTGAATAAGCTACTATTGTCTCACCAAGTGATAATCTCCTCGGCTCCTTTATTATAATCGTGTACTTCAAGTAGCTACCACTACTTGTATTAGGTCATAAAACATTTTTTTTCAGTTACAAATACCGTATCGTTATATCATTCCTTTAAGGAAAATGGGAGATGTTTTTCTTTAAAAGTCACGTGTCAAATGCAGCTCCTACTAATATTATTTATGAGGTGAATTTTTATTGAATTTTACTTTGTAAATTGTACATAAAGAGTTGAGCTGTGCTAGGTTTTAGTTTCCCTATATCCTCACCATATCCTCAGAAAATATACTGCCATTACTGTGAAATGGTTAGTCATTACATTTTATATCATGTTTCAAGCTAGCTAGACTCTTTGACGTAAACATTAATCCATCTTTCAACGTTGGAAGTAATTAATTATTAATGCTCATTATGTAGGCTGCATCCTTTTCAACGAGGGATATCGTAAATAACGACATGCCAACTAAGAATTAAAATTTAGCACCAAAACGTTACTAGCGTCTGATATGAAGCTGACTAGCTATAAAAATTTAAAAGAATTTTATAGCTGATACTTTTAAGACGGATGCGCCAAACGTAAAACTGACATAAACCAGCACATCCCGATCGTCACTTCGCCATTTCCTCCTTCCACCTTTTTATTAGGATTTTTTTGTCGTAGTAATAAAACAGAAGATCAGACTATACTGTCGCTGGGGTGAATTAAATTGTGATCACCTGACAATAGCTGGCCTTAACACTGATCAATATCACCTTATAGTTTGTTGGTTGTTACGTCAGAAGTAATGAGACAAATTATATTTACTATAAAAAAAGAGAAAAGATTAGTTTGCTAAAACATAATAAATACAATCTAATATTAAAACTGACACTGTATTTCACTTTTAAATAATGTTTTACTCACATATATTGGAGATGCTTGAGGAATGCATTTCACTTCTGAAAAGAAGCTTCGTCAGCCTGCCGCCAGGGGTCATGCTTTGTTGAGGTTAGGATGAGCAGCCATTATGTAGTTAAAAATTGCGTTTGATTTGAATTGTATAGCCACAAACTAAATACACTGCAGCAATATGAAATATTCAAACACCATAAAAAAGATAGAACCAACGTACTCAATGACCAAATACAATTCAAATCAAACGCAATTTAACTACATAATGGCTGCTCATCCTAACCTCAACAAAGCATGACCCCTGGCGGCAGGCTGACGAAGCTTCTTTTCAGAAGTGAAATGCATTCCTCAAGCATCTCCAATATATGTGAGTAAAACATTATTTAAAAGTGAAATACAGTGTCTGTTTTAATATTAGATTGTTCATTAAGTATTTCGTCATGGAAAACATCACAGACATAATAGTCATTGAATGATGTAGATCAGATTGATGGTGAACATATTCCTGTTGGAATTGGAAGTACAAGTTTTTACAGGGGTGCCTTATATTTCTGCACCACAGTACACTAAAATTTTATCCATATAATTATCCTTATCAAAACTGTTTTTGTCAATTGTATTTGTTTTATCAATTTTTCCCTTGAAATTTATTGAATTGAATTGATTTTTTTTTCATTTATATGATGTCATAATCAAGGATACTGTGTGTATTATTTATTGTATGATGTTGTGTTGCAGAAATAAATTATTATTCCATACTATTCTATTCTATAATTAAAATATTATATAAATAATAGAAGCACTTCTGCCTGTGTTCTATCCTGTGTTCGATGTTCTTTTAAAAGGCCTTTCCCCACTTATTTATTCCATTATCTGAAAATATAGAGTAGAAAAAATTGCGTTCCAGCAGTGGTTTGAAAATCTGATCAATTGTATGATCACGCAATAATAATCCTCGTTGCATGTTTGAAACTTGATTTCTAAGGATTTGAACAAGTAAAATGGAGTACGACTTTTCTTCCATGTCTATGTCTAGTAGTAGTAGTAGAATAGAAATACAATAGAATAGAAAAGTATTTTATTTACTCAATTGCATAACCTTAAAGGTTGCTTGACAAGGTTCAATACAACAAATTAAATTCTTTTTACAATACAAAATTATGAAAAATTATTTTTACAATTAGAATTTAACAAACCAAATCAAATTAATACTGTTTTAAAATTACAATAATTGGTAGTAGTAGTAGAATAGAAAAATATTTTATTCACTCAAAATTGCATAACCCTGAAAGGTTGCTTGACAAGGTTCAATACAACATATCAAATTCCTTTTTACAATAAAAAATTATGAAAGATTATTTTTACATTAATTAGAATTTACCAAACTTAATCAAATTAATACTGTTTCAAAATTACAATAATTGGCTCAGCTCTCAATCTATATGTATAAAATTAGAGTTTTGTCTGTACATTTATCAGAATTATATACTTTTTGGTTATTTTTACGTTTTATACATTAAATAAGCCGAAAATAGTCTTATCTCACTTTCTGTCTGTCTGTCTGTCTGTCACGGCCCCAAAGGCATTTTACGCGGCCTTCTCCTCAAAAACGAGAGCATCGATCGGAATTTTAGTTATTGAACAGTATTGAACACTTTATTGACAATGTCTTTAGCTATAAAAAACTAAATTAACTTTTTTTTTAACAGAGTAATAAACCTTTAAAAACCAAGTATTGTACGATTTTGGATACATTTTACGCGGCCTTCTCCTGAAAAACGAGAGCATCGATCGGGATTAAAGTTATTTATCAGTATTGAAAACCTTTTTGACAATGTCTTTAGCTATAAAAAACTAAATAAACTTTTTTTTCAACAGAATAATAAACGTTTAAAAACCAAGTATTGTGCGATTTTGGATACATTTCTTCTAAGTTTTATTACCACATAAGAAAAAATCACGTAATTTATCATGATATATCAATCAGCTGTTCTCAAAAAATATTCTCTCCGATACCTGTCACTGAATTGTTTACGTTCTAAGTTGTTTACTAAGGGCCCGTTCACACGATACAGTTTTTGTGCGGTACAGTAAATTTGCTGTATCAGTTATTTTGCAGTGCTTTCGTTTGCATGTACATTTCATATTGTATGTTCACACAATACTTTTTTGACTGGATCCAGTAAAAAAGCTGTTCTAGCTGATTTCTACATTCGGTTTTGTCTTCAAAAACGGTATCGCTAAAATCAGCTGTACCGCAAAATAACTATCCGTATCCGGTGACACATGTATTGTACCGGTAATGGATATGTTCAAACGATATGCTTATTACGCTGGAAGCAGTCTTCAGATCGTCAGCATTGATCTTCTTCATTGATATTCTTCAGCATTGATCTTCTTATTAGTGACTTCCACTGTCCAAAAGTGGAAGATATTAATTGTGAAAATTTAATTTCTCTAATATATGAGAGACCCGCCTTGTGGGACAAGACTTAAGATTAATATAAAAATAAAGAGAGAAAAATGTGTGGAATATTGAAACCAGAATTTGCGTACTTTGATCAAAATTTAAGAGAAACCTTCAGTAAGAAACTTATTTAAAATAATCTTACACAAATAAAAAAAATCCTGGACTGGAATAAATAAAACTGAACTGGAAGCGCAATGGAAGAAGGAGGAGAGCACAGCAATAAGCAGCAAAGCCAGACCGTGTGAACATCACAGTACAGTTGACGCCGTACAGTAAAAAAACTGCACCGCAAAAAAACTGTATCGTCTAAACGGGGCCTAAGCTGCTAACAACTTCATGATCGTTGCCATCAAAAAAGCCGAAACATATTTAGTCTTATTTCTAAACATAATCCGTACGAAGGACGGGCACAATAGCTAGTTACAACATAAAATAATAACTTCAATCAACCTGAATTAGTTATCTCTCCATTGAATGAAATTGTTTAAGAACAACCAGGGGCGTAGCCAGGGGGAATATCGGGATACATCCCCCCCCCCCCTACAAAATGTTGTAGTCATCTTTCACAATACTAATTAATTACATATTAAATTAAAACAGTTAAAACAAAAATAAACCTTCCTTTTTTTAGCACAAGAGTTTGTCACGTGAATCACAAAAAGTATACAATGTTATTATGGTACTCTTACTCTGCCGCGGTATGTACAGTTTAGTGAGTAATGTGGCAATGCAGTGTTTTCGGGTGTGGTGTCTGTCACTGAGATATAGGCTATTTCATTTAAATTAACAATTGTAGTAGTAGTAGAGGTAGGCTACTTTATGCAAGGAAAAAGGGGTATGACTTTTCTCCTATGTAGAGTTATATATATATAGGGAATGGATAAGAGGGAAGTAGTTTTCGATGATCCCTAGGAGGTAATAGTAGGCTCAGCTTGATTTGATGTTCGAAGTGAAAGCAGTAGTAGACACGGAAGGGTGGGTAGAGGGGGTTAAGACAACCAACCACCATCAGACAAAGTCCTACATTGCTGCTCAAATGGGTTGGAATAATGGGCTGCAGACAGACACACAGGCATCTGTACCCAATCAATAATCCATTAAACAAAGCGCCATCTTGATTTTTACCTAGTCTCGATCGAGTCGTGCAAAATTGAATAATAATCTTCGATGTTCGAGAGAGAAAAAGTATCGTTCAATATCCCAGCCGTAACGCTTACAGAGAATTGAATCCTTTTTTCAAGTCTGTAAACGGACAAAGTTCTAAGCTTGTCTCCTCGATAAGTTCGGGTATTGGTAATGAGGAAGGGGGAAGGGGTGTAACGGTGGAGAGTCCTATCAAATCGCAGAGATTTCGAAGTAGGGTTAATACCTATTAAACAGTGTCAAGCTCTTCGGCAAGCAAAGTTAATTAAACTCGATGTCGATACAAAAGAGTATTGCTTCTGAAGAGCAAGCATTCATTGATCAAGTGTTAGGAGGCCGGACTGCTCGAAAAAGAAAGAAATAAAGGAGGTAAAGGCAAAAAAGCACAATTAGATCCCTCACATGAAGTTCAAGTATGGAACCGTTCCTTCTCTCATTCTCTCGTTCCCAATGTTCGTTATATGTTCAACTATCTACAGACAGGAATACTCCAATAGGAAAAAGTCCATTGTAAGTGAAGGAATTTCCAAAACCGATAAAAAACAGATGAAAACTACCGAACGTTCCAGCTGTCTCTACACTGGGAATTCGATACCACTTCCGATATTTTGTTTGCTCAAATCTGACGAGTCAGAAAGTCGTTACATTATCTCTCATAGGAAATCAATTTAATTGGAGTGCTATCGTTGCATTCAACTTTCATCACCCTACTGATTTTTCATTCCTGAAATATCTCCTCCGTATGGTTAGAAAAATTCAATCGGTTTTTGAAAAACACTGAAAATATTTCTGCTTTGATGAATAATTGTAGCCTACAAAATTATTATTTATAGTCCTACCATATTAGGCCTTATTATTATTATTATTATTATTATTATAGCCTACCAAATTATATGTATCATATATAGGTTCAAGCCACCAAATTAATTTGTAATATAATATATATTATCTATATCATCATCAGCATAATCTATTCCAATACAAGTAACGTCCTTTTTTGTAGATTACATCTTGAAGACCCTAGTTAAGGAGTATAAGACAAGTCAGATCAACAATTATACAATCTTATACACTAGTTACCATAATTACTATATTTGTTGTGAACACAGACTGGATGTAAACAATAGGTCATTAGACATAATTTTTCATTTAATTTCCAGAACTCAAATTTACTTCCTCTTTTTAAATTTCTGGGGGCTTTTTCCTAAGATGTATGAAAACTAATAATACATTTTTATTAATTTTACGTTGACAACTCATCAAACGTTTTGGAAGAATAAATCTTAAGGAGCAAAATATACGTGAGTTTAAATTATCAACTCGTATATTTAATTCGATTTGTTTATATTCTCTGTAATTATGACAATTTTGTGTGGTTATTGTAAAGTAATTATGTGATTATTATTTAGAAAGAAAAAAATGGAGTAAGAAATCTCCCTTCGAAAACAGGAAGCCTAGAACACGTTACATTAGAGTACACCACATTATTTTAAAGTCCATTGTCTAAAGTGTAGATTCTTTAAAAGTTTTATCAGTTATATTTAAGAAGAATGAAAATTAGAATTGTAGTTGATGTGATAATGAAAGTTAGACTTGAAAATTCATTCAAGTCGAGTCTCGACAATTCAGGAACTATCAAGGGGATAATAATTTTGCAAGCTCAATTTCTCCAGTTGAAGTCAAGTTTTATCTATGAGCAGTCTATTGTCAACTCAATGACCTAAATTTCGTTCAGTTTTTACAAATCTACTACGTTTTTGCTGCCCTCGCTACAATATTATCTGAGCAGAGGCGAAATCCAATATTAATTGCCATTGGGGAATAGATTATTCGCGAAAATACAGTCACGATAAACCAAAACTGAATTGACATAGCGAATTTATCTTTTTGTATGACAATAATAATGGAGCTCTAATACCTATGGTCATTTATCGGAAGAGGGGAGGTGGTGCAACCGATTTAGAGTCTTTTGTAACATTATTTTGAATGTATAATTTACTCATTCCTATATCAACTATTTATGAAATCTCAATTATTGTGGGAAAACTAGGTGAGGGCCTGAGTTTAAATATGAATAATAATTATTAGTCCATGAAAGTTTATAGATTTAATGTTTCAATCATTAGAAAAATACAATCAGAAAGATTTAGGATACCTTGAAGATGAGATTTAAAACCAGGAAAACGTTCGGCCGAATGTGAGTACATTTAATATGTAATCACAATATAAAACTGACAGCAAGTCGTTAAATTTACAACAAAAACTTAATATTAACAACGCAGATCGTTATGGAACAAGAAATCCAAGAATTTAATGCAGAAAGACTTCTTCCTAATAAATAAGAGGAAGATTCCCATTTATTTTTTGATACGTAATGATTAGGATTCTCAATAACAAGATATAATATTTATTATTATTTTTTCTTGAGGATGAAGCCCACATAGGTCTGAGACCTGTGCGTGGGTAATGAGTTGGATGATGGTGATTGATGAGTTGGACCTACAGTTTTAGGTGGGTTCCGAACCACCGGGAAGTGATTTTACAGCAGAGAACAGTGTCTTTTTGATTGGTAATTTACTACTAATTCTATTATTACTGTTTTCAACTTGAAATAATAATTTACTCTGTAGAATTTCTAGCCCAAGAATCCGACACACGAGGAAAAAATTAAAAATAATGGGTTTTCGTTTCTTTCTCTATATTTTTTCAAATTTTGATAGGATTTTTGTAGAAAATCAATCTTTTCCAAACTGTTATTGGTAGAGATTATGCAAACTTAATAGATTTTTCCAGATTTGCTCATTCAGTTGGCTAAGAATAAGTTAATTTCTTCCTCATCCAGGTAGCCTAATGGTGCAATCGGTTAGAGCACTTATCTCTGATAGGATAGGACTCCTGTGGTCACGGGCTCAATTCTTTGTTAACCTAGCGTATTTTGTGTAATCATTCACCTCGTAATCTACGCACAAGCTTGGGACTCTGATTGCTACTCCAGCGGTCACGGGTTCAGCTCCCGTTCAGACTGGCCTTTTTGTGTCATCATCCTTCTCATTACTGACACAAGTGAGTGGTGTACAAAATTCGACTCATTTACCGAACAACCCTCCCTGGTCTTTGAAAAAGGCTTTACAGTGGGTATCATAAAAAATTACGTTTTTCTAGTGATATTTTTTCAGGGACATAAGTGACTCATTGGGTTATCTATCAATTATTTGAAGTTTAAAATACTGTATTCTCATTGAATAGATTGATGGTTGATTGCTTTATTCATACAAATAATAGTTGGACTGTTACTAGTATAAAATACAATATATAGGCATCGCTGAGTATTATTACATAAAAAATTATCAGTTACTTATTACATAGAAGGTTTATCTATATAAAAACATGAAATTATGACTAAAAATGATATTAATATGGCATATAAAAGACTTGGTGATATATTTGCATGAAAAGGCGAAGTTAGGGACAGTGGTCTCTCTTACACTTAACCTATAGATGAGAGTTTGTCTGTGGTAGGTTCGTGGATTTATGGAATCTACACATTCGAATATCATTGATTCTTTACATATCTGCTGGTGAACAGTGGTATTGCCGAAAAAAATAGGTGAATTCAATGCGTGATGATAAATGGGCGCACATTTCAATTCACTCCGGAACCAAAAGCTCGCAGAGTCCTCTATGAACATAAGTCTTGATGGCGGAATGAAATACACAAGGGTCATGAAAATCCATAAAGATAAATTTAGAACCCCAATAGGTTACGTGACTTATGTGCTGGAATTCAAGCGGGGGTAGTGAGCCCTGAACCCAGCATTGGGGGAGTTTGGGAATAAACTGAAAGCAAGGCAGTAGTGATTTCTGTCATTAAAGTTTTATGAGCGGTACGTAGCCTCGCTGCGAAGATATGGCTGGTAGCACCAGTCTGAATCATCTCGTCGATTGCTGCTTCAAACCTTACTTAGAAATCCAACATCACTTTTTCAGGATACAAATTCCCTTTATTACCGATTTCAAGCATGTTTCTAAGGTAGCTAGCAAAAATTCTAGTCAGGAACTACACGAGGATTTCAAATAGACTGGAAATGCACTGGGCAATGCATATTATACGCGCGCACATTTTTCACAATGTGCCCTTTTGGGCCTTACTTTCCAGCGAATAAATATAAAACATACACCTTAAATAAATATATACTTATACACACTTGTATATTACATAAGTAACATACAGTAGAACCTTCGGGACGGGGTCCTTGCGGATAACTGAATAGACTGCGATAATGTCATAAAAATGATTAGACTTGAAATAGCTTAGGGAAAGTGACGAAAATAAGACGGATAATTCAATCTATACTTATATAGTCCTCAGAAATATGCTTCAATCAGAGTCAAGGTTCTACTGTACTTATTCCAATATATATTTCTATAAACTTTATGGCGAATAAATATAAAATATTATATTTTATCATATTTTTATATGTATTTTTTATGAATATTTATTTATTTTACTATACTATTTATTAAACATCAGATATTTATTGTATTATGAATCTTTCTACATCCTAATTGTAGATATTGGTTTGAAATTTTCTACTGACTACTGTAGTTTATTCTCGGCATTTCCCAGATTTCAACAGTTGATGTACGGAAGTTACATTATAGAAGTAAAAAAGAGTGTTATAAATAAAAATCTCAACGTACATGATAATACAAGAAGCCGGGGAGATTATCACTTGGTGAGTCACAGTAGCAGGTTATTCAAACTAATATTTTGATATCTTGGTGTGGAATTCTATAACAAGCTACTGCAGTTTCTAAAGTCTTGGAAAAATCGAATTATACTCGTATAGAAAACAATCGAGAAAATATTTGATTTATAAAGCCTTTTACAGTCTAAAGTCCTATCCATGCATTATCCCTACTTCAAAAATATCTTGAAATTATCAAAAATTATAACCAAAAATCGTGAATGGATATGCATTGAGAGTGAGTAGTCAATGCGTATTGCATAGTCCCCAATTCAAAAACTGCAATATCCTTGCCACATTTATTAAAAACAAATAGTGTAGTAGTTATTCTCAGTTGTGATCTGCTATTCAAAATATACTTCGATCGATTTTGGTACCTGGAATTTTCTTGCAGTTTAAAAAAAAATAAAAGCTCAACTTTTCAGTTGTGAGCTGCTATCAAAAAATACTTTGGTCACATTATTGTAATATTCAAGTGAAGGCTGCCTGTGTATTTTCTACTAAATCAGAGTAGCACACTATCCTTGTTTTTTTTTTGAGGATGAAGCCCACATAGGTCTGAGACCTGTGCGTGGGTGATAAATTGGATATGATGGTGATTGATGAGTAGGACCTACACTTTTAGGTGGGAACTTGTTTGAGGACTGGTAAGTGCTTGAGATGTCACTGATGCGATCACCTAAGATACAAAATCAATTTGATGCAATCCTTTCTGAAAAGAGCATCTCGAAGATCCGAAATGGAAGCCCAGAATGAATTACAGAGATCTCTGTGAAGTAACATTACAGATAAGAGTTTGAGTGGCTCTGAAAGTTGATAAAAAGCATGAGTGGTGGGAGAGGGTTGGGCGGGTGGAAAAGTGGTTGAAAGTGAACAGTATGAAGCCAGAAATTTGTCGACCATTACCGAGTTAGCCTCAGGAGAGTGGCGAACTCGGTAACTCTGCAACTCCTTGGCCAGGCGACAACGCACAAATTGAGTTTCGTCCTTTACGACCCTCCCGCCTTCTCCGGCCACCCCGGCCTAGTCCGGCTTCCTCCGGTGTCCACCTTAGACACGCATTCACCGCTCACATCTAATGGCCTGTTAGGAAAGCTCACATCAACTTTCCTCTTTCCGCCCTTAATAATTGATCTGGGGTTAATAGTTTAGGCCGCCACTGCCGCCTTTGTCCGTTCTCACTTGCCGAGCGTTCGATGGTTTGGAAGCAATCCACTTGGAAGCAAATCGCTCGAAAAGTCGTCACAATTCCGGCCACTCTGTGCCAGGTCAAGCCAGCTATACCAAAGTGATGGTACGAAGAACAGAAAGAATTGTTTTAGAAGTTTACCAGCACGAACGTTCATTTTTGTAACAAAATGAAACGTATTCCTACATACCTTTTAAATTTTTTGAAAAACATTTAAAATTTACTGTGTTAAAAGTTGTGCTTATTTTTTCCGAAGAGTAGGTTTCTATTAGCAGTTACACTTTTCAGCTAGTGATACATATCAATAAGTTTATTATACTAAATTAATCATAACTATCATTGCCAGGTTTAAGCGAATTCAATTGAAATTTACAGTCTATTTTTTTATTGCTGATGATGCCCACATGAGTCTGAGACTTGTTCGTGGGTAATGAGGTGAATAATGACACATACAGATGCCAGACGGAGGAGCAGGATTCGAACCAACGACCGCTGAAACGACAGCAAACTGAAGTTGTGACGCCCCAACCAACTGCGCTAAGCGGCATTATTTTGCTAATATGAGAAGCTTTATCTGAAAGAGAAATCCTGAACGCTCTCCACATGATTGCTGTAGAAAATCTAACAATATTGAGAAGTCAACTTTATAAATGGAACTAGCAATCGATAGTATACTGGAGCGTACTTTCCCTCCTTATTTTCCCTCCAAAACACACTTCTCATCATAGAGGTGATTCGATTCGCAAGACTCGTCTTCCCCTTCCCCTTCCCCTTCAAGGTCTTTCGCATTCTCCAGATATCAATTGTGATTACGTTTCCTCTCTGATCTCCCTTGCGGTTAACTTCCCCTTTCTTATTATTACCGGAACCGAAACGCAATTGCGGAGATGGAATTCGGCTTCCGCTTATCAAGAAAATCGAGCGAGACCGATTCGTTTGATTTTTGTTACATCTGCTTCTGCTGATACACATTTGATTTGGTATAAAGACATTATACTGTTCTCAGAAAGACACTGGATGATCGCTGTGAACTTTATTTTCCAAGAGCACACATTGTCAAAAACATTCTTCCTTGTGTTTCCTCATTAGACTTCTTTGGTACATTAATACACAAAGCAATTCAGCTTCATTCCACCCTTTCTTCTGCTAAAAAGCAACCAATACCGCTTTGTTCGCGTATTATTTTAATAATACAGAAAGAAGTTGATCGTAATTTTATTCCTCACATTACCAAGAAACAAGCCTGTGTCATTTTTTTGTGGTTCTTCAGCATTAAGTTTCGTAATGTTGGTTAAGTTTGAAACAAGCCAGTATAACAAAATGACAAAGGCTTGTTTCAAACTTCACCAACATTACGAAACTTAATGCTTTGTCATTTTGTTATACTGGCTTGATCAAACTTAACTAACATTACGAAACTTAATGCTGAAGAACCACAAAAAATGACACAGGCTTGTTTCTTGGTAATGTTAGGAATGAAATTACGATCAACTTCTTTCTGTATTATTAAAATAATGTGCGAACAAAGTCGTAGAATAGAAAAATTAAAAAGAAGTGAATGAACTCCAATAATTGGTACACTTTCAGAGGTCAATATGAAAGATAGAGTAATCAATCAATCAATCCATTTCTTTATTGCTATGAATTAACAAAATCATAATCACAATATAACTTTGAGCCTAAGTTTCCTATCAGGTGCCATGAGCCAAGCAGTCAAGTTCCAAACAAATTAGGAGATGTAAATTGATAAAAATTATTAATAAAAATGACAGAATAATGAAATAATTCAATATTACACTCCCATGCACGTGCATTAAAGTTAAATTCAAACTACGGTCCGACAACCGCTAAAATACAATAATTCTAGCTAGTTTACAAAACTATCTCATTCAAATCTAATTAAACCATGAAAATCAATAATATTAGGCCTACTTTAGATCCGAGACATCCTATTGTATTATAGAGAGAATGTTTCTATAGTTTCCAATTCAGGACCCTGAAAATATTCTGTGAGAAACCCCAGAATTTCACTTCACCCATACCAAGAAACTCACTAATTTCATGAGTGCATTGGATTTGAAATTATGCCACAAATTGAATTTGATATCGTCACTACTGATCCTGGTTTGTTTGAATTTGAATTTATTGTCAAAAATCAGACTTACATATGTCAATAATCTTGTGGAACATCATGCTGCTCTATTGATAATTAAATTCTTTTTCTGAGCTCTACTAACTCATTTTTCATATTTTTCTTCTTTCAGTTTTTTCTTTTTCAGTTCTATAGTACCGTACGTTACTTGATGAATCTTCCATCTTCCCTCATATATCGTCTTTTCTAATCTTATTATTTTTTGTTTTAGTTTTTCTGATCTAATGAAGTAATGTATTTTTTTTTCTTTTGTTTGAATAGTGCTAAAGTAAAATGTCAATTTTTGAACTTTCTGTTTATTTCTGTGAGCTTTTTTTCATGTATGTATTAAATAAATAAATAATGTACAATAAAACAAACAGAAATAATAATATTAAAAAAAATATACTTAAGTGTCTTAAGATTTATCGAAACAATTTTTGGCACTGTTTCCAACTGTCACATCAGCAAAGTGACTAAAGTTATAACTACTTGGTCATGCTTCTTAGAAACCATATTCATCCAAAATTGTAATATTATCCTATAATAATATAATATGATGATATTTATAATCCTATAATATCTCCTTTAATAATGAGAATAACTAAAGATTCTTCCACTTGAAACTTTCATATGTCTCAATTTATTTTCTAAAAAAATAAAACATGTATAGAGGAAAAAATATTGTTCATTTTTTATAAATTTTATTTTTATATGGAAATGTTCACCTCTAGCGGTAATCTAGGTAGAGTTATTCACCTCTGAAGCGTCTATTAGGTAGCAATTGGTGGAATCTTTTTTGGAAGCTCTCGATAGTATGAACCATTACGCTCTGGTTGTGTTACGCAAAGGAAGGAGCAGATCAGTTTTGATGCGACGTTGATTATTTTCGTCGGACATCGCTTGAAAAATCGACAGCACTGAAGTTAAGTCACGCAACGCAAGGAAATCTAATACCTCCTAACGGAAATTATTTTGTAACGAGGTGGGGTGGAGGCACTCAATCTCGTGAGAGCCTCATAATTTCGAAATTATGATGAATAACAGACTCACAGACACTAAAAAAGTGGGAAATGCAATGAATTCTACTCAGTGATAGCATTCGGTGCTGATGAACTCTAGTTTTCACAATTTTAGTTGCCAGTGTTTGGAAAAGTCTCACGTAACTCGATATTTGCCGTTTTTTAGGAGCCGTGATACATAATAAAATAGAGTTATCCAAATAATTTCAAAATCCATAGTAATTATAAATATAATACATTTCATATTTAGTTTTAATTCTTACAATTTGTTTTAATAAGGTCTCAATTATTATAGTTTCAATTAATATCAAAAGCATTAAGCATCAAACTGATAATGTTTTTGTTTATCTACAAGCTCAATATAGTAGGTGAGTCTTATTCAAACAAAAACCTAGTATAGGTTATAAAAACCTAGTTTTTATTAAAACAAAAACCTAGTTTCTTTTTATATATATATATATATTGGTAAGAAACTCTACAACAAGCCCCTACCGCAGTTTTTAAGGTAATTATGGAAACTAGTGTATAAGATTGTATAATATTGTTGATCTGACTTGTCTAGTTGTCTTTTACTGGAGTCTTCACAAGACGTAATCTAAAAAAAAGCTTATGTATATATTTATATTTTAATTTATAAAAAAAAAAATCTTTATAATTTTTATAGTCTTGAGATTGATTCCACAGACAATCCCAAAATAAGCATGATAAATGACTTCCAAAAGTTGATGACATTAGAGCAGATTCTGATAATTGACTTTCTTCGTAGTGTTGGTAACATGATCATTTGAAGCACTTCCATTTTAAAAGCATATGTCTCATGCATCAGTGCCAAAAGAAAAATGTTTATTCAGGACAGTTTTTGTGGGGACCTTTTAAAAGGCCAGTTGTTTTTCTGAACGTTTGAATAACAGGCTGATTAAATATTTTGTTAGGTCTAGAAATGCCAAGACCTATTTCACTTTAGTGATTTTCGAAACCTTTCTTTCTATTCTAGTATAAATCACTTTAGCGATTTTCAAAACCTTTCTTTCTATTCGCGTCCTAAACATTAGAATATACTGATTTGTTTCTTGATGTTAATAGTTAATTGACAGTTTAGGATGAATAAACGTTAACAATGAACGTTTTCACCTATTTATTCTTAAATGAAATTGAAATATAAGTTACAATTAATCTAAATAATTGTCAATTCATTGTTTATTGACCTGTTTGAAAGCTAATGAGCTGCAAATACATATTGAATTTAATTATTTTGATTTTTATCCCTAAAATATAATAACTTTCAATAAGAGCAGACTTGATTGAAGCCGAATTAAAATAATCGGGATAAGTATAGCTTCGGTTTTATATGACGATGGAAAATGCAAGATTCTGAATTGTTTCTGAATATTATTTACAAGTAAGTGACAATTCAACAAACTGACAAGGAATTCGAAATTAATAAAATCTGTTTCTAAATACTATTTATTCATAAATATTCTATTATGTACAAACTAAGGGAAGTATCACACCTATTTCTGTATCAGAATGTTGATCAGTTTCAGAACAAAACAATAAACGCCATACATAAAAGCATTTTTCTTCATTCAGATTGAATATTTTGCTATTACAAAAAACAAAAAAGCAGACTCCTCAACTAATTTTATTTTTTTAAATTCTGGCACATCACTTACTGTTAATGTGAGCGATATATAAACCATACTTTTGTTATGTAACATAATATTATTATTACACAATTAGGGAGAGAATACAACAGAAAGAGAACTTAAACTACAACTGATTCATCTTAGTTCAATACATATAAAAGTAGTAAATAATATTAATTTCGAAAATTAGTATAAAAATTGAAATACAATAAATGATTAAATAAATAAATATTTATCTCCACAAATCTCATTTCTATGAACACTTTACAAAATGAAAATAACATCAATATTATATTATTTTGCGAGTCCAGAGGTTTCATAAGGAAGCTTTCCAAAAATAACCTTCTTTCGCCATTAGAAAGATCAATTAGTTTTTAATAAATTGAAATTTCAATTCCCCATTTCATGGATAATTCTACACACTCTGTTTTATTGATGTTATTTCTGCTGGTAAAAGTGTTAAATATCTTTGATGAATAATAAGACGAAATTGTCACAGCCACATTTATTAAAAATATTGAGAAACTAGGTTCGGTTGTCATACCATTATCAATCTCAAACAAACTAAAACTAAAGTACAGAGTAGCATTAATGAACTAAACATGGAATGATACTATTGGCTAAGCGAGAAAGAGGCTGACCTTCATTGAATGTTGTGATTGGCTGAAGGTCATAACAAGTCACGCCCCCTGGTGGGAGGAGTCACAAGCAAAAATAAGAGTCAAATCAAGATCCAAAAACCGTGAACATCTAGAATTATTTCTCTTCTTTGTTGCTTTCTAGATGTTTAGGGTTGTTGGATCTTGATTTGACTCTTATTTTTGCTTGTTACTCCTCCCACCAGGGGGCGTGACTTGTTATGGCCTTCAGCCAATCACAGCATCCAATGAAGGTCAGCCTCTTTCTCGCTTAGCCAATAGTATCATTCCATGCCTAGTATATATTAATGCTCCTCTGTACTTTAGTTTTAGTTTGTTTGAGATTGATAATGGTATAGCAACCGAAACTAGTTTCTCAATATTTTTAATAAATGTGGTTGTGACAATTTCGTCTTATTATTCCTTAAAGATATTTAACTATATTCCTTAAGATAGAATTATTTCTCTTCTTTGTTGCTTTCTAGATGTTTACGGTTTTTGGATCTTGATTTGACTTTAATTTTGCTTGTTACTCCTCCCACCAGGAGGCGTGACTTGTTATGGCCTTCAGCCAATCACAACCTTCAATGAAGGTCAGACTCTTTCTCGCTTAGCCAATTCCATGTCTAGTATATATTAATGCTACTCTGTACTTTAGTTTTAGTTTGTTTGAGATTGATAATGGTATAACAACCGAAACTATTTTCTCAATATTTTTAATAAATGTGGTTGTGACAATTTCATCTTATTATTCATTAATGATATTTAACACTTTTAACAGCAAAAATAACACAGAGTGTGTAGAACTATCCATAAAATGGGGAATTGAAATTTCAATTTATTAAATACTAATTGATCTTTCTAATGGCGAAAGAGGGTTATTTTTGAAAAGCTTCCTTATGAAACCTCTGGACTCGCAAAATAATATAATATAATATTGATGTTATTTTCATTTTGTAAAGTGTTCAAAGAAATGAGATTTATGGAAATAAATTTATTTATTTAATCATTCATTGTATTACAATTTTTATATAAATTTTTAAAATTAATAATTTTATATGTATTGAACTAAGATTAATCAGTTGCAGTTATAATTTGTCTTATATATCTGCTGAATTGTTTCCCTAATTGTGTAATAATATTATGTTACATAAGAAAACAATGGTTCATATAAAGCTCACATTAATAGTAAGTCATGTGCCAGAACTGAGAAAAATGGGAATTAGTTGAGGATTCTGCTTTCTTGTTTTTTGTAATAGCAAAATGTTCAATCTGAATGAAGAAAAATGCTTCTATTTATGGCCTTCGCCACTACAAAGAATGTTAAATTAATATCTTGTGAAAATAATTATATATATTATGACCGCTAAGAGAATTACTTGTGCTTGAGAAGGAGTTAAGTCTTTTCGTGAATATTCACCAAATATTAATTTATCTGTACATAGGCTCTAGTTTAGCCAAGACAAAGTACTGACTTAATTCATCTTGGAATGTACCTATAGCTTATAGAAGCGGGATGTTAGACGTGATAAATAACTGTGCGGGAACATAACGGCAGGGTGGAGGCTGTTTAATTTGAGCCCACAATGACGATTGCCATTGTTAGCATTTGCAATGTTTGAGTTTGGATCGAGGCTTCGGGAATTAACGCACCGAATTATCGTGGGAGAGAGATCGTGTAGTAGGCCTAGTTGTTGTAGAGCCATTGCAGTGCTGCAGTAGAAGCTAGGAGGCCTTCATAAATTCGGAATGATTTGTTGGTAGAGCGACGGAGCGGATCATCCGTTCAGACTGAGCTGCAGGCTGGAGCTGCTGTGCTTTATTGGTGGCTCGGTCGATGAACAAACAGTGCCTACAGTAGAATAGCCCTCAAAAGCCAATAGCGGTTAGGTTACTTCAGCGGAGCTTGCCTCTTCTTGACACACCTTGTCAGGATAACTATGTTATTATGTTATTCCTAGGAAAGGAATTAGAGAAGACTATTGAAAAGTAACTGAGTTCTAAAAAACACTATTTGACGAAAATTTTTACAATCTAATATCAAAACTGACACTGTATTTCAATTGAATATAATAATTATATTAAAAGAATAAAACACTGTTAAATGTTGTCAATTCCACTTCTTTATTATTACAGCACTGGACCGCGGTTTCGTGGCTTCACCAGTCACATTTTCAACAGTACTAATACATTGTTTATAAAATAATGTTAACTAATCTTCAAAAGTCGATAGTCACCCAAATCGATATTTATGGTATCGATTATAGCATCAATATCAAATGTTGTGTTTTTCAAGTTTCAGTGGACTCGCTTACCATTTTTTATTTTTTCTTCCTTTTTCCCTTATCTTCTCTTTCTCCTCCTTGCTTTCCCCGTTTTTCACTCCCTTTCACTCCTTTCTTATTGCCCTCTACCTGCCTATTACATGGGAAACCATAGTTGGCTAGGTATTTCTCCTCCTTTCTTTTTTTCAGCACACCCCACCATATAGCCATTTGTTTTTGTATTTGTGTTTCTGTTTTGTATTTTGTATTTTTTTATTATTTTATAAACAATGTATTAGTACTGTTGAAAATGTGACTGGTGAAGCCACGAAACCGCGGTCCAGTGCTGTAATAATAAAGAGTGGAATTGACAACATTTAAGAGTGTTTTATTATTTTATTATGGAGCTCTACAACATCAACCAAAATTCTACGAATAAGTTTATAATTATATTGTCTTTACTCACTTATATTGGAGATACTGGAGGGATGCATTTCAGAGAAGCTCTGAAAGAAGGCTGACGAAGCTTCTTTTCAGAAGTGAAATGCATCCCTCCAGTATCTCCAATATAAGTGAGTAAAGATAATATATTAAATTGAAATACAGAGTGAGTTTTGATATTAGATTGTTCATTAAGTTTGGACTTATTATATAAATCATGGAAAACATCACAAACCTTTTCACAATTATGTGATAATTATTAGGATTATTACATAAAATTGGCATTAATCTTAATAATCCTAATATATCTTGCATGGTAGTGTTTGTTTGAATTATTTATAAGCATAACTCATATCCTCGCATCTATATTTCTTTGCGGATGTGTTGTTTTTCCAATAAATGTTGAAATGTTGTAATTTATTATATAAATTACTGTATGAATTTTATTTGTTTTTGGAATAACATTTATTGAATTATTGATTGATTTTATTATCTACAACATTTATAAAAGTAACATGTAATGGAAGCTTGCCTCTTCTTGACACACCTAGTATGTATAACTTAACCAAACCTTATTCTTTGTAGGGGAGTTAGAGAAGACTATCGAAAAGTAACTAAGCTCTTCAATAAATATATAAGAAGTGAATGTTACTGTTAAAATTAAATGTTTAAATGTTATATCAAAATTCTAAAAAGAAATTGACATTTATTCAAATATAAAGCTTTGGTCTGCAATGTTTGTGAGTTACAGATAGAGTTCCTGATGACCTCTGTATAACCTATGGACGACTTTTATTTTTCCTTGTGATCATTAAAATAACAGTAGTTTCAAATTATTTTATAATCTTATCCTGTTTCATAACATCAATAAATTCTGAAATATTGATTTTGGTAATAAAAGAAAAGTGTTTCAAGACAATAATCATTGGAAAATGATAAAATAATAGTCAATGAATAATACTAATAATGGGTGAATATTCAAGAAATATAAATCATGAGGATTGATAATTTGTTGAGGTGGAGTACTGTCGCCAGTAGAGTTCAGTGCAGTCACAAGTTGTCAAAATCTGATACAGGATTGTCAGTTTTCGTTCAAGGAAACCCGTAAGTGAATTTTCTTTGCACGTCCCATGAACATTCTTTTGTATTTTCATATGAGCAGGCTCTCACAGGTTACCGTATATCTCCTTAATTCACTTAACACTTAGAGGAAGACATCCAATTCCTCCCTACCTTGTAATTCAGCAACACAGCTTGCTGGTCAATTTCCGCATGACTAATGTACCAAACGGTTACCTCGGAAAATCGATCACCAGTAATGCGTTAACGGCTTGGAGAAGTTTCGCGACACCCTGTATAACATGCATCACAAAATTAATAAAGAGAGAGGGGCAGATTAAAGACGCCCATCGCCCATTCCACACCCGTCGGTGGCAAATCAAAACCTACACGCGACTGACCGCTGTCCCTGCTTTGCTCTAATCCTCGAATGCCATTTGAAACTGCCGCCTGTTTTTCAATGTAATAAGGTAGGCCTTACGATGGGCATTAATATTAAGCGTCGCAACTAGATTGACCCTCAATAATATTCACACCCTCGCGGTTTTGTATTTCTTCCGCAACAATAGCCCCAGGAAACAACGGGCTAGACCCGTAGTTATAAACCGCAGCCGCTCACCTAATCACCCGCGTTTCTTCTCCCTTTTAACACACACAGAAATTCGAGATATAGCAACGAGAATGAACGTTCCCTTTCGGCTGTAATTGTTGCATGTAATCCTATTACCCTGAGTGCACGTTCCACACTCGTCAGCCGTCAGGGGAATAAACGAGTGCAGCTCACAAAGCGCGCAGTTTTTTGCTGCTCTTGTGCGTGTAGCCTCTGACGACAAACCATACAAATCCAATGAAACTGCTAGTGTACTCGTCATCTTGTCGTGTCGAGATGTATAATTTAACAATTGACACTGTTCTCCCTAGAAAATTTGGTTTTATCTACACATAAATGAATTTACTGGACTTGGTTTCTTGTGCTTTCCCATCAGTAATCTGAAATTTGATCTCAGTTCACCCTAGACTGTCACATATTAGGTATGCTATCTTAGTATTCATCAAAAAAAAACCTTGATAGAACGTTTAAGATCCAAAAGAAAGCTGTCAGGTGTATGAAAAGAGTGAATATATTAGAATCATGTGGGTCGTTGTTCAAGAGACTTGGTCTCCTAACTGTACCCTGCTTATATGTGTATGAAGTTACTTTATATGTAAAAAAGAGTGATATTAACCAAAATATTGTCGCACAATTATAGGCTAATACAAGAAGCTGAGGAGATTATCATTTATTTACCTAAGAGATTATTCAAACAAAAACCTAGTTATATTATCCCTTAGTAGCTTATTCATACAAAAACCTAGTTATAATGGTAGGAAACTCTTCAACACGCTACCGCAGTTTTTAAAGAGTCTTGAAAATATAGAAATATTTAAAAAACGTCTGAAAAATATTAGTTGATAAGGCATTTTATAGTGTAAAAGAGCTCCTTTCACATCAACATTAAGCCTCACCTCAACTAATTGTTATAGTAATTATGGTAACTATTGTATAAGATTGTATAATTGGTTATCTGACTTGTCTTATGCTCCTTATTAACTGGGTCTTGGGTCTCCAAGATGCAATCTTCAAAAAAAAGACTGATAAGGTAGAGCAAATAATGTTTACTGATCTTACTGTAGGGTAGGCTTTATTATGTGGCATGTGAAGTAGACAAACTTAAAAAAGGTTTATGGGAATAGATGTAACGTTCTACAATCTTCTACTCACTATGATATAAATTTCTTATGTTCTACTCATATTTTGCATCTATTATAATCAGTTTGAGAAGGACAAGCGCTGCTATGTGAGTCTATTTAGATTTTCTCCTTGAAATAAGTGAAGGTTCAATTAGAGAACAATTTTAGCATGAGTAAAAATTAATGAGCATTTTAGATTTTTTATGAATTTCTCCTTCATTTTCTCGAGTAAAAAATCTGGCATTCATGTACAGTACATAAAGTAAACAACTACATTAACTTCAACTTTTAGTAGAAAAATCCAGCTATAGAATATTTTCCATAGATTAGCGGATAAGATTGTAAAATAATGATTCATAAAACTTTCTATTGATGTTGAATTACTATTATCATTTTTTTTTAGTCTCTAGCGATAAATCTGATGTATGTTAATTTAATAAAAATCAGCATCAATATCAAAAGTTTTCTTCTAGATTTGAGAAAGCATTTGATCACATTCTAATTAAAATTATTGGAGAGAGTTTTTCAAAAATGAGTGATGCATCAGTTCTAATCGAAAGTTTTCATCTGGGTTTGAGAAAAAATTGATAACATTTTAAATAAGATTATTGGAGAGAATATTTCAAAAATGAATGATGCATCAGCTCCAAAATATCAATTCTTTACGAACTGCTCCTTCTCCTCCTCATACAAAGCGAGTTGGCACGTTTAGATTGGAACTAACTGACTTAGTTCCATGCTCGTTGCACTAAATTATCATCAACTAGTCTGTGAACACCTCCCAACTGATGGGTGAAAGGCTCTAATAAGCTTTAAAAAGGTAAATCCAGTTTAAATTTCAGCTCCCTTTTTTTTGTCAAGGTAACATTCGGTTTTTCCGTTCAACCTCTGGTTGATTCATTAAACAAGCGCTTCTCTGCATTTCAAGTATTTATTTCACCGAAGTAAACAGTACAAAAAACAATGAACATAAATATAAATATAAAAATAATTATAAACATGAATAAACATAATACAAAATTAGCTTATCAATCAATATTCACCACATATAAAAAAATAAACATCAATTGAAGAATTCAATTTCTTGAAAAGCACTGTTTATATAGATCATTGAAAATAATTGATTGCATTCACATTAATTTAAACAAAATCTTCTGTACAGCAGATATTCTTTTTTGTAACTCGCGCCATGTTGAAAGTACAGGAGCTTAATGTTAGCAGGTCTCCGTCATTGTTCTCTTTCTATGATCTTCTGGCTTTGTTCAGAAAATGGTGTAAGAAGAAATATGTTGGTAATTAAGTGAATAATAAAGGCTGATGGTTGGACCGGAAGTCCTGTTTGCAGCTGAAACACTTAAGCTCTATAAAGTGCAGGACATAGAGAAAATAGGAATAATCTAGAGAAGGATTTTAAGGAAAATATTAGGTCCAAAAGTTAATACACAATCAGAATATAAACAAAGATCCAACCAAGAACTTTATTTAAAAAAATTAGTTCTATGAAAGTTTTATAAAATTAGTTTTATAAAAGAATGCAGTTCTATGGGCACATATACAGAATGGAAAACACCAGATTACAAAACAGATCTTTGACATACTCAACACTCACAAGAATAAGATAGCATGGCTTAAAGAAATAGACAATGGCCTACTAAACAGTTTAATAAACACAGGAATCTTAAAAAACAGAGTAGTATTAAGAAAAATAATACAGAGTTTGGGTTTTCAGGAGAAGAAAATAGTTATCAGCAGAAAAGGGAGAGAGTGGACTCAGGAAGACAAGGAACGTCACTATAGAAAAATGAAAGAAGCATGGGCAAAGAAGCGTGCTCTATAAAAGAGCTATTCGAAAAAAAAACCTGATAGTTGTAGGCTACATTATCGTAGATATAGTGTTCATTTCAAGCACATTCATCTACATAGCTTGTGGGAAAATATAACAGCAAACATATCTCTTGTGACATAGATTATAAATTCAATACTGAATAAGAGCTGAAATTATTTCCGAGCTTGAGGAAGAATATACAGCTCATTCCAGCTTATAGCAAAAATAAAAAGCTATGTTAATTGTCACAGATTATAGATTCAATACTTTTTTTTGTAGATTACGTCTTGGAGACTCCAGTTAAGGAGTATAAGACAAGTCAGATCAACAATATTATACACTAGATACCATAAATACTATATCAATTAGTTGAGGTGAGGATTAATTTTGATGTGAAAGGAACTCTTGTACACTATAAAAAGCTTTATCAACTAAATATTTTTTCAATTGTTTTTAGATATTTCTATATTTTCAAGACTCTTTAAAAACTGCGGTAGCTTGTTGTAGAATTTCCTACCAATATAACTAGGTTTTTGTTTGAATAAATAGTAGCTTACCAAGTAAGTATAATAAGTAGTGTGACTCACCAAGTGATAATCTCCTCGGCTTCTTGTATTATAATCATGTATGTCAAGATTTTGGTTAATATCATTCGTTTTTACATATGAATACTGAATATGATTTGAAATGATGTCCGAGCTTGAGAAAGAATATAGCAGCTCATTCTAGCATGAAACAAAAATATAAAGCTGTGTGAACAGTAACATAGATTATAGATTCAATAGTGGAAAAGATTTTATAGATCTGCGAAATGAATTTTCAAGATTCGAAAACGTAATTGTATATTTTGACAGCGTTGTGAATTTGGAGGAAAAGGAACAGATTTTTATCTTTGGAAGAAATCGTCGAATTGAAAATATCCCAATTTCAGAATGCAATCAGAAAGCATGCTAATCTACATTTCAAGAATACGCGCTCGTGAAATGATTTGGATTTGTTTCTTTAGCGTCAGCTGCCTATTTTTATTGTCAGCAGGTTGTGAGAAAAATTTACGTTCCGTCAGACAAACGAAGTCGAGATCAGTTTTTCAATTTGTTGGAGCCGTAAACTTCAACTTCCATTCGATCGAATCATAGATTGTAAATTGCGGAAGGACATTTTTATGACTTTAATCTGATTGTTATCGAGTATAAAGATATTCAGAGCTCCTACAAGGGATCTGACAACAGAATTTCTCCTTTAATAAGGGTATGATTTTATCGGATAACACTCCAAGTGTCCGAATTCCACTGTTTTCAACTTTAACGAACACAAAACAATAAATAGGATTTCTAATGATGGAGGAAACAACGAAAACAACTAATTTTAGAATGCTACTATTTTTGTGGACATAAATTTCAAGTTACATTTCCATTAACGAAACCTTCCTCCTTTAAACCAATTCTTGGTTCCACCTAAGATAGTGGTTTCATCATTTTCATGTTCTTCATAGCATGGCTCAAACGGTGAGGTAGAACTACTATACCCGAAGGGTCTCCCCACCATTAAAAGCCATATGTTTATTATTATTATTATTATTATTTTACAGTGATAATTCGTTCGGGCATGAAAAAAATTTATCTTTTTCCAAATAAGTGAATATAATTCAATTGAAACGGTAATGCAGGAGTGAAACACAATGTACATCAATTTTGTAAGAATGTCTTGGTTTTCAAAAGGCTTAGAGAATTTAAAACAAAAAACGAGTAGGCGTATACTCCAGTGTATGTTTAAGCTGCTTTTTGCTCACAAGTTCCATTATCAAAGCTTTAAAAATTCAACTTATCATTGTTTAACCACAGGGGGATGTATCCACCCTTTTTCCATTCCCGGAAAAATATCTCTTGCTGGCTCCGTACTCGGCCAACCAAATATCCGTGACTTTACTACCCCTTGTGGCTGGGGATGCCTTTTGCAACTGGGGACTGACTGTCTTATCCTCCCCTGGCTTCTTAGAGATCTCTTACCACATGGAAATATTTCAAGCTGTTTATACAATGTTCGGGAAAATATTCTTCACAGGATAACTGGAGAGTAGAATTTACGTCTTGTTCTCCCACATCTTAGTATTTAATGGGTGGTAGGGCAGACATGTAAATATAAAATACCAACATTACCATAATATGTTTTTATGTTTCATGAGAAGTTGGAATGATCGATCCCATTATCAAAATTGATTCTGATAATGTTTGGAGTATTACAGGGGAATCTATAAAAAATCTGATAGCCTTGAACCGTTGCGGTTATTTGTTAAATCAAATAGAGATAAACTGCGTTCTCCTGGGCACTCTTTGTAAGGGTGACCGATTAGATTATCCAGCAAAAATACACGGTTATCTGCTGTAAAATCACTTCCCGGTGGTTCGGAACCCACGTAAAACTGTAGATCCAACTCATCAATCACCATCATCCAACTTATTACCCCCACACAGGTCTTGAACCGTTTGAGTGATAGCTGTGAGCCATAGCAGTTATCTGTTCAATCAGATAGAGATTAGCTGCGTTCTCCTGGGCACTGTTTGTAAGGGTGACCGATCAGATTGTCCAGTAAAAAGACACGGTTCTCTGCTGTAAAGTCACTTCTCGGTGGTTAGGGATCACGTTAAACTGTAGATCCAGCTCATCAATCACCATCATCCAACTCATTACCCACGCACAGGTCTCGGACCTATGTGGGCTTCATCCTCCAAAAAAAATCAGTAAAAAAAAGATAATCTATACAAATAGGTGATAGGATAATAGAAAAATGAGATAATCTATAAAAGCTACAGGAAATTTAGGAGTGTACAGCGATATAAATCAATTGAACAAGACCTGATCCAATAGAATTTCAACTTTTAAATGCTGTTTCTATCCGTTTTTTATGACTTTTTTCATTTGAAAAAATATTTTCCTTTGTTATCATTTGAAAAAAGAATCTTTGCAAAGCCTCCTCATGGTATAATAATAGTAATACCTGAGACAATATAATCTACATCTACATTATATTGTCTTTGGTAATTCCGTGTGACCTGCTGGCTCAGTTCTGGTGCCAAAGTTCTCAGGTCGCACCTGATCGAAGTTCAGGGACGTGACTCAACGACTGTTTTTAGGCAGCCGGAACCGATAGGCTCAATGTGTCCTCCGAAACATATCCAATACAATTATTTACTCATAAAAATTTGAATGTACCGAATACGAAAACTCTTGTTCTCATTAAATTAAACTATTGGAATATTGTTGTATTACACTTTGAATTCGGGTTTTTGTATAATTTCCTCTGAAGGAAGAAGTAGGATCTAGAATGTATCTCAATCTTGTACCAATTAGATCAAAGGAGATTGGAGACCACTTAGGCTTAAGAAAACAAGGTCAATTATTATTTGTAATAATGAAATCCGACAAAACAGATCACATTAATGATATCCTATAAACTGAGCTAGAAATATGAGCTCAATAAGTAGCCTAAATTGGTAATGAATTTAATCGATCAAGCTTCTTTTTAAAGTAACCTTTTTCTCTCAAGATTTGAGTTGGGGTGATCAGAAAAAATCGTACTACCTAGTTATATTCTTGTATCAAGTTACCAATCCATATTAGGATTCTATCGATTTTAATCTTGTGACTATTATAATAAAAGAGCTACCGATATCGCTTCCAGTTTTTTCAACCTTTCTTGTCTCTCTTTAATCCGATACCATGTTGAGATTATTAACATCATTACAATATAAAATTCTTCTGCCCAATTCTCAGGGACCGATCGATGTTCACATGGATTTTAATAGATAGGATCAATGATAACGACAGAGAAGATGTTCTTCAAATCTCAATGAAGAAGAACACAAGCAATGATCAATAGCAAGCGGCTCCGTCATCTTTAAACATAAGAATAATCTCTCATTAAAATATTTTTTCGTATCACTTTTTCTATATATTTTAAAGCGGATTACAAAGATGATAAGGTTGTACATATATACAGCCTATACGAGACAAATATTACAAGTATACAGCCTATACAGACAAATTATTTTTTTTTGATTGCCTACTGGCGGGAGCCGTACATAATTTGGTTGATATAAGAGGATAGGGTATCTTTCCATTCATAATAATTATAAGATAAATACTACTGAATGAGGAGGAGCAACAGGTAGACCCATTTCAAATCAAATCAAATCGTTTATTGCACAAAAACCGAATACAAATAATATACAATAATATTATATACAATTTCACATACAAAAAGAAATACAGTATTCTTATAAATTTGTGCTACCCTCAGACAAAAGTAAAAACTTGCTCGCCGACGTGGAGTCTTATCAACAGAACTTATTTACTTGCAAATTAGTAGTTGAGTGAAAAAAATGATTGCCTCTTATAGATTGAATTGAAAGAATCTCATAGATGAGATTGTACGCATATATCACAGAAAATATTATAAAAAATAACTATTTATTCTCTATTATTATCATCATCGAATATAGGACTAGCTTCAAACATAACAAAATCATACCAGATCATTAATTGAATGAAAAATTTGTCCCTTATCCACATATTTGTAGTGTACATTTCGTGCACTTATAGTGGTTAAATCTCATATAGAATTGTATCAGTAAATTTGTATATAAGTTTTAAATACTGATTATGATATGGAATTGTATATTGTTTTCTTGTTTAATTAAAAGAAAATATTTTGAACTTTAGGAGCCGTGAATTTTTGTTGGTTGATATAAAAATATAGGATATTAACTTAATAATTTAACCTAAATACATTCGGATGTGAAGAAACAACATGGTTTCAGCCCTTATATTACTAAATTTCAACTAAAAAAAATGAGACGTGAGTTTCATTTGTCCAGGCTATTGTGCTCAAATAAACTTGCTTAAATATATTTTCAAATGTTACTGAAAGCATTCATTCCAGATATCTTTTAATTTAATCTTTTCATTTGAATCTATTCCATTATTTCAAGACCAATATGAAGCACTTTGAACCGGGTTCATTACCAAACACATGATTTTTTCAAACATAAATAGAAAAGTTAATAAATTTGACTAGTGACACTTACTTATTTGTCTGATAGCCATTTTTTTGATGATGTTGCCCACATGGGTCCGAGACTTGTGCATAGGTAATGAGGTGAATGATAACACACATTTATTCGCATTGTTGTAATTCTTCCTTAGACACAGATGGAGGTTTACTGAATTAAGTTTAAAAACTGGGATTGTTTTTGTTGGTGAAGTAGGGAGGTGGATTAGATTAGATTAGATCAGATTGTTTACTTTATTCATGTAGATTACAAAATGAACAGTCTTAGATTCTAGATTATGATAGTTGAAAATATATAATTACTGTAATCATTGTTTACAAATCTAAACTAAAGAATATTTATTTGATATAAATATAAGATTCAATTTGATAACGATGATTTGATTGTGATGTATCTACATGAAACAGCGAAGTTTGAACATACAAATGTCCATTCTTAGAAGAGGATATTCCAGAATATCCTTCTCATCAACACTTCACCGAAGTAGTGGATGGAAAAGAAGGCGGGAGATTTAAATCTGGAGTTATGTAATCAAACAGGGTGTGTGAGGTGAACAGGAGTTGATCATTTAGAATTGGATAAGGCTTTAGATTTATGTTTTTATAAATTCCATATGTTTATGAAATTTATTTCATATGTTTAGTTTTATATTTTTATATATTTCATATTTCTCTAACACAGTTCTCGACTCTCTCTCACTAAATGATTCATAATTAGATTTTTGTCACATTCATGTGGATAGTGTTGTAACCACCCATATTGAAATACTGAAGCGCATCCTATGAGTGCAAACATTTGAACAATATGTGTTTGGTCTATGCCAAACACTTGAATGGAGAGGATATCGCGATGAGAGAGGGAACTGGAGATTTACCTACATCCTCTGCAGAATAAATAGGAGAGGGCAAGAGAGTCAACCAAACCCTCACCTAAGGGTGAGCGAACATGTGTAGGAGAGTTTCAGTGGCTGACCACACACATGAATGTTGTGCCTCAAAGTAGGCACCAGGCACCATAGGCAACCAGGCAACCAGGCAGGCAACCAGGCACCAGCTGGTTCACCGTTTCAGTTTCGCAGTCTGCTCTTCTAGACCAAGTTCGTGCTCATCAGTTGTCGGTTGCACATCTCGTAGGTGAAGAGGAGAATGGTACTTCTTTTTGTTCTTGTTGTTGTTCTTCTCCTTCTTCACTCCCCTACTCTTTCACCTCTTCCACCTCATTACCCTTCTCCATCTATTTCTTGTTCTCTTTCTCTTAAGTGTAAAGGTCGATTCACACACATCAGTCACGGTGCGTCTCAGTTCCGAGCTATCCGTCTCTTGACAGTCATAAAGTATATTCTTATCTGGGTTTTCCGTTACATTGTCTACACTCGTCCGGCGCCGACCCGTCAGGTGACAGATTGTTACCGTGACTGAACTGAGGCGGAACTGTGACATGCAAAAGATTTTTATATACTATTTTCAGTCATAATTTCATGACTGTATGTAGATAATCTTTAATATTTATCCTTCTGTGATGAAATACTTGATTAACAAGATAATATCAAAGCTGACACAGTAGTTCTATTCAAATTATGATTTTTTCTCACTTAAACTGGAGGAATGCATTTCGCTTCTAAAGAGGGTAGCTGGCTGATGAAGCTTCTCTCCAGAGGCATTTCTCCAGTTCGAGTAAAAATTATAATTCAACTAGAAATTAATACAGTATCTGCTTTGATATGAGATTTATTCTAAAGAACCATCCATTTTTTTAACTTTTCAAGATTCTGAACCCAACTAGAATCTGTCAATTTATATCTGTACTGTTAAGGACGCCTATATCCCCAAATATATTACTTCTTATTATATTAATTCGCCATATCACTAAAAAAGTCAGTTGATGCTATATTAGCATGAAAATTTACGAATTTTATTTTAATAATAATAAACTAAGGATTTGGTGATCTGAATACATAATAATGTTAGATTTTTTTATTGCTGATGATGCCTACATGAGTCCGAGACTTGTGCATGGGCAATGAGGTGAATGATTTGGAACATAATACACATTCGGGCCTACATCCCTACATAATATTGTTAAAAAGTTCATGTATTTCATAATTTTATCAACAAAGTATCAAGAATCAAGAATGTTTTATTGTCATACACATTTCAGCATTGACAAAAGTCACTATAACTAATGCATTACATACAATAAGTATAAGTCAACATTTGAAAAAACAAAACAAGTTGTTATACTAGCATGTTCCAAAAAGTTATGGGCATGATACACAACAAAATTCACAGGCTAACATTAACATTGCAGGACAAATCAAAAACAGAATTGATAGAGTGAACACCTTATCATACTAGCATAATCCCATAGTTAAGGGCGTGGTACAGGATAGCATTTCATTGACTGAGTAGAATGCATTTTCTTTCAGCCACTTTGAGACAATATTTTAAAATTGTTTGCAGTCTTTATCTTTATTAAATAATTTTGCTCCATACATTCCCTGTATTTTTTTTTTTTTTTTTTTTTGTAGATTACGTCTTGGAGACTCCAGTTAAGGAGTATAAGACAAGTCAGATCAACAATATTATACACTAGATACCATAATTACTTCAATTAATTGAGGTGAGCCTTAATTTTGATGTGAAAGGAACTCTTGTACACTATAAAAAGCTTTATCAACTAAATATTTCTTCAATTGTTTTTTAAATATTTCTACATTTTCAAGACTCTTCAAAAACTGCGGTAGCTTGTTGTAGAATTTCCTACCAATATAACTAGGTTTTTGTTTGAATAAGCTACTATTGTGACTCACCAAGTGATAATCTCCTCGGCTTCTTGTATTATAATCATGTACATCAAGATTTTGGTTAATATCATTCGTTTTTACATATAAAGTAGCTTCATACACATATAAGCAGGGTACAGTTAGGAGACCAAGTCTCTTGAACAACGGCCTACATGAATCTAATCTATTTACTCTTTCTATACACCTGACCGCTTTCTTTTGGATCTTAAACACCCTATCAAGATTTTGTTTTGATGAATTACCCCATACTAAGATAGCATACCTAATATGTGACAGTAAGAGCCCATGGTAATAAGCTGTAAAAAGTAACTTTTTGTCATTCAATCTAGCGAGCTGTCGCAGGACAAATACCCCAGATGAAATTTTACTACATATTTTCTCAATGTATGGAGTCCAGGTCAATCGTCTATCCAACATAACTCCTAGAAATGCAATTTTTTCTTCCTGGTCTAATTGATTATCGTTTACAAACAAAAGTCTAACTTGTTTCAAATCAATCTGATTGCGGGATCTAGTGCCATACTCATGAATATTGCCTCTCAAGTTGAACAAACTCAGATTCTCCTTAACAAACACTAAACATTGCATGATAAAAATACAAGGCAGAGTCAAAATACCAAATATGGATATTAATGATCTATATGATATAAAATATAGTGATCTCGACATATATGTTCATTTTCAATGATTTGAAGTCGTTACTTGAAAGACGATCCAAGATCCAAGATGTTTGCTCGCTAACCATAAGCGCACTTCTCAGTCGTTAATAGCAGAAGACGACATGGCGTGTTAACACTAAACTAATCATCAATCCGGTGCGACATCTTGGAGCTGAGATTGTGAGAGAATGATTTTTCATATTACGAGTCCCATCCCGACCCGATCCTCGATACAAGACAAATGACGATAGGAGCACGTGCCAACCTAACCTAACCTAACCTAACCTGCCTTTTTGCCGGAGATCGAGCGTCGCTTTTTAGCCCAAGTCACGCCATCTTTGATCGTAGCACAGCGCATTAACGATCATTAACGATCATGGTCAAGTGCAACACGGTCAGGAATCATGTGTTCATATTTCGCGCCATTAGTGAACGTCATTGATATTAAACGAGCCGTTTACTTCGCCAAGATATGATTAACTGTTGTGTGCAGGCTATATCGATCGGCGTTGGCTGGCTTTATTCATACTATACCTTGAGAAAATAATAATTAGTTGCATACGAAGTATCAATCTTCCCTCCTGGCAGATAATTCAAAAAAGGGAAAATACATTTTAAGGGAAAATGTACAGAAGAAATTAACAAATGAAATTACGTTAGTCCATTGCTTGAGACAGTTATAATTCTACCAAGTTGCTCTTCTGTTACAGAATTAAAAAAAAGTAAATACAAAAAAAAAAATAAAATGCATAGAAAGAATTAACAAATAAAATGATAGTGGCTCTCTTGATGCAGTCTGTTGGAGCGCTTGTCTTTTATTAGATAAGGCTCCGACCGGCTCCGTTTATTGCAGCCTTGAGTTTAAATCTCATTCAGCCACGGATGTCTCTCATCATTCACCTAATTACCCACGCACAAGTCTCTAGACTCATGTGGGAATCACCCGCAATAAAAAAGTAGTCTTCTAATCAGAAGGCATGAAAAAATAATCTAACCGAGAGCTATCCGACTGGAAATCTTTGAAAATTAATTTGCTCAAACACATTTCAAGAGTTTTATTAATATGATTTATCCATTTTAATATTTTAACTCACGTGATATTATTAATCAATATAATAACTAAATACTGGAAGAATCACTGACACATTCATCGAGCGAGCGGCTCTGGTAGCGCAGTTGGTTGGAGCGCTTGTCTGTGATAATATAAGGCTCTAGTTAGCTTCGTTTCCTGTAACCTTGGGTTCAAATCTCTTTCAGCCATGGATGTTTCTTATTATTCGCACATTCACCCCATTAACCACGCACAAGTCCCCAGACTCATGTGGGCATCACCCGCAATAAAAACTACATCAAAAACCACGTTTCCAAATATAATTGAAATTTGGTAAACATGTCCTGTTCAAGCCCTATACGCTTGCTTGAAAGTAGTTCCAAAAATTCCCCGAAAATACGTCCAAAATTGAAATTTTCAAAAATTTGATAGACAAATATTAATATGAATATTGATTTACTGTACCTGTAGCATATAACAGCGGCTGATCAACAAACAAGATTTTCCCATCCTTTGATGGATCTTTGACCGGAAGTTTCTCATCATTCATCTCATTACCCACGCACAAGTCTCCAGATTCATGTGGGCATCACCCGCAATAAATGTAATACTGTAATCAGAAGACATGAAAAAAATAATCTAACCGGGAGCTATCCTACTGGAAATCTTTGAAAATTAACTTGCTACTTAATTATAGCTACTAAAAGACTGTAGCATACAAATTGGCAACACTGTTGTATCATCATGTTTATCATTTAAACAGCACTGACTGCATGTGACAGCTAGTTATAGGAGCTATTAATTTTTTCAGTGCAATTGCTGCGTTGTCGTATTGACATAATCCAGTCCTCTGGAGTCTCCTGTCTAGATAGGAGGCTTTGAGAGGAGGCCTGTAAGAAGGCTTTGGCGAGTAAAGAGAGCCATCTAGTATAAACATGAATATGAGATATTATACCCAGTCTGTCCTTATAAGAAATCTATAGACTACTGAAGAAGTAATAATAAGCGTATGGCATTTATTGTTGGGGAGACTCTTACGGGTTGTTCCATCTCGCCGTTTGAGCCATGTTATGGGAACATGGTGTACCTACAATTTTAGGTGGGTTTCGAGCCTCCGGGTGAGTAAAGATGGGATCAATATTGGTGTTATCTTCAAATTAGATAGGTTTCATTCATTTATTCACATATTCCATTTATTTCGGAACCCACCTAAAACTGTAGGTCCAACTCATCAATCACCATCATCCATTTCATTACCCACGCACAGGTCTCAGACCTATGTGGGCTTCATCCTCCCAAAAAAAAAAAAATTGGTAGGTTTGGAAGGCTGATAACAGTCTGTAAAATGGTAGGAATCTGTGTTCTATTTTATTTTATAAAATCACCCAAGGAATAATAGAAATTGTAAAATAATAAATTTGATTTTCATGAGTAAGCTATGTTGGTTGTGAGGAAAATAACGATCACAGCGCTGGCAAGTTGCATTTGTCGTGTGCTTGAGAGAATTGTAAGCGATTGTTTTATAATAATGGTTGATAAGATCGGAGGTTGAGTCAGAAGGTGACACGGCGGGAAACCTCGGGGAGAGAGAGAACTTTTGAAAGAAACGACAAAAGCGACATGGATGTCAATTTCCTTGACATCGCTAGCACTCGCCTTTTCTCATATTTTTCTCATCACCCCTCACCGCCAACTTTGGTCTTGCTTTTTTCTCATCATATTTCTGTAGAGGGAAAGAGATCGAGGTAGAGAGGGAAGGGAGGTTAGCTGATAGAATGACAGCGACAGACAAGTCTTAATCTCGTTGCTCTACCCGTCTCTCTCATGTTGCAACATGGAAACGTCAGCTGTCTCTCTCGCTCCAGTCTCGATATCAGCGGCCCCATGGCTGAGCTAGTCTCATATATCAGCTAAAGCGAAATTCCATTAACAACAAACTAAGTTTAAAGGCGAGACAAAAAGCCCCCTTGCGCCCTTCTTTCATAACCGCGAGACGGGTGGCATCCCGAAACGGGAAGACGAATTAGGAGAGGGAGGAATTTTGCGAGGGTGTAGAGAGTAGTAAGTAATTTTCGTTCTTCTTGTTGTAACTCAAATAGTAAGTGACTGGGAGATGGATGGTAGATAGGGGTGGGGGAAGAAAAATGTAGAACCATGGGGGAAATATCGAAAATCATTGTTTCGTACTTTAATAGTGAGTTTTGAGTTGTGTGGGGTGCCGGAAACGAAAACCAGCATCTTCTGTCCGCATTCGTTCTTCCGACTTTCGACCGTGTCCAACACGCCTTTGGCTGTCTGCCATCCATTCCCTGCTGCAGTGTACTTCGGCCGTCTGATACCGTGAGCCCCCTCGCAGGGGGATGTCCCCCTGTACTTGTACCCCGTGGTCCCCTCGTCGAAACACTTTTAGCCTCCGGCCAAGTTTGCCTATTAACCACCGAGCAAGATTTATACTGTTATTAGAAAGACCCCCTTCCGCAACGTAATGCTCTCCACTGCGGTTCCTTTCTCCTTTGTCACGTGTCTTTTAACATTTACACGTTATTGCGCTTCCCAGACCTTTATAATGGACAAACTTCCTACTTGCGTCCGTATAAATATATCCACAACAATGCTGAATGCTCATTCTTGCGACAAATTTGAACTAGAGCTACGTTGCGATTATTGGGTTGGTTGGAGAGTTTTCTATTTGCGTACTACTGACCACAGTATTTCGGCTTTTTATTTGAATACCTTCTGTATTTCAAGGCGTTGTTAGAGTAAGGCTTCCAGATTACAACACAGAAATCGCACATAGTTTTGATTGAAATGAAACATTTTATACTGTTATTAGAAAGACCTCCTTCCGCAACGTAATGCTCTCCACTGCGGTTCCTTTCTCCTTTGTCAAGACTCCCTTCATGTTATTACTATCCGCAGTCATGAAGTTTAAAAAATGTTCTCTCTTATTGTGAGGTTGAATGGAGCTGAGGACATCTCTTCATTTGCTTCAAATCTTTACTTTTTCAAGCGTATAAGCGGAAAAAACTAGAGACATTCCAATGAAATGTTTCAGACTACAACTGTCCGCAGTCATCAAATTTAGAAAGTTTCTTCTCTTAATATTAGGTTGAACGTGATTCATCGATTTCCAACAGCTCTTCAACGCTGTTGTCATTTTTGAAGTCTTCCGTATAAATTATAGCACTTTGAGGAATTCGAAATTAATAAATTCCGTTTCTGTATATTATTTGACAGTGTTAAATTGTCAGTTACCTTAAACTAACTTGTGATAATATTTTACAGTTAAAAACCTTGTAGCTGGAGGAGGTGTTTGCGATTTTTTATCTTTAACATCTCTCTCAAATCTTCATTATTCTCAAATTCTGTGAAAAGTTCATTAAAACTTGTGATTGTCCTATAAGCTGGTTGGTCTTTGTCCTGATAACAGACTCACAAACACTATCAGCTTGTGTGGCACAAGCGGGAAAGCAAGTAATATGTACTCGAAATAAATACACTCCAAGCAATCTTATTCTACAAATTCTTATAACCAGTGTTGTCTTATATTCTAATCTGAAACCACACACCTGACCAGGAAAACTGTAGCTGAAAAGAAGATATGGAACGAGAAAACTTTGCGTGGAAAACTTTTTAATTCACTGAGGTTTGGAATAAAATTACTACGTAGTCGGAAAAACTGTAAAGAATGCTTTCACAACTTCTTTCGTATTGGATTTTTGTGAGCTGGGTGAGAAAGAGTACTTTCTCGCTTGGACTATTACTGTGTCTGTGCTCCTGTATTATTTAAAATGATTTACAGCTTCCTCATTAGATATCACTGATAAAAGCGTATAGATAATAAAATTCAGTAATCAATCGATTAACGAGGATGCTGCAATAGAGATTAAAAGCCTTACCCACCTTACTACTTTTAAAAAATAATCTTCTACAATAGAACCCCTCTTGTCCGTCCTCGGATGGTCCGGCGCTCTGGGTGATCAGACCACGCCAAACTTGCAATCCTGTTTTTTGACTCTTTAAAATACATTTTCTTGGATTTTATTTCAATTTGGGGAGTCCGGTCCCACAAGATGTCAAATTATCTTAAGATAGAAACTGCAAAACTTCAATAAATAACAACCAAACTTCTTATTCTTAATATAATTGGTTTTTATATCACTGTAGTGAATAATACAGCCGTTAATCTAATTCAAAAAATGCGCATTATAACCTATCAATGTATTATGCAGTAAACCTATCAAACTATTATCCAGTAATAATGACTTTTTCTAATAATACGCCAGATTAGACTGCCTCTGATAAAATGACAGATTAGAGGGTCACAAAATTCGTCTAATATCTAATTTGTTCAATTAATAATTTGTCTAATTAATAATTTGATAATTTGTCTAATAAATAATTTGATAATTTTTCTGATTAATAGTTAGATAATTTCTGTAATTGATAATTTGTCTAATTAATAATTTTATAATTTGTCTAATTAATAATTTTATAATTTATCTAATTAATAATTTGATAGTTTGTCTAATTAATAATTTGATAATTTTTCTAATTGATAATTTGTCTAATTAATAATTTTATAATTCGCCTAATTAATAATTTTATAATTTGTCTGATTTTAATAATTTGATAATTTATCTAATTTTTAATAATTTGATAACTTGTCTAATTATCCTCTAAACTCTACTAAAACACGGAATGTTAATGACAAACTATTTATTATTGGTCTTGCCCCCCTCCCCCCCTCCCCCCCTCCCCCCTCAATGAAATATACATTCACTTCTGCTCAATATTTTCATAGCTACGCTTTCTCTCACTGCTGAAGTGAAGAATTTTTGAATGGAAAAACATTTTTGAGTAAGAGGATAGAAAAAACTCTGAATGATCTCTGTACAACCCAGGGTTTTTTCAACAAATGCTTCTCTAAATTGTACAGATATTTACAAAACATCGTTATCGATCAGAATCAGAAGTCAAATATCATGATGAAAATATAAAAAATTGAGCTTTCATAAATATAATTATCATCCTAAATGGATTAAGATAGAACAGGCTGCAAACACAATATAGTAGTATAGATCAAGTAAGCTTTGTAGAGTTGCCTTTAAAAGAATGACGTTAAACTACCTATGTAGACTCTGATGAAGAACCGTAGCATCACAAATGTGCTCATAACTTATCTTTATTATGAAGGCCCATGTACGGCTCTGAACATTTTAACATGGTCGTTACTCCACAATATTTATAGTTTTAATAATGCTGTAAGCGTATCTTGAGCTAGAATCTCTACGGTTACACATTGATAAATCTCACTCTTGAACTTGACAGAGTTTCCCCTCTCTGTTTGTCTCTTTGGGGCCGAGGTTTGATCAAGATTATCCCCTGTCGCTGTGCCTTATGTAACATAATTCGAAATTGTAATAAATATCTGGCTCAGTACTGTGGACCATATTATTTTATATCCTTTTACGGCGTTCTAAAATGATCTCAGGAATGGCTGCAGCTGTTGAGTGTTGATATCCCCCAGAGGCGCACCTTCTTTAAATAGCCTCTGAGGCTCCACGGGCATATTTTCAAAAAAGCGAGGTAGAATTAATATTTTAATTTACTTATGCTGTTTGACAAGTGTAGGCGTTACATGACCATTCAAGTTGGTGTTTGATTCATTGATGTGCTTGGAATCAAGGATTTCTTTCAACCACTCATTAATTTTTTCCCAGCAAGTGCTATGTAGATATAATGAAACAAGAATTTGAGTTTCTAGCTTAACAGGTCATTTTGTTTGAAGGCTGCATAACACATGGAAAAACTTCATTGCAAACTCAGGAACCAAAAATATACAGCATGTAAGAATTATGGTTTATAACAAATAAAGACGATCTTATTACAAAAAGATCTTATTCTATTATCAACAATATAATTTTGTAATTTGTTTTCCATAGCATCGAAATCTGTATTTTTCGGTTTGAAAGTTTTCATCAAAATTTAATATTATAAACTATTTTTAACTGTTGTAAATGCTCCATTTTGAGAGAACTTTTAAAATAATAGCCTTTGAATGAAAAGAACCACTTTTTTAAAAAAAGTTATGATTATAAGTAGTGAACATAAATTTTCATTATAAATTAAACTCAAACTTTTGTACAATATAGCATACTCAAAACTTGTGAAGAGATTAGTTTTGGTATTTGTCTATTGTATTTTCACTTCATTGTTATTCTTTCTTTGGATAAATGAATATCCATTTTGGGTCACAAGCATTACTCCTTATTAATAAAGAAACCTTGCTATTAATTTCACTACCTATAATAATACTAATAATACTCTGATAATATTCTAGTACCAAAACGGACACTGTCTTTATATTTAAATTATGATTTCCACTCACGTATACTGGAGATACTAGAGAGATGCATTTCACTTCTAAATAGAAGCATCATCAGACTAATTTCTGACACTGTATTTCTATTTGAATTATGATTTTTACTCACTTATACTGGAGATACTGGAGGTATCAAATGAAGAAGTTAAATGCATCCCTCCAGTATCTTCAGTGAGTAAAAATCATAATAAAAATAAAAATACAGTGTCAGTTTTGATATTAGATTAATCATCAAATATTTCGTCATGGAAAACATCGCAACTAATAAAACCGTTTCGATCATTTTTTTTTTTTTTTTTGTAGATTACGTCTTGGAGACTCCAGTTAAGGAGTATAAGACAAGTCAGATGATATGAATGAATGTAACTAGTCAGATGATCATGAATGTAACTAATTATAAACTCTATAAATAGAATTAATTTGTTCAATCCAAATTCATTTGTAATTCGATTTTATTTTCCAGATTAAAGTATCCGTATTCTAATGCCCGGTTTCTGAGTTGTTCATTAAGTTTAATGGATCATTAACCTATTGCTCCAGCATTGAGTTAATGAACAACTCAGAAACCGGGCATAAGTAAAATAAAAACTCCAAATATATTTTTTGAATTTAAAAGGGAATAAACTGTATATGCGCTGAGTCTAAGAGCTTAGGTACGTAACTATGCTGAGTTTAGCGAAGCCCGACTTGATTAAAACCAAAGCGTATTTTACACCCAAGTAAATAGCCTGGCTTACCATGATAAGGATGTATGTTCCAAAGGTATTTATTTCCATGGTTCGAAGAATAGACAACCCTTCATCTATGCTAACGATCATAATAATGGCTTTCCATAATGGTGAAACAAAGACAAGAAGGACGATTTCCTGTCATATCGTTTACTCTTGATGTAGTTTTTTTCACTTCCAGGAGCTGGAGGCGTGTGTGTGTGTGTGTGAGAGAGGGGCTTCGCAAAGGTGACGGTTTCTTCCCCAGCGAATGAACGTGTGAAATCCGATCTGTGTTTATATTCACGTGTCAGCGGACGAGCCTTAGTCCGGCTCAGGCCTGTCCGTTCTTCTTCTTCTTATTTTTCTTTATTATTTTCTTCTTCTTTTGAATCTTGACCCCCTCCCCACTCCTTCATCTCCTTCCCTCTCTACCCACCTCCTTCTCCTCCCTTTTCTCCTACTCATTCCTGCTCTTCTTAATTTTTTCTTCTTCTCCTTCTCCTATTCCGCCTTCCAATTTTCCAACGTCTCAATCTTCGTCTTCTTCATCATCATTTTCTTTCTCTTCTTCTACTCTGTCTTCTGTTTGTCACAATCCCTGTCTTCCTCCACCTTCTCTTTCTCCTTCTTCCTCTTCTCATTTTTCATTTTCTCCTTCTTCTTCTCCTTTCACTTTTAAATTTTTTTTTTCTGTTCTTTCCTTTTCTTCTTCTTTTTTCTCCTTCTCCTTATCGTTGACTCTCTCCTCCTCCTTCTACTTCTCCTTCACAATCTCTTATCCTCCACCTTCTTCTTTATCTTCCTCTTCTCCTTATTCTTTAACTTTTTCATCTTCCTTTCCTTATTTTTTACTTCCTCATATTCTTCTTATTCTACTTTTTATTTTCCTTCTACTTCCTCTTCTTCTTCCTATTCTTCTTCCTGCTTCTTTTTATTTTCCCCTTATTTATTATTCTTTCACTTATTTTTCTTGTTCTCCTCCTACATCACCCTCTCCTCCTTTACCTTATCTTCTTATCCTCCTTCACTTTATCTTACTTCTTCCTCCTCCTTCTCTTCCTTTTTCTTCCTCTTCTTTTTTTCTACTTCTTTTTCTTCTTCTCCACCACCATCTCCTATCCTCATCCACCTTCTCCTTCTCTTCCTCCTTCTCCTTTCTCTTCTTTACCTTCCTTTTTCTTCTTCTTCATCTTCTCATTCACACTCTCCTCTTCCTTCTCCTAATTTTCCTTCACTCTTTTCTCTTCCTCCTACTTCTCCTTCTCCCTCTACTACTCCAGCTTCGTCTTCTCCGTCTTATTCTCCTCCTCCTCCTCCTCCTCATCCTTTTATCTTCTCTGCTTCCTCCTCCTACTCCTCCTATTCCTCATCATCCACATCCTCTTTCTTCATATCCTCTTTCTCCACATCTTCTTCCCCTCCTTCATCATCCTTCTTTCTTCTCTGCTTCCTCCTCCTACTCCTCCTCCTATTCCTCCTCACCCTCATCCTCTTTCTCCACATCTTCTTCCTCTCACCCTGAAAAAATCATCTTCCTCTCCTCCTCCTACTCTCCATCCTTCTATCTTCTCTGCTTCCTCCCCTACTCCTCCGCCTTTTCCCCATCATCCTCTTCCTCTTTCTCCACATCTTCTTCCTCTCACCCTTAAAAAAACGCCAGAAAATCACAAAAACTCCCGCTAGACTCATAATATAGGGGCAGTCTCCACTTTTTCATTCTTTACCATTCTTCCTCCCTTCACTACAGCCTATTAACGTTCCTATAGTTGCATTCTCTCCCTCACACCATCTTCCAATCTATCCCCTTTTACACTCGCACCGTCTTTCACACACCCCCTTCGCCATCATCTTGGCGCACCTACCCGTGGCCTGTTCTTCGCATAACAATTCGTTGTGACAGGTTTATTTAAATGCGACACTCCCCCATGCACTCCATAGTCATCCATTAACTTCACATTTCGCCCTCAACCTCCTAAATAGCACTCACTACCCATATGAACCCTGCATATGGAGTCAAGCCCTGACCCTATCCTACGGATTTCACTGTTATGCAGTCTCAGATTGAAGGGCTGTTGGAAATAATTAGAATTGCTTGAAAAACACTTCTTTTGCACGTGATAAATCACCAGTTGACAATAATTTATTCTCTTCAATATCAAATCCTCCTAGTGAAAAAAATGTTCAACTTACTCCATTTTAACAAACTGTAATAACAAAGCTACACTATATTTCTATTATTAAATTATGATTTCCACTCACTTATACTGGAGGAATGCCTCTTTCGCTTCTAATCTACATCACCCAATTCTTCCGGTGGTTCGGAACCCACCTAAAACTATAGGTCCAACTCTCAATCACCATCATCCAACTCATTACCCACGCACAGGTCACCTATGTGGGCTTCAACCTCAAAAAAAAAAAAAAAATCAGCCTCTATAAATCAACATTTTTATCTTCCAATATTTTCTCTCATGTTTACATTCATTATTCATGATGATAACGATACAGAATTCGAAGCAAATAATTGATGAAGTCGCACAAACAATGAATTTTCTTATCATAAATGAGTGCATCATGAATATTTCCCTATGTTTAAGTAAATCAAAATTCAGAATCATTACAATCATTAATTTGGAAAGTAGAGGATTGTGATGATTGAACTCATTTCTAAATTTACACCATAAAAACTAAATTTCTAAATTTACCTTCATTTGAGATTAGAGCAATAGATCTAAGAGCATATAAATATAGAGCAATTTCCACTTATGAGTGGAAATGTTTCAATAAAATAATAATAATAATAATAATAGTTATTATTATTATCATTATTATTATTTGCTACCCACAAAAACAAAACGTACTGTATACTTTAGCTTGGTTGAATCCCAAATAAGGTATGGAATAACTGTATATGGTCATGCCCCAAATTATATTCTGAATCCAATTGTACAGTTAACTAACAAAATAAGAAGAAACCTTTTCCAGGGTCTAGATACAAATATCCTGCAAATACTCCATTTCCGAAACTTATACAACTACATAATATTACTAAGATACTATTTTGAAAACTGTTACCGACAAATAATTGAAAACAGATACAACACAAGACACTCACAATATAGAACATCAAAATAATACACAGAGATAGGAAAAGCCGTACCAGAATACTTTGTACCACATATCCTCAACAGCATCCCTAACCACCTAAGAGATCTCAACACATAATATGCCGATGCAAAAAGAGAAATCAAATGCTATTATATAACAAATCAATAGGAAGCCAGCAATCATATTTCTCAATAATTATATTGATAGGTTGGGAAAAAACACAAAATATACATGTAGCAGGAAATTAAAAAAATTGTAGCCACTTGTACAATTGAACCTCATAAAACAATATTTTGGTATAATAATTGGAATAAGTCTAAAAAAACGAAGAAATAATTTGATAAAAAACCTAATAAAAGCTAAAACTAGCTTCATAAAGTAGCTACCAGAATAAAGATGATTCAATTTACTATTCTACTTCTATTCTCACAATATATGTATAAATTATGCTTATGTCTGTATACTGTACTTATATTATTGATTTTGTCATGAAAAAGTGAGATAATAAATATAAAAAAAAATTATTATTATTATTATTGCTAGAAAAGGAGGTTTTTGAATGGAGGGCCTGAAAATCAATAAGAATCAGTTCCGTTATCATTCTTCCATTCTCTTCAGACTCTCATCCAGACTTATTGCAATAATCCAGCTATCGCTTTGATCGGACAAAATTGATTTTAGCGACTCAATCTTCAACAAACTACGAGACCAAAACAAAATCGAATAACCTGAGATAGATTTTATTTTCAAAACACTCGATAGGGTAGCTGAGCCAACCCTTTCTTTGCCTTTGCAGCTTCGTTTTATATTCTGTTCCACTCGGCGTCTCGAGCTTCACGATTTCCAATTAGAATTTCTAATTTCTCTTTTATTGCGGTCTACTTTTTCCAGTGGCGGCCAAAGCATACGACATCGGGGCCTCAACTCCTTCACTGTTCACTGCTCTATATCGGCTCCTGCCTTTTTCTCATCGCGTCCCCTGAACGGCCAACGTTCAAGAGCAATACAGAATATTTATTCACCAATATCGACCTCAATACTATAGAAACTTGTATTGAAAATCGTCAGAGTCTAACGAACATTCATTCATAATGAATCGACTCTGGAGCAACTTAATGTAACCTTAAAAATGAGCAATTCAATTCAATTAACCTATATTGAACCCTACTTAAATGTACAGTACTCAGCTCTATCAATGGAAATCCTTAGTCTTTTTAGAGTTCTTATTAAACTTGTAATGAACATTTTTCGCTGCCTTGTTATTCTTGTATTTATTTTCTTTACCCGACGTTTTAATCACGGTATTGCTTTGCAATATATTATATTTAATGAATTATTTAATTTAATTGCATCAGAATGATATTTTTTATTTCCCTACACAATTTTACGGTCTATTCCTAATAAACTATGGTGGGAGGGGGGTGTATTACTACTGATTAAGGCTCTTAATCCGATTATTGAAAAAATTAATTTTCTTGAAAATATAAATTAAAATTAAATTTTTTATAACTTTACAAAATAAAATGTATCTAACTTGCAATATGTTATATTTCCAACGCTTCTCATTGTTTTGACATTTTATGCATTTTTATATCCATGATCATGGGAAATCATAATTGGCAATTTAAAATTCTATGATTATTACAGCTAACTTTGAAGTAGCCTCTTTTTATTTCTGTTTGAGCTACTCTAAATTTATTGATGCTAAAGCAGAGAAAGCTAAATATTTGAATAATCAGTAGAAGTTTTATATCCATACATATTATATAATTGTTTTTACCTACAGCTGCTCGTAAAGTAGTTCTTTACATACTGAAAACTAATTGTAAAATACCGCTTTACTGCTCCGCAAGCGGTAAAGTACTTTACGCTCGCCAGCTGTTTTCTTTACGCTTCTGTTTTGATTTTGATGCCTTCTCATTGGTGGATCACGGAAATTCACATAACCTCAACAATGGCGAACGCTAACCAAATCCGCGCATGGTCTGTGATGTTACAAAGTACAAGCTTTTATTGTGCTGGAATCCAGAACTGCAGTTTTAGGAAAAATATTGTATGCAATTCGCGCGTGAAGCTTCTTTATCGCTCTCGCAAAATTACTGCGCTCCGCTATGCGTCGCGCAGTAAATGTTTTGGCTCGAGCGATAAAGTCGCGCTTCACGCTCTTAATACATAAATAACTATTCTCAACAGGAAATCAACATATTTTCAGCTTCCTTTTCTAATCTCTGAAAAAACATTTCACAGAATTTTAAGTGGTTGTCTATACAATTAAAAGTAAGTTATCCTCTCAGATAAAGCTTTTTATCTCAAGTTGTGCTGTAGTTTTTGGTTAAACTTGATGAACCATGGTAACGGAAGATAATGATTGAGCAACTAGCTTTTTAACTGAACCAAGTGATAGCCGTGAGCCGTAGCAGGTATCTGTTCAATCAGATAGGGATAAGCTGCGTTCTCTGGGCTCTCTTTGTAAGAGTGACCGATTAGATTGGCCAGCAAAAAAGACACTGTTCTCTGCTGTAATGTAAAACCACCACTTTCCGGTGGTTCGGAACCATCAATCGACATCATCCAACTCATTACCCACGCACAGGTCTCAGACCTATATAAATTAGAAAAAATACAAAATTAAAAAAAATACTTTTACAGAGCTCATGAAAAGTTGTGCTTATCTTTTTCCGAAGATTAGGTTTCTGTTAGCAGTTACACTTTTCAGCAAGAGTGCTACATATCAAAAAGTCTCAGACCTATATGGGCTTCATCCTAAAAAAAATATAGTAACACAAGATCGCTGAACAACTCATCTCAAACTTGGTACGACGAATTGAATCATAATACAGTATTGTTCGTCTAATAATATACGAGCACAATAAATTGCACAGAGATCAAAATTATTGAGCGCTCTCCTGGGTTTTAAATTGAAAAGCTCTCGACATCGCCATATAGTCATAGTTAGTCCGATTTCCCCCGAGGCTTCAGACCATTTCACCAGCAATATGTTTAATGAAAACGACATGTCTGGGAAAGATGTAACAGTTGCTAGGTAAGTCAGAAAATCCTCGCAGGACATCAGACGGAGTGAGCTGCAGTGTCGTAAGATTTCGGGGAACAGAGAGGGAGCGAGAGTGAGAGAGAAAGTACGAGAGAGTGGGAGACAGAAATTGAGAGAGAGTGTGAGAGAGTGAATGACGAACCAATAAAGCGAGAGAGAAGGAGCGATAGGATAAGAATATATGCCGAGGTAGGCTACACTAACAAGACACCTCGTAAACTTACATTATAACATCTTATTAGCTTTATTCCGCCTGAAACAGTCTGCCTTCATGCTCATTATTTACAACCACCATAAACCAGGGATTCTTTCAGTTTTGAATCATCATATATTAACCAAGAATAAACCGACTAGGATCATTTCTATATGAGCCTCTCAGCTCTTAAAACAGCATTAAACCGCGCCTTATTTTGTGATGATACGCCATCTTTAGTAAATAACCAGAAATTAACCCTTAAAGGAACAACAAACTTTGTGAGATAAATTTTACTCTTGTCTTAACTCTCAGTTAAAGGTTCTATCATTTTTCTTGATTATTACAACCCGTTCTGCACTCAATCTAAAAACTAAATAGAAAAAACAGGTCGAATATAGAACTTTGTTCTTTTTGGAAGTCGGTTGAAAATGAGGCAATGCTCTTTGGCTTCTGATATAATATTATACTTCCGTTACATCCACATCTTGAAATTTTCCCTCTATTTTCCTAACACCTAGTCTATTTTATTCTAACCTAAATCACGAATATAAAAAAAACCCAACTTGGTCGTCTATTCCAACTCCATGTGAACAAAAATTTTCACATCCATGAAAAAACCTTTCTTTTGTAATATGTACTTTCACTTCTTACTTTTACACTAAAAGTGATTTTACACAAGCAACTTCTAATGCATGTAGCTTCTTTGGTTTGAAACAGTCTTCTTCCTGCAGGTGCATTGTTTTCAATTTCTCATGTTGTTAGAGTATTTTTCCATGTTTTTTCTCAATTTTAAAAGTTCGATCCTCTTTATTAGTAATTTATTTATTCATTTATAACACAAAACACAATCAAGTAAAGATACAACAGGCATAAACCACTACTTTTTTTCTGAGGATGAAGCCCACATAGGTCTTAGACCTGTGCGTGGGTAATGAGTTGGATGATGGTGATTGATGAGTCGGACCTACAGTTTTAGGTGGGTTCCTAACTTTACTTTATTAACTTTATTAATGTTTGAGGATAGCCCCGTCCTTCCATATAAGTGATATAGTCATGTTTCTTTTTAGTGTATGTGTGTAGGAGACAATTTTCTTTCACATCCACCAAACTAATTAATCACATTCCCTCAATATTTCTTGAAATACTCACAGGAACAAAAATAAACGACTTAAGGCTGAAATGGATTCATGGATATTGACAAGCAAAATTGAGGAAAAAATATTCTAATAGTCTACTATTACATGAAATTCATTTTTCACAGCATATTTTCAAACCACTTCCATTACCCTCCGTTTCTTCTCTCTCTCTCTCTCTCTCTCTCTCTCTCTCTCTCTCTCTCTTTCTCTTCCTTCATCTCCTTCTATTTTCTCTCTGTTCACTGCTTTATTTCTATATTCATTTTTTGTATCATTGTTTATTTAAAAAAATTATTTAGCAACTCATACCTGCGCACAGGATTGTTCCTTGCAGGTATAATGGATTCTTTAAAAAGTTCTAAATTATTTTGTTTGTATAATGTCAAAAGAGAATCTGAATAAATTTTGATTTGATTTCTCATGCAATATAAAAAAGCTGTCACGAATGAAAATACTACGCCTATGCTAGATTCAAAATTATCTACTGGAAATGCTCCAAAAATAAAAAGAGTTCTAGAGCATTTGGATCACAAGATTTAAATCTTGTTTCATTCGCTTCAAGTGAGTAAATCATTAAATTACTCAGCGATCATCTCCTGATGATTATCTTGCGATGCATTTGCCAATCAGTGTCAAAATTGGAAAACTTTAAGGGTAAAACGATGAATTTAGCCAATTTCTTGCTAGTTTTCCATAGGGAACTATGAATCAATTTTAGTGAGTCCTGAGATAAGGTAGATGAATCGGTTACGTGATATTCATGAGATCCGTTGGGTTATAAATTGACGGACCGATCTTAATCAGAATTATTTGAAGTAACAAAAGACAGAGCTGTTCTCTTAATGCGTCTAATTGAGAATCGGTCAGCATCCAACACGTCTTCTAAAGATGTTTTTGGCGCATGATTTAGAGCGTATGATTGTAAGTTGCCCGAAGATAAGCGATGAAATATTGCTCATTGAAAATCGCCTACATTCCGCGGTTGGAACGGTTGGTTATTCAATTGGTATCGTTCTCGAAAAACTTGAGAACTTTAATTTGGAACGTGACGTAGTTAATCTGGGAGATTTCAAGCGTTTAGTTTTGTGAGAGGATTAATCTAAACAGGTTCATAATTTCTCAATTAGAATGTCGGTGCTTATCGCGAGTCTTTACCGTTATAAGCCAATTTAATTGGCTGAATGAGCGAGCATCTGACCGGTACGAGCGTTCCCAATAAATAAGGGCATCACTGATTCAATCCCCCTATCATTGAACAAATGCGTGTGTGTGGTCGTACGCGAGTTGTTTTTAATTTCTTTATCCTGTGCAAGCTTCACTAATAAAGTTGTCCACTTTATGTATCATGCTGCCTGTCTTTAACCTATTATTGCCTATCATTCCATCTCTCTCATACTCCTTTCCAAATTTACACTTGTCTCCTTCTATCATAACCATCTACATTTTTTTATTTCCTTGCTCCCCAGTGTACACTCAGCCGTAAACTATAATTACGAAATATTAAAGCAATTATTTCTTGCGCTTTAATTGAGATAACGAATATATCGAGTGTGAAGGAATAATTTAGTGCGATAGATAGGCTGAATCTAATTGACTATTAATGTATTTTAGACTGCTGTTGATAGAAATTCGCTTGATAGCCTTGCAAGTAAGTCATAAAATGCTACTGTGAGCTGTAGTCGCTCCAAGTTAAACAAAGGCCAATTATATGCTATGATAAACTCATTCTCGACCGTAAAAAAATCCTGGATTTCTTGTTCCATGACGAACTGCGTTGTTAATATTAACTTTTCATGTGAATTTAACGACTTGGAGTCAAATATTCATTAAGAATAAGTATTTGTCTTAATATTCATTAAGAATAAGTACTGCAAGTCGTTAAATTCACATGAAAAGTTAATAGTAAAAAAAACATTTTATATACTGCACATTTGTTTAAAGGATGTGCGCAGGTTTCTGTTCATAATATTTTTAAAAGTTTATTGTATTGAATCTTATAAGGGCTTTGAAATGTTATCTATAGCTGTGAAAAATTTTTTTCAACTATTATTTTGTGAAATATGGGGGTCACATTTGAAATTTTTCGGTTTTTGGGGGCAATTGATCTCATCTACGAATAATTTTAAGCTTTAGATAAACTTTCTGCAAATAGAATGACATATTTCTCACTTCAATCGAGAAATTAGATTTAAAAAAAAATTTTTTTTTAATCTAAAAAATACAATTTTTAAATATAAATTAAAAATTTTTTTTTTGAATAACTAGCCTATTTGTTAGATTGAAATAAAAGTATTTAATTTATTCCTCAAGATATCTCAGTTATGGGAAATTTTTCAAAAGTTCAAAATCATTCATAAAATCAAACCGAGAAATCAATACCAAATACCAAGAAATAACAATATTATTATTACAATGAACTGTAGTAATAATGTAGAATGACTTCTTTAATACCTACTAACAATGGCCACACTACTTGAAAAAGCGGTCAGATACTTTCCAAAATTAAAAAAACAAACAAGCTATATCATAGTAATTTATTGATGGAAATAAACATTTATTTATTTATTTATTATTATTATTATTATTATTATTATTATTATTATTATTATTATTATTATTATTATTATTAAATTTCAATTTTGAGCCACCGTATTTCACCATTACACCATTGCGGCTGCTTGAATGAGGAATAAATGAGGTGAATATTGCTTAAAATGATGAAATTGAGTAAAAATTAGTCTCATCTGAGATAAGCGGTCATCTAAGATTTCTGTGAGCTCAAAAAAAAGGTTAAAAATAATGAATATTGAATGCTATTTCGAGCGTGCGGAAAAGATCTCCTCAAACAACAACCGACAACCAGAAGACCAGCTATCAAGCTCCGTTCGTTAATTTGCGATATTGTCGATGTCTTCTAATTTTTGTAATGGAGCCTTTATTAATTGGCATCGATTCAACTGTCCGTGAATAAAAAAGATGTCGCATTCACTACCGAAAAACACAAATGAAAAACGACAACCGGTTACAATTTCGATGTTGACCTTTTCGGGAGCTGCATCCCGAACCCTGTGCCGCCGCCGCTGTTTCCAATTAACGGCTTTCCTCTTTGGACAACGAGCAGGAAGATTTGATGCCGCGAGAGATAAGTGTTAACATAGAAATAGCTTTTAGATGGAAGAGAAAGAGAGGTATTTTGCCTCTCTTTATTCTTCTTTATCCCTGTTGTGTGCGCTTGTAAGTAGAGTCTGACAGCTCGGGGAAATTAATAGTGGAGGCGGATTCTTCTATTTGGAGTGACGTAGCCATCTTATTTACGAGTCGGCTCTCCTGACATCGATGATGTATGGCACCTCGAGATACGAATTTTTCGGTGGTAGAGATTGCGGAGGGAGCTGAGGTTGAGATTTCTTCCTCTTGTCACACATGGTGACGTGTGACGTAAGATAAGCGCGCGGGACACAAGCGCCCTCCGCTTGAAAGCTACATACGTCCTAATAGTTTTCCAAAAACAAACTATTTTAAAATCCTATTAAGCGTTGAGACCGCAGTAAATCACGTCTGTGAACTTGGGCTGGAATTGAAAGGTCTGCGGTCCTGAGTCGGTTAGCCGACCGACCCATCACACCCGGTGTGAAGAGGGGCGTTGAAAGATTGATTTCCTCAACAAGCCTTTTCACACTTGTAATTCATTTATAAAACACATCAGCCACAAACATTCAACGAACATTCTCACATGCTTGCGTGAGTATCAATTAATTTTGAGTATTATCATGTAGTATTTTATGGGATGAAAGTTAAAGGATCATAATACAAACTTAAAAAACACTTTTAAGTGAAATTGTGACTCACGTAATGGCGTGACGGCCGTTTCACTCTGTTTTAAAGAGCATTGTCAGACAACCCACAGTATTGCAGATAGATAGATATGATCTTGATCTGTGGGCATTACTATGCATATGATCACGTTAATAAGATACTTCCATAAAATACTGACTCACAAGTAAAACACAGACAAAACAGAAAAAACCCTTGTCTGATGTAGGCTAAGCTCCATGACAAGGCCACTAAACTACAGACTAAAAGTCCATGTCAGAAGTGAGTACATAAAATGATCATTTTGCAGTCATTGCGAATTCTTTAGATAGATTATAGATAAAACCTGGAGGCTTTATTTAAATCAAAGACATTGTAATACTATACTAGACCCACTCGTAGCGCTAGTGTAGCACTCCAAATTGAACGGCCTGTAGTCGGCCATATTGGCGTCAACATCGTTTGCTTATGTTTGCGATGAATATTGTATTATTAGTTCAACGACTTTTAAATTTATATAATAAATTCACATTCTTCACATTCTTGAAGAGATTTACCTTCAAAACCATATCTTTCAAATTGCAAAAGCAGTTGTGGACTTGTACCTGAAAGTTAAACTTAGCCACATAGAGAAGTCAAAGAATAGTTTATTGCATAAGGAATCTATCAGGCAGCATTGCAATAAGACAGTACTGTTCATGAATCAGTAAATTGTATTTAATACCTTTTTAGGATCAATCAAACAGTGGTTTTAGTCTCTTCAAATTTTATATTTAACAATGTTTTTTCTATTTGATCTAAATCATTAGTTATAGAACAAAATATTGAAGCATTCTAAATTAACTAGTCTTGTATATACAGCCCATTATACACTGTTAGCCTTGTTTATTTCTATAAATTATTTGTGATAAGCGATCATGGCTAAGCCAAGCACTTGAATAGTCTCTCTACTACCTTGGGTTTCATTTATTCCAAAATTGTCCAACCTATAAATAATAGAAATCACACATGAAATAATATTATAGATGAAAAAATTAACTTATTGTGCCTTGAGTCAGTCAAACTAGAGTCTTAGAATTGAAAGCTGTGTTCATAAAATATTATGCATTATAATAATATTATTTTGAGCTATGTTCTATTTTTAGTGTGTATACACTAAAGTTTTATATGTAGACTGAAATTTTATTTGAATTGTCAAAAGTAATCACCTCTGGTCCTTTTCAATTGAATTATTATAATTCATCAAAAATTTTCCATTTGTCACAATTTCCAAAAGAGTTATATGGAAATTTTTTAATTAGTTGCAATAAATATAGTTCTAATATCTAAATAAAGCATGAAAATTTTAGAGTTTCAAGTTTCATTTCTTGTAAATATTACATATTATGCATTAGTTACCAATTTTATGTTATGATTTATTGGTATTCAATTATTATCAGTCTGTTGAAGTACTTCCTTCTATTTATTTTAGAATGATTAATACACAAATATAAAATAATCTCATTTATTGAAATCTATCTTTGAAATCCCATTTACCCACAGTAATATCAATATTATATTATATAAGAGTACATTAAATTATTTGTTCAAATTGTAATTTTAGGTTTATTTACTTGGTAATAAATCTATCATCATTTTATACTTTAATTCTAGTAGGAAAATTTTATTTTAAGTTAATGTCAGTTTTACTCATAGATCTTAATGAACTGCATTGTTTTATTACAATTTATAATCAAGTTTTCTGTATAAGTAATGGAAATGTTTTTACTGTGTTGATTGCATTTCATAGGTTTAATATTGTGATTAAATTTTTTTTTTTTTGAGGATGAAGCCCACATAGGTCTGAGACCAGGGAGTGGGTAATGAGTTGGATGATGGTGATTTATGAGTTGGACCTACAGTTTTAGGTCGGTTCCGAACCACCGGGAAGTGATTTTCAGCAGAGAACAGTGTATTTTTTGCTGGTTAATGGTCACCGTTACAAACAGGACCTACGAGAACGCAGCTTATCTATCTGATTGAACAGATACCTGCTACGGCTCGCGGCTATCACTTCCCTAAACTACCCCACTTCCCTAAATTAGTAGTTTACTACATGAAAAATGTAGAACTGGTAAGCTTATTGTAAGATAATAATTATTATTATACAATCATGTAAAACTCAACTGATTTGCAGGAATATGAGAGTAATTTATTGTTTTCTTCATCAACAAGACCAGATAACTGAAAAACGATCATACCAATTAATTTTGGAACCAATTCATTTTAATTAACATGAAGCCTAAATTTAATGTGCAAAAATCCTACAAGTACAATATTTTATAGAATCGTTTATTCCCAATTGAGTTAATTAGCATTCTGACTAAATAATTTTGTCAGGCGTCATAGTTGGCTAGATATATTCAAGCAGCTCCCACAGTTTGTGTCTCTGTTGAAAATATTACTTGGAATTCATTTAGAACAGTGCAGTCATCATAATATTTACGTTTTTAATGATTTTAGACTGGTTTTCATCAAGATAATAATATAAAATGCGTTTTCTAAGAACACTTATTCACAACTCTACATAGTTGCATACACTAACTAGCCTTAAAATTCAAAAAGGGCGCGTGAAGTTGACGCCAATATGTCCGCCAATGCTCTGTTCAATTTGCATTGGGCGACGACTGAGAATCACATACAGTTGTAGGGCCTTGATTTAAATAAATTTTCCTTTTTTTAATTTAAAAGTAGTTTCGAGGTTTTAGGTCGCTGTTTCGCTTGAGATTTTACTTTGAAACACAATAATTCAGGAGTCTTCCACAGATAAAGAATATTAATTTTGTTTTCATTTTAAGCAAAGCACTATCACAGATTAAGAAAAATGATATAATTTTGAATTTTGAAAATTATGAGCCAAAAATCTTTACTAGTTACACTAATTACCATGCGAAATCATATGTCAATAGATGAGGAGATATTGATGAGGCTATTACAGAATTATTTCATATTGAAATAGCATTTCCATTTGTAAGGATCACTTCCATCTATACACTTTTCCATCTCATTGATTTCGTATCGCTCTGTTGACGCGTTAGTGAACATTACTTTTGAAACAGAAACGTATTTTATTAGTAACAAGAGTATCAAAGTTCGCGTTTGACCCCATACTCATCAATAAAATCAGCTTGTAGCAAAATTATGAGCATAAATCACCAGAAGACTATAGCCCATCCCCCTTTCGTAGCAGGCCATTACACTCCAGCTAATACCAGGGATTTTGTTGCGGCAAGCCCAGCCTGCTACTAGTCTTTCTTCGCAGACAATGCTGTAGGTTTGAATTGAAAACACCGTCTACATTTTATGATGTGAGTAAATCACAACATTTACGACAAATACTTACGCTCCGTTCATTCCTTACTAGCACCACCATTGTCACGGCTCATTCAGTGGGGATCTTGTCCAGGGTTCTTCCTATGTGAAGGCTTGGAAGCTAGAAGCCGTTTCCGAATAGATTCACTCTCAGTTGGTGTGATTCGAAGAATCTTGAAAATTTTATGAATTAGTTATAAGGTTAATGATTTTTTTAAAGTAAACTTGATAAAAATAAATTTGAAATTAAATGAAAAAAATATTTGTTAGGCGGAGTTAGACTATAAAGTATTCTCTACCGACTTTCTTTGTAGTGGTGAAGGTTGTATTGTGGGAGATATCCATAATGAATAATAAGACGAAATTGTCACAACCACATTTATTAAAAATATCGAGATACTTAGTTTTGGATTGTGCTACATTATATTAGAATGTGATTATAATTAGCATATATCTCATATTAGCATATATTCAGCAGTATATAGCTCAGATTATTAGCATCATTGTCTTTGGATTTCGAAGTACTGTATTGTGTTATATAGTCCAAGCTAGAGAATAAACATTATTCACTTCAGCTGATTTTAGCTCGCAAAGATAACAGGAATGCATCATCAAAAATAAAGAAAATTATGAACTTAAATGGTTGTGTGATGTCAAGGAAAAATTATAATTATTTCTTTATCTCACAAAGAAGAAGAAAAAGAAGACTTAGAAGAAAAACGGAAGAAGAAAGAGAAAGTGATTAGAGCAGTGACATTCAGAGCATTGACATTGTCAACAACCTGTTGAATGGCCAACTGACCCACAGAGCACATACTAGAAAAAAAAACTGTTGTGGTGAAGGCCACAAGGTCGTTCCTTATTAGTTCTTGAAATAGACATAATTCGCTCGCCGCCAGTGAGAGGAGAAATTTTCACGAAAACTACAACTATTTCATAATGAATAATTAAAATTTTTCAAATCAAATCAAAAAATCTTTTATTTGGATTCTTCTTAAATATATTCACAGTATATGCATTTTTAAGAAGAAACAAACAACAAAAAACAAACCAAGAATCTACATAAGACGAAGTTGTCACAGCCACATTTCTTAAAAATAGTGAGATACTAGTTTCGGTTGTTAAACCATTATCAATATCAGACAAACTAAAACTGAAGTACAGAGTAGCTTAATATGTACTATACACGGAATGATACTATTGGCTAAGAGATAGGCTGACCATTATTGACGGTTTGTGATTGGCTGAAGGCCATAACAAGTCACGCCCTCTGGTGGGAGGAGCAACAAGCAAAAATAAGAATAAAATCAAGAACTAAAAACCAGAATTAAAACTTTTGCTACTTTCTAGATGTTTACAATTTTTAGTTCATGATTTGATTCTTATTTTTGCTTGTTGCTCCTCCCACCAGTGGGCGTGACTTGTTATGACCTTCAGTCAATCATAAAACGTCAATGAAGGTCAGCCTACCCCTTAGCCAATAGTATCATTCCGTGTTTAGTTTATATCAAGCTACTCTGTACTTAAGTTTTAGTTTGTTTGAGTTTGATAATGATGTAACAACCGAAACTAGTTTCTCAAGATTTTCAATAAAATGTGGTCAACCTTAATTTATTAGGCTTATGGCTAACTATTTCCACTGGAATACACACATTAAGGATGAATTTGATTTAAAAAAATTGATTAGTAGGAGTTAAGTCCATAATGTCTTCTCCACCACTTAACCTTAATTTGGATGATTGAGAAGCTTCCAATGGCCGTTTTCGCACTGGACGACACGGAACCGACACGAAACCGATACGGTGCCGTCCCGGTGACGTGGAGGTTGAGATCCAATGCTGCCAAATGGAACAGCTTCACACACACCGACACGTGCCGTACTGGCCGACTGGTGCCCACTTGTCGTTGACAGCAATTAGTATTAGTGTCGGTGTCGGTGTCGTGCCGGCGCCGTGTCGTCCAGTGTGAAAACAGTTATTAAGTAGGAAGGCTTGAACAAAGTAGTAGGCTTAATAGTAATCAATGTAAAGTAGCCCTAAGCACAACACATTTTATTCTAGAAATAGGTGCCAACACAAACCATACTTACAATTATTTCGTTCAACATGTATTATTAATGACAGATTGATGAATTAAATAAATTGGGCTCTTCATTAATCGAAAGGTTTTTCAACAAGAGGCATGATACATGAAATGGTCTTGAACAACTTATGAATTTTACTTGAAAAAAATATTTGCAACATGATGCTTCCAGGCAATCTCTAACGAATAATACAGATGTTATCAAAACCACTAATTACTACGCTTATTTAAGAATTTTACGAAAATTTATGACTCAATTATTGGGCTAATGATTTTAATTAGAGAAATCTTAATAATATTCTAAAGTAAACATTTAATACTTGTTTAATTAACATTCGATGTACTACAACTGGAATACAGAGTACCTCTATTTGACGAATACTATTCTTCCTAGACGAATACCATTGGTTCATAGACTGGGAGCCTCTCATTGGTCGCACTCCACGTTGGAGGCATGTCATTGGTTGATACTAGACCCGCCCATTATTAACAAGAAATAGCCTTCCAATACGGAACGGCCATGAAAACAAGTAGAAAACCATACAAAATCAGTAATAGAATAAATTATAAAAATATTAAAGTTCAATAGGTTCAATAGGTGAATAGGTGAAGTTCAATATTGAAGTTCAAGTTTAAATAGGTTAAAGATCGTTCAAATTTGTAGAATTTATATGATAATTTAAACTATTAGCTAACCTTTTCTTACGACCCGAGATATTTCCAAAGTTTCTAAAATTCTTAATTAAAATGCCAGAGTTCAACATCTTTCTCGATCCCCTTTTCAATCTTCCTATCTCTCAAATGTACATTAATTCTAAATTTAAAGCTTGCCCCTGTCTGGCCTACATAACAAGCATCGCCGCATTTCAACTTATATACCTCACTCTTGTTTCAAGCATCGATTCTATCAATACTGTATTTGAAAAGACTTTAAAATTGGCACCCGAATGTTAATTAATTCCCTGGTTGTGACAACATTATGCATAACTAATTATAAATAGCTACCACAACAACACCTTCACCAATACTATATAATAAGATTCCAGACAATCTATTGCCCAGACTATCTCTTATAAAACTGATGAAATCCTTTGTTATTGACTTTTTATTTTAAAGACACCGTTTTTGACTTTTGACTTTGCTGGTTTTTGACTTTCAATAAAACTCAATATAACTTTTCCTCAATACAATTTTTTGGGGTTTTTTAATGTTTTTCTTAGTATTTGTTGATACATGCATGTAGAATTTGAATAAATTATAATAATTTTGCATATTTAAATTTAAATTTGTTTTGAATTTCAGTCAAAAATGGAAATAACAACAATTTTTTCCTTTTTACTACCTTCTGTAGCCCCCGCCCGAAACACTAATGATGGACATTCATAGGAGAGAGTAAAACATTTCATACTTCCACGGAATATGAATAGTAATTGCCTGATTTGGATCATAAAACTTCCAACTCCGATGCAGAGGGCAAATGAACTCGGTTGGAACGAATGGAAACTTCAGCCTATTCGATTGACAATAAATGAAGAGTTTTGCAAATCGAAATTTGCAAACAGCCGAATGAAATGAGGCGCGCACACATTTTGCAAAATGCTCCTCGAATAAATTACAACGACGAGTTGTGTAGGTTGCATCAATCGATGTTTGTCAACGTCGATCGAGCGAGTACCGATAGATATCGATTCGGATGTAATTTTGTGTCCATCGATGTTTCCGTGTCATCGCCACTGCAAATAGGTCGGAATTTATTGTCAGTAATATGCGTGAGCGGTTTGTTGAGTTGAGTGATGCGGCGTCATTTAAAACGCGTGACGACAGCCAAGTTTCGTGTACTGTACAACAGTTGTGCTTGCTTGGCAAAATCATCGTGTTGACCACTAAAAAAAGGAATGCTCTGTTGGTATTGACTCGGTTTAATACTGTTGTTTGAAACAGCTATTTTGTGTGTAAAATTTGGTAGCATGCTTATTTGTGAGCTTAACTTTCAGGATACTCTGAAATTCTAAACGGAAGCTCATTTTCTAAGAAAAATTTTCAGTTAGAATAAAATATTTAATGCTTGTTAAAATATTTAATGCTTGTTAAAATATTTTTTCGGCTAGTTAAAATTATACATCCATATTATAATTTTTAATGAAATATGAAAATTAATACATTGTACGTTCAATCATTTTGTGACAGATTGGTTTCTATTTGTTGCAGATTTGACATATTGAGAAGGACTGTGACCTTCATAAGGATTTATAATGTTTTCATTTAATTTTTTTCTATTTATCCAATTTGGTTGTTTCTTTTTTCAAGTAAAATTCAAATTATGTATGTATTTTATTAAATGAGTCCATAGCTCATTCTTATAAATTGATAACTCAATGGCCCATGAAAGCTAATTTCCTCAGGACAACAGATAGATAAGATAAGATAAGATTATTTATTTCACTGCAAGCATTTACATTCCAATATACATAAAATAAATTAAAACAGTAAAATATTGTACACTATAAAACCAAAAATATAACAGCAGTGCATCCCTCTTTAGGTTCAACCTGTGTGGAGGGATGGCTCGCACTCTAAATAAGCTAGAAAATAATTATTATAAAAGTGATAGAAAACATAAATAGTAGGCCAACAATCTTGAACAATAATGTAACAAATTTATAGCAGTAACTAGCAGTAATAATAATTATAGAATAGTAAATAATACACAGCATATAATACAAAAAACCGACAATGCAATGAAATTGGCTCTCAAGTATTACTTTGCTGGTAAAAGCAATGGAGCTTCTTTTTAAACAGGCTGAAGGTGGGTGATCCTGAGAGACCCATCGGTAAAAGATTAAACAATCTAGGTCCTTTATAAAAAGCATGACAACAAGCAACCCTAGTTCTTGCCCAGGGCTCCATCAGCCTTCTAATAACATTACCACGAGTCAAATATATATGCTCGTCTGAAAAGGGAAACTCACTACGTGTTAAGTATACAAACTTCATTAGACTTAGTTCATATAAAGTATCAACTCTAAAAACGCCAAATTCTTTATACACTAGATCAGTAGGATATCTAATTGGCTTCTTAAGACAAATTTTTATCAATTTCTTATGAAGTAATGTAAGAGGCTGCAAGATTGTAACTCCACATCCTCCCCAAGACACGATGACATAACTAATAATAGATTCTACAAGTGCTAAAAATACCATTTTCAATTGATAGATGGGAAGAACATTTCTCAACTGGACAAATTTATAAATCAATTTCCTCAATTTTGAACACATGAAAGAGATGTGTGAATTCCAACGCAAATGTACATCCAATATAACCCCTAAATATTTTATCTCATTTTGATGTTGCAATTGAAGACAATCACACCCAGAACAAGAACCATTACAACCTGTCTCATGTATCAATATTTTACAATCATCACTATTAGGAGGTAATCCCGATGATAAATGTGAGAAAGGAAGAACTTTCGTTTTCATGAGATTTAGATGTAAAAGGTTACAATCCAACCAAGACTTAATAATACCAAAACTATGATTGGCTCTCTTGAAAGCAATTGGTCAAGTCTTCCCCCAAACCATAACCACTGTATCATCTGCAAATGAAATTAGGGAGCAATTTTTTAGATTGAGGTTTAGTAGATCATTAATATAGATCAAAAATAGAATTGGCCCAAGTACTGGACCCTGGGGCACTCCAATATTCACATTCAGCAAACCACTAGTAATTTCATCCACTCTAACAGCCTGCTTTCTTCCATCCAAGTAGGATGCAAAAAATGACAATTGGGTCCCTCTTATTCCAATAGCTTCCATTTTTTCTATTAAAATTTTATGGTCAACCGTATCAAACGCTTTCTGTAAGTCTAAAAATATCCCTAAACATTTATCCCCATTGTCTAATCTGCTTGAAATTTCCTTTGTTACCTTAAAATGGCATCAGAAGTGCTCTTTCCATCACGAAATCCATATTGATTACTAAATAAAATATCATTTTTTTCAAAGTACGGTATTAATCTTGATTTAACACACTTTTCAATCACTTTAGAAATACTAGAGAGTAGGGAAATAGGACGATAATTACCAAGGTCAGTTTTATCACCGCCCTTGTGAAGAGGAATTACAGTAGCATGTTTCATTTCTTCCGGAAAGTACCCTTGTTCAAAGCACAAATTTATAATATATTCTAATGGATAACATATTCCAAGAGCATTCTGTATCAAACAAGTGGAATTGATACCATCCACATCAGGTGCTGTCCTCTTTTTAAGTTTCAGAATAGTATCTCTTATTTCTTGTGCATCAACTGGCCTAAAGAAAAATGATTTTCCATTACACTTTCTTACTCTATAATTAAATTTGACTGTATTGTCTGTTCTTGCTTGTTTAACCCTTTCTGAAATCTGCCTACCAAGATTTATAAAAAAATTATTAAACTCCTCTGCCATCTCCCCTTTTCCAGAAGGCACTATAACTCTACCATCAGATGTTACAATTTTTTGAATAACCTTACGAATAACAACATTTTTTGAATAACAACTTATACTACTTCGTTTTTTCTTCACTTTTTCATTTTTAATATTATTTTTGACTATATTTTATAATAAGATTGTAAAAGATTTTGTTGTAGTTAATCAACTATCATGTAATTGAAATTGAAATAAATTCTTTCATTTGAAACTAAAAAGGATTCATGGACTGCCAGTCCTTGAATCCTTTCTAGTGTCAAATGTTTCCATGCATAGACAAAATTGAAATAAAAACTTCATAAATCTATGAATTGAAAAATTACTCCAAGATACTTCTCACGTTCCTGATTCATCCTGTATGAGGAGACTAAAGAATTCAGTATGTTCCTGATTCCATAAAAATTGCCATTTTTTACGATAATGATGAATTTATGAAGAAATAGATAAGGTATGGATGAATCAAGGGATACGCTGCATTTCTTTGTACTGGTGAAGGTGATATTGTGGAAGGTATCCATAATAAGACGAGGTTGTCACAACCACATTTATTAAAAATTCTTATTAACATTGATAATGGTGTAACAACCGAAACTAATATCTCACTGTTTGCAATAAATGTGGTTGTAATGAATAATAAGACGAAGTTGTCTCAATCACATTTATTAAAAATAGTGAGATACTAGTTTCGGTTGTTATACCATTATATGGAGTTTGAGATTGATAATGGTATTACAACCGAAGCTAGTATCTCACTATTTTTAATAAATATGGTTGTGACAACTTCGTCTTATTCATTATGGATATCTTCCACAATATCACCTTCACCAGTACAAAGAAAGTAAAAAGGGGCTGTGACAACTTCGTCTTATGATTAATTATGGATACGCCACTGTTCATTTTAGAACGAATAAACTCATTTAAAACTATCTCCAAATATAATGATATTATCAGCACATTATTGGTGGTAAAATTGGTCGTACGATGAAGTATCATACAGTAAAAATAATGGAATCTCTTTTTTCTGCACTCCAACAAACTGAAATCTATTTCTTCCATTGATGACATTTTTTTTGCTGATGATGCCCACATGAGTCCGAGACTTGTGCGTGGGTAATGATGTGAATAATTACACATAGATGCCAGACGGAGGAGCGGGAATCGAACCCACGACCGCTTAAACGACAGCAAGCTGAAGTTGCGACGCCCCAACCAGCTGCGCTAAGCGGCCGGTATATCTATATTTTCATTATATTTCTTTACCTTTTCACACATATTGCTCTATCTTGAAAATAATGAATATGGCTTTGGTAGACGTAAAAAGAATCTTGCTCTGGAAGGGATTGCTTTTTGAGTTGAATTATGAAGAAAGGAAGTGACTGAGCTGACAAATTCAGAGCGGCTTGCATTCTAATGTTAAAATGTTAGACAGCCAGTGTGGTATGATAAAAATGAAAGATTAAGAGAATGGCTGAAGACAGAAGCATGTTCGTCGCCCGTTGTCACATCGGTTCCCATCCTTTTTTCGAGCACCTCATTTGACGCCTGCAGTCAGCTAGTTCATCATCGCCAGGAGCTGTCAAGATAGAATACAGAGGATGCCAGGATGACAGGTTTGTCAGCTGTAAATGCTGAAAGTAATTATCTCTACCGGAAGGCACCGAACATGGCTGATATGTCAGCCCGTACACGATCAAGACAACTACTGACTTGCCAACAATTTTTTGTGTAATATGGACGCACTTCCATGAATCCATGAAAGTCAATTGATCCAATTCACTTTTTTGTTGTCATATGAGAATTTACTTATTTTTCTCAGAGAATTGAAGTCTTTTTTGTTTTTGCAAGATGATGTTGAAATCTTGTTTCAATAAGAAATGGTTCAGTATTCTAGTTTTGATCTTACCTTATTGCCGTTTATGATTTTTGTTTGTAAATGAACAGTTTATTTCTAAGTACTCTTTAATATTTTTTATGTATATTTTGAAACATTTTCATTCAAGGATTGTTTTATAATTTTAGCTCGGCTCTATAGGCTTTTCTTTCTTTTTTTTAACGTGATGATGCGGTAACACGATTTTCAATGAGGTTACCTAACCACTTTTTCAAATAAAATAGATATTTATTAAATAAAATAAATATTTATTAAATAAAATAAATTAATTTATTACATTATAAGTACAGCAAACATGAACAATTTTGACCTCTAAGTCTTTCAACTAAATTTAATATTTTCGCTCTTTTTCGGTCATTCCCAAAAGTGATAAATTTATTATTTACAGTTCTTATAATCAAATAATATTTTTTTGAAGTGAAATCGTTAGTGTAATGTACTAGTGTTATAGCCTACCGTGTCATGTGGATTGAAGGTTATGGTATTTTGGTATTTGTAATTTAGACTTTTTAGTCTGTTGAAGAATATTATTTACTTGTAATAAATCAATATACACGTTTGTTGTAATGATACTGTAAATAAATTGATTGATTGATTGAACAATATTGGCAATAGTAGAAATAATATTGTTTGTAACGATCGTATTTTGCCTATAAGTCACTCGTGAGATGTTGAGGTATTACTCTAAAACTTAAAACTTTTACTCTCACAGAATAAAAAGAGCATTTGGAAGAAATTTTTTTAAAGTAAAAGATAAACATTGAGAGTAATAAATTTTCGTAGATTTCTCAAATGAGCGTAGTAATTAGTGGTTTTGACAACATCTGTATTATTCGTTAGAGATTGCCTGGAAGCTGTCACATCATGTTGTAAATATTTTTTTAAATTAAATTTCATATGTTGTTCAAGACAATTTCATGTATCATGCCTCTTGTTGAAAAACCTTTCGATTAATGAAGTACCCAAAAAAATAAAATAAATGAAGTACCCAATTTATTTAATTCATTCATCTGTCATTCATACTTTTGGCGTCTTACTAAGTACTTAGTATTCAAGAAAAATTATTGCAAGTGATCTCAAATTTCAATGAATTCCTTGAGAATTTACAAGAATAATTGCAAGTGATCTCAAATTTCACTGAGTTCTTTGAGAATTTACAAGAATAATTGCAAGTGATCTTAAATTTCAATGAATTCCTTGAGAATTTACAAGAATAATTGAAAGTGATCTCAAATTTCACTGAATTCTTTGAGAATTTACAAGAATAATTGCAAGTGATCTCAAATTTCACTGAATTCCCTGAGAATTTACAAGAATTATTGCAAGTGATCTCAAATTTCACTGAATTCCTTGAGAATTTACAAGAATAATTGCAAGTGATCTCAAATTTCATTGAATTCCTTGAGAATTTACAATAATAATTGCAAGTGATCTCAAATTACAATGAATTCCTTGAGAATTCACAAGAATAATTGCAAGTGATCTCAAATTTCACTGAATTCCCTGAGAATTTACAAGAATAATTGCAAGTGATCTCAAATTTCACCGAATTCCTTGAGAATTCACAAGAATAATTGCAAGTGATCTCAAATATCACTGAATTCCTTGAGAATTTACAAGAATAATTACAAGTGATCTCAAATTTCACTGAATTCCTTGAGCATTTAGACGACTACTGCTATCAGAAGTAGCACGTAATTTGCACCACCAGCCCGGGGGACTGCAGTTTGTATGCGACGTAGACATTCGAATGTGGAGAGAAATTGTGCCGCAATATATATCCTAGTGCAGTTAATTGTGGAAAGGGGTAGCAATGGTCCAGGTGTAGGACAGATGCGCTTCCCCCGGTTTGTGCAGTGATCTATGGCTGGCTTTATGACTCAGGCCCCTCAGCTTACAGTAATAACAACCGACTCTAGTTCTCGCCTCCCTCGGCCACCTTTCGCCTACCCACACGTGCGAACAACTACAAACAACGTAGACTTTGGACTACAATCTATCAAACTTTCAACTAATTAGTAGCACTATTTTAGGAGAAAATTGATTTAATTGGGGGAAAATGAACCGATAACTATGATGAACTGAATGTGAACGTTTTGGTAACACCAAGTAACTAAACAGGGAGGTTATTTATTCAGCTAATGATGTATGGGAAACTCTAAATTTATTAATTTATTTATTGTGACAAATTTACAATGAGTGTGAAGGTACAACAGGCTCAAGTCCAAAACTGCTCCCTTCACAAATTTTGAATATATGTTACATTGTCCAAAACATTGAGGTTAACACAAACTAAAAATTTAAGATATGCTGGAAACCTTCGCTTGAAAAATAATAAAATTATTCTTCTCACTTGAACACTATTGATTTAAAAGTTCACTTGAAACAAAACACTAAAACAGTTGAAAATAGTTAATAATATTACATTTTTATCTCTACTCCGCTTGGGAATCAGGCATACATTTTGGATTTTCAATACGCTAGGGCAATACCAGCTCTACACAGAACTTGACACAGGATTCTATATATATATACTAATTATTACATTGAGAATGGCGTTCGTTGTTGCCCTGGTATACAGCTATATTTACCACATAACAGACAATTGTTATAGTTACTCGTATTAGACCAGGGCTACCATATCATTTTCAACCATGGTCGCCATTTTCAATGTTACTAGTTGTGTGGGTCGTTTAAATTTCGCTCCGTTGAGATGACCGGCTGTACGGTGCTGGTGTCATTCGGACAGTGATGGAAGGATTGATTCAATGTTTTTCATTTCCTGTCGGAACGTTCGAATGGCAGTTGTGCAGTTGTGTTCCGATTATCAGGCGATTGAAACTTGCACCTTATATTACAAAAATTAAAATTACATACAGTCCACAAATTATTATTAATCGTACAAACATTAGTATATCTATAGAATCCTCCATTTTAAGGTATGTTTAAAGAAGGTAATGGCTAGGGTAGGGAATATGCTAAATCAGTATTATTTCTATTTATTTTTGATGCATTACATTAAAGCTAGTCTTGAGTATGAACTTTCCTTTAATTTTACAACATGAAGTATCCAATATTGTAGGTCGAACAAAGTCTTCAGGGAATAGTCTTGGGTACGAATTAAAAAATTCAAAAAGTTGACATAATAATCTGTCTTATATGCAATATTTCGATGCTAAACTAGTCCGCCTTCAAGTCAAGCATGACTCAACGCCAAATAAGCTGACGAATATAAGCTGATGATTTGACAAGTCTATAGATTTTATGACCTCATAATACATTTTTAGAGAAAAATGATTGAAAAAAGTCTAATGTATTTAAATTTCGGCTGTGGTTTTCTGCAATTATGATGAGAAGCTATTATTATCAACAGCTGATTGACGGCTGTTGATATAATAATAGATATGCAACTGGCATTACACAGAGATAGCTGATTAGCGTGGGATTCAACATGAAAATCTAATTATTATTTTTGTGCTGACTGATGAAGGAATACTGTTCATAAGAAATGTAGGAAGCTCATTGAATAGCTTGAAACGTGTTTATGTTAAGGGATAAATTGTATAAATGATACTTAAAAGATTTGACTTTAGTTGATTACTTAATAAAATTGAAATCCATTTTCACTTTTCAAGTTGTTTGTGGTATTGGTGTGTTGCAGCCACTAGTGATGACTTGTCATGATAGATATGTCTTGAGAAATATCAAGTTTGACAATGATTTGAATACAAACATCCAATAATTAAGTATTTCAATTCAATTAAAAATATTTTCAATTTTAGTAAGCATGAGCCACGAAATCGTTGCATGAGCTACTTAAGTAGTAGATCATTTTTTTAAATTTACAAAATATAGAGCAAACATTACATAAATAATTAAAAATAATGAATGGGTGTGGAACAGCAGAAATCAGCTCTCAAATAACACTCGGCTGTCAGCTACTGTCAAAACGGAACTACCAATTAAAATAAATTACGATTCACTCTTGTTGGCTTTAATGCTCGGTACAATTAAACACTCTTAATTACACGGTGTCATATGGACATGAATATTAAGAGCAGCCTTTTAGCTTGAGGGGTGCACAGTGGAATTGTATTTAGAGCAGGTAGTTCAGTGCTCAAAACCGGGCCGAGTGTCATCAGTGAAGCAGATGTACGTTGCTGTTATGGTGGGGAAGGGGTGGGGGTAATTATCGAACCCTGAAGCGAGTTAGAATGATCGTCGAAGCATATCGACGCCATTTTGTGGCCTTGTGTCTGAGACACACTGGTGTCTCCAGTCATCAACGTATCTAATGACCGGTGTCAATACCAAATAAATGATTACGATCTTTGTGTACACAGTTTTCGGCGTCATTGGATCGAAACAACGGATGAGCGTATCAGTGACGGTCCCATAGATATTTTTTATATTTTTTATTCAACCATTAATGGTTCTAGAAGTCGGCAAGTTGTTCGAGTCTGCCATTATCGTCAACGATTTCGTTTTATCGACTGCGTGATCGTTCTGTATTCGTGACGCAGCTGGACATTGACGTCTTCATCAAAGTACAAGTGTTTATTACCTTAGAAACAGTCACACACTCTGCCGCATCATGCTCTATCATTATTATTGTGTTAGGTTTTAGAACAGGTGGAGACGATGAATGCATGGGAGTGAACTAGTCTAGCCTCCTTGAATAAACTAGACGAAAGTTTATTCTTCTCTTTTTCTTGTAGTCTCCTATGTCTAATTTATATAGATATAGAATCAAAATATAGATATTTATGTAGATTGTCCTGATGGATCAATAATAATTTATCAAATCTATTTTAATTTATTCTAATTTAGTCTAACAGCGATTATCAATATCACAACAATTTTGATGTAATAATAAGCATTGATTGAAATTTAATTGAATTCTAATTATTTTTATAAGGTGAAAGATCATTCAGGATTAACTTTTCATTGTAAATTCAACGACTTGCAGACAAATTTGTCAAACTGATTGCAAGTCGTTGAATTTACCATGAAAATTAATATTAACAAGGAAGATTGTTATGGAACAAGAAATAAAAGAATCATTCAGGAATGAATTCGGTGATTCAGAGCCCACCAAAATATGGAGCAACTTATCAATCACCATCATCCAACTTATCACCCACGCACAGGTCTCAGACCTATGTGGTCTTGATCCACCGAAATAAAATGAAGCTATTCGAGTTTGTATTAGTTTCAGTAGATATTCAGAAATAAGTGAGTATAATGCCTGTTAGCTATTAGAACTTATTAGGTAATAAAACAAGGTAGCTTAATTGAATTACAAAATTTTTTTTAAAAAGTGAGCAGTATATTAATTGAGAAATTTATGAAGTTAATCCCAATTTTCATCAGTTTCATAAATAAGTTAGAATAACGTTTGCTTGACATTGCTGTTTAAACCATTATTGGGTGAAAGTAGGACAAAGTAACTTCGACTAGGACGACTAACTAACTAACAAAGTAACTAGGACAAAAATAACTTTGATGTTTTATGGAAAAAAAACTGTCACTGTTAAATAAGAGACTCTAGAAAATTAGTTAACCGTTTGTTTCAAAATAGAAGGAAAACAGTGTGTTGTAATATCGTACTTTAAGTATCCCGATCTCCGATCTTGGAGAAAATTAACGTCTTCCGTTGAAGTCTTCTAGGAAAAATTTTCTCAATTTTCTTAAGTAGGTTGGTAGCATGAATACATCCAAAGCATGATTACTTATTATAATATTGTTATGCACATCCATATCACTGTTGACTATGATCCATGAAATTGAATTGATTTTGACCAAAAATTAAGATTAGCGGAAACTCTAGAAAATATAATTTTATGTTACTGGTAGTTAAAACTTGAATAAATGGCTTTGAGTGCACCGTACCGTTACGTATTAATGGAGAATCTTCGGTCTTCAATAAACTTCTACAAAAATCCCTTCTTCAATACTTATCTTATACTTCTTCAATACGTGTCTTATCATATTAGTTAGCTCTTTAAATTTCATTCAACAGATAAAATAGTTGACGTCTTCTAGGAAAGATTTTCTCAGTATTCGTAAGTAGGTAGGTAGCTGGATACATCCAAAACACTATTACTTTTACTTTCGAGTTTCAATGGTGTTAGCTATATTGTTTCATAAGATTTTTACCTCTTATATAATTATATATGCTACTCATGTAAATAACAAGCTTGACTAAGTAATCATGACTATCATTACTACTACATCCATCAGGGACAGATGTTGTCCATTCCTTTGATCGATTATACTTTTAGACAAGGTTGTTTCTAATCATCTAATCCTTTCACTGAGATGATAATTAGTAAAACGATGATAGATATTCATCTTATGTCAGTATCATAACAAAATAATAATAGTTGATCATAATCCTCACTTTTTTGTTTCATAGGAAGTCTATATATCACATTACCATAAAAGAAACAACACCAATTTGCTTCTGGATGGGATTCAATTCAAATGAGGTATTATAATATTTCTAACAAGTTTTGGGTCAGAAGAAAAAAAGTTGCGGTCACTAAGAAGTGAACGGAAGACTTAGGGCATTAATCCTTTCGAATAGCGAGATAATTATCGGAACAGGACACGGGACAAATCCGGTGATCAGGTTTTGATCTGTCAAAACAATCCATTAAGTGGCCAAATGTGGCTGGCAGCTGCTTCATCTTCCCTGTTTTCCATCTCATTTTAATTTTCATTCTCGTCCTCTCATTGAACTCTTTCTTACCGGGAGAGCCTAGACAAAGTAATTTTGATTCAAGTATTCTAACGATAGAAATAATTACATCTCCCACAGACGTTGCCAGACCTCATACAAAAATGTTTTCTTGAAGTTTTTGATAACAAAATCGTCACAGTCTTCATCTTTTTGCAAAGTTTGCTTCTTGATAGCGATTGACGAAATGGAACACATTCTGTTGCTTCAACTAGGTACAATTATTCCAGCGAGTAGATTCCAATCAATAACAAGCTCTCCAGCTTCATTATTATGGTAGAATAATCGACATGTAATAATGATAATAATGATGTGATAGAATAATTTTTTCATCAACAAATTATTCTCAGAGAACTCATTTTTATCGGAGAGGCACTTCCACAATTGTTCGGGCATTTATTGTGGAAAAATGATGATAATGTTGTGTTAATTGTATAAGACTACCACAATATTCTTCTGGCATTTGTAGTGGGAAATATGATAATAATTTTGTGTAAAAGACTAGAAACAATGTTTTGTTGATTTAAGAGTGATATATTGAACCTCATAATATTACTGTAATCTGATATACAAGTTTGTAGAACTAAAAAGAGCTTATTTGAAAACAAAATGATTATACTGTAAATGAGGGAGGCTGTATATAACCATGAAAACTGACGTACTAATGCTTATTAATTCAACTGCTGTGAAATCACTTCCCGGTGGTTCGGAACCCACCTAAAACTGTCGGTCCAACTCATCAATCACCATCATCCAACTCATTACCCACTCACAGGTCTCAGATCTATGTGGGCTTCATCCTCAAAAAAAAAAAAACTAGTTCTCAAATAAATCTTTTATACCAGTATTATTATACAATAAGCTATACTCTATCTATACCATTGTTCTGTCCAAGAGAGAGCAATATTACTTTGTACAAGCCTTAACGTTACTAAAAAAAAAAAAAAACACTCAAACCAACTGATAAAAACCAATCTGGATGAAAAGGAACTTGGAAATCCATCCATATTCATTATACCCTAAAATCTATGGATAGAATTACAATTTATTGATAAGATATGCCCTCTAATCTATCATACTCCTTGAGAATAGAATGCAATAGGAAGACATATGTGTTAATTTTGCACATTATACTATTTCTATTGCACATTTTATATTTCTTAAATAATAAGTAAGACTTTTGTTGTCCAAACTAATTTATTATCAAAACACTAGAGACTATAGTTTCAACTGTTACATTATTATCTATCTCAATAAACTAAAAACTAGAATACAGAGTAGCCGAATATAAACCCTTCTTAGACAAATACTATTAGTTGATAGGATAGAGGCCTCTCATACGTCAAACTGTAGGTTGGGGTCTGCGTTAACAAGAATAAGTGGGCCTTGCCACTGGAGGGTAAACCTAGAATACTTGTTACTAGGGGGCGTGTCTACCGTCAACCAATGACAGACCTCCATCGTAGAATTTGACCAATGAGAGGCTTCTAGCCTGCTAACCAATAGTGTTCGTCTAAAAGTGCTTTAGTTTATTGATATTGATAATGATGTAACAGTCCAAACTATGGTCTCTTGTGTTTCAGTGATTAAAGTGGTTAACAGACCACATAAGTCTCATTCATTATAGATAACTATCAGATGATCACCATAACCAACATCAAGGAAATATTCTATAATAATTATCGTCAACAGCAATAAATTAACAGGTTCTGCTAGATGTAGACTATTCTATAAACCTATTTATGTTTGATGTTTTCCATGACGAAATACTCAATGAACAATTAAAACTGACACTGTATTTCACTTTTAAATAATGTTTTACTCACATATATTGGAGATTGAATAATAACACAGATATTGTCAATTTCTACTAGTTTTTAATATGCAAAACCAGGTTTCAATGCTCATGGCATCATCATCAGTTGCATGTTGAGTTAAAACTAGAAATTGACAATATCTGTGTTATTATTCAATCATGAAACAGTTCTACAATATCTCTGAAAGCAGTGTTAAATTTATATTGGAGATGTTTGAGGAATGCATTTCACTTCTGAAAAGAAGCTTCGTCAGCCACAGCCTCTTCAGAAGGCTGACGAAGCTTCTTTTCAGAAGTGAGATGCATTCCTCAAACATCTCCAATATATGTGAGTAAAACATTATTAAAAAGTGAAATACAGTGTCAGTTTTAGATTGCCTATTATGTTTAGATGATTGTATTAGATTGCCTATTTATGTTTTGAATTTTCTACTAGAGGGTCGTCTATGGCTGTTCATTGATACATTCCTGGTATTGAACGATTTTGTTCGTACGATTTCGTTTTTGCGAATCTACTCGTACGATTTTTCTCAACTTCATTCATACGTTTGTATGTACGTTTTTCAGGTAGCGATAATTAATTCGTGAGCGGTTTCAAGTCATTACAGTTAACTCATAATTAACTCAAGGGTGGTGATTGGTCATGCGGTGAGCGTGGTGTTCAAGTGGTCGTGATGTTCAGTCACGACCGCTCAAGACTGCGCTTGGATGGGTGACCGTGCTTCAATGACTTGATGTTACAAGCTTTATTATCACTTACCTGGTGGTTCGGAACCCACCTTAAATAGTAGGTACACCATGTTCCCCGTAACATGGCACAAACGGCGAGGTGGAACTACCCGTAAGGGTCTCCCCACCATTAAAAGCCATATACGCTTATTATTACAGTTAACTCACACTGGGAAACAGTTTGGAGCAGTTGCGATGCATCTTCGCTTTTTGAGACGTCTCGAACGATTTGAATGTTTGAAGCGCGTGTTGATAGAACACCAATTAACTTTCGACGAGATTTTTCGTTACAAATTTAGAAGTTCGTTTTCGATTCTTGAGAAGAAACAGCAGCAACTCAACAAACAACTTCCCAAACAAATAATTAAATCTCTCAGCCAGAAAACCATTTTTCATGCGTTTGAGAAAGCTGAGGGAGTAGAAAGAAAAGGAGAGCGAAGAGGGAGAGGAGAGAAAACATGTTTGAAAAAGTGGTAGAGGAAGAGAAAGTGGGAGATAGTGAGCAATAAAGAAGAAAGCATAGACAACACCCCACCCTTCCTTTCTTCTGTATCTTCTTAGAGCTTTGTTGCCATTCCATCTCTATGTTTTTCGCGCCTGGCAAAATTTCCACAGCTATAAGGACAGCTACTGTTTTGTAATTTAAAGTGCCGAGAGAATCTATGCCTCTCTTAATTAATGGCAGTCTTGTGCTTCTTCCCTACTGCTGCCAGCAGAGAAGGAAATGATTTTTGCTTGGCAAAAGACGAATCTACAACGCAGTTCTACAAATTTGTTTTGTGCGTAATTGTTTTCATTATGTGGCTATCTTTTAACAAAATGTTAGCCAATTCTTTCATTCCTCTTCCAAGAAATGCGAAATTAAATACCTTAGTAAATTGATAAAAAACACCTTTATTACAATTTGTTACTCTGTCTTTCGATTGAAATGCACACGCATCGAATATTTCAAATATTACGAAATTAAATATTTATTTTAAACCACTGCTTAAAAGTAATTTTTTTTCTACGACTCTTATCACTTCTACTCTATTATTAAAAGAAACCATGAAAATAAACTAACATAATCACTCAAGAACATCACTTACTCGTTTTTCGATAATTAGACATCATTTATTTACTTTTTCACTCACATTTACGAATATTTGAAGATCTCTTCCACATCATTCTTTGAAACATACTGAATCTTCTGTTTGATGCTATAGGCCCTAATTACTATTTCACTTTACTATTACTATTACTGTTACTTGTTATTGTTACTATTACTATTACTATTACTATTGCTATTGCTATTACTATTACTATTACTATTGCTATTGCTATTACTATTACTATTACTATTACTATTACTATTGCTATTGCTATTGCTATTACTATTACTATTGCTATTACTATTACTATTACTATTACTATTACTTGTTACTGTTACTGTTACTTGTTACTTGTTACTTGTTACTTGTTACTTGTTACTTGTTACTTGTTACTTGTTACTTGTTACTTGTTACTTGTTACTTGTTACTTGTTACTTGTTACTTGTTACTTGTTACTTGTTACTTGTTACTGTTACTGTTACTATTACTATTATTGTTACTTGTTACTGTTACTGTTACAATTACTATTGCTATTCCACTTTATATTAATAAATAAATAATAGTTGATTATAATTTACTGGCGAATTAAACACTTCCTAATTCGTGTGATATATATTTCGCATTTGTGTAATGCTTCCTCACACACAGTTTGAGGTCTACTGAATGAATGAGGTTTGAAAATAAGGATTATGAACAAGTGGGGGGGGGGGGGGGGTGTACAAAGAGGCCGGAGATTTGGATTATGTAAACGAAGAGGGTGTGTGAGAAGAATTGAATATTGAATCTACGCTGTTTGAAACAAACTGCATTACATAATTAAGCCCATGGCTCTGATAACCTCTTGTTAACTTCTGTAAAATGAAACAAAAACTAGAGAAAATTATCAATCAATCATAAATATTGAAAATTTCCAAATTAAATCAGAATTTACCATATACAATACATTCAGGAGTATCTAGTACAGTCCGTAGGATTTGGCGGAGCGTCTAAAAAACTAAAATCTAAAAAAAATCAGGAAAAATATCTGGAGTTTAAAAACAAATTATTTTACAAATTTGTTTGTATCTGTAGTGAATTTTTCTTGTAAATTTCGGTACTATAATGTGGTATCCTACTATAATGTGGTACAATGCATTTGCGGTATACTGTAATGCATTTCTGAGCACCCAAATATATAAAAATTATGGTACATTAATATATATATGAATGATAGATAAAGGATAGATAATATTATGGTAATGTTTCACCTCTCAATACTTGACAATATAAAATCCAATTTTAAATATTATTTTTCAATAATACCGACAAAGTTATTCAATATTATAGTTATTCGTTCCGGAATATCTGAGTATGTATTGTATGATTATTATTTGATAAACCTGGAATTATTACTCACCTCAGCCTAATCGCCTCAATTAAGCAATAAAATATCACACTAAATATGCTTACACAGGTTCGTAACGTATCAAACAATTTTCAAACCATTTGAACAGATATAATGCTAATTAGTTAATGAATGCAGCCGCATTCGGGTCGAATTCGCGGAAACTCGAAGCAATTATTGGGAGTTTGTAATGCTAAATATGTGACTGCCTTGTTAGCAGGCCTCCCCTCATGTTAAAGCAGAACATTTGGAGAGAAAGAGTCGAGGGCCGTTAACACGCCTCACAGTACGTTGATTGCAACTGTGGCGTAATCGGTTTACTGTATAAACCCCGCCTTTAACGTGTTTCCAGAGTTTTTACAGTAATTCTGTGTAAGTGCAGAGGAAACGACATTTGTGATGTCCAGGAGAGGGCGGTTAGGCGACTATACCCGTGCCAGTACAGTATAGGGGTGGTATAATTTTTTATCGCCACATGTGGTCAACATGACGCGTTTTCATCCCCTCTCAACCCGACTAATCCTCTAATCCTTTGTAATCCCCTCTCACAAATATTATCATTATCATTGCTGCTTTAGAGTGAACCAATCTGGAAAACACAACAAGCTTACTCATCTGAAAATTTGTAAAAACAGTGATTTCCACTAATTTCCTTAAAATATTAATTTTTTCGTAATTTGTTCCAGGTGACAGCTAATAACTCATCACTGGTCGGAGCCTCCTAAGATAACAAAAAACCATGATTGGTCCTTTGTTTTCCTTGGAACCTCCACTGTCTTGAATATGTTATTTTCGTATTACAATAGGCCTAAACAAGAAGCACAGTATTCTTCTAATTACTAATTTCTTTTCGGAGGATGAGGCCCACATGATCTGAGTCCGTGAGTAATGAATTGGATGGTGATTATTGATGAGTCGGACCTACAGTTTTAGGTGAGTTCCGAACCACCGGGAAGTGATTCTACAGAAAACAGTCTTTTCTGCTGGCCAATTAAAATGCAATTTTCAATAGAAGTGTTCAGATGTCTACGAAATAATGATTTTGGTTTTCAAGAAATAACTCATCCCTACAAAAGAGTTTATCTCCGCGAATAACTATTGGGAATAAACTTATATTATACCGTAATAATTATGGTATTTATCAAAAATGTAATATCATAATTACAGTATAATACAAGTTTATTCTTAAATATTTTGGACTTTATTTTTGTTTTGAAAGTTATATAATCATAAGATTCTGTTCAGTCCAAATACGTTTTTTGTATGAAACAAAGTTTTTGACAACAGACTTTGTTGATGTCTACATTGAGTTTGAGAGTTTTGCGTGGATAATGAGATGAATGAACACACACAAAATATGCTAGGCTGAACGGGAATCGAACCAATAACCACAGGAGTAGCAGTCAGGGATTAAGTGTCTTAAAAAATTAATAAAACTATTAAACTAAAATTACAAATGCAGTAGTGATATTTTTTATTCAAATTACCATACATAAAACCATGATGAATCTGATGAACCAATAAATGAAGTTATTATGTGAAAAATAGTGTTACTGGTTCTATGTCTAAAATAACGCTGGCAACACTTAAATTTACCACTCGCACTTTATTTACACAAATAATAAAGAGATTTCAATAAACCGTCAAAAATCAATCACTAAAAGTTAAAAAGCCGATCTAATATTAAATGATAACTGTACAATAAGCTGTCCAGTAAACGTCGAGGAAGAACAATTAACTTATGTAGCACAAGTCCGTAATACAGTAATAGGTAAAATAATTATCACTATAGAACTGTCAAAAGAATTATCACTACAGACAACAAAAGTTCATTAGATGGTTTGTAATAGCGCCAACGGGATTGCACTGTCTGTATTAACGGGAAATGTCACTGAGAAAGAATTATCACTATATAGGCAGAATATACAGAACTGTCACCACTTATTTATCACAACGAACTGCAAAGACAACTGAACTAGGTTCTACAAATGCGTTCGCCTTAAATAGGTTTTTCAACAATCGAGAGATCTCTACATTTTTCTATCAACTTTTAAATAAACAGATAAGGAAACTCGAACTTTCCACAACATTCGATAAGACTCCATTAATCTCTAATCAAACAACTAGAACATTCTACAAAGATCCAAGCAAACACCATAAAAGTGTCAAAAGCAGAGTAATTAATTGCTTAGAAGTAGACATTTACATAGCAGATAACACTGAGAACGATTTCTTTCTCTCAATTCTCACTACAATAGAATTTTGTAGAAAATTCATAAATTTTCATTGTAGGAATGTACAATTTTATGATTATTATAGAATAGTTCAGTTGTTTAGAGCTCTTAGCTTTGCCAGACCACCTCTTTGGCGGTCTAGGGTTCGATTCTAGTTCAAACTAGAATTTGTATCATTAATTATATTAAAAATGTAGAGGAACCTCTCAAATACTTCAACATCGCATACCTTTGAGATGAGTGGGAAGTTTCAAATTCAAAGGTGTATTAGATTCTTTCAATATTGGATGAGATAGCAAATTGGGTTAATGCGTATCGCATAATTATATACCTACACTATCTGATGTAACATGGCGCTTAATGTTGGAAGGTATGTTACCACATATCGGAACTTTGTTTTCAAGCTGGTAGGGAATTTGACATTGTTCACATCAAAGTTGTCAACAATTCCGCAAGTATGAGAGTCACTCTAGAATGTCTATTAGTGCTGATGCGAATAACTTTACTTTTCCGGTATTGAGTTGTGGGCTCATTATGTTGCCTCCCCATACACATTATCTATTTAGATATTCAATAATTAGCCTAGTTGTTTTCAGTGGACGTAAACGGAGGAATTTTCACTATTTTTGTTTAGGAACGCATATAGGTGATGGAATTTTGACTAGCAATGGAACATAGAACTCCTGAGTTATGTTTTTTAAACACTATCGGAATGTGTCTTTCCTGGTTATTGGATCTGTGGCTCGAAAAATGAGCTCTTCAGCCTCCTTATGTTCATGTTGTCCCATATGTATATTATAGATAAATAAAATTAGAGTTTTGTCTGTACATTAATCAGAATTATATATTTTTTGGTTATTTTTAAGTTTTATACATTAATGAAGCCGAAACAAGTCTTATCTCATTTTCTGTCTGTCTGTATGTCACGGCCCCGAAGGCATTTTACGCGGCCTTCTCCTGAAAAACGAGAGCATCGATCGGGATTAAAGTTATTTATCAGTATAGAAAACCTTTTCGACAATGTCTTTAGCTATAAAAACCTAAATCAACTTTTTTTTAAACAGAATAATAAACGTTTAAAAACCAAATATTGTGCGATTCTGGATACATTTCTTCTAAGTTTTACTAGTAGTTCTGTGAACAGTAGACCTCACGTCCAAGAATAAGGGTGCTTGTAAAGTAATTTACTCTACAATGAAAATTAATTTCGCAATTTATTTGTTTATTCAATGTTTCCAGGGATTTATTCAAATTAATGTTGTATGCTCTTATTCATGCTGTACTTTTTTTGTATCGGTAGTAAACCGGCCGCCATATTGAATTTGAGAAAAATATATAATACATCGCTGGGCCTAGGAATAAGGATCATCCATATGAAAAATCATAGCAATTGGTCTATGTAGCCTATATGCAAAGTGCAAAGTCTTTAGCTGTTCAAAGACAGCGTAAATAACGCCGCTAAGGGGCCTGCCATATGATTAAAAACTGTTGACTTCTATCAGCTGTTCCTCTAAGCAGTTTGGTCGGCAAGTTCAGTAGGTTAGGTCTATAAAATGGATTAATTAATAATTATTAGCTCCCCTATTAAAATTTGAAAAAAAATATATACATCGCTGGGCCTAGGAATAAGGAACATCCATTTGAAAAATCATAGCAATTGGTCTAGGCGTTCGTCTGTAATCGTGAGACAGACAGAGAGACAGAGGAAATGCCGATCGTCTTAAAGGGTAGACCTCACTATCGTTCGGTCAATCTATATAAATAAAATTAGAGTTTTGTCTGTACATTTATCAGAATTGTATATTTTTTGGTTATTTTTACGTTTTATACTTTAAATAAGCCGAAAATAGTCTTATCTCACTTTCTGTCTGTCTGTCTGTCTGTCTGTCTGTCACGGCCGCAAAGGTATTTTTCGCGGCCTTCTCCTCAAAAACGAGAGCATCGATCGGGATTTTAGTTATTGAACAGTATTGAAAACATTATTGACAATGTCTTTAGCTATAAAAAACTAAATTAACTTTTTTTTTAACAGAGTAATAAACGTTTAAAAACCAAGTACTGTGCGATTTTGGATACATTTTACGCGGCCTTCTCCTCAAAAACGAGAGCATCGATCGGGATTTTAGTTATTGAACAGTATTGAAAACATTATTGACAATGTCTTTAGCTATAAAAAACTAAATTAACTTTTCTTTCAACAGAATAATAAACGTTTAAAAACCAAGTATTGTGCTATTTCGGATACATTTCTTCCAAGTTTTATTACCACATAAGAATAAGAACAAATCACGTAATTTATCATGATATATCAATCAGCTGTTCTCAAATATAAATGGTGGGCCCTTCGCGGCGTTATTTACGCTGTCTGCAGACTTGTGTAGTGGGAGCATTGCAGTCTTTTAGGAAACATATGTCTGGTGAATTAAAGCTCATCTTATGTTTTATCAATTATTTCTTTGTTGAAAAAAACAAAATTTTCTAATTTCAATTTATCGAAACAAAAATTAACATTTTAGGAAGGTTCGGTTTGTGCCAGGCTCTTGGGAATTCGCCAGGTAGCACTATTATTACCATGTTAGAAAAAATCACGTAATTTATCATGATAATATATCAATCAGCTGTTCTCAAAAAATATTCTCTCTGATGCCTCTCACTAAATTGTTTACATTCTAAGTTGTTTACTAAGGGCCCGTTCACACGATACAGTTCTTGTGCGGTACAGTAAATTTGCTGTATCAGTTATTTTGCAGTGCTTTCGTTTGCATGTAAATTTCATATTGTATGTTCACACAATACTGTTTCGACTGGATCCAGTAAAAAAAGCTGTTCTAGCCGATTTCTACATTCGGTTTTGTCTTCGAAAACTGTATCACTAAAATCAGCTGTACCGCAAAATAACTATCCGTACCCGGTGGCACATGTATTGTACCGGTAATGGATATGTTCAAACGATACGCTTATTACGCTGGAAGTCTTCAGATCGTCAGCATTGATCTTCTTCATTGATATTCTTCAGCATTGATCTTCTTATTAGTGAATTCCAGTGTCCAGAAGTGGAAGATATTAATTGTGAAAGTTTAATTTCTCTAATATATGAGAGACCCGCCTTGTGGGACAAGACTTAAGATTAATATAAAAATAAAGAGAGAAAAATGTGTGGAATATTGAAACCAGAATTTGCGTACTTTGATCAAAATTTAAGAGAAACCTTCAGTAAGAAGCTTATTTATAAAAATCTTACACAAATAAAAAAAATCCTGGACTGGAATAAATAAAACTGAACTGGAAGCGCAATGGAAGAAGGAGGAGAGCACAGCAATAAGATAAGCAGCAAAGCCGGACCGTGTGAACATCACAGTACAGTTGACGCCGTACAGTAAAAAAACCGTACCGCAAAAAAACTGTATCGTATGAATGGGACCTAAGCTGCTAACAACTTCATGATCGTTGCTATCAAAAAAGCCGAAATTCTTATTTGAAAGTCTTATTTCTAAACATAATCCGTACGAAGGACGGGCACAATAGCTAGTTACCACATAAGAACAAATCACGTAATTTATCATGATGTATCAATCAGCTGTTCTCAATTATTCTCTCTGATAACTGTCACTGAATTGTTTACGTTCTAAGTTGTTTACTAAGCTGCTAACAACTTAATGATCGTTGCTATCAAAAAAGCTGAAACATATTTAGTCTTATTTTTATACATAATCCGTACGAAGGAAGGGCACAATAGCTAGTAAATCATAATGAATAACTATTGAGATAGAGTACTAGAGCAGGTATCAAATTTCAAATACTGTACCTGGGATGCAACCAAGGTTAATAGATAAAAGGTTGAACGGTCGATAGTTGTTTTTAAATCCGACATGGGATTTCTTCATGGATGACGTCACTTGAATCAGTTCTCCAGAATCAATTTCCCAGCTGGGAGAGATGCTTCGTAAATGGGCCTCTCCCAGCTGGTAAAATCAAGAGGTCTTGTCTACCTCTGCCAATTTAGTGCATGAATTGGATTTATAATAAAAACTAGTGTATTATTCATATCCTTTCGAAAGAGAATTGCAATTTCTAGCTTCCTTCCAGAGGAAAAGTATTTTCTGTGTTTTTTTCATTAGTTATAAGAGATTGAATACACATCTCCCATAACAGAGCATGTTAAAAATCTGAAAAACTGATTCACGTGACGTCATCCATGAAGCAGTCCCCTGCCGGATTTAGAAAGAACTAACGACCGTTCAACCTTTTATCTATTAACCTTGGGATGCAACATCTGGTAGAGAAGTTGGTTGTAGCGCTTGTCTGAGATAAGATAAGGCTTTGTTTCTTGCAGCCCATTCCCAATCCTTGGGTTTCTTGCCCAATCCCATTCATCCATGGATGTTTCTCATCATTTATCTATTCACCTCATTACCCACGCACAAGTCTCCAAACTCATGTGAGCATTATCCACAATAAAAATAAACATCAAATTTAAGGGTGATTCAGACATTGAAAATAAAATAGGTAAATTGCAGTCAGTATGTGGGGATATAAGTCGAACCCTTGGAAAAAAGCAGGGAGGGGAACATTGATCAAATTTTACAAAGTGATGGCCACTCCAATTCTCCTCTATGGTAGCGAATCGTGGGTCACCACTAAACCACAAGAAAACAGATTGCAGGCGGCAGAGATGCGATTCTTGCGTCGAGTGAAAAGTTGTGATCGAAAGGAATCACATAAAGAATGACGATATTCGTGCAGAGATGAATGTCTATTGCCTGAAAGAAAAAGTTGATTTTTTTATTTTGTTCTCTTTCAGAGGTTATTTATTTATTTATAAACACACAAATACATATTATTTATAGATATTCAAAGAGAATCTCTACTCAAGAAACTGTTCTAAAGAGCCTTATATTTTTCATATTGGAATTTATTTTTCAAATCCTTTATATTGGAAGGAGCATGTTGAAAGAATGTCAGCGGAAAGAATTATACTCCAATCTCACTTGTAAAAACCACAGGAAAAACAGAAATGTTGGAAGACCATTCAAGAGATCGCGATAGAGCATACTTCAATTTGTATTATCTTGTAGTACAGATTTAAAAAATATAATATATTTTTTAAATCAATGGCTTATTTTTTCAATGGCTTATATTATAAGCCATTGTGAGTCGGAACAGGCGACTGCCTAATTCTTGGAAGGAAGAAGAAGAAGAAGAAGAAGAAGAATTACTAAGTTGGTTTTAATGATGTTGATGTAAATTTTGAGTAGAGTTATGACTTCGAAGTCATTTTTTAGTTTTCAAGTTTTGCTAGCTCTATACTATAAACTTGAATCCGTTTGAATTCCAAACAGTGTGATGGAGTATGATCATGCTTATTTTGGCCAAACTTTAAATACATGATCAACGAATAGCATGATATAATAGTATATTTCGCACCTAGGGCCGAAAATGTGTGTTTTCCGGCTCAAGATCGCGGTTTTGAGCGTTTGAAGCGTTTGAGAGCCGACAAAACATTTTTGCCCGCGTTGCGAACGCTATTTTTCGCCTTACCACAAAAAACAAACAAAACAATTGGCAATTTTGAAAGCGAAATTTAAGGCCATGGTACTAGCAAGAGCACAATGTTGTTGAGGTTATGTAAAAATAATCGTATTCTATTGTGTGATCGGACACGATCAGCTGTCATTCAAGGTCATTTTCTTTACCGTCCTAGGGCGGTAAACGTTTACAGACCTCGTCGGAAACCGAACACTTTCGGCTTCCATATGACGCACGAAAAACAGCTCATTACGATCTAGTGTGGCGAAAACATACATGTACTTTTTTGTACTCATGATTAATTATTATTCTAAAACTCAGAAATCTAGTAGGATTCAACAGAAAATGTAACAGATGGTGAGGATTGCTCTACCAGTCAAGCATGTTTTAAAGTAACAAACTAGAAATGCTAATTCGAATGCAAGCACAAAGTTGACACAAGTGTCGAAGAGTGATATATCATTAGAGTGATACTTTCATTCTTCCTGTTCATTGAACTATGAAATTAATTTAGTGATGCTTGCAAGAGTAGCAATTGGTGGGTGCATAGATTTTGAATAATTCCTTTTTAGAGGGTTGAAAGCCGTACAGTTGCTTTTTTTGAACAAGTGGTTTAAAAAATGAACGTTGAATGGCTAGTGTCTATGCAATACAAGCAATGTAAAAAAAATAGAAGGAAATAGCTATTTGTGTAACTAGAGTGCAAAGCAGCGTTTTTCTGCATCGAGAGAAACAGTTTTTTTCATGAGCCTAAGGCGAGTGAAAAAAGTTTCTCGAGTGCAGAAACAATACTTTGCGCTCGAATTACACATTAAATTTTTCCTACAGTAATGTATAAAGTAATTCAAACAGAACAAAACAGGGCATACATAACCTGAAAATTCCTCACATAACCTATCTTCGTATCAAATCTATTTCATCAACAACAACTACAACAACTATTTCACAGCTGAAGCAGAGTAGCCAACCTATTTTTGAATGCAGAATAGGGAACCTGCGTATTACATGCTCACTATTTTGTGTTGTTAGGTTGCAAATTTGGAGTGCAGAAAAGTACTTACCCGCACTGTAATTTACTTTCCCGCACTGGTGCAGGAATAGACTATTTTGCATGCTACAGTTAGTGCAAAAATAGGCACTTTTTCGGGTCACTGTGGGAAAATTATTTTTCCTACAGTGATCTGAAAAAGTGCCTATTTTTGCACTAACTGTAGCACACAAATAATAATAATAATAATAATAATAATAATAATAATAATAATAATAATAATAATAATAATGAAATCAATTTGATTCGAAGATAGGTTATGTGAGGAATTTTTAGGTTATGTATGCCCTGTTTTGTTCTGTTTGAATTACTTTATACATTACTGTAGGAAAAATTTAATGTGTAATACGAGTGCAAAGTATTGTTTCTGCACTCGAGAAACCTTTTTCAAAAAAGATGTAACTCGCCTTCGGCTAGTGAAAAAAACTGTTTCTCTCGATGCAGAAAACTCCCACTTTTCGCTCTAGTTACACAAATCTGGCCAGGTCTCCTATTTACAATATAACCCTAAATAACGGAGGATTGATATGGCCACAACTATTGAGTAACTGGGAAACTCCAACCTTCATCCTAACCTTTCAACCTTTCACCTGTGAATGGAGGGCAAAAATGATCATATCCCAAAACTTTACTTCAAAATCAATTTTCGCTTGTGTTCAATTGGATCGATTATGTTTCAACATCGGAACTTTATTGTAGCTTATCAGTTAATGTAATTTTCATAACCCTGATAATCAATGATTATTTTTTAATTAACCTTAGTAGACCTATTCTACAGGAGAAGCTTCTCAATAGGAACCGAGCATGGTAAACACTGATCGTGTCTCTGTTCATGTTTCTCAAGTTTCGGTTTCATATTATTATATGTTTCCCAATAATTATAGCAGTATTTCAAAAAAGTTTTTTAAATTTCAAAGTCGTATTTATTGTCAGATACATGCATACATCTGAACTGAAACCACTGAGATAGCTGAAGCATCAGCACGGTAACTATCCTCAGAAACTGTATCACGTCTACCTCTTGTTGTTTTTGTGACAATTAATCTAGGTTGGATATTATATTATTTCTTTGATTAAAAAACCCAGGATTCTTATATTAAAGGAAAAAAGGAAACCTCTGGTCCCGTCCAGAAGAAGAATTTCAAGTGCTGTATAGTGTACCTCCGTTTCAGTACTCAATGCTCTGTTGAGAATTCACAGCTCAAACTCCAACTCTCAGAACGATTCACGGTAACACATCAAAGGATAGTTGAAGTAAATTCAATGTTGCGATGGCTGCAATCATATTTCTAAGCCACAGGCAGATTGAATCTTGTTTGCTTATGGAAGGTCGAGAAATTTTTTAAAAAGTATAAAGAAGTCAGAAGAGCGTAGGGGAAGGGTACGAAAAGGGATTCTTTCGAGGATCCAGTGAGCAGAAGCGGGCTAAGCCTTTCTTGGAGCTGTGTCTGACAGGCCCATTGCAAAGACAATCTTTGATCTTTTCTAAATTTATATTATCTGACATGCTCAGTTCTCTTTGTCAAGCTTGGATTCACGCACGGACGAGTAAAAGTAACGACGTTTTCGAAATATTCGATGCATACATACGAAGCCATGTTCTAATAGGGTATTCTTTGTCTTCTCCAAGACGAAAACCCTTTCTTTGTCTTGTTCAGCTCAACCGTGAATGTCGTTGCAAATTCTGGACAAATGTCTCACATATCGAATTGTAAATGTCTTCTCAATTATCATCAATTCTCTAAAGTATATTACTTGAAACAAGGAATAAATGATACGTTGAGAATTTCTCAATTCTTAGAATTTTCAACCATGCTTTACTCGTGACATTTCATTATTTAATTTGTGTAAACCTTTCCTTAACGATTCCAAGATTCTCAGGAGTGTAAGGTTAGGTTAGGTTAGGTTAGGTTGAGTTAGGTTAGTTTGGGGTAATATTATTCGACGATATTCAACTGTGTAATACTCTATCTTTATTCTGTGTTGAATAGATAAATATTCTATTCTATTTAACAGGTTGATTATTATTGGTTTAGGTACATTATTCTTCTGATAAAAGAGAGTTGACTTATATAGAAGCAAAAAAAGAAGCAAATGGTAGGTTTATAGAAAATGCAAAAAATAAATGCAAAGCTGCATGGTCAGTTGTAAAGAAAGAGAGTAATGTGGAGTCCACCTCCAGGAAAGTAATACCAATTCCTCCAGACAAACTAAATAGGTACTTTGTTAATATACCAGTCACAAATCAGAATGGGAGACCAGTTGTAAGTAGTACACCATTTTCTAAATTTTTGATTAATGCTCCTAAGCCTAAGTACAATTTCAAACAAAAAACCGTAGATATGAGTACTATAAAATCTATAGTCGGTAAAATGAGTAATTCCCACAGTGAGGATGTATATGGAGTATCAAATTATTTGATTAAAAATATAATTGATGATATTCTGTTGCCTCTCACATGTATTGTCAATTTAATTCTTACTGTGGGTTACTTTCCTGATTGTCTGAAGCTATCCAAAATCACTCCCATCTTTAAAAAAGGAGATTTCAACAATCCTCAAAACTTTAGACCAATTACCATTGTTCCTATTATAAGCAAAATTGTAGAGTCCTGCCTACTTATACAACTATATGATTACTTCATGGTAAATGACTTATTGTATCCCTTTCAGTATGGCTTCCGACCAAATCACTCCACAGTAGATGGGGTTGAGAAAATTGTGGATTATATCTTACAAAGTTTTGAAGAAAAAAGTGTAGTTGGATCTAGCCTCCTAGACCTTAGCAAGGCTTTTGATAGTGTTTCACATGAAATTCTGTGTAAAAAATTGGAACATTATGGAATAGTCAATAAAGAGTTGATGCTAATGAAAAGTTACTTTGAAAATAGGAAACAAATGGTTAGTTTTGAAGATAAATGTTCTAATGTATTGGATGTTTATGCTGGTGTTCCACAAGGTTCAGTCCCGGGACCGTTTCTATTCCTTGTATTTGTGAATGATTTCAGCTATAAAATGTCTGCTCTTTCTGTGTTATATGCCGATGACACCACGTTGGTTGAATCTGATGTTAATATTGTCAATGCACAGGCAAAACTTAATAGAACTGTAGAACAAGCAAAATCTTGGTATTTGTCAAACAGGTTAGTGATTAATGATGATAAAACTGGAAAAATTATTTTCTCATTGAGACACACCTTGAGCTATAATAGTGAAATATTCAAGCCTGTCAAATTACTTGGCATGACTTTGGATTGTAAACTAAGTTGGGAGGAACATGTTAATGGGTTATGTAAGAGACTGGCCAGAATAACTTATCTTCTTAAACGATTGAAGACGTCTGTAAGCTTGGAGGTGCTGAAAATGAGTTATTTTGGTATCTTCCACTCTCATTTGACTTACGGGATAAGATTATGGGGTAACTCGCCATTTGCCACCAAAGCTTTTATATGGCAAAAAAAAGCAGTAAGGATAATTGCCGGGCTATCTTCTAGACAAACCTGTAGATTGATATTTCCAGAACTCAGAATAATGACTCTTCCTTCCATTTACATCTATTATAATTTAATATATGTCAAGAAAAATATGGAGAAGTTTGCTAAAAGTTCATCTGTACGTTCTCATAACACAAGGAAAAAAGACAATTTTATTAAACCTGATATAAGAATTCAAAAATTATACAGAAGTCATAAATACCAACAAATTCTTCTTTTTAATCAATTACCAACTCCTATTCAAGAACTGCCAACCAAGAAATTTTGTAACACAGTTGTAGGTGAGTGGCTTAAAAAAAGGCATTTTATAAAATAGATGAATATCTCAATTGTGATATGAAGGATATATATATATTGTGATAACTGACTATGGAGATAATCATATTCAGTACCTACGTATAAGTATTATGTATTTATGATATGTGACTGTTTGTGTAAGATTATGACATTAAGACTGTAAGTATGTGTGATGTAATTATTGACGATGCCTAATGTGACTGTAACATGTTATTTGATGGCAAATAAAATATTATCTTATCTTATGCATCGAAGAATTTGTTACAACGTATTTTAGCGGAAAATAAACTATATTTTTTGATAATTTACTTTGTTCAATCAGCTTGTCTCTGAAACTTTGAACGTACAATTTTGAGTTCAGAAAAATCCAGTGCAAGATTGGTTGAATATTACTGAAATAAAAGTTTAATTAGTTCACCTTCTTCCTCTTTCAAGGAGGGTCAAGAGTAAGAGAGGGCCGGCAGCGCCCTAAATTCGCCCTCCCACGAAAATAATAAATGCAGTCAATCAATCAAGCAATCAATCTTCTCGCCTGGTTTGGCTGTACTCTTACTCCTAAATGTCCATTCTTACCACAAGCCCAGCATCGAACCTCGTTCTTCGTGGATCTAACTATCCACCTAAAACTGTCAGCCCAACTCATCAATCACCATCATCCAATTTATTACCCACGCACAGGTCTCAGACCTTTGTGGGCTTCATCCTCCAAAAAAAAATTTCCAGGACCTGTTCAACTATCTTCTGAGTAGTGCTTGCCTCCATCACTTCAACTTCCATAGCCCGTACCTTGGAATGTGTTGGTACTGACTGCCAAACTGCTTCAAACTCCAATGCTTGTGCCAAAGCATCATTTGTCTATTCCTCCAATAAAAAAATTGTGAAGTGTAATAGTCAACATTAATAGGGTAAACGGGGAATATTTTTTTATTGCTGATGATGCCCACATTACTCTGAATACTTGTGCGTTGGTAATAAGGCGAATGGGTGAATGAGATTCGAACCCAACCAAGGCTGCAGGAAAAGCCAGCCAGACCCCTATCTTATCTCAGACAAGCGCTCCAACCAACTGCGCAACCAGAGCGGTGAAGAATGTACTTTATATTTATTATGAAACATGTATGGAAAAATTGGATAACTCACAAACATCATTTCAAATAGATTAACGAAATGAAAACATTCTATAAACTAAATCATAATCAATTAGAAAACCATCAATCATAAGAAATGTAACTTCTTACACTATTAAATTGGATCTTAAAGGTAGAACATTTCACCTGTGATTCTCCCTGTAACGCTTTCAGAATTGAAATGTAATTTGTTTATCAACCCAGCAAAGTGCCTTAACTTTTTTTTGAAGAGGATAAAGCCCACATAGGTCCAAGACCTGTGCTTGGGTTATGAATTGGATGATGGTCATTGATGAGTTGGACCTACAGTTTTAGGTGGTGATTTTACAGCAGAGAACAGAGTATTGTTTGCTGGCCAATCCAAGCGGTCACTCTTACAAAGAGCGCCCAGGAGTTTCGTAGCTTATCTCTGATTGAACAGATACCTGCTACGGCACTCGGCTATCACTTCCCATGCCAAATGACCTATATTACTCATTGAACTGTACTTCCTTTAACAGTTATAATATTGAAATAAATTTCATAAACCTAAATTCAAAACTGATATCAAATTGCTATTGAAGCGAATAAGACTGTCAAGAGATGTATATACTTATTTCGCTGCATTTCTTTGATATTGTATGCAAAGTTACATTGAAGAGAAACTTTATTCAGTTGGTCGATCAGATCATTCAAGCCGGTTTATAACAGGAAGAACTTTTATAGCTTTGACAAATTTTTATGGCATGCCAGAAAGATATTTTTCAAATTCAGAAGGTAGAACTGCAGTTTGGAACACATAAAATTACATCGATGTGAATTTTTATAGCATTCTGGCCGCTACCTCACGTTCATCGTTCTGTGTATATGAATAGAGTTGTGCTTAGTGTTGGTGTGCTTCAATAAGGTTAGTTGAGTCAATAGTTACGACTTATTCATGAATAATTCCCATCGTCTCTCTCCATTCATTGTATCCACCTCCTGTGGCATAAACATTTTATAAATGAGTTTATGATCATACAGAAAAATGATGCTGAGATTATGACCGGTAGTATTGCATCACCTCATGAAACGATATGACTGATTTTATCATCATAATTTTTGTAGCACTACCTGGATTGGATATCAAAAAGTGTTTCTGGCCAAATATTGATACATTTTTCACTTCAGTCGAGTGAAGAAGTGTACAGCAACAACTTACTGCATGGCTTTGAAAGTATGTCAGTCACTGTAGATTGCGTATGGGCTAATATAGGGCTTATGAACTAATATAGGGCTTATGGGCTAATATATGGCTTATGGGCTAATGTACGGTTATGGGCTAATATAGGGGTTATGGGCTAATATATGGCTTATGGGCTAATATAGGGCTTATGTGCTAATATAGAGCTTATGAGCTAATATAGGGCTTATGAGTCAATATACGGCTTATGGGCTAATATGCGGCTTATGGACTAATAGGCTAATATATGGCCTATGGGCTAATATAGAGCTTATTGCCTAATATACGTTAGGGGCTAATATAGGGCTTATGGGCTAATATATAACTTAAGGCTAATATAGGGCTTATGGGCTAATATAGGGCTTATGGGCTAATATAGGGCTTATGAGTCAATATACGGCTTATGGGTTAATATGCAGCTTATGGACTAATAGGCTAATATATGGCTTATGGGCTAATATAGAGCTTATGGCCTAATATACGGCTTATGAGCTAATATAGGGCTTATGAGCTAAAATAGGGCTTATGGGCTAATATATGGCTTATAATTGACATGCGGAAGTGATAAGTCATGAATTTATTATTAACTAATAACTGTATAATAATTAACTTATAACTAACAACTGTAGAATTTAACTTGAACACCAGAATATAATTAACTAATGTATCAAGTCATTAATTAATTAATTAGCTATGTAATTAACTTTGGAATATAACTCTTACAGAAGAATTAAATATTTTTGAATTCTGTACTGTTTGCATATGGGTTTTGTATTTCTAGTTTGTTCTCAATAAATATTTTTTATATTCTATTAGCTGACATATCAAGTCCGATTACGTAGCCTGTAGATATTCAAGTAAAGCTCTAACACAACAATTAAATATTTTAAAATGTCTCTTATACTCTCTGTATTACTGTATTACTAGTTTTCAATAATTATTTTCATTGGCCAGTTAAAGATTTGATTGAACATTTAATTTATTCAACTAGTTTTTGAATTCACTTATTTATCATTATTGTAGCATTATTCAAGATCCTTGAGAAGTTGATATCCTACCTTTTATCTTTATAAATTAAAGAAATTAGTGAACCATCTTATTCTCTTATCAAAACTCAAAATGTCACATCTACCCTAGATTAAATTTAAATGAGTTACCCATTTTCCCCAATTTAAATCCATATCCCTTACAATAAAATGAGTTATTCTTACCTCTTACAGTTATGAGTTATAACTCATAATTTATGAATTACCTCATAAGTTATTCTCGCTTATTTATATATACTTTTGAATATTTTTTTTTGATCCATCTGAGCCACACTTCTTACAAAAAAATATCCTTATTTATATGTTTTACTTATTTATTTATACTTACCTATTCTCACTTATTATGTATTGGGTCCGATTATTTCCGGTTAACTGGAATATTTTGGAACAGAATTTGTAGTGTAAATGGCACTATGAAGGATTACTCAAATTACTGTCTGTCTGAGTTAGTTCAATGATATCAATACAAAAATGCTTTTAATTTAATATAATTATTTGATATCTTCATCTGAATCCGGCTCTATTTTCTTTTAGAAAAGCTACCAAGTGTACTTATTGGCTTGTAAGTGGCCTTTCCTATATTGCGTTTCTAAACCGATTTCGAATGACACTTATGGCCGACCTTTGGAAATGTCGATACGCAACTGCTAGGGAAAAAAAAAAGAAAAAGGAAAAGCTCTCCATTTGTAGCATTCAAACTGGGGGCAGAAGAGTACTGGCGCTCCCCTATCCCCCAAGAGCTGCATGGGGGATTCCCATGAATGAGCTGACAAGAATCCGACATTAGCCAGTACCAAACTCCCAGTACACTCCTCCCCTCCCATTTAACCTTTATGCGGAAGTCCAGAGTTGCCTTCCACAATGCCTTCGAGGAATCTCGGACGAGAGGGTCGGCTAAAAGACGTCCAGTCATATCTTCGTACCCTCTTTCAACTTTCTATGTTTTGTTATTTTAATTCCCAAAAGAATTCACAAGGGTCAGTCAGTTTATCGTTGGGGTGGAAAAGATAAGATTTTCCAAAGGTTACCTTGTTCGTCGGTCATCCTCACTCATGGGAAATAAGTTGTGCTGCAAGGCTATTACTATTTATCGTGTGTTATTTCTAGTCTGTGGGGTCGTGCATTGAATTGTCGATGTAGTAGTAGGGATTATTATTAAAAAGCCAAAAGTAACATTATTATTATTATTTATAAAAAACGGATGATATTTTCAAGTAATATGATTATGTCAATCCCATGTCAATGGGGGCTTTAATCTAAGGGTAATTGCACAGAGGAGCATTTTATACTCCTAGCCGAGTGCCGTAGCAGGTATCTGTTCAATCAGAGATAAGCTACGAAACATCTGGGCACTCTTTGTAATGGTGACCGATTGGATTGGCCAGAAAAAAGACTCTGTTCTCTGCTGAAAAATCACTTCCCGGTGATTCGAAACCTACCTAAAACTGTAGGTCCTACTCATCAATCATCATCATCCAATTCATTACCCATGCACAGGTCTCAGACCTATGTGGGCTTCATCCTCCGAAAAAAAATAATCGAGGATAAACACCATCGCAAAATCTAACACGAGTCGAGTAATGTCAAATGGGTTATCTATCACCTTAGGGTGCTTGCACAGTGGAGTATCATAGTCGAGGATAAACACCATTGTGAAATCTAATACATGCTGTGGAATATCAAATAGCGGTATTCACGTTGCTTCTGAGCAAACCGAGTAAGTGATAGAGGGATCTCCCTGAAACTTTCTAACCTGCATTAGAAAAAGCTGCATTTGTGTACATTGTTAGCCTTTAGAATTTTTAGGTGCTTCAACCACTCTCTTGAAATTAAAGAAAATATTTTCTCAGCTTGTGATCCTTCATCACAAGCTTTGCTTAGAGAGGGATGCAAAAAATGTCAAAGATTTTTTATGTGATTATCAATGATAATAATTTAGATGTATTTTTTCAGATACAAGAATGATGTGTATTTGTATTTGTGTTGCTGACAAAAAATCAATTTAATTGTAGTTTTATCTTACGACGAGAAACATTTCTGCTCCAAACATGGTTGGAGGTTTTTTAGGTTGCTATAAATTTTTAATCAAGTTCAATTCAATTCAATTCAAATTTATTTCCACACCAAAAAAACAACAGAATATAATATATGTATAAGAATATGCACATCAAATAATAAGAAATCTTCGAAAATCAGTAACTTACTAACTAGAATATGTGAGCACTTAACAATGACAAACATTCATCAAATGTGGCACAAGAGGTGGAAAAAAAACCACTGGCATAAGTGAAAACACTTGTTCGCCAGTAGGAGTAGCATTATAATACGGTAGTTCTACGTCACAATCATCCATTTCAAGTGACAATTTAATTGACTCTACAAGAATAGGTATCATTAAGTATTGGATGCTCCTCTGTGCAAGTACCATTCGTGAAGCGTTCGCCCCTAAAACCAACAGTATAAAAAACACAACTAAATTTGAAAGAAAATCAAGTTATTTCCTACCTAAATAAACGCGATTGTGTTTCCTCGGCTGGAATAAATTTTCACGATGCAAATAAGGAAAAGTTTATCAACCTATTGACCCTTGAAGGGTGATTAAGTTGAGGGAAAGTCCAGGTAATACTTGTTGGTGCTTTTGAATACGGTCCACGTTCATTGGCTTTGAGAGTGAGTCGCATCTAATATGTTTTGTGAGAGTCCGTTCGCGTAGCAAATGGGGAAAGGGTGGATTTCTGCACCAGGACGCAGCCAGCTCAAAGCGTCTGAGGCAAGGATCGACTAAATCGTTACTTATAGCGACTTCTCTGCGCTCTCATAACCAGAGATTTTCATTAACTTGCAAATTGAGGGTGTAAACCCAAAGCAAACCCAGACCGACTTTGCGAACTGTATTATCCGTTGAGTTACGAGTCTGGTCCGTCGACCGCAGAGTTATCCGACTAGTTTTACTATCCTCCAACACAGCCTACACACCACTGACTCGCATTTCTGCCTATTGCAGGAACGGAGCACTGCTGTAACCTATACAGCTAATCTGCTTCCGTCAGCTGCACTAACTACCCGATTTTCACAGCTAACATTGACACTCGACCTATTCAATCAAACTTTTAGTCAGTAACTTTTGAGGTTAGGTTTCTTCATAATTAGTTCAATAAACAATAGATGAATCCTTTTCTTTCCAAGAACGTATCATTACACGTCACTAAAAATTTTGACTTTCATCATTCACAAAATTTAAATTTTATTTCCACTACACATCAAATAAATACAATTTAATTGTCAGCAGGCCGAAAAGTATGAAACGACAAAAATATTTGAAAATAGTGTACAACAATGAGTTTTATAGTAGAATGTTATAGTAAAATGTTTACTATAACATTAAAATAAAATAAAAAACTCAGTCAATACTTAAAATACAAAGCAATACTCAAATACTGATCATGAGACAACGTCAAACATATTTTAAAATATTATACAACAATGAGTTATATAATAAAATTAATGTTATAAAAAACCATGTCAATACTCAAATACAAAGGAATACTCAAAAACTAATCTTAAATAGTATTACTCTAGAAATAATGCACTAATCTTGAATATACTCAATTTAATACCATAAAAAACACAATAATATTTAAGTATTTCCAAACGTTAAAAACCTGTGTGGTTGAGAAATTGAAGCAAAAAAGAAGCAAGCTATAGGAAAAAAGAAATAAAATAATCAATGTGAAAACATTACAGAAAGCGAGGTAAAATATTTCCACCTACATATTGTCTGTGATGTTTTTCATGCCGAAATACTTTATGAACAATCTAATCTAATATCAAAACTGACACTGTATTTATATTGATTTAATATATGATTTTCACTCACTTATACAGGATACTGGACGGATGCATTTCATTCATCTTTATAGTCAGTTTTGATATTAGATTCTACATAGTGTCTTAGAACTTCAAAGAGAAATCTATGTTGAAAATACTTACAGTTACTTACGGTTCTTACAGTTAAAATATAAAAGTACAAGAGATTATAGTAGTATATTACCAATGACTTGAGAAAAACACATTTAGAACATTGGGTCATTTGATCCATAGGAAATTTTTCAAGGGTTGTCATTTCCCAAAGGAAAAAGGATTAGTTTCTTCTGTGTTATGAAGTAGATAGGGTGATTGGAAAAGAGTGTAAGTCTCTGAAGTCAATGGGGTGAGAGGAGATCTCCCTGGAGGAGTTCCGCTATTGTGAATAATTTTATAGCTGATATGTACAATAGGTACTTTGAAAAGAAGTATTTTAAACTGCAGTTTGGCATTGGAACTAAACCAGGGAACTCAAATTTATTTGTACTTTATCTTCCTGAAGTTCCGTTTTATTCGTACGGCCATGATGACCCTGAAAGGTGCAGAAGTCGATCTTCAACGCGCACCATAATCAAGTCCCTGAAGGAGAGTTTTGAATTAAATCTCCTCACCCTGTATTCAGTCACTGGACTTCCTGTTCTACCCCGTTACGGCCCTACTTTCTCCCCAGGTCATCGTTAGCCCTACATTTCATGCATTTTTAATGAATCTTCTAGAAATGACACCCCAGAGGAAACCCAAGAATTAAATAGCCTCTCCTGTCCCCGCGAACCTACGCCATGGACGAGCCTGTTCATCTTAGCTACACCGCTGATAGCATCTAAAAGCCTCGCAAAGTTTGTAAACTTCCAGTGAATGATGATGATAAGTCATAATTTAAATCCACTGGATCCGATTCCAAAGGGAACAATTCCGGTGAAGTTTTTTACGAGTTAATTAGTTGGAATATCGTACAGACGACCTGAATTTCTCAGCTCTCGATACAGCCTAGAAGAACAGCCTATTTAATATTTGTGTTTTTGCCTATTTATGTATGTGTATATGTGTCAGTATTTTTAGCTCAGCATAACACATTTGGGGAAAACATTGGGATACTGTAATCACGATAACATACACGATTTAATGTGCGATGGTAAATTACAATCACAAACTTTCACTAATTTTAATTTGTTCACTTTTATAAATCAACCACATACACACTTTACATAATGGCTTAACACCAGTTATTAATGTGTTTCTGGTTCAATGACAGAGCTTGTCATTGAGAAAGGAATTTTCATTTGTATATCTTGAAAAGTCAAGCAAATTGCAGCTTAAAAACAAGATTGGAAGTTTGGTGAGAGTATCAGAATGATGAAGTTCGAAGCAATCATGTTTTGTTCGTTTACAACAAAGAGGACAATCTACTCTAAAATCATATATCGCCATTTTTCATCTATATTTTATTTTATGAATTAATTAAGGAAGATTGATTGAAATATGAATATAATTTCCTTTAATATTTTTCGGTAGTTTTAGAGGTAATGAGTAACTGGCATCTGTAGCCTATGAATATAGTCATGAAATGTACATTATTCGTAAGGATAATATTTGTATGCCCTCTTTGTAAGGGTGGCTGATTGGATTGGTCAGCGAAAAGACTGTTCTCTGCTGTGAAATCACTTTCCGGTGGTACGGAACCCACCTAATCCTTTAGGTCCAACTCATCAATCAATATCATCCAACTGAATGATGTTATAAGCTTCATTATTAATCATTAAGCTTAACGTCCAACTCATCAATCAACATCATCCAACTAAATGATGTTATAAGCCTCATTATCACTTATCCGTTGGTTCGGAACCCATTTAAAATAGTAGGTTCATCATGTTCCCCTTAACATGGCTCAAGTGGCGAAGTGTAACTACCCGTAAGGGTCTCCCACCAGTTAATAAAAGGCATATGTTTATTATTATTTTTTATCTAACACAATCCCCCTGCACAGTTCTCAAACCAATGTGAGCTTCATCCTCCCAAAAAATTTAATTTTGGCAATTACGAACTGCACCTATAAATTGAATTATTGAAAATATTATTTGATGTTTTCTACAGTAGGGATTTTTCCGTATATTATTCTATGGAAGTCTTGCCGGTAGTTTTATTCCTTTTGATTTTTTATACAGTAGAATAAATAATAGAATGCGACATGATCTGGATAAATTGATAGTTACAACAAAACTTAGTGACAGACTGTTTCAATTGCTCTTAAAATTAATTTGATTTTTCCTATTTTTTGAACCAATTCTTTCTTATAAACAAACTTAAACTTAGGTAGTAGATTTCTGGAAATCATATAGTTTTCTTCTTTTCTCGACAACTTATTTTATCGTTTCTAAATCAATAACTTATTATCCTCTCTTTTTAATCAATTTCAATTTTTAAATTTCTTCAAATAGCCTAACGTTTTTTGTTTTGACCTTTTCTATAAACTATTCTCATGCTTTAATAAGGTTTCACCTTTGGAGGTACTATTTCCCTAACACCACATGATAGTGCACAATGGAAACTGTGACATTATTAATAATGGTTATATCTATTATCTTTAGTTAGTTGTCTAAGAAATTTCTATTTTATTTTAGTCTATTGTAATTAAATAATGAAAATAGCTCATAACTTATTTTGTATTTTTTAATTTAGAAAATAAAATTTGATTTGATTTGAGTTTAGTACGCCATTCATCCTCCTCAGTGCTAATATGCGTAACAACCTTCTCCATCGGCCGGACAATATTTTTTTATTTGTTGCTGAAACGGGTATGGGCTAATCAGAATATAGGTCCACTTATTCCCGTCGAATATCAAGATATACGCCAGTCATGCGAGAAATATTGAATGATAAATTAATGTACACTGTGCACCGAAAAGGGTGGAGAATAAGGAAGGTTCACTTGGGTTGCCTCTGAAAGGCCTGGTGGCTCTATGATTTGTGCTGATGCCGTAGTCTACACACATGGTTTGCTGGGGGTGACTTCCCGACGTTTGATTTATTATTGTAATGTCTTACGGGGGTCCTCCTCTTCCGGCTGGGGATCGCTATATGTTCAGATGAAGTTTCTTGGCACGTCCCTGCGAGCGCTCGACCTAGGACGTCGCATCTCGCATCTCCCGGCTCCAGTTCGAGATCAACCCACCTCACACCAACCCCGCACTCTACTATAAAACACTCCCTTCTGGGTTTATCTGCTCGATAGTGTGAGATCATGCTAATTAATTTCACGGAAGAAAGCATATGATTTACCAGCAAACGTCATCTTTGACAAAACAAGGGCTGCAAGTTACCACTTGAAGATATCTCCAGTTGGGATTGATATAATTACTCGCTGCAGATTAGACAGCTATGATAATACTGTAACAGATATTTGTCTCAGGAAACATCATGTTCCATATTCTAGATCATGGATGCAACATTAATAATGAGCTGCCACTTGCAATGATTCCTACCCCAATAATAATTATTATTTGACATAAATAAGTTCAAGAGTTCATTTCAAAGTTGGAAATTCTAACGTATTTCATAAATTTGGCCCAGTTCCAGATAACTTCATCGTTTTTCAAGCTCTATTTCTGTTGCTCATGCATTAATCTTCATATCGATTTTAAACTTAATACTGTACAATACTCAAATGATCATTAGACGCGTGATTAAATTTCAAAACTTCAAATTTATTTTGTATGATAGGATCTAATTTGATACAACTCAAATAATCATTAAAGGAATTTGATACTGTAAACATTTCAAAATATAAAATCTTATTTCGATTTAATAAGACAATCAATTCAACAATAAAATACTGTATTTCTTGGAACTAATAATTTAAAAAAAATTAAAGATTGTTTAATGAACATACTTGGCTATTCGATTCTTGTAATATTCATTGACTCCATGATTAATATCACTTGACCCTTCAATCTTCTTCAATCCAAATATATACATTGTGAATATAATGATAAGTATATATACATATGAATATAATTTATGATAATTAGCGCAATTGGATTTAAAAATTTCAAGATAATTTTTTATGGCAGAATCTAATTTCAGTATAACCTGAAAAGAGAAGTAACTTTTATCCCTGGGTCAATTTCCGCATTCCTTCCTGGCTACACTCAAAATATTACTGCATTCTTCACCAGATCACTCATTCTCAATTCTTGAGGTTTGACAAAAATAACTCTGTTTTATGTGACAGTGTATGTAAATAGTTCTTTATTGGAAAATATTGATCCATTTTATTCTTCAGTTTAGTTTAAATCCATTGTGTTTTATTTGATCGCAATCGTCAAATCTTGAAGAGTTCTGAATAACAAAGGTCCCAAATTTATAGTCATTGGATAATATTAATTTTCTAGAATTTATTAATTTCAAGTTCCTCACAGCTATTAATTTATACCGAAGACTTTCGCAATGGCGGATATTGATAACAGCATTGAATAGCTGATGGAAATCGATGAATGCTACTGTACAGAGATATCAGTCACAATTGGGAATCCCAATTGTCGGGCGCCTTTTAACTACTAGACTAAAGTCATCCTTCTGCACAGTAGCACTCATTTCAAACTTCATATTGGCTCGTATCTCTCAATTTAGTTTGAAGTAACTGACACTTGAAAAAACTGATACATAAACAGATTAATTTTTCTATTGTTCTATTGTATCATAATCATTAGATTTGAAAAACCCAGGGATATCCTACAAATAATACACTCCCATAAAGGGAAAACAATCAATTATGGTTCTGGACAGAATTGAACAAAACTTCTATTAATTCATAATGATTCAAGAAGGGTTCACATAGAAGTGCAACAGATTGTAACTGACATATAAATCGAAATGTAAAGGTAAAGAAGCAGACATTCTCCGAAAATGGCATCCACATTGAATCATTCCAAGTTTAAGGGTCCCATTTGAACTTTAACTGACACCAGCAATATTCCAGTGTTATCTTGATTATGTTTGCAAGTTATGGTTAGAAAAAGGACGAAGTAAAAAGGGAAAAGGGAAGGAAAAAATTAAGACTGTTGAGAGATGAAGGTTGAGTATTTTATTACTTGTACTGAATAGGTGTCCATCTAAGAGGTGAATAGTGTATAAGCAATATCTCTCCTTTTCTCATTGCTGTATCTCCTTACCTGGAGGGAGATAATCCGTCGCAACCAAAGAAGTGCAGTTGCACTTTCCCATGCATCTCTGCAACTGCACTTCCCCACGCATCTCTGCAACTGCCCTTCCCCATGCATCTGTGCAACTACCCACAGCCATTCAATCACAGCCTTCTTTATTTATTTCTGTTGAAGCACAATTCGAGTGTGTATTCATCTACAGTTCACTTGCATCTTGATCAATGGGCACACTGGGTAATAAGCAGCACTGGTCCATTCAAGGAGTTGACAGTTAGAGAAGCTTCCAGTTCAATAGTAAGTGTGTTTCTGCATCATTAGACGACACTCAATGCTCTTTGTGTTTGTATTTGTATGTGTTGTGAATTTAGAGCCATTTGGCTCGTTTAGATACTGAATTATGTACTACAAAATTGGAATTTATTTAGCATATTGAGAGATACAATTGGAAGATAGGAGAGCAATGATAAAGTGAATGAATTTTAAATGTGGCCATTTGTAGAAGTGAGATTGGGAGGTCTTGTGATGAATCTTTTTTAAATTCCCTTTTTTAAACATTTTCCCCCTTTTTTTCGGAGAGTGAAGCCCACATAGGTCTGAGACCTGTGCGTGGGTAATGAATTGAATGATGAGTTGGACCTACAGTTTTTAGGTGGGTTCCGAACCACCGGGAAGTGATTTTACAGCAGAGAACAGAGTCGTTTTTGCTGGCCAATCCAATCGGTCACCGTTAAAAAGAGCGCCTAGGAGTTTCGTAGCTTATCTCTGATTGAACAGATACCTGCCACGGCACTCGGCTATCACTTCCCATTATTGTATTTGAAATTAGATACCAGTAACTGAATTTTTTTCATGTCTAGGTTAGATCAGTGTAGTTTCCCAGGAATGATCAGTATTAATTTCAATCTCGATGTTGCACTTCTATTTGAATAGGGATCAAATACAATATAGAATATACAATCACACCAGCGTTCAAAAACTATCGGGCTCTTCTCTGTGGTTCACTCGTGCCGTATGACAATGGTTCTGCCACCCCACGAGGTGTTCGGCAAAAGTCCTTCAATTATGGGTACTTCTATTGCGGGAACGTGTACGCTACAAAGATAAGTTAATTATTCACAAGAATATAGTCATTAGCGAGCGAAGATGAAGGGTGCACGTGCCGCGTTTGGTCTGCGCCGAATAATGAATGCATCGTACAATGGCAAGTTTATGGGCTATTAGCCGTGGGTTCAAGGTATTATGGGCACTTGCCTGCTCATGACTTTGGTCAATTCGTGACCCTCTTTTCGACGCCTTTGACAGCCGACAGCCATTCGCTTGCAATATTGCTCCTAGTTATTCGCGGCTTTCCGATAAATTACTGCTTTCCCAGGAGTTTGTCATCTATTTTATAGCACAAAATTAGATCGTGCAAACTTCCAAACTTGGTCCTTCAACGATAACTTTTTCGGATAGATGGATAGGTATCGCATGTCGGATAAAGTAATAAAATGTAATACACGGATGTAAGAAGTCCTGAATTTTTAGCTATCATCATAGATTTGAAAACGAATTTTATAGCGTACATTGTCATCTATTACACTTGTTTAAATTTATTTGAACACATGTTCAAATTCGGGAAGTGATAACCGAGTGCCGTAGCAGGTATCTGTTCAATCAGATAGAGATAAGCTACGAAACTCCTGAGTGCTCTTTGTAAAGGTGACCGATTGGATTGGCCAGCAAAAAGACTGTTCTCTGCTGTAAAATCACTTCCCGGTGGTTCGGAACCAACCTAAAACTGTAGGTCCAACTCATCAATCACCATCATCCAATCCAATTCGGCTCGGAAGAAAGTTGAAATTTTGTACACACAGTCAAGACCCTAGACCCGTGCTAAAATCGCGATTTGAAAATTTCTCAAAAATACGTTCAAAATGTACGATTTTTTAGCGTTTTACGAAGACCATTCGTGCAAGAATATTTGGATTTGGTATGCAAATCATCATTATCAGTTAAAACCATAGACGTCTGCTGGGAACGGTTTTTCAAATTCCCAAAAAAATGCGCCCGAAATTGGCGTTTTTCGGAAACCACTCGTAGAAAAAAATTTAAATATGATGCACAAGTTCAGTCAAGACTCTAGAGGCGTGATAAGTTTTTCAAATTTCCCAAAAATACGCTTAAATTTACGTTTTCCTAGCACTTTTGGCGTTCTCATGTATTGCATGGCCAAAAACGTTAATTAATGACTTGGTAAGTTTGATATTTTATGCCAAATAAACTTTTAATGTTCATGATTTTGACTAAATCTTTTCAAATACATGTTTTCTGATGAAAGATGATGGGCTTATCAAAATGCATCCTGAGAGTACTGAGTTTTTAAAATTTCCCTCAAAATACTCCTAAATTTGACGTTTTCCTTGTACTTTTTGGCCTTACTATGTATTGCGTAGCCAAAGTAGTTGTACTTTCTTTGTAGTGGTGAAGGTGATATTGTATTGTGTTATATTGGCTCAGTATCTGATAAATTAGGGAAAGAATCGTAAAAGAACGGTTTTGATGAAGCTTTTCAAACCTTACCTATTTTAAAGAGTGTGTTTGGGTGTAGTAAAGATAAAATTGATATCTGGGATAAAATTGGGGTATATAAATTAAATTGCGGTGATTGTAATGCTTGTTATGTGGGTCAGTCTGGTAGAAGTTTCGAAGGAACATATTAGGGTTTAGAAAACCCATAAAGAATATTTAAATTTTGCAGAGCATCTCATTAATAATGGATACAAGTTGAAGGCTGAAGAAAATGTTGATTTTCTGCATTTGATTGGCAAAGGCAGACAGTTGAACATTTTATAAGCTTTGTTAAGCTTTGGCTTTTTACTAGGTTGGTAAAACACGCTTCCAATACTAGTTTAAATGATCAAATTTATTTTAACCAATTCAATATAATAAACTTGGTTTCATCATAATTCTGGCCTACATTTTAGTAATGGTACTTTCGTGTCTCTCGGTTGACCTTCGCTGCATTTCAGTGAGTTTGAAAATAATTCATTTCAAGCCTACTTGTGTATTGTTCTTCTTTGTTACTTTCTAGATGTTCACTGTTTTTAGTTCTTGATTTGATTCTTATTTTTGCATGATGCTCCTCGCACCAGTGGGCGTGACTTGTTATGGACTTCAGCCAATCACAAACCGTCAATGAAGGTCATCCCATCCCTTAGCCAATAGTGTCATTCCGTGTTTATTATATATTAACTGCTCTATACTTTAATTTTATTTTGTTTGAGGTTGATAATGGTTTAACAACCGAAACTAGTATCTTACATGTGGTTGTGACAACTTCGTCTTATTATAGAATCTTTTTTTGTTGATTTTTTCTAAAAATGCATAATACTGTGTATTTATTTAAGAAGAATCTAAATAAAAGATTTTTAATTTGATTTGAAAAATTTTGAATATTCATTGTGAAATAGTTTTAGTTTTCGTGAAAATATGTCCTCTCACTGGCGGCGAGCGAATATAATATTGTAATAAGGAACGACCTTGTGGCCTACAAAACCGCACTGCAGTTATGTGCTCTGTGGGTCAGTTGCACATTCAACAGGTTGTTGACAATGTCAATGTCGCCCTAACTGTCAATACTCTATACTCTAATCACTTTCTCTTTCTCCTTCCGTCTTTTCTTATTTTTCTTCTTCTTTGTCAGATAAAGAAATAATTACAGTATAGTATTTCCTTGACATTATACTACCATTTAAATTCGTATTTTTCTTTCTTCTTTGATGCACTTCTGTTGTCTTTGCGAGAGAGCTGGAATCAGCTGAAGTGAATAATGTTAAATCTCTTGATTGGACTGAATGTGAATTGAATGCAATACAATACTTGAAAATTCAATGAAAATAATTAGAATAATCTGAGTTATATACTATTAAATATATGCTAATATGATAAGAGATATATAATAATATAACACAATTTAATGTATCAATAGTTATATAAAAATAACTTCTGCCCTAGTCTTATTAAGTCAACTCCTGAATGCGAAGGAATATACTAAGCTATTATATTTAAAAATTTTATGAATGAATTCTGTCTGTTCGAAAGTTTGGCTCTCATTATACACTTGAAATTATCTATTCAAAAAACACGAAATTTTCTCATAATTGGTATTATAATATTTTGATACTGATGAAATGCATTTAAAAATGACTGAATGTGGAAGCATGCAGTACAGATTAATTTTTACTGCTCCTCAAAATATAAGTAATTATCATTAAGCAACATCATTTTGGATCATCTATTGCTGAAGCCCGTTTTGCATGTAAAATATAATATTACTCTTTATTAAAATGAAGAAATTGAATGTATTATATGCAATTGAGCTAGAAGCTTCCAAATAGTATTGGTTTTCATTCTAAATTCGGCTATTTTTTATAAAAGAAAGAAAATCGTTTAAAAAAAACCAAAACTCCTCAGAATCGTTACAAACACGATGAAAACTCTTGAAATCTCTGCGCTAATTTGTCATTTTGCGACTCAGTAAAAAGGTCATCAGCTAACATTATTGGTCACCCCTACAGAAAAGATCCAGTCGTTCGTGACTTATCATATCTGCCTGAAGATGACACGGCTCGCGGCTGACACTTCAAATAATAAAAATGTATTCAAGAGATAAATCAATTTTTCATCTATGATTAACATATGGTGATGTGTTTTTATATTTTGAGTTTTTTGTACAATGAATGGAATAAAGTTTAAATGGTGGCATGCAGCGATTTTGGTACGTTTTTTTAACATAGTGTTATGGGCATTGCTGAAATAAGGCTGGGAACACTAAAGTTCACACTTGCACGTTATTTACACGAATTAGTCTATTTACACACTCTAATTGCAAGTTCAATTAATAAAGAAAAACAGATCAACAAATGACAAGCTAAAATTTATTTTCAGTAATTATTTACAAGAATTAATTATAGGCCGATCAATAATAAAAGAAACAAGAGTTTAATAAACTGTACAATAATGTAGAAATAAATGATAAAAGAACAACTAAACACTTACAGAACACAGTCCAATACGTTATTTGACAGTCCCAAATAATATCACTTGACACAACGTCTTTAAACTGTTAAAACAGTTTTAGTAAGCTGCACAAATAGTAAACACATGTCTCTGCACTTTACACTGGAATCGAGCGCTGTTTACTCCAACAGCACTGGATTATCTCACACAAGATCTGTAACACAATCTGTCACGCAAGCTTTGTAAAAATAAACTAGCTTGTTCCCGTGGACTTCTTTTATAGTCATCATTCCAAGTACTGGAGGCTACTAGATGCTTTGAGAAGGCCGTGGAATATAGTAGTACAATCAGGAAGTCTGTAGAACCTAGAAGCTTCAATTGAGTGCAAGAGATGCAGATTGAAGAATAGGATTGAGAAAGACATGTGAAAAGCAAGAGAATGAAGATTCAGATTACAAGTCACGTTCGTCTATGAATAAAAACGATGTATGTAGAATGAGTGCGTGAACAACTGCTTGTTTTGCATTCGTAACAATAGGTTTGACTGGAAGTTCCCATTCTGTTTAGTATCTATTCTGTGCTCCACGAGCGCTCAAGACTGCGCTTGGATGGGTGACCGTGCTTCAATGACTTCATGTTATAAGCTTTATTATCACTTATCTGGTGGTTCGTAGAACACCTAGAATATTAGGTCCAAAATTTTCCCTGTAGCTCCAACGGCGAGGTGAAACTACCCGTAAGGGTCTCCCCACCAATAAAATCCATAAGCTTATTATTAATTTTATGCTCTTATTATGTACTGGTATGAATCGATTATTTTAAGCTATACTGACTATATTATTTGTGATATACGTCCAGCAAGGGGTGAACATAGGGATACAATAGGCATTGAATAGCAGTTGTGAATAGCAAGAGTGTGATTGAGATCAAGGTAAAGCATAGCAAGGCAACCTTACAGACTTACTGCTTCAATCAAGTCCTCATCTAATGGCGTCATTGTCTACCTAACGGCTAGGGCCCATTGCTGCGTTCTTAATATCCGTTTCTTGCGTTGTGAATTTGCATACGCAGCGATAAAGGCGCCAGAGGAAACCAACGCCTGTATAGGCCCGTTGGTTGGTTTCTCAATACTGAATTTGAAATAAATTTTGGTGGCTACATTGTGGAACTCATTTCAAGTGGCTTATTTCAGGTCTCTTTGTCTTCGAACTTTGAAAATCGTGAATGGTTGAAAGATCTTGGCCACCCAATCTAAATCGGGAGTATAATCACAAAAATATCGATTTAAAAAAAATTATTAGTGAAGAATTTTATGGATGGAGTTTTCTGGCTTACAACAAATTTAAACCCATGTCATCACTGATAACAGTTATTGAATTATTCAACCCCTGGATATCTACATGACATAATTTTTTTTCTACTAGAAGGTGCCTGATCAGTTGAATTGGGATATTTAAAGCATGACATAACCTATTTAGAAGTTCAATTTGAAAATGTTTCTCCTTCTATTTCTTTTTCACCTCCTCCTCCTCCTCCTCCTCCTCCTCCTCCTCCTCTCCTTCTATTTCTTCTTCACCTCCTCCTCCTTCTCCTCCTCCTCCTCCTTCTCCTCCTCCTCCTACTCCTCCTCCTCCTCTTCCTCCTCCTCCTCCTCCTCCTCATCCTCCTCGCCGCCCTTTCCCCCTTCTCCTCCTCTTCCTCCTTCTTCTTCGCCACCTCCTCCTCTTCCTCCTTCTTCTTCGCCACCTCCTCCTCTTCTCCTCCTCCTTATTTTCTTCCTCCTCCTCCTCCTTCCCACCACCTTTTTTTCTTCCTCCTCCTCCTTCACCTCCTTCTTCTTCTCTCCTCCTCCTTCTCCTCCTTCTTCTTCTTCACTACCTCCTCCAGTCCTTCTCCTCCAATCATCCTCCTCCTCTTCTTCGCTTCCTTCTTCTTTTCTTCCTCCTCATCCTCCTCCTCCTCCTTCGTCTTTGCCTTCTCCTCCTCCTTCTCCTCTCCTCCCTCTCCTACTACTCCTCCTACTACACCTCCTCCTTCTTATTTTCTTCCTCGTCCTCCTGCTCCTCCTCCTCCTACACCGCCTCCTCCTCCTTCTCCACCTCCTCTTCCTCCTCCGCCCTTTCCTCCTCCTCCAACATCACCTCCTTCTACTCTTCCTCCTCTTCCGTCTTCTACTCTTCCTCCTTCTCCCCCTCCTCCTTCTCCTCCGCCATCTCCTTTTTCTTCACCTTCTCCTTCTCCTCCTACAACTTCTTTTCCTTCTTCTTCTCTTCCTACAACCGAAGACGGTCATGTAGACATGAAGACGGACAACATGAAGACGTCTATGTAATAGACCAATAATTAATAGTTCGACTTAGGTGTAAGGAATCCTCATCTGTTTTGGCAGTGCAGCTCGGTTTTGTATACAAGTAGAATATAATATGGAACGGGGCCGGATTATCCGAAGCTCTGAGCACGGACACTGTGTTTTGTGTTGAAGTGGTGTAAGCGCACCGAGATTTGCATAATAGTTTTGAATGCAGCTATGCACACCTAGTAGACAAAAAGAGACAACGTCACACTGCGTTGTCGGCTGGCATGTAGTGCATTTTGATAAGTACAGTGCAGAAGTAACTGCTCCCTATTAGTAGCATAAGTGCGTGATTGCCGGATCCGCCATTTTGACATTTCTACCTCGGGATTAAACTGGATGTCGGGAGTGACCCGATTTCTGCCTGTTCCACCACGCACCCTTCCTACCCTTCGGGCATGTGAGTGAGGCAATTATACAGTCGCAATATGCCTCTATTGGGTCAATGAGTTGACAAGGCTATTCAACTACAGTACTCAAATTCAAGCGTACTGTGTAGGCTTGTAGTGTTAGAATCGACAACCTTTGTTGAAAACGGAAAAGTTTGTACACGTTGGTACTTATATTACCTTATTAAAAGCATCTATTTGACCATGGAACAAAAACACAATATCCTTAATGAACACTCCCTTCTCAACCATTCACTCATGCTCATTTCTGAACCTTCCTGCCAGCCACCGTTAGAATTATAGAACCGACAGGACAGACCTATAAGATCAAACAGGCATTGAGGATGGGCTTCTGCCCGAAAACATGTTCTACCTTGAGTGAGAAAGGATAATTCAAATTTTAAATTTATTTCAAATAATAGTTCTGCATGTCGTACAAGTAAAAATATATTCTCAAATTCTAGAGCTACCTCTTTATAATCCCTATATATCCCTCAATATTATCCCTTGGATTCTTATAGATTATTGAATAATTAATGGGCAAAATGTTTGCGTATAATCTTCTCAGACCTTATGTTTGATTGTGTGGCTTATGTCATATTTTATGAATACAGCAGTAGAATTTCAATTGTATGTGATATGGATACGACTAGTGTTAGAGGAAAAAATAATTGTTACTTTTGATTTTTTTTCTCTCTTTGGTGTTCAATAATGCTAGTGATAACTGTTCTACTTACAATTAATTCAAATACCCAGTTATCTCAACCGTTGACAACCATTTCAGGTAAAATATGCCACAATTTTGAAAAACACTGTGTAGGAAGTCTCTTTTATTCCCAAATTTGATCACAGGTATCACATAATTTTCGATCTTGAATAAAAATTGACATTTGAGTAGGTCTAAAAATGATAGATTGTAAGAAAACAACTCCCAAATTTAATCTAGATGGTGATATAATAAGAATTAATTAATTAGAATTTGTAATTTGTTACCATCTATACTTATTTAGCAATAAGTAATCTGAGATTATTGAATTTTTGTCATGAACAAATAAATAAATAATTTCCAACTATTTCATTGTGGCGCAATCAGTTGTATCGCTTGTCTCTGATTTTTTTTTTTGAGGATGAAGCCCACATAGGTTTGAGACCTGTGCGTGGGTAATGAGTTGGATGATGGTGATTTATGAGTTGGGCCTACAGTTTTAGGTGGTGAGAACCACCGGGAAGTGATTTTCAGCAGAGAACAGTGTCTTTTTTGCTAGCGTCTTTTATACCCTATAGCTGGCCTGCATTCATGTGGTCTTTAGCCTTGGATATTTTCTGCTTACTCATTACCCACGCACAAGTTTCACACTAATGTGGGCATCATCAGACTAAAAGAAAAAAATACTTCTATGACACCAATTATTGATTATAAATTACCAATTAGGAATAATCATCTCGAATCCTACAAAGTCGATTGATTTCAACTGCCTGAATCCATCACTTATACTCTATCGAACTCAATACAATAAATTAGCAAATTTAAAACAGAATTTGATTTTTATCCATCGTACAGTAATGACATATAAAATTCCATATATTATATAAAATTCCTCATATTTATGGTTAGCTTAACAAACTATTACCAATAAGAAGCAGATGCAAGCTTTCCAATATTAAAACACCTCGAGCGGGATAGAAAAGCAACAAAGTGATAGCCAGAGTAGATTTGTTATAATATTCATTGAAAATAGCTATTTATGTATTAAGAGCGTGAAGCACGACTTTATCGCTCGAGCCAAAACATTTACTGCGCGACGCATAACGGAGCGCAGTAATTTTGCGAGAGCGATAAAGAAGCTTCACGCGCGAATTGCATACAATATTTTTCCTAAAACTGCAGTTATGGATTCTAACACAAAAGCTTGTAGTTTGTAACATCACAGACCATGCGCGGATTTGGTTAGCGTTCGCCATTGTTGAGGTTATGTGAAGTTCACGGATTCTGTGATCCACCAATGAGAAGACATCAAAATCAAAACAGAAGCGTAAAGAAAACAGCTGGCGAGCGTAAAGTACTTTACCGCTTGCGGAGCAGTAAAGAGGTATTTTACAATTAGTTTTCAGTACGTAAAGAACTACTTTACAAGCAGTTGTAGGAAAATATATTTATCACATCAAATATAGAGAACTACGACCATGGTTCGATTTTTCCAGATTGAAATATTGAAGAAAACACTCCGAATGTCAGCACAGAATGATGCGTAGAATCACCGTCTTCTACTTTGCGAATTTCGCCTGTGTTTAGTTCATGAAGTGGAAATTTCTATAAGGAAATACCGGAAAGAAGGGGCCTTTCTTGAAGGGGTAGAATGCACCCCCCACACAGGATACGATATAACGATAGTGGAGAATCGCATAGGGTTGATTCACCCTTTCTTTTCTCAAGACTTTCAACGCATTCTAAGGAATGTCTGCAGATATTATTCAGGAGCTGTGAAATATTAGAATTTCATAAAAGGCTTTACGATTCATGCGCTTGCTTGAGTTGACGTTAGCTGTATGTTGTATACGTTTTATTTATATATTTTTTTAGTATCAACATTGAATTGTTTATATCCAAAAGAAAAGATCGTCATTTTCCAAAAAAAGTTTAAAAAAAATAGACATCATTCTGCATGAGTTGGTCTAGAGAAGGCTTATTCTAGCTATTTTTATTAAGAAATGAGAATTCTTGCACTGTGGTGACAGAGCAAGATTTACGAGATGACATTAGTCCTTCAAAGGTTGGCGATACTAAAGAGTGTCGTGAGCTATTCGTAGTGCAAATTTCTATTTCGTCATGGAGAACATCACAGACTATTCGTAGTCTTACAAGAAATGACCAGTGAATCAGTAATAACATATGATATGGCAACAGAGAAGCTAGCTAAACCAAGGCAATTAGAAAAATCTATTCTAATTACCTTGTCTGAATTTTTTTCGGAGGATGAAGCTCACATAGGTCTGAGACCTTCGCGTGGGTAAAGAATTTGATGATGATGATTGATGAGTTGGACCTATAGTTGAGTTTTAGTTGGGTTCCGAACAACCGAAAAGTGATTTTACAGCGGAGGACAGAGTCTTTTTTGCTGGCCAATCAAATCGGTCACCCTTACAAAGGGCGCCCAGGAGTTTCGTAGCTTACCTCTGATTGATACCTGCTACGACATTCGGCTATCTCTTTCCTCAAATTAGTACAACATGATTTGAGTTTAAAGGAAAAGGTTGGATTTTCAGTAGAATTTAAAGGTTTCCTACTCCCAGTAACGGCTACATTATTTTATCGTATGGTATACTTTATCATAAATTATTACAATTTATTTAATTTTATTATGTATAGTATCATATGAGGTAATTTTTTCGCAGGCTATTATCTGTGCAGTTTTGGGTTGCTCCCTTTTTCATTATCGATTTTTTCACAAAATTTGATTCCTACAAAAGCTTAGGCTTGGAGATATGGGGGACAAAATGAGAAGACTAATAAGAAAAATTCAATGCTTTGCAGAAAGTCGAAATTGAGACTCAAATTCAATTAACTCAAATGCCGGTTTATTTGAAACAAAAAATAATGTTTACAACAAACTTTTAGTGTAAAATGAAAAAAGGATCATTCAAATAAAAATGAATAAAAAATAAAACAGGATGTCCAGCGTTAGGGAAAACACTAAATTTTCATCATAATCGATGTTTTCAGTTCACTTTCAAGTTATAGTTGGCATATTTCCTTTCTAGTAAGTTATTCTTCAAACTAGCAGCTTGAAATTGAATAGCTGGTAGAATGTAATTGCTGTTTCAATGAAATATGGAAACGATTTGAGTTGAGTCACATCTGGCAGAGAATCGTACTCATTGCTTTCATCCAATTCTCTTTGGGCAATCACAGCATGGATATCGATGAACGTCCTTAGGTGATTGCTTTCAACAAAATCGATTCCAATTATCAATAACGTGTTGTGATTCACTCGCAAAACACAGTTTGAATGTAATTCAAGTAGCAATGCTACATTTCCAATTAGCTAAGGGAACTCAAAACAAAATATTATCATGCTAATATCAAGTTGCAACGATTCCAGTTGTATCTGACTGAAATCAGAGCAAACATACGTGCTTGCGAGTATACAAGATGATACATTGAATCATTGCTTCCAGGTACCTTTAATTTGATATAAAATATGAAGTCATTTCATGTACCATATTATTTTATTTATCTGTCATTCGATTTAATGTGTAGCGAAATGTAAACATTATTTATCATTCAAAAGTGAACATTAATTGAGTTGAGTTGGAAATTGAATGGACTAGTGAAACTTCCATGTTACAGTTTCATGTGAATTTATTTATTGAATGAGTTTTCTCAGTTTCTTCTGTATATGCAGCTAGCGAAAATATTAACTGTTTATTTGTTTTCATAAAGATATAATTAAGTAATGGTTACCAAAGAACGAGAAAGAAGTTATGCTGTATTACGGTATTAAATAATTCTAGTTCATATATTTACACTAAACCCATAATACTAAATTATTGTTTTTTTTTTTCAGTGTCTGTTATAATATAAATATTATTTAGAAATGTTATTATGGATGTGTTTGTATGGACTAAAATAAATTGAAATTCAATTGAAGCACTGTGGCTGGTTGCACCAAAAATGTGAGAAAAACGACAGGATCAAGATTTTTCTTATTTGTTAGGGAATCAATGAGATTCAACTTGGACAAAGCTTAGGATAAGTCACATCGGATAGCTTTGGATGAAAAAATAAATACGTGAACCAGGTTACTATTCAATTTACTGCCAAATGCTTTGAATTATACGCAACTTCTTTGTGCTTTTTTTGAAATTGAAATTTATCGCCAAAAAATTCTTACAACAATCTTAAAAAAATTTACAGTAGAGTAACAATGTGGAGACATATATAAAAACTCCTACATACACTAAACTGTATTAAAAAAAGAAAAATTCTGGCACTGCCGAAAGCTTGAAACAAGAACTGAGTCAATTAATTAAAGAAATAATTTTACTACTCCACACTTCGCCCTTCAGTGTAGGTTCACAAATCCGTGTTTGTCAGAGAGATCGGCCAATTTTTACTATAAGCCTACCTTTTCTGTCATGGATATTAACCCATGTAGTTGTTGGCTTCCCAATATTTTTTTCAAGCCAAAATTGCCCTTTGTCACGAATAATTGGCCTAAAACGCAGTCGCTGACCACTCCGCCAATCGCAGTTCACCATTCGGTACTGTTCGCCCACCACGAGAATAGAGCTGGCAGGAATTCTAGGAATGTAGGATCTGGCCGAGTGGGGGTAACCAGCGATCACATAAGACCAAGATCGCTGGGGGTAACACAGTAAACCGGTCTTTGAATTTATTAACATTTGTAAAACAATTGCTCGTCTTGTTTGCTAGGCGACGTTGCAAACTCAACTAAACAAATTCAGCCACGTTAGGTAGTAAACGGAAGTGTGCGAGAAAGAGAGAAACAGCGTGTGAGAGAGACAGCGAAGAAGAGCCTCCTCGCATACTTCATACGTCGCCTCTATTCTCGTGGTGGGTGAACAGTATTTAGAGAATTATCGGAGAGTCCATTCATCCTGTACAAACTTTCGATGTGAGAACGACATTTCTACTTTTTTGGACTGACATTTAATTTATTAAGAGTGCACCATTCATCTACCTTATTGGACTCATCAGATCACTTTGAAAATATAGAATCAGTGTACATTTGATTTATTGAGGGTGTCTCTTCTTACTGGTCCTCAGATCAAGGTATAACCTTGATAGGGTGTTTAAGATCCAAAAGAAAGCGGTTAGCTATATAGAAAGAGTAAATAGATTAGATTCATGTTGGCCGTTGTTCAAGAGACTTGTTCCCCCCTACTTATATGTATATGAAGCTACTTTATATGTAAAAGCGAATGATATTAACCAAAATTTTGACGTATACAATTATAATAAAAGAAGCCGAGGAGATTATCACTTGGTGAGTCAAAATAGTAGTTTATTCAAACAAAAACCTAGTTACATTGGTAGGAAAATCTATAACAAGCTACCGCAGTTTTCAAAGAGTCATGAAAATATAGAAATATTTAAAAAACAATTGAAAAAATATTTAGTTGATAAAGCTTTTTATAGTGTACAAGAGTTCCTTTCACATCAAAATTAAGCCGTACCCCAACTAATTGATATAGTAATTATGATATCTAGTGTATAAGAGTATAATTGTTGATCTGACTTGTCTTATACTTGTCTTATACTGGATGGAGTCTCCAAAACGTTTTCTGCAAAAAAAAAATCATGCAGAAAATTCATAAAATGTTAAATTAATGTACCATTACCTTTTCAGACCCCAATAAAGTTTCTTTCTGAAAAATCAGGAATCATTTGATTTATCATCAAATGTCATTTGATCTATTATTATTTATTTATGAACATTTGATTTATTAAAGGTTCATCTACCTCAGTGGTTCCCAAAGTGGTCCATGTGGACCCCCTGGGGTCCACGGGGACCTGCCAGGGGGTCCATGTCAGTGAAAAATAAAATTGGGGGTCCATGATATGTTAATGGGGGTCCACCATAGTGAATGTCTTTGGATCGGGGCGTGGTATATGCTATGTACAAACTAATATCAAAACGGACACTGTATATTTCCAAGTAAATTAGGATTTTTACTCACTTATACTGGAGGTACTGGAGGTATGTATTTCACTTCTAAACAGAATCTTCATCAGCATAGAAGTGAAATGCAACCCTCTAATATCTTAAGTATACGTGAGTAAAGATCATAATTTGAATAGGAATACAGTGTCATTTTTTATGTTAGATTGTTCGTCATGTTTTTCGTAATGGAAAACATCACAGAGTACCAGTAGGCTACTTATGTACTTGTATAATACTGTTACTGTTATACGTACATGCAAGCAAGCATTATATCTATTTGAAAACATTTTTAAATCAGAGAATCATCCATACTTAGTTTTCTTATATTTGAAAACTATAAGCCTTCACTGGTAGGTGACTAAACAGCTCAGGTTTACCAGATATAAATTTCCGTTTTTAGTTGTATTATCATGAGAAAAGTCAAGCCCCATATCCTTCAATTATTTTCTATTATATTTTAAAACTATTAGCATTCACTGGTAGGTGACTAAACAAGTCAGGTACTTTAAATTTCAAGCTATTTTCAGCAATGTTGTTATAAGCAAAAGTCGCCTCATATATTTTAAAGTTATAAACAAAAGGAGCCTTGTATTCATATTTCAAAAAGGAGCGTTTATTGGTAGGTCACTCAACAACTTAGGTAGGTACCAAACTATTCAAGTTATTTCAGGTTTATTATTCTGAGGAAAAGGAACCTAATGTCTTAAAATTAACAAACCATACCGTCTTTCTTTAACATTCTAGCAAGCTCTTGTTATTCAATTAATAATTGTTCAAAATTATTCTGATGGAAAACAAATCTGTGCCCAATAAATTACATTTATTTCAAAAATGAATTCTAGCTATAGTATTGGTGTTTAGTTTTTATTTTCCACGTTTACAAGAACTTCTAGGAATCTTAGCAGTCTATTCAATTCTAGTAAATTTGTTCTTATCTTTTGATTAACTTTTTTGGAATCAATTTTTAATATTCTTGTTAGAACACTCCATTACTGTCATTTGCGTAGCAGGGGGGAGGTGGGGTACCAGGTTAGAACCCCCCCTTTAGACTGTGAAAGAGGCTCCAAAAATGAGTAGGGAGGCTTAAATAATGTTACAGCTAGAGAAAACTATAATTTTAATACTTTAATTAACTTAAAATAATACTCTAATTAAAGCTATAGAGGGGATGAGGCGAACAAGGCAAGTTTCCTTGGGCCTTAACGTCAATAGGCCACATCATTTTACAAATGTAAGCAAGTGATAGAACAAAATTAAAATAAGGGGCCCAAAATTGTACAGCTAGGGGCCTCCAGGGCCTCTTTTTTCCAGTTTGGACCTCTAGAGGCCCCTTAGAAGCCTAACATCCTAGAGGCCGCGGGCCCTACGGGCCCGTTTTTATTGCCAGTATAGTCATGCGAAGTAGAGATTCAAATAGGCTGCATCTAGAATATTTTCAAATTTCAACGTTTCTACATAAGTGTCCCCTAATTGCCTCGGCTTTGGGCCTTCAAAGACCCCACAATGCTGGTGGGTCCCAGTACTTTTGGAGCTCCCAAACATGGGTTTGAATTTCCCCAGACCACTTGAATGAAGTTGTCACAGTAGGCTTGAAAGGAGAAAAGGTCTCTTAATATTTTTGCAGAAGGGCTTCAAATGCTGATTTCTGTTACTGTTCAGATCTGATACCCCAAAGACTTTTATTGTGATAGTGAAATTTGTCACGCCATGAATCAATCAACAAATAATAATTATGAGGGTTGATAGCCATAAAAAAGCTAAAAGTTGCACTTTCAAGAACTTGAGTACATTTTTTTTCAGAATACCCAATGTTTTGAGGCTCTGTCACCATCTATTTATGTAATTACAAAATGACTATAAGTTAAAGTTTGGAATTGGATGTGGTATTAATTCATTCGCTCTTTGCAAGTTGAACCAAGTTCCATTCAAAGTCATAATAGTTTTTATAATTTTACACATTTTAAATAACGGTATTCCAATATTAGTGAGTACCGGTAGTTCAAAAGATTACACAAAAATAGAAGAGAAGTTTATTGCTCTCTCTGGTGCCACTCAGTACCCTTTTCCCTAGCTTCCACAGCTTTTTCGACGAATGGTTATCAGTTGGCTCACATTCGAATTTTATCTTTAAATTGAAGAAAAAATTCAAATTAGTTACACAGATTTTTTTACAGAAGGCAACTAGGCATAGCTTAAAGACTTAAGCAATGCTAGTTGGGAAATCGAGTCATTAATTGAAAATTGGTGTTTAGGGTGAAGGTGTAAGGGAGCCTCCAGCCTCAACTCTGTCCCGGGCCACTAAGATGTCTCTGGGTGGCCCTGATTGTAATAATAATTTGAAACCACTATAACTTGTTAAATTGGCTTTATAAAGGTGGTATTTTTTCAGTTTTTATGCATTGAAATTTGTTCACAACTAATCAATTAACTATGGTAACAATAAACGAAAAGTGGGTTCAAGTTCTTAGGCAAACGATTCATGAAAGCAGTGATTAATAAACAGCAGTGATATCGAATTTAAGCTTTCACTTTACCCAATTTATAAACTCCATTTTAATAAATACTCGTATAAATTTACTGATTTTGAGTCTCAAATCAAGCTCTCAGCAACGAAAATTCAAAAATTTTCCCATAATGTGGACTAAAATAAATGGATTAATGCTTTTCTAGACATGAGTAGAATCTCTTGGGATACGATGTTAGTGGAACTACTTATTAAAATTTTTCCGGGGGAGGATCCCCGGGCCCCCCTCACCCTAAGACCCCCGGGGGCCCTCAAATCTCCAATAAGCCCCACATTAAAATATTTTCGCTACGCTACTGATTACTGTATCTGTATCGCTCTTTTGTCACAAATTTGATGCAATATTCTAAAAAAAATTAATTATATTCACTGTTATTATTTTCCACCTCCTCTCTTCAATTCTCTCTCTATCACATTTCATTAACAATGAGTGTCGTGTTTGCCCACATTGAGCAGCCTTGCTGATTTTAATAGATGCGAATGTTGCAATTACTACAAAGGACACAATGCTGATAATAAAATACCGCTAAAAATACAGCCATTATACTTCTTAGGTTCCATTAATACTATTTCATTATAACCAAAAACAATATGCCATCCTATTTGCTTGTTTAAATTCAAATTAGACTATATTACAAAAATTTACTAAGTTGATGTGCTTTTTAATGTTTTCTTCACCACAATTTGAATTGGTTACTGTGAGCAGTAGTAGACCTACTTCGTCAGCTTTAAATACACATTTCAACTTATAGTTTAAAAATAATTAATGACATTTATGCAGGGGGTCCACCTAAAACCAAAAATCATGGCAAGGGGTCCATGAGGCAAAAAAGTTTGGGAACCACTGATCTACCTTTACCTGTTTGAACTCAGATCGTGTTGAAAGTTCTGAAATTAAGGAATTAGATATGTAGATATGAATAATTAAGGGTTCATCTATCTCTACATTTATGGACTCATCAGATCACGTTGAAAATTCTGAAAATCTTGAATTTGATTCAATTTAATTTATTGAGGGTACCTACCTTTACTGGTTTGGTCTAAGATCACGTTGAAAATTCTGAAAATCTGAAATTGATTTTCCCAGCTACCTCCCGCTAAGTTTTCAGACTCCAATCAAGTTGTACAATTTTTAAAATCTGGAATCAGTGTACATTTAGTTTATTGAGGGAATACCTACCTCAACCTTTTCAGACTCTGATCATGATCAAAATTCTAAAAATAAGGAATTAGTGTAAATTTGATTTAATGAGGAATCAGGTCATTGTACAAATTCTGAAAATCTAGAATTGGTGTACCTGAAAGCCACATTTTCAACATGATCTGAGTTCAAACAGGTAGATTTATGTACACCCATCACTAGCTTTTTAGAATCAGATTACATTGAACCTTCTGAAAATCTGGAATTGTAGAAAAGTCTGAAAGTGTAGTGTAAATTTGATTTAATGAGGAATCAGGTCATTGTACAAATTCTGAAAATCTAGAATTGGTGTACCTGAAAGCCACATTTTCAACATGATCTGAGTTCAAACAGGTAGATTTATGTACACCCACCACTAGCTTTTTAGAATCAGATTACATTGAACCTTCTGAAAATCTGGAATTGGTGTACCTATAAGCCACATTTTCAACATGATCTGAGTCCAAACAGGTATATTCAAGGTCAATAAAAACAAGGTTGTTTCATAACTCGCTCAAATTAGCAAAATAAAAAAGGCATGACGTTACTCTGTTAAGTATTACCCTTAGCTTGCAAATTTAAGCTCTATTTGTACAATTTTTTAGTACAAAATGAAGTTTTTTGCATATCAAAGATTTGACTGTATTTTGATCAGCTGTCGATTATGGGTTACTCATAGCTGTTGAACTGAAATACGTCATACCGCCACCATTTTTCATTTCTTGAAAAATGGAACAACCTAGTTTTTAATATCCTTGAAGTAGATCTAGGTACACCCATCCTACCTTTTTAGAATCCGATTACATTGAAATTTCTGAAAATCTGGAACTAGTGTACCAATCATAACATTTTAGACCCCAATCACGTTGAAAATTCTGGAAATCTGAAATTAGTGTACATTATTTGGTTTATTGAGGATTTACTGTCCTCAAGCTGAACGGTAATAACGAGAGAATACACAGGTAAAGCTGCGACTGCAACAGTGATAAATTGAAAGGATGCTGAATGATGAGTGGATGAGAATGCTACGAATATGAATGAAACTTTTTTTTGAAGAATTGCGCGCGCTTCTCATTTACAAGCAGATCGCTAACGAGCGCGTTCCGTTTGCTGGTGGCGCAGTATTTTCGGAAAGCGTAGCGAGGGCTTTACACGGCAGAAGAGCCTTTTTCAAAGCATCAGTATTCCAAATTAGGCCTTTTCAACGTCGAAGCGGTATTCTAGTCGAGCAAATTCAATCTTGCCGACGCGTCCCGAAGCCCCAGCGTCCCTTCTAGTCAACGACAGCGCCAGTTGCTAGCCTTTTCCGCTCAAAAGCTGGTGGGCCGTGTGATTCAATATCGTCGTTTCGCTCGCATGCCGATATCTCCTATCGCAAATGCGACTGCCACAGCTAGAGCTAGGCTACTGCTGTACATCCCCCCCATCACCTCTCACCCATCCGGCTACAAATAAATCACCAAAAGCTGCCGCCTCACGCCTCCAAAACAAACGTCTCCTTGTTACACATTCTAACTCTTGGTAATAACATTTTCGTGTCTATAACGCATAAGAATACGTTTGATAATAGTATACATCAAAATATTTTTTTTTCACAAGTTAGTTTGAAGTGACTGACAATTGAATGAACTGACAAATATTCATAAACAGAATTTATTAATTTCGAATTCCTTTAATTGCTATTACTTTATACTGAAGACTTCCGCAATTGTTGTCAATATCCGCCATTGCGGAAGTCTTCAGTATAAAGTAATAGCAATTAAAGGAATTCGAAATTAATAAATTCTGTTTATGAATATTTTTTGTTGTTGTAGATTACGTCTTGGAGACTCCAGTTAAGGAGTATAAGACAAGTCAGATCAACAATATTATACACTAGATCTGGTTGAAATTACTATAACTAACTGGTTGAAATTACTATATCAATTAGTTGAGGTGAGGCTTAATTTTGATGTGAAAGGAAAGGAACTCTTGTACACTATAAAAAGCTTTATCAACTAAATAATTTTTCAATTGTTTTTTAAAAATTTCTATATTTTCAATACTCTTTAAAAACTGCGATGAAAAACTCTTTAAAAACTATAATGATACGGTTAGCGTACAAACAGGACTGGTAGAGTAAGAAGGAAGAAAAATAGAATTGAATGAATGGCAAGTAATATTGATTAGTGATGAAAAATGATGGAGAGTGGAGTACGAGGCTTAAGAGACAAAAATATAAGTCTAATAACAGTTATAATACAGTAATTTTGAATCGATCATTGTTTTTCAGTTTGCAATATCTTCTTTCCTTTCTCCAGCTTTACATTTCTGATATATGTTATCGCTCCTGTGCTAGAAGGGTGATTGGGATGACCCCTGCAACCAGCATAACAGCAGGCTCTGACACAGTGCGATATGCTGATGCAACTCTCAGTGCTGCTCTTCTCTGGACCTGCAGAAGTCTTTTCCTATTGTACTCCCATCTGAGAGCAGGTGCCCACACCTCTGCTCCATAAAGCAAAACAGAGTTCACTGTTGACATCAACAATCGTCTTCTGCTGGCTCTTGGGCCTCCAACATTAGCCATTAGACCACTGAGAGCTGTGACAGCCTTTGCAGCTTTAGTGATTACCCCTGTTATATGCTCTGAGAAGCTCATTTTAGTGTCAATCATAAGTCCCAAGTACTTTGCCCTTTGCTTCGACTCAACAGTCACACTGTTCATCTGAAAAGAGAGATGAGTGTTTACTCTTTTCTTTGTTAGGACCACAATCTCAGTCTTACTGAGGGCAAGAGACAACCCATGACCTTCAAGCCAGGTCGATATTCTCCTCATTGTTTGATTTAGTTTAAGTTGAGCATATTCAGAACTACGAGATGCAATAAGCAGTGCAACATCATCTGCATACCCAACTAGTGTTGTCTCTTCTGGCATTTCCAGACGTAGCAGTCCATCATAGAAGATATTCCAAAGATCAGGGCCAAGGATTGAACCCTGAGCCACCCCTGATGTGACCTCAACACTGATCCACCCACTTGTAGTCTCATAAATGAGGGATCTATCTCTCAGGTAGGAATCAATTACCCTCAGCAGGTACTTAGGTAACCTGAAAGTATTTTTCAGTTCCCAAAGCATGTCTCTCCACCTCAAAACAGTTGAGAAAACAGTTCCAAGTAATTGACCAGATATTACACCCAATATATAATAATAATAATAATAATAATTTTATAAGCTTTATTGAATGTAAATAACAGTACATGCAATTAATAAATAATATACAACAATTTAACAAAATTCAATATATAAATAGTTATTATGATAATAATTCTAGTGGTGGCAACCCCAGAAGCTAAGTTTAGCTTGTATTGGGGTGATTTGCTAAGTTTTAAATTTAATCAGGTTTTTATTATGGATTTTATGTGATGAATATTCAATATCCTATTCCTCTGTGATGAATATGTTATCCTTGCTCAGTAATATAATAAGTTTTGATTTCATGTTTTACTGCGGAATATGTTTGTAGGTTTTTAATATGGTTAGGGATACTGTTCAGGATTTGTGGTACAAAGTATTCTGGTACTGCTTTCCCTATTTCTGTATAATAATCTGGTATTCTATAATGTGTGTGTCTTGTGTTAATAATAATAATTCTTTCTTTCTTTCTTTCTTTATTTTTTATTATCTCACTTTTACATGACAAAATCAATGATATAAGTACAGTATACAGTGTAACGATACGAAATTTCTAAATTATAAATAAGCCACTAGACTGATTTAAATCAATAATATATACTTGGGATCGCAATGTTTACGTTGCTGCTATGGGGAACATAACCTCCTGATGTGCCGGCTTTTTCCTGTCTACTCAGCCAGATACTCGTAGTAGCGAGGAATTTGTGAAATATAAAAATATATTGCCTTAAATATTGTGAAAAGAAAAAACGCAATAAAATATTACCAAATAGCTAGTCATACTTATATTAATAGAATCTTGCATAAAATGAAATGTTACTCACCATGATCATCCACTCAAAAGCAGTATTATCCAGCCAGCAGAATTTATTATTATATTTGTCATATTTTATTTATATTATTTATGTGATTGGTGTTAGTCAAATTAAATTATTTATATTTTATTAGGGGCATTAATTAGTCACGTAGGCCCATACCTCATTAGCATATTATGTTAATTAGTTCGAAAAAGAGCCAATCAGAGGAAGCCACAATATAAAAATTACACAGAATCTGAGGTGCTTCCCTGAATCAAGAAAAGAAAAAACTCTCTCCTGGGCTTACGACCGAAGTAGTTCCATCACCGAATGTTAGTCTCTATCATTTTAAAATTTAAATTAAATTCAAGTCGAGACCCTTGTGAGGAACAAACGGAGCACAGATCGCTGAGCCAGACTACAGATCCCAAAGGATTCTGAACAGATTTTCCACCACGACACCAGGATTGAGGGGCCAAGGTCTCGATCCTTAGAGGGCATCACCACTCCGCCACTCCACGCCAGCAGAGGGATAAAAATTCGCGTGAGTGTTATAAATTTACTAATAGTGGATCCACTGGTGCGCGAAAGATCTGAAATAATCGCTACGACCAATACCAATAGAATATTTAGAGTGTAGAATCTGAGCTCATAGGGTTAAGGATTAAATATAGTATATGAGGCATGTTACATTTGGGCCAAGCCATGAACCCACGACCCGCTCTGATATATATTTAAATAAAAATAAATAATCAATGTAAACAAATATTGTATTATTTAAAGGCACCCAACACAAATCCCTTCAAATAAAATAAGTAACATAAAAGAGAAAGCAGGTGTTACATAATGGCACTCAACGTAAGGGCTTTCTAAAAAATAAAACCACCATATGTTACATAATGGCGACCAACGCAGCGGCTTGAGGAATGTGACATTCCTTTCATGTACTATATTGTATGAAATTCATACAACAGGAGAGAGTGTACTCTATTAAATACGCCAACGATTTAAAGAGATATATGCACTTAATGCTCTGAATCACATTCTGGTGATCGTTTAAATAATTATTTTGAGACCTAATAAAGAAAGCCAAACTGTTTTAGTTAAAAAATTAGAGCTTTAGAGGTACTATAATTATTGAATTTTTTAAAAAAAAAAGAGCATTAAGGTCTGGGGGCTTGTTAAGATAAGTAATTTGTCAATTATTTTAAGCAACATCTCTATGAAGCGATCTCATAGGCAAGGCAATTAGAGTATAAATCGTTTATTCGTTTATTTGGCGATGGCCTAAGAATCAATTCACATTATTATTAAAGATTCTCAAAAATAGTGTTATTAGAAATTATTAAGTATATCATTATTAGTGATTATTGTATATTAATTGATTGGGCTATTTATATGTGTAATTTTGCATGTTACATTAACAAGTCCTGGGCGAGTTGTAACTTTAGAGCACTAAATCACTTCGCACATCACTTATTCCATTTAGCAAGGTCTTCACTTCACTTCCTCGACTACTCACACCCGCGCCGCGACGTTTTCTTCACCGCGCACGCACATCCTACCGCTACACGCCTGTCCTTCACGCCGCGGAACTATAAGCGAGACTCATACTAGCCCAGCTGACCTACTACTGGGAGACCATCATGGAAAACGCCTCCCTCAACTCATCGGTGTCTTATATGGATTTCGGAAATGATGATACGATCCAAAACGCAACCACACTCAATCCAGAGGTCATAGACGCACCAGATGAGACTACACCCAGGGAGCGAGAATCAGGCAGTACCACCAGCGTCAACTTCAACCCTGAAAGCCTTTACCAACTCTCGTCTACAAGGAGAGAAGAAGAAGTCGACCTGATCGAGGTACCGCCATATACATCACCGCCAACAGCCTCCAACGCTGCTCCACTAACATCACCTGACGAGTTAAGTCCACTTACGTCCAGACTGATGAACGACAGTCCGACTGACGGATCTACCCTCATGATGCGGATGAGCGAGGATTTCAAGAAAATATTATTGGAAGGTATAAAAACAATGGAGACAAACACCCAATACCGTATGGAAAAGACGGAGAAGATGAATAGTGAATCCCAGGAAAAGATGAGTAAAAGATTTGAAATTAGCATGGAGAAAGTTGTTAGCAACTTCAAAGAAGAAATGAAGGAAGAAATAGCCACAGTGAAGAAGCAGCTAGACGATAATGCTATGAACCTAAATATGAGAATGGATGGTGTAGACAAGCGGATAGACAGTTTGCGGACAGATTTGAGGAAGGAGTTAGGCGAGGAATGGAGAAAACATGCGTCTGAACTGGAGAAAAACATTCAAAGAAAAACAGATAAACAAGACAAAGAATTGAACAAAAAATTTGAAATGTTAGAAAAACAAACCAACGCTAATGTACAACAAGCAATAGAAAAACAGAGAGTAGAATGTACCACCACCCACAATAAATTAGAACAGCAAATAAAAAGCTCCACCCAACCACTTGAAAAATCAATAGAAACAATAACTGTACAAATAGAAAAGAATATCACCACCCAGAACACTACACAGAGTCAAGTAAATGAGCTAATAGCGGTACAATCTCAAATACAAAATAAAGTTACAGAAGTAGAACAAGAAGTCAGCCAACACCAGATAACTATTACAAACCTAGATACAGACCTACAATCTACGAAAAATGACTTAAATAATAAAATAAAACAAACACAAATAAAAATATCACAAATCGAAACGGATGCAAATAGAGTGAGGAGTGGAAATGATACAATCATTTTGCCTGAAGTACAGAATGTATCTCACTTGATGAACAGCTTGGGCAAATTCGACAATACTAGCAACTACATGGCACCAAAACCGTTTGCCGACCAGCTGAGAGTAATTCAGGAGTTAGTACACGCAAGTTGGCCTGTATGGAGATTTCGACTATCTACACTGTTGATGGGAGAACCGTTACTCTTTTTGCATGGTAGAATGCACGAATTCAATTCATTGGAAGAATTCCTGAAAGCCTTTCTCGACCAATATTGGAGTCTGGATCAACAGCAGAGCCTACTTTCGAGAATAATATCGAGTACATACAACGAAAAGAGTGGACAAACCTGCACCGCATTCGTTTCTCGACTGCGATTTTTCAACTCTCAGTTAGATAATCCCATACCTGATCTCACATTAGCTCACATCGCTATGAAACAACTACCGTACCGAATTCAACTTGTGTTGTCGACCACAGCAATCAAGAGTTTCAAAGACCTTGAAAATCATTTACATTGCGTACAAGCCGTCACCACAAATCACAACCAAGAAAAACAGAGACATGAAAATAATTACAATAGAGATAACCCACCACCAAATCAGCTAACGGACAATTCCAACACTACTAATAATAATCAGAATGATAGCATGCAAACAATCGAAACAGAAACTCCTCCACCAAACAACCACCACCGTAATAAAAATGGATTCAGAAGGAATCAAAACAATAATTATCACAGAAATAAGGACCGTAGATACCCTGATCAAGGCAGATACTATGATGGCCGTGATCAAATGAATTATAACAGAGATAATAACACAAGTAATTCTAGAATTAATAATAATCATTCACCGTCACCGAATACGTCATCTAATACAAACAGAAGTAATAGCCCGCCACCTTCTACTAGCACCCCAAACAAAACAAATGAAAACAGAAATAATCAGTCAAGAAGAAACTCAAATGATAGCAATCGAGCATGACTAGGAGAAAATGTAACTTATAAGACTCTGACAGTTCAAGTGCCACTCACTCAGAGCAAAATAAAGAAACAGTTGCATAGAATCAATAAGAAAGTATACCGTAATTCATACTTTCAACCCAAACATGTGAGGTACAAATCACCTACAAACCTCCACCACCATGCTTGTGAGAATATTTCGAATATAAAGCCATATCTTCGAGAATAATTGATTTGGAAATCAATTTACGAACATGTGCTTCTGAGATTCGGAGTCAAAAAACTGAGAGAAACAATTAATGGAGTGACCTATTTGCTGGACCAGTAGAGTCTATATGCGCCTATCACCCTACACACAAGAATTACATTTCACACGCAGTTTAAACTTTGCTAAGTTAGCCTATTATCTAAATGATAGAAATTTATAACCCATTAAGATGGTTAATAAGTAGGAACTGATTAGTTGAGAGTCAGACTAGTCTAAAAATACATTCTAACGGTACTTTATTACCAACATGAAATTAAATATAGTTACCCATTACGAACCCACGACTTGTTAGTATTGCATGTTTAATCATCTTAGATGATATATTTGTTAATATTATATGTAAATATTAGATTTTGGTTATGAACACATAAATCACATATAACCTCATATGCATACGGTTAGAAAATACAAAAATAGAACATCGATATACGATGAAACAGCTGTTATAAACAGAAAATTTGTAGACGCCAAGACCTTGTGAATTACATGACCATGCAGCCGTCACAGATCATGATCGATCCATCTATCGATACAGTATTATTCATTGTAGGAGATATCCTTATTATTATTATATTATATACCATTATTTATTATAAATGTTATTTAGTCATCTTTGTAAAAATATTAAATGGCATCAGAGTGGATAGTAACATAAACCAAAGATTATTCAGTATGACCAACATTTCTCGGCAAATATTATTAAAAGCAAGCGGCCATTTTCAGTATTATTCTGTGATCAAATCTAGTCAAATCTCGTAACGTCTGTGATACCTATCTGTCAAAGTATTATTGAGTGTGCTATAATATATCGTAAGTCTAATCGTAAGTTCCATATGTTTAAATGTCAGAAATTTTTTGTAAGAGCTGCTAAGATCAAATTGTTATGACTTCTGTGCATCGGCGTCAATTCTAGGGACTTTTTGTGCGTTACTGTTGGTAGACTACGCTCACCACCATTTCTGTAACAGCCGCCCATTTTTGAATTTCTATGCCACTTTATGATGTTACCTTTTCTTTGTAAATCCACTGCCATGTTTTTGATATTTCCATTTCTGTAAATCTTAGGAGTAAGTATATGTAGATTATCCATTGCTGAAGGCTAAGTCTGAAGGTATATCCCATGAGTCAGTCTGTATTTACCTGACCTTAGAGTCATATTTGTGTCATATACTTGTAACTTAGAGAAATTTAGCTCGTCTTCTTTGTTAATTAAAGTCATCCAAATCTTCATATTCTAGGCTAATTGTATAAGCCTTAATACTCACATTTACCTGACTTTAATGGGGGCTTATGTAACGATACGAAATTTCTAAATTATAAATAAGCCACTAGACTGATTTAAATCAATAATATATACTTGGGATCGCAATGTTTACGTTGCTGCTATGGGGAACATAACCTCCTGATGTGCCGGCTTTTTCCTGTCTACTCAGCCAGATACTCGTAGTAGCGAGGAATTTGTGAAATATAAAAATATATTGCCTTAAATATTGTGAAAAGAAAAAACGCAATAAAATATTACCAAATAGCTAGTCATACTTATATTAATAGAATCTTGCATAAAATGAAATGTTACTCACCATGATCATCCACTCAAAAGCAGTATTATCCAGCCAGCAGAATTTATTATTATATTTGTCATATTTTATTTATATTATTTATGTGATTGGTGTTAGTCAAATTAAATTATTTATATTTTATTAGGGGCATTAATTAGTCACGTAGGCCCATACCTCATTAGCATATTATGTTAATTAGTTCGAAAAAGAGCCAATCAGAGGAAGCCACAATATAAAAATTACACAGAATCTGAGGTGCTTCCCTGAATCAAGAAAAGAAAAAACTCTCTCCTGGGCTTACGACCGAAGTAGTTCCATCACCGAATGTTAGTCTCTATCATTTTAAAATTTAAATTAAATTCAAGTCGAGACCCTTGTGAGGAACAAACGGAGCACAGATCGCTGAGCCAGACTACAGATCCCAAAGGATTCTGAACAGATTTTCCACCACGACACCAGGATTGAGGGGCCAAGGTCTCGATCCTTAGAGGGCATCACCACTCCGCCACTCCACGCCAGCAGAGGGATAAAAATTCGCGTGAGTGTTATAAATTTACTAATAGTGGATCCACTGGTGCGCGAAAGATCTGAAATAATCGCTACGACCAATACCAATAGAATATTTAGAGTGTAGAATCTGAGCTCATAGGGTTAAGGATTAAATATAGTATATGAGGCATGTTACATTTGGGCCAAGCCATGAACCCACGACCCGCTCTGATATATATTTAAATAAAAATAAATAATCAATGTAAACAAATATTGTATTATTTAAAGGCACCCAACACAAATCCCTTCAAATAAAATAAGTAACATAAAAGAGAAAGCAGGTGTTACATAATGGCACTCAACGTAAGGGCTTTCTAAAAAATAAAACCACCATATGTTACAACAGATACAAGCATAATTTATACATATATTGTGAGAATAGTATTAGAATAGTAAATTCAATCATCTTTATTCTGGTGGCTACCCTATGAAGCTAATTTTAGCTTTTATTAGGGGTTTATATCAAATTATTTTTTTGTTTATTTTGTTTTTCTAGACTTATTTCAATTATTATACAACAGTATTGTTTTATGAGGTTCAGTTGTACTTATGGCTACAATTTTTGTAATTTTTTGCTGTTTGTATATTTTGTGTATAATAATAATAATAATAATAATAATATAATAATAATAATAATAATAATAATAATAATAATAATAATAATAATAATAATAATTATAATAATTATAATAATATAATAATAATAATAATAATAATAATAATAATAATAATAATAATAATAATAATAATAATAATAATAATAATAACAATAATAACAATAATAATAATAATAACAATAATAATAATAAGACAAAACAGTTCCAAGTAATCGACCAGATATTACACTTACTGACAAAGTTGCTGAAAGAACATATCTGATTGATGTTGCAGTTCCAAATTCACATAATTTGGAGGCAACATGGATTGAGAAGTGTAATAAGTACCAGCCACTGGTTGAAGACATCAAACGGGTGTGGAAGCAGAAAGAGGTGCATGTGGTCCCTCTTGTTGTCTCAAGCACAGTGCTAATCCCCAAAAAATTGCATCACAGTCTAGCCCTATTGAATCTGCCACCTGAAACCTACATCTAGCTGCAAAAGTCTGTCATCCTAAAAACAACAACAATAGTTAGAGAGTTTTTAAATCTTCCTCCATTGTGGTCTTATTTCTCTGATAAATTTAAATGTTCTACATCTTGCAAAATTATGCCGATGTAAGAATATCATCCACTTTTTTTTAATTGTGAGATGAAAAATAATAATAATACTAGGTAAAGAGTCTAATGTCTTCAGACCACAAGAATACGTTGGATGACTGTAGAAGTTACGATAATAAAGAGGTTAAAATGTGAATAGTTTTGGCGAAAAAATAGTCTTGAAACAATTGGTTAGAGATGATGAAAATTTTTGAGCAAATGGATACTTTTGAAACTAATAGTCATCATGGTACAGTCTCTAGAACTACACAATAGAACTTAGTTAATAAAAGCTCTTATATATAGTGTAGGATAAAAAAGGAACTTGAATGATTTTGAAAAAAAAATTCTGCAACGCTGCAGGCAGTACCTCAGTACCTGTAATATAAATATTGAAAAGCTGTAGAGTCTGGACTCTTATTAAATAATATTAGTCTTATTATTAATAATAGTTTTATTAATAATACAAATTTTGTATTAGTGATGTGTTTTTGCAGAACATTGGCTACACGTATTGTTAAACGTGGTCAGTTAGTTAAATTTTCAAGCTTTTATTGAAATGGTTAATATTATTTTATTATATTATTATTTAAAAGGGAAATACATTTATAGGTCAATATTATTTTTGTTCAACTTGTATGCGTTTTATTACATTCCGTTGAACAGAATTAAAAGCTTTTATTCTTAAATTGAAATAATAAGCAATTTTAAAACCTGAAAACATAAAACTAATGAGCTGTCACTGAGCATTATGGGAATAATTATTTGAGGAGAATGAAGAGCCTCTAAAAAAAGATATTTTGAAGAGTTCATAAAGTTGTCAGAATTTGATTTTATCATAATTCTAGCTTGAAAAGAAGACAGACGGGTTTTGTAGTTTAAAAATACTTTTTCTCGTCAAATAAGATAAAGATTTCATAATTGGGTTCCGGGAAGTATAGTATTAGTCAGCAAAAGATGCAAGATATTTCAAAAACGGTACCAGGCAGAGTCTGATCCAGATTAACGTCAAGATTCATCTAAATATTTGGCCACTCCTGAATTTTTGACTAGTAGCGCGGTCCGGAATGCTAAGTGGAAGGCATCATTTAAGGCTAACATTTAAGCCCAGTTTACTTGAAACTTGAAGGTCAAAAGTAACTTGAAGGTTAATAGTAAATAATAATATGAAGGTTTATTATTCAGATCACAGTGAGTTGTTGATAAACTGAGACAATGTTACAAAAAATGTTCAAGCACTATTTTGATAATAATTGTATTAATCCATAGTTGAAACTTGATTGAAAAATACCTTGGAAATCTTTGAAAACAGTTCAACTTTATCTGATAAGAAAACTCTTTTTTCCCTCTTTTTGGCTGTAATTTCTTTTCTCTTCCATTTTTTTAAAAATTTGTCTTTTTTCTTCTACATAAAATCCTACCGATTCAGACTCTTCTTCGCCCCCAGGCATTGTCGCCCATGTGAACAATATATTTTTTCTCTCCAACTTATTGTCATTACCTATGTACTTGATTTTTAAAGAGGAATAAAGAACAATTCAATATAAGGAAAAGTCCATGTAAAAAGGAGTCAGTTGTTGTTTTATCTTTCCAACGTTCATAACCAGTGACAGTTACAAACAGTGTGATTACGCATCTCAAGTGCTCGTGATCAGTAAAAGTGGAAAATTCTTTGACAGTAGACTTCCTTCCTTGTGGCACAATACTCAGTGCTATTATTGTGATTATCAAATACTGTGGTAGACGCTGTGCTTCGTAAGTGTTCCATTTATTTATTGAGTGTTTAACTGTTTTTTTTTATTCCTGGATTTCTTGTTCCATGACGAACTGCGTTGTTAATATTAACTTTTCATGTGAAATTTAACGTCTTGCAGTCAAATATTTGTTAAGAATAAGTATAACTCACTTCATCTGGCCGAGCGCTTTCGAATCTATGAGATCCATCTTCAGAGGCGTGGGTTCCTAGATCATCATGTCAGTTTTTTGGTTAGAAGTGTTGTGGTTCTTGTAAAATGTGATCAAAAAGTTTGTGAGATTTAAAATTTAGTTGTTCATTGAGAATGTTTTGTTTATTGTGTGTGGTGTGTTTGCATATTTCAAATTATTCCAAGGTGTTGAGTTCGTGTCCTTTAGATTTTATATGTAGAATGTGTAGGTTGGTACTGATGTCAGGAACAATTTGAAATATACAAACACACCACACACAATAAACAAAACATTCTCAATGAACAACTAAATTTTAAATCTCACAAACTTTTTGATCACATTTTACAAAAACCACAACACTTCTAACCAAAAAACTGACATGATGATCTAGGAACCCACGCCTCTGAAGATGGATCTCATAGATTCGAAAGGGCTCGGCCAGATTAAGTGAGTTATACTTATTCTTAACAAATATTTGACTGCAAGTCGTTAAATATCACATGAAAAGTTTTTTTTTTATTTATATTTCTTTCTACTTTATTGGACAGTTTATTGGATAGTTGTTTATTAAATTATCGTTTGGCCTAATCTTAGTGAGTAATTAATTTTTGTACAGTGATACCGAAAATTCGTTATTAGCTGAACGTTATTGATTTGTTATTTCCTTATTGGTGTTTCTTGTGATAAGTCGTGTTGTAAGTAATTCATGTAAATAAAATTTGAGTGTTAATTTTAAGTGTTGCCAGCATTATTTTAGCGATAGCCGCGACTGCGGCTTCCAGACAAATTAAATTCAAGATATATAATTTCAAAGACGCATTATTTTAGTGATAGAACGCGTAACAATAATAAGAGGACATCAAGTTAAAGTGAGCGTTTTTCACGTAGTATGTGGGTTGGGTCTACATAAATGTTATGATGCGACAAAAGTTGCAGGCTGGAATTCATTGTAACGCTTGCTCGTAATAGTTCAGACAACTTTAAAAACTTCTACATTAAACCTTGGACAGAATGAGTGCCAGCTTGAACGTATAACCTGGAAATAGGCTTTCATAGCCCAGAAAGAGCATGTTGTGTCACTGCCAAAAAACTACAACAGAATGGTTCATTAAGGCTCAACAAACATCTGCAGAATAAGGGTTTCTCATGATGCAGACCAATGCGATTTTAAACGAGGGTTGCTGTAGAGTGTAGAATAATAGTTCTCTAACCAACCCCAAACATAGTTACTGACTCTTTGTCGATGCTCTCTCACAAATATTGTCTTTTGAATCGTTCCATGGTGAAATATTTTACTTCTATAATAGGTAACTATTATAGTTCTCAGCAATATTGTAAATAATAACAATTATGCAGGAAGAAAAATAGAGGAAGAAAAAGAGGAATACATTTATTCTGATGAGTTAAACTTTGGACGTTGAACTACTTTGCAATTTTATGGTTCAGAAAGAAAGTGGCATTATTATTACAATATCATAATCATCCAAGAACAATCAATGTTTTTTTGCATCAATAATATTACCGGATGATTGATTGTGAAAAATGCTATGTAGTTTGTTCAAAATACTATTCACTTCTTGTGTAAATAATTAATTCTCCGGAACTAGCCTGAATATAGTTCTTTATAGAATGAGTTCTTTATGTCATGTACGCAATGTACAAACTAATGCAAACATATTTAATTTATCAACAATATAATTCGAGATTGATAATAATCGACCGATTTCACAATGGAGTTATTGAGTATGGAAGGATACAGATCCAAGATAATGTGGTTACAAATCACAGAAATCTTCTAAACGGAAAAATATGGAGATAAATAACAGTTACCTTTCCATCAGTGTTAAAGGGATATACTCCAATATAGAATTCTATCTTATTGTTATCAAACTTTGTACGTTTAGGTCAAATACTTAATTTGTGATTTATACAATATGTACAAGTTATTTTCGAGGATGAAGCCACATAGGTCTGAGACCTGTGCGTGAGTAATGAGTTGGATGATGGTGATTGATGAGTTGGACCTACAATTTTAGGTGGGTTCCGAACCACCGGGAAGGGATTTTACAGCAGAGAATAGTTTTTTTTTGCTGGCCAATCTAATCGGTCACCGTTAAAAACAGGACCTACGAGAACGCAGCTTATCTAGAGGCTTCCTGCAGACGATTAGCTATTCCTGAATTATTTTAGAATCAGCACAAACATAGTAGAGTCAATTTATTGTATTTTTTATTAGTTCTGATCCAGCTAGCATCGCGGACGGTTTTCCAAGTACACTTGTATTATAATGTAATAAATACATCAATAAATACAAAAATATAATGTATTAAATACATCGGGAAGTGATAGCCGCGAGCCGTAGGAGGTGTCTGTTCAATCAGAGAGATAAGCTGCGTTCTCGTAGGTCCTGTTCGTAACGGTGACTGATTAGATTGGCCAGCAAAAAATACACTTTTCTCTGCTGTAAAATCACTTCCCGGTGGTTCGGAACCCACCTGAAACTGTAGGTCCAATTCACCAATCACCATCATCCAACTCATTACCCACGCACAGGTCTCAGACCTATGTGGGCTTCATTCTCAAAAAAAAAGAAATAAAAATAAAAATAAAAAAAATAAATAAAAAGAAATTCATTTTTTAAAAGAGTTTCAGTTACTTTAATACTTTAACTTACATGTATATAATTCGTGCTTAAGTAATAGTAATGGTCAAACAATTATGCAGTATTTGCATAAATGTAATAATTATGAGAAATGTGATAAGAATGGAAATAGTAGATGTTTCATCAGATTGTCTCATACCTTGAGTCTATTTACCTGGAGTTATTCCCAATAATTGAATTATCAATCCAACCTAAGGCCTAGGTAACTTCCACAGTTTTTGAAGTCTTAAAGCCCAAATCTGGCGAAATACTTATTTATGAGATAATAATATTACATTTTCAGATAATTGGTTTTGAAGTTACTGAAAATTTATCAAACTGACAAATATGTAGAACATTTGAGGAATTCGAAATTAATAAATCGTGTTCATTTAATTATTGTCATCTATTATGAATAATCTATCTCTTAGTCAATGTCGAAAATAGAAGTAATAATTGCACATATTTTTGAAGAAAATTAAAAACTTCTTGTTATTGAATCCTTGTTATGAATTACAAGAGTTCTATGAAATTGTAAATTCTATGACCATACAAGTCTAGTCAATGTAACCTATTCTTTGTTATAAATCATTATTGTTGTTGTGTGACTATTACTTTTTACTTGTGTTTAATCATATTATTTGACTGCCATATCCAATTCACTATGTTAACTTATTTCACTTGTTTGTGTAATTTATTATGTAATTATTCTGTGATGGGCTATATTTTTTTGACTCTTGTAATATTTATATAACATCCTCCTGTAATGCATATTACATCCTCTTGTATGACTGCTGTAATACCATTGATGTCCTCAAAGGTTTCTACAATAAAATGATTTTGATTTTGATTAATCCTCATAATTTAATTCCAAAATTATTGATTGTGAACATCAAATTGAAATGTATGCAAAGTGACCAAAAAACTTCACATTTCATATGTGGTCATTTAAGTATGCAAGTCGCTTAATACGTATCTGCTAATGAGCACAGGAATTTGCAATTTGATGTAACATGATAATTCGTTTTTGTTAGATGGGTGTAGTAGGTGGTTGCGCTCTACATTCCTGCCTGCAGGCATAACAAACATGCGAAGGGGTGAATCTGTAGTATGTAATGAACTATTTACGTAATTATTCACGTCACCATAGGTGATTGTGAGGGTGTGGATGAGAATATTGTTGAAGGGGTGCATTATGAAGCTATGCACGTATGACAGGAATGAGCACAAGGACAAATTACGCGGAGAGGTCGGGTGACAGAGTGATGCAAGAGAGTTGCAATGCAAGATGTTGAGGTTGAGAAAATTCCGTACAAAGAGAAATGTGTAGGATGTGATAACTGATGGGTTTACATTTACTAACTTATAATAAGAGTAATAATAATTTGACAAGTATTTTGAAAAATGCTGGAACACAAACACCAATGAAGCAATAATGTGAATGTGTGTATTCATAACTCTGTGAAAGTTACAGTAGGAACAATTAGTCTGGGCGCGTGGCTCTGGTTTCACTACTAGCCGTCCTGTTAAAAGTTCACTAGTTAACCTTGAAGAGATCTGCAGCGTCGCACGGGCCACATGTTTTTAGAAATGAGCGATAAACACTCCCCTCGCCATGGCTGGCTACCAAACGGCCGTGCGCCCAGACTAATTGTTCCTACTGTACATGAAAATAATACGGTCATACGAGATTTAGGTTATCCTTATTTATTACGAGCTAACAAATGAACTGATTGAACTCAATCATGCAAAAACTTAGTTTTTGAAAGTTACAAATAGCTAATAGTAAAAATTTTATAATTGATATGAGTGAAAAATGTTAATAGCAAAATTAGTTAATAGTTGAAAATTATAGTAGAAAAACTAGTTTACCACTGATTACACTAAAAAAGCTTGGTTTCTAAGCACCTACTACTAGACCATTCTGAACATTAGTCTTCAAAAAATTTTGAAACAAGAAACATTAAGTTTTCAAAAATATAACCCCTAATACACTAATATGAGCTTTACCTTTATGTATCAGTATAGGTTACAAATGAAGTTTGATGCTGCCAGATGAGCAAAGCTCCAAGCATCCAAACCAAATTCGAGAAAAGGCATCTTAGGAATTGAAAATTTTTTGCTCAAAAATTGATTCACAATATTCAATTACTTGAGAGAGCTCATCAATAAATTGTATATGCAGCCAGAGGTATAATAATCAGGTCGCTGTTTAGAAGGTATGAAATAAAATACTTGTAAAGACAAATTTGAGTTGGTATTTCAATTGGAATAATTGATATTGCCATGAAAACTTATGGAAGGGTAAGGTAATAATTGATTATAGACTAAGGATTTATTGACTTCACAGGATCAAATTAGGATTCACCGGCCTTCTTTAACACTCGACTTTGACTGATAGATATGCCGATAATAATAATCTGTGTATCCAAAAAGCTTCTACTAATAAACTTCATTAAAATTCATTAATTATTTCAACTTCAAATTTCTACTTCCTAGGAAAAATAAATCACAGATTGTTCCATGAACACACAACATATATTTTTTTGAACGAAGATGAAAATGAAATTAACTTTCTATTTCGTCTTCTTCTTCTTCGTCTTTTTCTTCTTCTTCTTCTTCTTCTTCTTCTTCTTCTTCTTCTCCTTCTCCCTCACCCCCCTCTGCCACCTCCATCACCAACTACACTTCCTCCTCCTTCTTCTCCACCACTGTCTACTCCTTCTCCTCTTCATCATCGTTATCCTTCTCTTCTCCTTCTTCTCCTCCCTATTTTTCTTCTTCTCTTTTTCCTATTTCTCTCTCCTCTCCTCTTGCTTCTCCTCCTCCCATTCTTCTTCCTCTACTTTCTCCTCCGCCACATATTCCTCCTCCTCTTCATCATCCTTCTCCTCCTCCTTCTCCTCCTCCTCCTCCTCCTCCTTCGGCTACTCCTTCATCTTACCCTCCTCTTCCTTCTCCCTCCTCCTTCTCCCCAATCACTCCCTTCTCCTCCTCATCCTATTCTTCTTCTTCTCATCCCTCCTCTCACTCCTCCTCCTCTTCTTATTCTTCTTGTTCTCCTTTTCTTTTTCTTCCTCCCCTCCTCTTTTTCTTATTCCCCCTCCTCTTTTTCTTATTCCCCCTCCTCTTTTTCTTCTCCTTCTTCTTTTCTTCAGCTACCAACAGACAAGCCCTTCAATTATTCCGAAAATGACTAAAAAATATTTGCCTTTACAAGAGTGCTCTCTGAATTGATAATAGTAATATACAAGTTATAGAATGGAATCAAATTCAGAGAAAGCTTCAACTTTGGAAGAGAAGACAAGCTGAAAACATAAATAATTAGCTCCATTTAGAAATACTTGCTGGCTCAAAAAGCACTATCTGCAGAAAGTGAAGTTTACTTATCAATAATATATCACATTCCACCTTCTCCTTTACACGTAAGGGAATTAAAGCGACTTTCTCTTCAGTGACAGCCATGTCACACTCGAGTTCGAAAATCAAGGGTAGAAACTCTTCTGACTTCATCACCCATTAAGCCTTCAAAGATTGTTTTTGTCTGAAAAGGAGAAAAATGATAAACTGATCCCAGAAGGGAATGAAGGATGCATAGAAAATGATAGCCGCGAGCCGTGGCAGGCCAGATAAGTCTCGAGCTCTGGGCCCTCTTTGTAATGATGTCTGCCTGCCAAAAAGACTGTTATCTGTTGAAGAATCACTTCCCGGTGTTTCGGAGACCACCTAAAACTGTAGATCCAACCAAACAATCAACATAATCATCCAACTCATCCAACCCATCCAACTCACGCACAGGTCTCAAACCAATGTGGACTTCATTCTAAAAAAATAATTGGCATAGGCAATCAACAACTTCAATTTTGATTTCGACTAAATAATAAAATAGTTTATATACGATAATTTCAAGGAACTCGTACCATATAAGGAAATTATTCATAAGGAGTGGTCATAACCGAGTGGGTTAAGAGCTGGTTTGCTAACCCAAAGATCCCGGGTTCGATCCCAGTTCTGACCGATAGATTGAACTGGAAAAGATCACAATCAAATCATGCTCTAAAAACTAATCCAGAAAAGTAACCAGAATTTTAAAAAATGTCTATCTTGATGTGATGAACATCAAATTTTTGATCTAAGATCTAATTCAGATGAAGATAACTTGGAGAAAATGGCTGGCTTCAATGAAAAATTCGAGACATTAGAGTAATATACAGGCCTGGAGTTGCAAGTCGTAAGAGAGAGTAAATGCTCAGAGGAAAGGGTGGTGGATTTTTCAAATAATTAGATGTAAAGAATGATAGGGGTTGGTGGCAGGGGTGAGTCAAGAAGGGTAACGAGTTGGAGTTCATCTTGTAGCGGCGGCATTCGTCTTCTGAGAGGCGCTCTCTCATGCCAAAGACTCTTTTCTACTCTTTCTTCCTCTTTCTTCTTTTTCTCCCTCTTTCATCTCTTTCTCCCTCTTTTCCTACTCATCCTTCCTCTTTCCTCCTCTTTTTCCCTTCATGCTGTACTCCATTTTCTCTCTCACTCTCTCCCACCCTCTCTCACACCCCCACTCACACTCTCTCCCACCTCCCTCCCTCCCTCGCCCTCGCACTCTATCTCTCTCTCTCTCTCTCTCTCTCTCTCTCTCTCTCTCTCTCTCTCTCTCTCTCTCTCTCTCTCTCTCTCTCTCTGCAGTTCTGCGATCCGCGCTCTGCTCGGAATTAATGGAATCGTCAGGTAACTGGTAGAGAGCTATTTAGCTTATGCCTGCTCTTAGGATATTATTTTGATTAGATTCCCTCTCCAGAGAATACTGGCTGTTGTGAAGGCATCAGTCTCTCGCTTCCATTCACTGGCGTGCTACCGTCCCTTATTTATGCGCTCTCATCGGACCTTTCTCTCACACTTCCATTCCTAATTTGTCTTTCAATCTCATTTGCAGCAATCTAAGTGAGTGTCTATGTGTGTCATGTAACAGCAGCAGCCAATTTCAGCATTGTTCCTTGCATACATATCCTATTCTACTGGTCCAAATATTATTTCCTCACTCTCTTCATTCCAAATATTATTTTCCCACTCTCTTTATCCCATATATTATTTTATCACTATCATTATTTATCTTCAATCATCTTTCATTGAGTTAGTGGAATAAAATAAGATCTTTTGATGATTTCTATTTAAAATATTTGATACTGTAATATTCATTATAATGCTCAAAATAAGAAAATTCATTGTTATTCAATAATGAATAATAAGACTTGAAGTTGTTTTTTTTTAGTAATGGCGAAGGTGATATTGTGGAAGGTATCCATAATGAGCTATCCAGTTTGTCCAATATAGAAACTGTCACATTCGTTGCATGTCAGTTTGTAAGTGCCAGAATGATTATGAATGTTGGAGGTGGTGGTGGTGTAGTTGGTGGTGAGTTTTCTTAAGGTGTTGTTGGTTTTGAATGCGACTGTGTAGTTGAGCTTTCTGAAGGTATTTGCTATTGTTTGTGTTGTATGATTGATGTATGTTAATATGATGTATTTGGAGTCTGGTAGGGGTTGTGTGGATTTTTGTTGTGTGTGAATGATTCTATGGAGTTTTTTGTCAATGATGGATGGGTTGTATCCGTTTTTTGAGGCTATGTATTTGATGGTATTGAGTTCAGTTTGGTATTCCATAGAATTTCTAAAATATCAAAAGCACTGCTTATTATATATTAAATAAAAAGAAAAGAGTAACCTTGATGATTCTTGTAGTATTTCTATCCTGCAAGACGATAATTTGAAGAACCTTCTTATTTTAACAATTTAAAAAAGTTGTGAGTAATGACCACCCAAGATGAGACTCAAAAAAAAAAAATATTATGTAATAATACTTCATAACTAAATAATAGACGAAGAAGAGAGAATTACAAAAAGAAAAGAATTGGCCCTATCATCGATGAAATCTAACTATCCAACAATATAATTGCGAACAACTTGGGGAAAAAGAATGAACAAAAAGCAAATGAATAAATCAACCAAGCAAACAGTGACGCTGCCTGATAAATCACGTCAACTATCTAGTTTGTTTTGGCCGGAATAAGAAGTCACTAGCATAAATTATCATTCATAACAATTTTTGTGGTTTCTTGAATTTGCATAGGAAACAACAATTACTGTGCTATTCCATGGACGAAATTATCTTTCCCGCAAATAATTCAAGTTTTAACTATTCCAGGTGCTCGGACTGATACCCCCTGGCGATTCTTCCTGTTCTTAGTATGAAATGAGAACGATGTAAAATAGAAAAATGGAAACAAAAGTTGAGAGCATTCAGAATGACAGAGTAAAAAGAACTTATTCCGGTTCTCAGAAGGAAATGGGGGCGACCACTGACAATTGAATATGTCACAAATAATGGCTATTTATTGCGGCAAGTAGCAGATGCGGACAAATAAATGAATATCCTCAAAAATATAATATACTCAGATCTAAGAAACGGTCATGCTTTATGAGAAACAAAAGTAAGCGAGTTGTCAGTCAGTTTACATATAAAATACATTACGCTTTTACACCGAGCTCTCTGGAATTATGAAAGTGGATGATCTGTATTATTATATAGAAACTAACCAGTTGGTTTTGAGATGGTGCTCATTTACAATTCAAATTATCTCAAAAGTTGTTTGAATAATGCAACCCGTAACACTGAGAAAGAAATTGCCTAATAATTGGGAATGCTTTCCTAGTCAATTATTGTCTTGTTTGTTATTTCTAATCTTCTTTTCGTTTTTCATTCTGTACTATTATTTAAAAGGGTGTTGATTGGGAACGCGGTGAGCGTGGTGTTTATGCGCTCGTGATGTTCAGCTACGAGTGCTCAAAACTGCACTTGGATGGGTGACCGTGTTTCAATGACTTGATGTTATAAGATTTATTAGAACTAACCCGTTGGTTTGGAACCCACCTAAAATAGTAGCTACATTATGTTCCCCATAACATGGCTCAAACGGTGAGGTGGAACTACCCGTACAGGTCCCCCCCCCCCCACAATAAAAGCCATACGTTTATTATTATTATTATCATCATTATTTTTCATGTAGAATAAAAGTAGTTTAATGTTGTCAAATGGGTTGTTAATAATACTTGCCAAGAGGGCATACATTCAAGAAAGCAATGTCAGATTTGGCACTAGGACACGATTGATAAGCAAAATGTAGTATTGATTATATTTTTCACTAATTGAAATTTATTTTTATGTTTAGATGGTGAAAAAGACAAAGAAAAATGAACTCCATTCCATTAGAATGATGGAGATGAGTATACTTTTGTGTATTTACATGCTTTTAAGAACTCCTAATTCAATTGTTCCAGAGCCTTAATTAGTAGAATATCTTTCCGGTGTTGCTGGGCTTGAAGCATGCTGCTTTTGCTTCAAAAGTGTTGACGTCTTAATTTCCCTGGTTGAGGATGATACGATACAAAAAGACTTGGAAAAGCTTCTACTCGGAAAATAGTCAGGGAAAACAAGTTTGCAGGAAACGGGAAAGGAGTTTTCCTTTCTTCCTTCTTGAGTATATTTCTGGCAAAGTTTCAATAAAGTAATTAAATTTTAATGTCACTCACCCTTCACTCTCCAGATACGAGAGTCAGTTATGAGGAGGGTCCATTATATAACTTTGGGTCTGAAAAACAGAAGAGAGGGCGGAAGCATAAACATTGGGGAGCGGAGCCTTGGCCAGAGTCCACTGCAGTTGAACTTCAAGCACAGAAAGCTGTTACGAATGTCGCCTAAAAAGCTTAGAAAAGTTTGACAAGATGCACGACCTGCTTGTTTATTTACTTCCCTCCTCTTTCTTTCTAAACAGGCTCACAAAGGCAAGTTTCAAACATACCCGGTGGTTCGGAACCCACCTAGAATTGTAGGTTCAGCTCACCATCATCCTTCTGATTACCCACGCTCAGGTCTGAGACCTATGCTCAGGAAAAAAGTCGGGTAACCGATGTTGTTTACCCGGATTAATTATATTAAATCACCTAAATATAGATTCATGTAGGCCGTTGTTCGAGAGATTTGGTTTCCAAACACTTTTCCCTGCTTATATATGTGTATGAAGCTACTTTATATGTAAAAACGAATGATATTAACCAAAATCTTGACGTACATGATTATAATACAAGAAGCCGAGGAGATTATCACTTGGTGAGTCACAATAGTAGCTTATTCAAACAAAAACCTAGTTATATTGGTAGGAAATTCTACAATAAGCTACCACAATTTTTAAAGAGTCTTGAAAATATAGAAATATTTATAAAAACAATTGAAAAAATATTTAGTTGATAAAGCTTTTTATAGTGCACAAGAGTTCCTTTCACATCAAAATTAAGCTTCACCTCAACTAATTTTTTATTTTTTTATTTTGTAATCATGGTATCTAGTGTATAATATTGTTGATCTGACTTGTCTTATATTCCTAAACTGGAGTCTCCAAGGCGCAATCTACAAAAAAATATGATTTTAAAAATCGGATTAGTGTGAAGCGGTCCATTTGTTACAATATGGTTGTTTCACCGTTTTTTCACTTATAGATTACTGAGAACACCTCTTTAATTATTTTCACAAGTATTATTTACGTATATTAAGCCCAAAAAACAATTGAATAAATATTTAGTTGATAAAGCTTTTTATGGTGTACAAGAGTTCCTTTCACATCGAAATTAAGCCTCACCTCAACTAATTGATATAGTAATTATGGTATCTACTGTATAATATTGTTGATCTGACTTGTCTTATACTCCTTAACTGGAGTCTCCAAGACGCAATCTACAAAAAAACATAATTTAAAAAATCGGATTAGTGTGAACCATATGATACCATATGATGGTACCGTATTGTACCATATGATACCATATACCATACCATATGTACCATATGATACAACATGGTTGTTTCGCCGTTATTTCACTTCTAGATTACTGAGAACACCTCTTTGATTATTTTCACGAGTATTATTTTTCGTATATTAAGCCCAAAAAATAATAATTTCCTTACTATTTAATAACGTATGGACGGGTAAAAACGGCACCGGTTACCCATCGGCCGGGTATGCGTGAAACAAGCATAATTCTCATTCCTTTACCAAAATTCTCAAAATGTAAATTTAACATAGGGATGAAATGTAAATGTTTCTAAAAAAATGTGAGCTCAAAAAAGAGATGATAAGAAGAATTTTTTAAGATCATGTTATATTTCAAGTGAAACAGCGACCTTTTAACTAAGATTTTGATCCTACTTTAAAATTTTGTGAAAAGCAGTTTTGGGCAATAGCCTGTTGTATTCACATTGACTGTATTTTAGTTGAATGAATGAATAAATGAATAGAAATGTGATATTTTGTCCAATGTCAAACACTAAAGCATTGTTTGAAACAATGTTTGGAACAGTGGTTGTTTGACCGTTATTTCAATTCTAGTCTACTGAGAACACCTATTTTATTATTTCCACTAGTATTAATTCAATATTTTTCTTATATTAGGCCCAAAAAATAATAATTTCCTCACTATTAACAATAATGATTTCAATAATGAATAATAAGACGAAATTGTCACAACCACATTTATTAAAACTTCGAGAAACTAGTTTCGGTTGTTACACCATTATCAAACCCGTTTGATGGAGTTTGATTGAGATTGATAATGTTGTAACAACCGAAACTAGTTTCTCGAAGTTTTAATGAATGTGGTTGTGACAATTTCGTCTTATTATTCATTATGGATACCTTTAACAATATCACCTTCGCCATTACTAAGAAAGTTAAATGATTTCAGTCAAGGTTACTGAATTAATGCAATTTGAATTCAAATTAAGTCTATTTCACAAAATACAAATGTCCTATGATACACAAAAAACATCAATAATATAAAAATCTCAATAAGTCAAGAATTTTTGATCGGAGTTTCAATCAATTTTAAATTCCCATTCTCAATTCTATTCTAATTAACGTATGTATTTTCAAATTCTTACTAATAATTATAATATTCAGAGAATATTGAGATGGATACCCATAATGAATAAGACTGATGTAGGTCAACTGTCGAAACAATAGTCTCTCATGTTTCAATAATTGAAGTGGTTCGGACAACATCAGTCTTGTTCATCATTATAGAATTAATTTCGCAACTGAAGCAATGCTTGTTCACGCATACAATTTACTTTTGCTTTAATAATAATTGATAATAATCTATCAGGATGATGAAAAACATATCCAGAGGAGTTTATTGATAAAAGCTCAAACACTATAAATATATTATTAAATAGAAAACACTGAATCATTTGATTGCGAAAAAAATATGATTCCCCACTCTAAAGCTATGCGTCAGGGTGATGGATCATCAATATAAACTTTAGTATTAACTTTTTATGTGAATTTAACGACTTGCAGTCAAATATTCATTAAGAATAAGTATAATTCACTTACTCTGTAGGCCGAGCGCTTTCGAATCTTTGAGATCCATTTTCAGAGGCGTGTGTTCCTTGATCATCGATGTCAAGGAACTGACAATCTTTGAGGATCTCAAAGATTCGAAAGCGCTCGGCCTACAGAGTAAGTGAATTATACTTATTCTTAATGAATATTTGACTGCAAGTCGTTAAATTCACATAAAAAGTTAATATTAACAACGCAGTTCGTCATGGAGCAAGAAATCAAAAAATAAACTTTAGATCAATTTAATACTATTCTTAATTCTCATTATAACTAATATAATTATAAAAAACTATTTACTACCTAAAGTATGCATAATCGCATTATTTCTATTCACATCCTATTCACTGTGAGCTCCTCACTACGGTAGACTCCAATGTTACATAACCAATCCCTAATTTTTTTAAATCTATCATTATTGCTTTTTATTTTTTTCCAGTAGAATTCCATTGTAAATTGTTCGCCCTAAATACACTTCAAACACTTTCAAACCCTTTATCCAACATTGGTCAAATTTAATCCTCACACAATTCAATTTGTCAATTATAATAAGTAAGAGTCCATTTTGAACAAATATTTTTATTTTTTCTAGGAATAATAATCATCTAATTGGTCAATGCTGCAACCAAGCATAACACTTTCTTGATAGAAGTTTGAATCCTGTATTCACCAGTGAACAAGATGGTGGCGCTCAGCATTGTTGTTGAACTTTTGTTGGTTTAACAGAGTTGGTTGTGAGCTGCCCGGCTTGAGATAAGTTGATTTCGCCTCATTCCTGATAGAAGTTGAGCATTCTTAACGTTGAAACCACACTTGAAAGCCAAAACAATTTGGTAATTGATCCAATCTGGAGATTACTTTCTTTTTCTGTTCTTCTTTTACTTTGGTTTTGCTTCTCTTGAAGCCATTCTTATTTGCAAAAGTAGTAAGAGAAAGTTTTGCTACTCATGGAATGGCAAGATTTCATCTCAAATAGAATCAATTCGACAGATCACGAGATCTTGTGTTTAACTGTTGAAATCACAAAATAAACGTTTTTTTTTTTAATGAAATGTATGATATTCATCATATTTATTTATTTTATTTATTTTATTTATTTTATTTATTTTATTTATTTTATTTATTTTATTTATTTTATTTATTTTATTTATTTTATTTATTTTATTTATTTTATTTATTTTATTTATTTTATTTATTTTATTTATTTTATTTATTTTATTTATTTTATTTATTTTATTTATTTTATTTATTTTATTTATTTTATTTATTTTATTTATTTTATTTATTTTATTTATTTTATTTATTTTATTTATTTTATTTATTTTATTTATTTTATTTTATTTATATTATTTATTCTATCTATTTTATTCATTTTATTTTATTTATATTATTTATTCTATTTATTTTATTTTATTTATTAAATTTTTTAATTTATTCATTTTATTTAATTAATTTATTTATTGAATAAAGAAATATACATGATGTATAATATCATACATTTCTGATTATGCCCTTGTATAATTATGAGGTATCACAGGGCACAAGAGCAACAATATCGTGTATTTTATGGGCTGTCTACTATTTTCTGAGCTCACTGCAGAATAATGCAAAAAATTCTTTAAAATTTTTTCATTAATGAGATTGATATCAAGTTGGATCATAACATTATCATATCACATTATATTTCATGAATTTGCATTTTCAGATTATCATAAGCTAAGTATCATGAAGCTTATTTAAAGGATTTGAATTTTGATACATGGTGATATCAGTGCAACACATCGGAAAAGATTTGTTTTGTTTCTCTTTATGTAACGCTTTTCATTGTTTTGCTGTTCCACCAAAATATTTCAGCCTTTTTTAATTGTCATTTTTGTTTACATCAGCGGAGAAGTTTGTGATATATATTTTTCTCTAATGGTGCCTATTTTCTATATATTTTTTCTATTACAGAAAATTATTGCCAGACAGTTTCAGGCCATTGCTGGATGAAATTGATTGATCAATGTATGCAATGTTGGAAAGATTTAATAACTACTACTTTAATTACTACTACTGCTATAGAGAATTTTTAAATTTGATTTTTTTACATAATCTATTTTTTATGGCTTTGAAGGCAATAAAAATATCAAATATCTGAATATTAAACCGCAGAAAGATGCAGTAAGATAATGAAGTAGGCTACGAAATTTTACTTTTGATTTCGGAACTTCAGTAATAACTTATATTGAAAGAGTAACAAAAAATCAATTTTTTATCCGATAAAACTTCCGAGTAAACAGCACTCCAAGCACACATAACTCAAATATAATTTCAGTTATGCAAAAAAAAAAAAAAATAGTATCAAAAGATAAGTGTAGAGTAGGCTTTGAATACATCTGCAACTAGACTAGCAGCTGCGCGGGCAAATCAGCGCACCCACACCAAAATGTTAGTAGCAGAAAAGACAATAATCTATATATAAATGTATATATAATATATTTAGCACTAATACATATATACGAATATATATAATAAACTTTCTTCTATGGTAGTAGTCAACAAGCAGAGAGCAACACGTTCGGGAGTCTGGGGTAGGCTACTCTTCGCGGTACACGCCTCTCACCTGAGATAAGATATTATTTTAATGGCACAGTGTCACGCTCCATGCCGCAAAAGATAAATAAAAGAGGAGGACGAAGGATGAGGAGGCTAAAGGCTAAGTAAGAAGGATCGAAGGACAACCATGGTCAAGCTCAGTGTGATGCGATCTCGATAAGATTCCCTTTCGTTAATCAAAAGAGGCTTCTCTTCGAACACCGACTGGCAATCTCTTTTTATTTAATTACTCGGGTGTTGCCTGACCAATGTTCGCCATCCTCGGCGAGCAACGACACCAGGACTTTAATTAAATTTTAATGAGCGCTTTGAGAGCTTACATACAACCTATCCCCGCTTTTCCCATACTACATTCATTTCTTATAGGTGAATCGATGATCCTCTACCGCTATCAATAGCATTCTCGCCATGCCACCAGCCTCACTACACAAGGGAACGCGAATTTATCAGCTGCTCGCACTATCTCGATCGTGCGAGTTTCTTTCTCAAAACTTAAATGATACTGATCATTTATCACGACTGTTTTTCATGTGACTTCAGGCTGTTGGGAGTTCAATTCTACGAGTTTTTATTCTTTCAAACTCATGCACATCTGTTTGAAATTTATTATTATTATTTTTTGTTTGTTTTAAGCCACTGTTTTGTTTTTGTAAGTTACTATTCATTGCAGGAGCTAGAATAGTAGTTTTGAGTCTGTAACCAAGCGCCGAAGAAGAACCAAATAGTTCGAAACGCGTCCGTCACGACTCAACAAGGTCAGTTCTGCACAGCAAGTTTATACCTTTGAAGAGAAAAGTAGGTCAATCATGTTCCCCATAACATGGCACAAACGGTAAGGTGGGGCTACCCGTGGATGCCCATCAATAAAAGCTAAACCATTAGTGTTATTATTTTTTATAATTATTATTATTATTATTATTTCTATTATTATTTATAGTATTATTATTATTATTATTATTATTATTATTATTATTATTATTATTATTATTATTATTATTATTATTATTATTATTATTATTATTATTAATTGTTGTATAATAATTGAAATAAGTCTAGAAAAACAAAATAAACAAAAAAATAATTTGATATAAACCCCTAATAAAAGCTAACATTAGCTTCATAGGGTAGCCACCAGAATACAGATGATTGAATTTACTATTCTAATACTATTCTCACAATATATGTATAAATTATGCTTGTATCTGTATACTGTACTTATATTATTGATTTTGTCATGTAAAAGTGAGATAATAAAAAATAAAGAAAATAAAAAAAAAGATTATTATTATTATTATTGTTATTGTTATTATTATTATTATTATTATTATTATTATTATTATTATTATTATTATTATTGTTATTATTATTATTATTATTATTATTATTATTATTATTATTATTATTATTATCATTACCCTCCAGTTGTTGATAAATGCAGCAAGATCATCTGTTGCTAAGGAAATGATAATTGCAGCAATGGGTGAAGATGGCTAACTATATAATCACCATACTACAGACAAAGAAGAGAGATCTTGTTGCAGCAGGGTAGCTTGAATAAGCTAAAGGAATGAGAGGCCGTTCTGAAGTAATGTGATAAATAGTTCCAGGCGGTCTCTAGGTTTGGAGGTGGTTTTAGCCAATAGTTCATGCTCATGTACATGTCAAATGGCAAAACGCCTTAATAAAAGAAAAAAAAAAATTAAAATTATTATTATCATTATTATTATTATTATTATTATTATTATTATTATTATTATTATTATTATTATTATTATTATTATTATTATTATTATTATTCTGACTTAGCAATTACTGTACTGACATAAGTTATATTGATTATATATAATTTTATTAGTTGATTATTGCTGTTTTTGCTATGATATGGATTAACTCGACTCCTCCAGTCAAACCTTCTTGTGAAGGTTTTGGAGTAACATTCGTTCCTGTATAATGTATTGTTTTTCTAGTTTGAAAAAAAGGAAAATTTGCATTTTGTATTGTCTTTTTTTAAAATTAATAAACTCCCTTCTTCTGGGGGTACCAGGACGAAGGAAAAGGAAAAGGATTATTATTATTATTATTATTATTATTACTGTCAATTGCATTTCCGAAGCAATTCGATAATCAATCAATCATTTATATTGAAAAATACATACATCAAATGTCCCGCTAATCCTTATAAGGTTTTACAGTAGGTGCTTGTCTAAAAAAAATCAATTATTACAAGTAAAACACATAATTTGAAAATGAAACGAAACTATTTATAAAAATTAGAAGAAAAGATCTGGTAATGGGATGAGAATGTCAGATTAAAAGGAGGGGGGTACAAAGGGGAGTGAAAGGGTGGAAAAAGGGATAAGGAATGGGTTGATGAGTTTATAGAAGTTGAAGTTTTTTGGAAGTATTATTTTCTGCGGGAAACAGTTTTTGTGGAGATGTGTAAAATGTAATTATTGTAAAACAATATTTCAAATTCAAAGCTATTTAGAATACTGCACACATCTTTAGCCTAATATTATAGACAGTAGACATACTGATTTGGAGATGCAGCCCTGATCAAAAGTTGTATCATAACGGATGCAGACCTGATGTTAAAAGGTGACATCAAATGTCAATTTAGGTGAATTTTCTGTTTCCCAATAATATTGATATTTCAGCTACATTGAATTCAAAGATAGATTGATGAGTTTAAGCTTACAATGAGTTTGCAATAAAAGAATGAATAAATATAGAATTACCTGAAAAACATGAACTGGAACTTGTAATGTATACGGTTACAGCAAACATTGCGTCCGCTATGATTTTCACTATTCTGTCCTTTTTTGATTTTTAGAATATAACTAACTCATTTTCAAATCAATTCATTCCATTTTGCATTTAATTTCACTGGATATTCCAAAACTCCAAAAGCCGATTGAGTGTCCACAGAATAAACTCGACATTATCAACGGAATAAGGTTCTCGATAATAGATTTGAAGCTCTTTCAAACTCATTTAAGAATCCGAGTGTCTGAAAGATATTTCTGTCGTTACTTACTAGCCCTGTTCATAATAATTCATAAGCCATAGCAACATTTATAAAAATAATTTTCGGTGAAAAATTACAAGGTAATCTCGTTTCAAGCCAGTTTGCTTTAATAAACCATGGAAATGATGAGTTATTAGGACAGCAGCAGATCCCTATAATATGAATACCGATGTAGCACGCACCATAAACAATTCTTGGCCACGCTTTCGACTATTTATTTTTCGTTGCCTGTTCCTATCTATACGCTCTCTTTTTTCTTTCTATTGAATCCTGCATATTCACCACAGCGAATTGGAATTTCCCTAATAAAATAATACTCCTCTCTCCAAAGCTACATTCGTCTTCAGACAAGATCAACTCAAACCGTGTACCCCATTATTAAAATCAACAAACTTTAAAATTCATCCTGACTAATCTATGGTGACAATGTGTGAAGCATGAATGTTATTATTTATGAATGTGAGAAAAATGAAAAATTTATTTCAGGTACTCACCACTACTAAGAGTGGTCGTGAACACTGGTGAAGCTAAAAAATAGGAATTAATTGACCTCACCTAAACTAAGCTCACTCGCTATTGTCTATTGATACTTTCGTTATCTCTTTATCTCGTTATATCGTTATCTCTTCATCTCTTTATCTCAATAAAGACAAGTTATCTATCTATCTATCTCTTTATCTCTTTATCTCTTTATCTCTTTATCTCTTTATCTCTTTATCTCTTTATCTCTTTATCTCTTCATCTCTTTATCTCTTTATCTCTTTATCTCTTTATCTCTTTATCTCTTTATCTCTTTATCTCTTTATCTCTTTATCTCTTTATCTCTTTATCTCTTTATCTCTTTATCTCTTTATCTCTTTATCTCTTTATCTCTTTATCTCTTTATCTCTTTATCTCTTTATCTCTTTATCTCTTTATCTCTTTATCTCTTTTTCTCTTTATCTCTTTATCTCTTTATCTCTTTATCTCTTTATCTCTTTATCTCTTTATCTCTTTATATCGTTATCTCTTTTCTCTTAGATGTGTGTATTCGCGGAACTTTTTAAGGAAAAAACGAACGGAAGAAATATTGTACTGTGTGCTAAACTCCGAATTTTTTGAAACGTACTCTTATAGGAGGAAAATACAAATGAGTTTAAACCTTATTAAAATATGGTTTATATATTATGTCATATTAAATATATTATCACATATTATAATCTTTTCCAATTTTTGTTTCATCATGATAATATTATATCTTTATTCCATGACTAAATACTTAATGAACAATCTAATATTAAAACTGACAGTGTATTTCACTTTTATATATTGTTTTACTCACTTATATTGGAGATGCTAGAGGGATGCATTTCACTTCTGAAAAGAAGCTTCTACATTCCAACTCTGACTCAACATTTGCAGATCACTTAATCAACACTGGACACTCACACAATAACATCCAAACTGACTTTTAAATTCTACACACATTCCAAAAAAGCCACAAACTAAATACACTGGAGCAATATGAAATACTCAAACACGAACATAAACAAGATAGAACCAACTTACTCAACGACCAAACACAATTCAAATAAAAAAGGTTTTAACTACAGAATGGCCGCTCATCCTAACCTCAACAAAGCATAACCCCTGGCGGAAGGCTGACGAAGCTTTTTTTCAGAATTGAAATGCATCCCTCAAGCATCTCCAATATAAGTGAGTAAAACAATGTATAAACGAGAAATACAGTGTCAGTTTTAATATTAGATAATATTATAATCTTCGCTACATATATCTTGTAATTTGGTCATAATTATTATGCTTTCAAAAAGCAACTACAAAAAATTTCTCGATTTGATTTTGACGCACACATTTATTTATAAATAAGTGATAATATAAATACTGAATAATATATCGTAATTGAGATTATTTTAGCGAGGAGCTTGACTATTCATGTGAGTCAAGTTTGTAGAACTATCTCAGAAATAATGGACTGAAATCTAAATAGAGAATGCAAACTGCAATAAATAAATTATAAAATCTCATAAATAAGATGTAGAAGACCGCCTTCGTCTAAAATGCTTTTAAACATCTTACAAGTGTAATGCAGAGGGTATATGATAGGGAATATGATATGATATACATATCAAATGTATATGATAGGGTGGTGATTGCTCATGCGGTGAGCGTGGTGTTCAAGTGATCGTGATGTTCAGTCACGACCGCTCAAGACTCCGCTTGGATGGGTGACCGTGCTTCAATGACTTGATGTTACAAGCTTTATTATCACTTACCCGGTGGTTCGGAACCCACCTAAAATAGTAGGTCCACCATGTTCCCCGTAACATGGCACAAACGGCGAGGTGGAACTACCCGTAAGGGTCTCCCCACCATTAAATCCATACGCTTATTATTATTATTAATGCAGAGGATCTAAAATACATTGAAGAATCTCACAAATATGATACAGAGGATCACATAGTCTAAAATATCTAGGAGAATCTTTAGAAAAATGAAGCAATAAGCCACTCCACCAGACTACGCTGCTATTTAAATGACCGTCTTTTGGCGGGAAAAAACAGTTGTTCTCAAATGGTAAAGCCATCCTCTACAGCTTAGAGTTTCTTTCTCCTTCCTCATCTGCTGCTACAACTAAGTACAGAGCAGTAAGATGCATCCCAAGCAGGAGCCTCTACCAGCACAGGCCTCGTTCTAATTACCAGCCAACTGAACTTGTAAACATGTGGGAATCGTGCTTGTGGAGCACCGACCTGAGAAACACCTTGCTCTGTTCCTTTCCCCACAGCAGCACACTTGGTCCGGAGCTTTTCGACCGTTCAGCTCTGCCGTGCAATACTTGCATATTCTGCCGGCGTCTGCTGCATAAATTATTGTCCCAAAACCCCCCGTGCCTTGCAGATAAATTTCCCGACTAACTCAATAAGCATCGCACTAGCACAACGTTACCCTAATCCTAATTTCAGTGCTCCATATTCCCACGCAGACTTAAAATTATTATTCAATTGCTGTGATAATTTCACCATTTCAAATACAATAATATTATAATTGAGTGCCCATTAGTTATGGTTAAGTAACAATATAGGTCAGGGATGGTTGTTAGATTCAAGTTAAGAATTATTCCATGCAATTGAAGGGAAGTGATAGCCGCGAGCCGTAGCAGGTATCTGTTCAATCAGAGAGATAAGCTGCTTTCTCGTAGGTCCTGTTCGTAACGGTGACCGATTAGATTGGCCAGCAAAAAAGACACTGTTCTCTGCTGTAAAATCGCTTCCCGGTGGTTCGGAACCCACCTAAAACTGTAGGTCCAACTCATCAATCACAATCATCCAACTCATTACCCACGCACAGGTCTCAGACCTATGTGGGCTTCATCCTAAAAAAAAAATTTATTATTTTCAAAATGGATTATTCTATGTTTTAAGTAGTTGGAAGTTGCATTTTGAAACCCTCCTAATCCTAACCCTGACCTTTAACGAATTCAGGGCAAGGTTTAAAGTCTACTTTCTTTGTAGTGGGGAAGGTGATATTGTGGAAGGTATCCATAATGAATAATACAACACAGCCAAATCATGAAGCCTACAATGAGACTATAATGTTATGATTCATCTGCTTGAACTCATCTTGTGTCATTTCAAAGTGAAATTTCAAAAAATATTGAGAAACTACTTTTGGTTGTTATACCATTATCAATCTCAATCAAATCTAATAAGTTTGAGTGAGATTCATGATGGTGGAACAACCGAAACTAGTTAATCAATATTTTTTAATAAATGTGGTTGTGACAATTTCGTCTTATTCATTCTAAAGTGTACGCTCTTATAACTATTAATTTGTCTGTGGATAGTATGCGTGTGGGTTGCTTGAGCTTTTCACTCGTCTCTTACTTATTGTATATTAAACCTAGCACAACCTACACGTTGAAATGACACAAGATGAGTTCAAGCAGATGAATCATAACATTATAGTCTCATTGTAGGCTTCATCATTTGGCTGTGTTGGTGCCAGTTGGAATGAATTTTTAATTCACTAAAAATAATAAATAAATAGATAAATAAATAGATAAATAAATAGATAAATAAATAGATAAATAAATAGATAAATAGATAAATAAATAAATAAATAAATAAATAAATAAATAAATAAATAAATAAATAAATAAATAAATAAATAAATAAATAAATAAATAAATAAATAAATAAATAAATAAATAAATAAATAAATAAATAAATAAATAAATAAATAAATAAATAAATAAATAAATAAATAAATACATAAATAAATAAATAAATAAATAAATGTTTTATTTCTCTTATAAAATAAAGTACAATTCAAACTAAACTTAATTCTTCTATATTCCATTATTTGTGATCGATATCTCTCTGATTTTCATTGTATTTTGTATGTTGTTATTTTGGCGAAGTTCAAATTAAAAAATTCATACAATTGATTATTGATGGGAAGTGATAGCCGAGTGCCGTAGCAGGTATCTGTTCAATCAGAGAAAAGCTACGAAACTCCCGGGCGCTTTTTGTAAGGGTGACCGATTGGATTGACCAGCGAAAAAGACTGTTCTCTGATGTAAAATCACTTCTTGGTGGTTTGGAGCCCACCTAAAACTGTAGGTCCAACTCATCAATCACCATCACCGTTACCCACGCGCAGGTTTCAGATCTATATGGGCTTCATCCTCCGAAGAAAACAAAAGAAAAGAAAGATTTTTAAAAATAGCAATCAATGGTCAAGTCCTGACTATCTGGACAGCTAGACCATCGCACTCTCCTAATCTTTCTGAAACAATACATGTAGACTATTTCGTTCAATATAGAAGTTGAAATCGGACTTCTTATTGAGTACAACCCCCATGAACTTTGACTGTGAGGAGTCTCCACTGCTACTACAATGACGTATTTCACTTTCGTCTAATTCTCGCCATACTGCCATTGCTAGGCGATATTCAAAGTGTTTTGACTGTTGATTTGTTGATAAATTGTTAATAATAGGCCAAAAAGGCCTTTTGATTAATTGTACACAATTCACCATAATCATAGAAATAAAATCTCCATCTGTACTTCACGGATTTGGCTCATAACAAATAACATATTAGCTAAAATATGCACCTGACAACTTTTTAAACTTTGAATATTGCTTTTCGTAGCCCAATCATCACCATAAAAATAATATCTCCTTCTTCACTTCAAGGTTTAAGCTCATAACAAATAATATACTAGCTCGCATGTTCAACTGATAAATTTTCAAACCATAAATCAGAAATGTGCTAGATATTAATATTACTAAAAAAGTATTCCAAGTAACTGAACAAGTTAATTTTTTACTAGTTTTTAGCAATTTAGTGCAATTCGGTGTACTACATAATAATTTTGTATTCTACTATTATTACTCTTTTAGTTCTCTTTTGGTATTATTCTGGTACTCTAAGTATTCTTTTGGTACTCATACTCTATTATCAATGTACGGCAATTCGGTATGTATGTATATAGTACCATAGCCGATACCGCTGTAGGTGACTCTTCAGACCTCAACGTTATGTTTAGTCCAAGGACGTACTACACAAACGAGGAGTGAGGGAGTTTGTGATTGCTTTCCTCACCGAGCTAACAGAATTATATCAGTATGCCAAGCCCACCGAAACAATTCGGTATACGGAATAATAATTTCATTTTCTACTATTACTAGATACTCCTTCAGTATTTTTTGATTCTTCAAACTCTATTCTCTTTTCTCTAACACTCATTTTGTGCTATACTTGTATTTTTTATATCGACATTAATACATTATAAGAAGGCACCTACAGGACCTCAATAACCATAGATCCAATTCTCCATCTCAAAATGATCTCTATTGTTTGGATTAAATTGGATGAGAAAGCGTCCGCCTCTCACACACTCAAAGAATCAATGTCACTTACACCATTTTAGGCCGGTGCAGTATTCTTTCGAATGAGATGTTAGTGAATAGAGAGAAGAGCAGGTGGGACACAAGGATCTCGTGTAATAGCTTTCGGAGACGCCAGGGCTCGCTTGAGACCAATCTCCTAATACATGTAAGGCGCAGAGAAAATTGTTAGATGAGGATCACTCTCATACATCCTTCTCACTCGCTCTTGATAGGTGCTGGGGGGTTTATCTTCTCTCTTCTGTACCATCCCTTGGGTGTTTTCTGTCTCAGAACACTGTTTATCGGTCAGTTTTGCTCTCTCACACATTCTCTCTCTCTTGTACCGGCCACATGACTCCACACACGGGCGGAATCTCTCCGTCTCTCCCCAGGCTAAGAGCTCTTCCGCGTGTCACAACATGCCAGAAACCTGACGTGCGTTTACGCCCATCCAGCGTGTATCCCGACCGGCTCGCATGTTAACAAATGATAGGGTAGAACGAATTCATCTTAATGTCTTCATGATCCCAAACCGGTGCGCGTCAGATGCCCGCTCTACCGTCACGATCTATTGTTATGTGCTTAACGTTTCTATCATGCTGGCAAGTGTAAATTTCAGCCATATGCCAAACTCAATGCTTTCGTAACTGTGTAAATGAGGACGGCTTTGTTTTGATAAGTGATGAAGCTGAGGAGAAATTCTAGAGGAGTGGTAATGGGCTCGCTGGGGTATTTAACAATATTTCCCATATTGATGTTGGTAATGGGATTGGAATCCACGACTAAATATGTAGCCACAAGAACATCATATAACCATTTTTTCAGAAATCTATTCTCAACTAAATCAATAGTAATTGTATAAATAGATCAATAGTATTGACAAATATTTTTTCATAAACTCATTCACAATTAAATCAATAGTAATTGTATTAAAATAGAACAATAGTATCGACAAATATTTTTTCATAAATTCATCATCAACTAAATCAATAGTAATTGTATAAATAGATCAATAGTATTGACAAATATTTTTTCCAGAAACTCATTCCCAATGACTAGAAATAAAAATAACAGCCGTATATAATTATAAGAATAGAAATGTTATTGAAATGTGTGGTTGTTGGGGATGTCTATATAAACCGTAATATCATTGCACAAGTACTATTCACAATAACATCTAATATTACAAAAAAATATGAACAATGATCATAAAACTATAGCTGAAATACCTATAAGCTGGTGTATAGCTGATTCAGTATTTCATGTGGCTATAATAAAGATGGCAAATATTTTAGTGGCACTATGATAAAATTGAGAACGGGTTTGGATTCAAAGCTTCATAAGGACATTCAGCCGTATTTCTTAATCGCTATAATTTTTCTAAATTGATATTCTCCCAATCTTTGAATAGTAAAACTTGCTCCCGGTAACCGTTCTTTTGAATAACATTCCTATTCTAATTATACAGTTTTGACTTTTGATTATTGGTTGAGAATGAAACAATCATCAATTGATATCCAAAAAATCTTTCACAAGAAATTTATTTGTCATTTTTACTATGGGATTCCATTTTATTCGAACATCTATGTATTGTAATCCTATGTATTTGGGAACTCAAGGACAACTAAAAATCAAAATTCTCGAAAAAATTATTTAAAATGATAATTAGGTAGGCCTACTGATTTGATTCAGGAAAATTAGTACAGAATTATATTTTCGTTTCTAGATTGCAACTCAGTCATTTCAGTAATAATAACGAGGAAAAGTTTGAAATGTCAAACATTGAATGTACAGTGCAATTAATATGTGATGAAGTAGTTGTAATAAACTAGAATTTTATAAGAAAAAGCCGTCCTACATTGGGGCCAAATGTCACAATTGTTTGCCACCCGAAATTCAAGGAGAGGCAAATTATGTTAAGTTTAAGAACAGATTGAAAGATTTCCTAACAGAAAAAGCTCTCTATAGTGTTGACGAGTTTTATGAATGATCTCTGGTTTGCATATTTTTAAACTGTTTATCCATCTGAGGATTTTATATCAATTTAGTTTTATTAATTTTATTTTGTGTAATTGATCATTCGATTTAATTTAGGCTATATATTTATTTTACCGAATAATTATTACTTATAGTGATTGTTCACTGTATTAGTGTGACACTATTCAATGTACAATGTATATTACACAAATAAAGAGATTTGAATTGAATTGAATAGTTGGCGCAAAGAGGCGTGACCTGAATAGATTGGACGATAAGCGGTGTAGAGAAGGGAACTGGCGGCGCATGCGCAATGGTCATCAATGCTTCTGCTCATCCACTCATTTGCTTCATCACATATTGGTTCTACTGTATATATTCTTCTCTCAATTTTATATCTCTAGATATATAACTGATTTACAAGCAGTTTACTCTGTCTAAGAATGTCTCATATACCACTCAGTTGACCCCCACGGGAAGACACCGATTGCGGGTGAGTCTACGAAAAAGGTTCATCTCCTACAAAGACTAATCCTTGACTTGCTTCATCCCCAATGCTTGTGTCAATAACCTGCACATGAAATCGAGGAGGATACAATGAACGAGGGAAGGAACTACCCATGAGGGTGTGCTCGAAACGTTGCTTCTGTGTTGAAGAAGACACGTCATGCAGGATGTTGAATGGTGTCATTCGTTTGTTGCTTCTTGAGAAACAGGATCGTTGCTAAGGAAGGGTTACACGAGCATTCAGAGCACATATAGGCCTACTTCCTTTGGTGAGACCCTAAACTGAGAGTCTCAAAGTGATGAGCGTCTGATTAAACCTCATTCGATTGCCTACGATTTGCATCGAAAGTGGTATTGTATTCCAGACATTTGCTGAGGAACAAAGACATACATAGCTAAGATTTGCTCTCTCTTTCTCGGAGTGGTGCACTAGTGCTTGAGTAACCACACAGACCAGAGACTGTAATTAATTATGATTGAAGACACTTTGATGAACTTGAGGTTTCAAGGAACAGTAGGAAATATCACCAATGTATTGAAATTATTTTTCCTTGATTTCTTGTTCCATGACGAACTGCGTTGTTGATATTAACTTTTTAAGTGAATTCAACGACTTGCAGTCAAAATTTTATTAAGGATATGTAGAATTCACTTACTCTGTAGGCCGAACGTTTTCGAAACTTGGAGATCCATTTTCAGAGGCGTCCCCATTGTTCACACTATAAACAAAACATCCTCAACGAACAACTAAATTTTAAATCACACAAACTTTTTGATCACATTCTAAAAAATCCACAATTCTTCTAACCAAAAAACTGACATCGATGGTCAAGAAGGACGCCTGTGAAAAAGGATCTCCAAGATTCGAAAACGTTCGGCCTACAGAGTAAGTAAATTCTACTTATTCTTAATAAAATGTTGACTGCAAGCCGTTGAATTCACTTGAAAAATTAAAATTATTTTTTTTTCAAGGTAACATGGAAGAGTAGATTGTATATGCTCAACCTCTCCGGTTATGCCTATAATACAATAGGCATCAATACCTTTTCATTTAAGATATTTATGGACACATACTAAATTCTGGATATTAAATATTATAAAACATGTATAACTCATATTCCTTATTGAAGCTGCCAGTCATCATTACGATTTTACCTTCTTCAATTCATAGTATATGGATAAGATAGAAACACACTAGACCGTACCATACTAGGACCGTGTCAGGCCCGGCAAAGAACGTTCCGATCACCATTGCGCTTGAAAACCTTATGCGTGTTTTTATAGGGATCCAGAATAATCAAACTGTGTTCATGCCCCCTTTTTAATCCGATTCAGATAAATCGAACTTTTGTGTTTTTGAAATAAACATTTTTATTTTAATTTATTGATAATAATGTTTCTATATATCTGGCTTAGAAGCTTACTGTTTATTTTTTTTAAGCTACTTGTAGCATTTCTCAGCGAACATTTATTTTTAAAATAAAAATTCATCATTATTATCGATTATTTTTATTTCAGTATAATTTTTTCTCCTATAAATCTTTAAGTTGAAACTCTACTTTTTCACATTGGGTCAATTACTTGTTTTTAAAATTGGGTCAAATAGACAGATGTAGCTGCCCAATAAACATCTCCATTTTTTTATTGCTGATGATGCCCACATGAGTCCGACACTTGTGCGTGGGTAATGAGGTGAATGATTACACATAAATGCCTGACGGTGGAGCGGGATTCAAACCCACGACCACTTAAACGACAGCAAGCTGAAGTTGCGACGCCCCAACCAACTGCGCTAAGCGGCCCGCCAAAATGATTATCATATGATTATTGTTAAATGATTATCAAAATACATGATTATCAAGTACAAATAAATGTACAACTAAAATACAAATAAATGATTATCAAGTACCCTTGATTATCAAAATACAGTTTTGAAAAATGTGCAATGATTCAGTATTCTTGATTATTGTATTCCAGTATCATTTCTCCGTCAAACATTTTCGTATTAAATTTCCTCTTTTTCTAATTGGTCAATTTTTTTTCAAATTAAGTCAAATAAACTTGACTTGAAGAGAAGTGATAGCCGTGAGCCGTAGCAGGTATCTGCTCAATCAGATAGAGATAAGCTGCGTTCTCCTGGGCACTCTTTGTGAGAATGACCGATTAGATTGGCCAGCAAAAAAGACACGGTTCTCTGCTGTAAAACCACTTCCCGGTGGTTCGGAACCCACCAAATACTGTAGGTCTAGCTCATCAATCACCATCATCCAACTCATTACCCACGCACAGGTTTCAGACCTATGTGTGCTTCATTCTCAAAAAAAAATAAGACATCTGTTGCTGCCCAATAAAAATTTCCATTCTGAATAGAGCGCCCTTGAATATCAAAATACTGAAAGATATTGAAAAGAATCATAAAAAAGAGAAAGCAGAACTCTTTGAGTGGATAATGAATTTTTCAGAAGAAGCGACCATTTGCATATGGCAACGACCGAAGATTATAACACGTAGTTTTCCCGCCCTTATAACAAAGTTAAATAATATTAACACTCAACTGCCTATCGACTTGTCAACCCGGAACATAAAGTATTCAAATAAGAGGACATGCTTCCGAATTTACGCCTTGAAACTTTTTTATACGTAATTCCAGCATTGCAAAATCTCCCTCCGTTACGTAAAGACGTTAGCGTAGCGACATTCTCAACCTACCTCCCCTCTCCCCACCGCACTCTCCAACGGCGTAAAATCTTCTCTTTCTTAAGCCGGCTTTATTAAATAATACCGCCGAGTTTTATTTTATAGATCTCCCGAACCCCTTCCAGCTCGAACGTTATTAAGGGATCATTTTACACTTTGAATTTCATGATTATGACGTGTAATGTAGTGTGCATTATGATCCTTACTTCTCCCTCTGGATAATCCGGAGATTCAATTTTGAAAGCTTAGTATGCATGAGGTAGTTACGAATAATCTTTGCTAAATTTTCAACCTCGCCGACTTGCAAAGCAGCTGGTCATGTTATTCTTTGTTGGGGACTGTGCTTTTCTTTCAGCATAAGAATTGTATATGATTAGAAACTACGATCTCTTTGTTTATTAATTATAATAATTAGATCTCTTTGTATTGGAGAAGGGTTTGGCGTGTCACATGCTGCTGGAGCGTTGCTCCCTAGTTGCGATTCTGTGTGACGAACAAACAAAATAAATAAAAAAATAAACATAAAGGTTTAAGTACTACCAAAGCATACTTAATTTCAAAGAAAATTACTTTGTATAGGTTATTACAATTTATTATATAAACCACGGAATTGATTCAGTTCGCATGATACGTTTTCATACATATCTCCAGTCAACATCTACATCAAGAAGAAAAAATGTGATATTTTCAACAACTAATCTTATTTTTGAGCACGTTTGAAAAAAACCTATTGATATTTTTAAATGGATTTATCATACTGCCACGATAGGAATGTAACTAAAGCAAAATATTTTTGAAGATAACACTGAATTTCTTAGTAAACATACACCTACTCCGGTTAGTTCTGTTAATATTGTAATCAGGTTTGAGTATACTCATGATTATTTTCATCAATTGAATGAATTGATGGGGATTCAATTGAAATCATTTATTATTCATGAATGGCAAAGATTCTCAGAGTAAAGTCGGTGTAATGAAAGCATAAAATAGAAATAATCAAGTGTTTAAAAGAATGCTTGGTCGAATAGTTATTACAATTTGAACAATGAACATTTCTGGGGAAAACATCTGGGAGTATGTATTTATTTATGTTACAAAACCGTCGGTTTGTATATTATTGGATCCAATAATTTTTTTTCAATAGAGTTGAAGTACACTGAATTATTCTGTAGGAGGGCCAAATAGATTTACAAGATTTAAAAATACTCATGACTTATGTAAAGGATCAGCACATTTTTTTTGAGGATGATGCCCACATAGGTCAAATATCTTTGCGATGCTATAGAAATGAATTGGATGATGGTGACTGATGAGTTGAACCTACAGTTTTATGTGGGTTCCGAACCACCGAGTCTATTCCAATCTATTTAAACTCTGCACAATTTTCTGCAGATATGGTGGATTGGATGATAGTGACTGATGAGTTGAAACTACAGTTGTTTGTGGTTTCCGAACCACCGAGTCTATTCCAATCTAATTAAACTCTGCATATATTGTGGAGAAGGTGAAACAAATTTATTCGAATTTTGCAGTATTTTAAGCTGCATGGTAGTAGAGAAATGGAGTACAAGAGCAGTGAAGGTAGTAGTGGACTATAAACAGTACAATGCAGAGTGGCTAGAAACAGGAACTGTACCAATTTGGTATTCAGCCGAGTGCAGCAGCGTAAAACACTGAATGGAAACGACTTTGTTCGCAAGTTTCTTTTCATGAAAAGCCTTCGGTCGGTTAAGTCGGCTGCTTTTTCAGCAAGCGCAGCAGCTGAATTCTGTGATTAAAATGAAAACTGGGGCGACTGGCTGAGGTCCAAAGTCATTAAAACCAATGCGCCGCGACAAATGTTTCTAAGCGCAAACATGCACCCCGACCATATGCAAAATTGCATGCCAGGTGTGCGGGGAAGGGGGTTCAATCAGACTGTTTCATTAGCTGCTACTCTCTCTTTAAAGTCTTGCAAACCTTCACAGTGTTTTTCAATGGCCTACACTCCAAAAATGTAATGTCTGTTATATCAAGTTTTTCGTTTAATTTATTTTTTTTGCAGTTGAAAATCAAGTTAATTTTGTTAGTATGAGCACAGACTAGTGGGCGTACAAATAATGTTGCTTATCTAATATGATTGAACAGATACCTGTTACGGCTCACGGCTATCACTTCCCCAAGTACTTGTAAGCCACTGTACTTGGAACAGCAATTTGTATTTTTGCTGGCCAATGCAATCGGTAACCCTTACAAAGAATACGATTGAAATTTCTATGGTATTAGTTAGTTAATAGTGCCAAATTACGTTCAGCCAGGTAATTCAAAACCTTTCAATTACTTGGAAGATAATATATGGTTTGTACTACATAACATTTTTAAATTTGTAATTTTTCATTACTAATGATGATTCCATCTTAATACAAAGTGCTGTGAGCGAAATTGATGCTCAAGAGCCCCCTGAGAGATTTTTAGAAATCGATCTCACAATATGTCTAATCATTTATTCATTCTTTACAAACTGTAACCAGAGATAAGCTGCGAATAATAAATTGATAACTACCAAACTTTATCCATGAAAAAACCAAATAATATCATCTGGGAGTATCTCAAAACACGATTACTAAACTATAATGACTTCAATAGATAGTTATGTAGTTGATGAGTATAATTATGATAATCACATGGAGTCTATTTATTGTGTGTATTGTGTCAATATTCTAAGTAAATAATATAATTTTTAAATAAATAATTTTAAAAAGAATACCCATAAAAAATTACTACTCCGGCTAGAATGAACATATGGAACTGCTTATGGTGTTAAAACAAAAGGTAAAGGTTGGGAGTTTTTTTGTGCAGTAGTTGATAGAAGCGTACGCGTGACCTTGACATGCTCATTGCTGCCAGTACGATGTGGACCGTGCAACAGAAGGTTTAATCTGTAATGTGGTTTGCGGAGTTTAACCGTGCTTGTTCAATATAATTTTAGACAAACGTATCGGAACTTATTAATTTATGTAGAAAACCTTCCTACGTTTATCGTTGTTTTAAGACCATAAATAATATTCTATATGTTCATTCTAGTCAGAGTGGTGATTTTTTAAAAATATGGGTATTATTTTCCGATGACCCTATATATATATATATAAGATATTAATGTAGTACCTGTAATAAGGAACGTTTGCAAATAAAACCGCTATTTTCAAGAACATTTCAAGATATGATAGCCAATAAAGATGTTCAAGAATGCATGAATCATCAGTGACCAGAGAATATAATCCATGAAGGACATATAAAAAATTGAAATCTCACCATATTTCTCATTGTAATCCTCACATGAAACGCTACATGATTTTAGAAGTAGAGAAGATCATGATCCTCCTTTCGGCGTGGTGTAAATAGGAAGTGAGCAAAGCTTAGCAGATGTTCTAGTTGATTGGAGATCAAAGAGAATGAGACAGGAAATCACAAGAAAGAAACTGATGCCCAGGAATAAAAGTTTTGAAAAAGGGGAGATCGCTCGGTAGCGTGGTTTAATCAAGCAGAGGTTTCTGCTCTATGGGGATGTGCGCGGTGGCGCGTTAGTGTGTGAGTCAGCGGGAGATTGGCTCTTGTGTACGTTCTCAAACTTGCACATGTGTAGAAGTAGGTGGATTTATGCATGAATGAGATCTTTTACATCAGTCTGTTCCACTTACTTACTCCTCATGTAGTATTCCTGATTTATCTTTGACAAATTGAGATCAGTGGTTTGTGCTGGTCTTCGCTTAATCCTAAGCGTTATTTCTTTGCAACTAAAATTTAAAATAACTCCCCTACAAATTGAAAGCTATTGAAAATTGAGACTATTTAACATACTGTTACTGTTTGACAGTTTGACCAGCGAAAGAATGTCCCCGGTGGAGTGAAGTGGAACTATAGCAGGCTCGACTAGCTTTATCGTGCATTCCCACAAACATCAGCCATCGTTTGTCTTAAGATACGAGGAAGGAGGAACTCAAATGAAGCTGGCTAATATTTATTTTACACTGGCTAGTATGCAATGTGAGCTGTGCATAAAGCGCTCCAGTAAAATTGAACTTCACATTTTGTTTTATAATTCGAAAACCCATTATCCAATTTCAGTGATTCTTTCAAAGAAAATAAATTTAGGATAATTTTTCTTGCATACGATTCATGTGTGTGGTTTACTCCTACCATAAATAAGTTTGTCGATCACGAACTTTTTTATGTTTTGCCATTAAAATTCATAACTTGTTGCAAGAAATGACCCATTATTAAAAAAACCAACAAATTTTTCGTGAAAATATAAAATCTGTTTAAAGAAGCATCAAAGAACATTCATTGTGGAAATCATCGAATTATGTTGAATAGTTATTGAGAAAATGAGTTGAAAACAAAAAATTACGGGTTTTCTGATAAAAATCAATATTACAACAAAAATCGAATTTATCTTTAAAATGAGTTTATTTATGAAAAATTGTTACTGGACTGGACATAAATTAATCCTGACTTTCTTTTCATCCATAATTAACTATTTCAGAAATAATTGGAAACACTTTTTATTATAAGGCTAATGTTTGTGGGAATGCACGATAAAGCCAGTCGAGCCTGCAACTGTTCCACTTCGCCGGGAGCATTCTTTCATTGGTCAAACACTATTAAAAGGGGTTTATTTCTTTATCTGACAAAGAGGAAGAAAAGAAGACTTGAAGAAAAAAAGACAAGTAGGAAGAGAAAATGATTAGAGCAGTGACATTAGGGCGACATTGACATTGTCAACAACCTGTTGAATGGCCAACTGACCCACCCACAGAGCACATAACTGTAGTGCGGTGTTGAAGGCCACAAGGTCGTTTCTTATTAGTTATTGAAATGAACATTATTCGCTCGCCGCCAGTGAGTGGAGAAATTTTCACGATAACTACAACTATTTCATAATGAATAATTAAAATTCTTCAAATCAAAAAATCTTTTATTTCGATTCTTCTTAAATATATACACAGTATTATGCATTTTTTGAAAAAAATCAACAAAAAACAAACCAAGAATCTATAATAAGACGAAGTTGTCACAAACACATTTTTTTTAAATATTAAGAAACTAGTTTAGGTTGTTATACTATTATCAATTTCAAACAAACTAAAACTAAAGTACAGAATAGCCTAATATAATTATACTAAGCGAGAAAAAGGCTGACCTTCATTGAAGGTTGTGATTGGCTGAAGGCCATAAAAAGTCACGCCCCCTGGTGGGAGGAGTAATAAGCAAAAATAAGAGTCAAATCAAGAACCAAAAACCGCGAACATCGAGAAAGCAATAAACAATTAGGCTAGAGTTGAAAAAATTTAAAATTAAAAAATAGAAGCTCACTGAAGTGCAGTCAAGGTCAACCGAGAAAGACACGAAAGTGCCGATTTTAAAATGTAGGCTAGAATTATGATGAAATCAAGTTAGCAGTATTGAATTGGATAAATAAATTTGATCATTTAAACTAGTATTGGAATCGTTTTTTACCAGCCTAGTTACCTCCAAAGCTTCTAAAATGTTCAATTGTCTGCCTTTTTCAATGAAATGCAGAAATTCAACATTTTCTTCAGCCTTGAACTTATGTTCATTATGAATGAGATGCTCTGCAAAATTCGAATCTCCTTTTTGGGTTTTTCAATCCCTAATATGTTCATTTCTTCTACATTTGAAACTTCTACCAGTCTGACCCACATAACAAGCATTAAAATTACCGCAATTTAATTTATAAACTCCACTTTTATCTCAGATATCAATTTCGTCTTTACTGCACCCAAACAAACTCTTTAAAATAGGTTTGGTTCGAAAAGCTACATCAAAACCGTTCTTTTTCAATTCTTTCCCTAATTTATCAGATACTGGGCCAAGATAAGGTACCGTTATTCATGACTGATACTGGAATCAGTTACAGTAATGCAAGCACTGTTTGATAGTCTCCTACTCATTTTATTTAAAATTTTGTCAACAATGATCTCATATCGATTGCCAATAGCTATCTGTTTAATAGTAATCTCTTTTTCAAAAATGCAGACATAACAATTTACTATCTTTGAGGGGATCCTACGGAAAAGACTTTTCATTTCTTGTAATCTATGGGGAAAGAGTTCTTTAAAACATTTACATAAAGAAACTGAGTATTGTTGACCTTGAACAGGAGTCGATGTAAAAGGGAAATTATTATGAAAGTGAGATTGGAAACAAATTGCATGTCTACACAGCCTAAACTCAAATTTAATATGGCCGCTATACATTGAGAAGTGGAGACTGAACGTTACCATTATTTATCATTATTTATCGTTTATCATTATTTGATGTTCTAGATTGAATCTTTTTAAGTGATATTATTTTCGTCTATTGCTCTGTGTCAATTGTTAGTAAAGCTTTTCTACTGCAGATTTGACAAATTTTTCATTTGTCTAATTATTATCTCGTTCATTTCCCATTATTCATGACACCCTCAAGTTTATTATGTTTCATATTCTAGAAATATAATTACATACTAACAAAACAAAAATAAATTTGTAGTAAGTAGTGCTTTCGCCTTCGATATTCCCAAGACAAGAAATAATACAGCACCCATTGTTATCACAAGATTTCACACAAAACTGACTGTTATTGTCAATTCCAGAGATAGCTGGTATTTTCGCTTATAATTTCCCCTCGCAGGATAAAGATCTGGAATGCTAGTATCGCGACAGTGTGCTAGAGGCACGAGAGGAGGCTGAAACAAAGCAAACATTTATTTGACGATGGAAGACGAGATAAAGGAGGTAATTGTGAAGAAGAGAAAGAGAAACATATAGGAAAGGAAAGGAGTGAGAGAGAGTAATGGTGTTGGGGAATGAAATAGGAAAATATTACCTGAGAACTGATGTTTAATTGCCATGCAGCGGGATACCAACCACCCAGTGAGAGCTGTACTTTAGACCGTTAGCGGCACAGGTTTTGCAGTTCCAGCATGGAAGAACATACTACTATTATTGTATATATTATCTATCAAGATATATATATATAACAACATTTATTATTCTTGCACTATCTGAGAAAATACGAGAAAACAAGTGAGCTTCATACTCAGTTAAGAAAATTGATTGGACAGCATGGAGATTTGTAGCGTATTATCGCTTGCAGTTCATAAATATGTCATGAAAGTTATATTTCGCACATTGTCCGAGCCTCTGGTTTGAGTAGAGTAGGATTTCAGATTATTATGTTTACAAAGAGGTTAAGGTTTTTTCGTTATGTGTTAAGTCAATTTATTGAGAGTTCAAAAGGGGATATAGGTCGAAGAAATAAAAATATGATTGAAGATAGAATAATGAACATTCACTAAATTCAATTTTTAAATTTATATAGATCTAGTATTTTATTTTCTATCACGAAACTTCCAGTCAATTAAGTTTTAGGAATCGATGTTTCTCATCATTCATTACAGCATTATTCAAAGTTCTGGTTTTAAAATTGACAAATTATCGATTATTCTATGATGTAAATATTTTGAAGATAGATATTTTCAGACGACATGCAGAAGTATTTGAATAGTTCTGCATTTCGTCTAAGTGAAAATATTCACTATTATTTTGGCAGTTCGTCATGGATCAGCAAATACTTAGTATTTGAAGGATTTCTTGTTCTCATTTAGGACATTCCTCATGTGTTTGTTTGGCATTATGAATTTCATATTAATTCAATGTGTATAACTGAACCTAAAAATACTTTTATTCACAAGAAATCTATACAGGTATGAAAGATTTTTCGGGAGTGCTCAGGTTGAATGAAAGACGCCTTTGAAACCCCATAACTTTCAACAAAAAATAACATGTGATTTAAATGACTTGACTTGCACATTTCCGGCTCTGAAATCTGGAACAAATTTCAAAATTATATCCACTTTCTTTGGACTAGCCTATTGAACTGTGATAGTGCTTCGTTTTTTTTTTAAAGTGAACTTCTAAATTCATATTCTTGTCTTGAATAGAATTAGTAATTGTACCTCAAAGTCAAAGTTCAAAGTTCAAGTTGAACTTTGATATAACCTAAAATTTGTATTATTTATTATGTGAGAATTTGTCAAGAAAGCAGTAGTGGGTTGTACGTGTTGTATCTTTACTTGTTTGTGTTTTTGAAATAAATGAATAAATAAACAGGACATTGCAATTGAGTAGAAATACTTTTCAATTGATTGATAGAGTAGAAATACTTTTTTCTTTGCGATGAAGCTCACGAAGCTTGGCGATGAAGCAAGTCTGTGACTTGTGCGTGGGTAATGTGAATAATGGTATTATGATTCTATGAACCTACCCTTTTAGGTGGGTTCGTGGTGTCCGATTCATCAGGTAAGTAATAATAAAGCAAATAACGAGATGTTATAGCCACCGGTCACCCTTCCACCCACTTGTGATGGTTGAGCTGGTTTCTGAGTTTCAAACAACAAATGTTCCATGTATTACAATGGTTTATCTTATAGAAATCAAAACAAGAGGGCGCAGTAACAGAGGAAGTTTTGAAACATTATGTCGTCCGTGGTAGAAATGTTACATTTGGGTGTGAATAGACTAAACAAGGGTGTGTTGTTTCTTCTGTGGTGGTCTATTTTCGAAGTCTTATGATGGAGGAGAATTTGTGACTAGAAATACAGCGCCAGCTTTGTGGAACAAATATTTTTTAGTCAACAATGAAATGAAACAATTCACAAACCAATTTTAAGATGTTTGGTCTATTTATAGCTGGAATCAAAGGTAATGTTGTGTATCTCAAACGGAATATTGGTAAACAGAGTAGATTCGAGTGGATTGTGAAAATTATTATTCTTGTCGAGACGTCTGAGGAACGGAAATCGAGAGAAAAACAGGCACTTCTTTCTCGACCACACCACTTGAGTGCTAGCAAGATCAATGATGTCTACATGGGACACACAAAGGCCATGAAGGTGAGAAAGATTTGCAGAAAAATGCAGGTGTTTATTATGCTCACTCTCCACATGCACAATGGTCGCTCGATTCTCTCTTACTCCGCTCTCTCCCTCCGCCTGACAATTCTTTCCTTTTGTTGTGCCGTGCCAGATAGGTGTGAACCCCGTCCAAAGATCTGAGCGATATTATGTGCGTTCCATTGTAAAGATCGTTCTGCATAATGGCAGTAGATTTGCGAACGTCAAAATAGAACCTTTACACACTCAACACCTGAATGTGCTTTGTCGGAACATTCTTTGTGGATTATAACGTCTTGTAATCCTTTCTAGTGTCCTTTACCATTTCTATTTTAGTCCACTGTCCACTTATTGAGTTGCTGCAACCTGTCTTGTCTATCAAGTGCATGAACATGATTTGATCGTCGATAACATTATTATTTACTAGAAAATTGCCCGTTTCAATTGAATTAGGAACTTGACGTATCCTATCTAAAATTGTTTTCAATATTATCTCATTCTACCATTTTTCCATTCGTCATCTTCTTTTTTCTTTTCGTCATCTTCTCCTTTTTTATCTTCGTCATCTTCTTCTTTTTCTTCTTTCCTTTCTTCCTTCCTTCCCTTCTTCCTTCCTTTCTTTAATTCCTACCATCTTCTCCATCCTCATTTTCCTTCAATCCCATATTTACCAGGGTGAACTGGCCATTTTCAGAGTGACATTTGCAGAAGTCAAATCGGTGTTATGTGACAGGCGAAGTTAGGAGTTGGCTTTGTTGACTATTACACTTTTGTCGACAGAGAACAGCAAGAAGACGTTTATATATTAGATACTAGATGTATGTATGTGAATTGATTTCAAGAAAATTCAGAACGCCTGTTTTTTATCATTACAGTTTCTGATGCAATTTTGTGTACTTGTATTGGTGGATGAAGAGACTATAAAAAGAAAAAAAGGGTATTAGAATTTTAATTAAAATGGTGTGAAAAATGTGCAAAGCATCTTAAATTCCATATATTGTATGTATTTTGACTTATTTCTTTGTAACCTTAGCGTTTAAATTTTTGTTTTGTGATTTTCTTGTTTGCTTTTGTTTCAATCAATGTTTTCAATGAGGTTTTTTTTGGCGTTAATTGTAAGCCTCTATTGTTTGTAATGTTTTAACTATGTATTATTATAAATAAATGAATAAATAAATTCAGAGGAGCATATCTATACTTAATGTGATATGTTCATTAAAAAAGAAAATTTCACCTCTAATGAATATTGATTCATGGAAAAGAGAAAATATTCCTCCTTCCATAAAAATAGGCTCATGAAAAGGAGAAAAGATTCCTTGAAAAAGGTTCATGAAAAAGAGATCCGAAGATTTGGCCTTTCCAATTCAGGTATAGAGTCGCAGTAAAACATGCAGGTTAACTAGTGACACGGAATTGTCGCAAGAGACAGACAGGCGGGGGCAAAACGCGTTTCGTGATTTGTGGCAGGGTGCGTTGGAGGCATGCGTGCGTCCGGGGCCTCGTCAGCCGGGGTGCAGAGGCTGATTTGGCCGACGCTAACCGGAGCAGACAGTCAGGTGGGGGGTTAGAGGGGGATGATATGGGGGAATTTAGGGGGAGTAAGTTCAATGGGCATTGTTCTGTCATGCCGGTGACAAGAACGGTGGTGACCCGCCGGCACAGCTGCATGAACAGGGCTGGAGCCGCATTGTGCTGCATGCGATTTGTCATGCTCTCGGTAACGACGCATTAATCATGCTGCCCCGTGCTGTCCGGGGGGGGGGGGGGGCGATGATATGAAGGGGGGAATGATAGGTGTGGAGGGGGTTAGTGTAGCAGGCCGCCACACTAATCCATAGCCGCCACTTCCTTGCAATATCCTCGCCGGCCGATGTACCACAGCCTCCGTCCGCCTCGCAGATCCGCCACTTTCATGGCCGATTGACTGCTGCCTGTCCTCCGCTGCAGTCGATTATATTTCTAGCAAGACAGATTGAGTACCACTGCCTGTGAGACGTCTACCTCAAAATGAAGTTCAAAGTCCCATATTTATGAATGTTCCTTTAGTATCTCTTGATCCGAGGGATTCTTGAAATGCCTACATTATAAACAGGAGCGGTCCTAGTTCAGAGTTTAAGGGGGGTCACATATTGGCTTTGTTGACCTTTTTTGCGATAATGCCCCTCCTTCCCGCCCATTCGCCAGAAAATTTTCGATCTTGGGGGAATCATAATTCCCATGACCCCGCCCCCTAGTATCGTCCTTGTATATAAATACATTACATTTCAAGAGTCCCTCGAGTCAAGAAACGATCATAAATACGGCCCTAAGTGATCGACTGAGGCTTGTATTTTTATGAACAGGCTCAGCCTTTCTCAACTCAATGTATACTAGAAAAACTATTTGAGTGGATTTCTTTTCAAGTATCCCTTGAGGTTCAGATCTTTGGGCTGATATCTTTAGGTTATTTACCTTGAGGAAGACTTGAAAGCGTTATAAGTGAATGCTATTCAAGACATTTTTGAAGACTCTAGACTCAATGAAGACTTGAAGAGCCATTAAAGTGAACGCTTTTCAAGTAACCCCTGATTCAACGTAGGCCGGTGTTTTTATGTCTTCGTAACTTGAAGAAGACTTCAAAAACGTTATAAGTGAATACCATTTAAGTCTTCCTGGAGTTAATGTGACACTAGGTAGGTTCATATATACGGGCTTAAGCATCCCGAGTTTTTTCTGAGGTTAAAATATATCAATTGAATTTTAACTAATTAGATTACTGCTTCATGCTTGTTTATCTGGATGACTTTATAATTTTCATATATTTTCATTCATTTTTATAAATTGCAAAACTCTTTAATAATGGGGAGGGGGGGCTCCCCCACTAGTGCTCCTAAGAATACAATAATTATGATAGCATGTGAGTTGTCAGTATGTTTCTTAAGTTTTCATGCCACATTATGTTTAAGCAACCTAAATGGAATTCAATAAATTGAGAAAGATTTTCAAATAATTTTATTTATTTCTAATATGATTGAAAATAGCAGTGTTGATGATTGAGGAACTCTGTTACCCAATCCATTAAATTTTTTTTAAAATTAAATGTTTTTGAAACTCTCGAAAGATAACCTTTTTTTTTTTTTTTTTTTTGTATAGGCCTACTATGGACCGCATTTATTTACCATTCAATTCATGTTGGTCTCTTTCTTCCTCCTCCAATACTCCTTCATCCTGACACTCTGAGCAATTCGTCTTTCTTGAGACCTAGTTTCAATTTTTGGCTCCTCTGGAAAATCATTTACTATTAACTTCCTTCTTAGGCCTGCCCTATCAAAAAAATCAGTTACTGTAATATCCAATCCCTGCATATCTTTTTTAGATAACCTTTACTCTTTAGGATTGAACAATTTCCGTCTTGACTAATGAAGTATAGATCGTGTGAATGTACTCATTCTTGAATACATTTTGAAATATCAAAATTTAGTAGCTAGCACTACACAATAATTAGAGAAAATACTTCTCACAAATTGATTATTCTGAATTAAAAATAATTCTGAAAATGAATTCCAATTAATTTGTTAGTATCAATTTGTCAGTTGCCTTAAATCAGTGTACTGTGCTCTGTCTGACGATGCTCTTAACATCAGAGTGAAACGGCCGTCACGCCATAATGTGAGTCACAATAAAAAGTGTTTTATAAGTTTTTATTATAATTTCTAGTACTTAACCATGCATCAAGGAGAGCTCTTCAGGAATGAATTGAATTCCATGCCTTTGAAAGGGAGCATCGTCGGAAACGTGTGTTTTGTAAACATGTTGACAGTTCTGAAGACCCACTGATCAATCATGTCCAAAATGTTCAACAATGAGGACTTCAGCAAGCTACAGAATGGCATTAACCGCAAGCAACCGTTGTCGATTATGCCAGCAAAAGGTTGGGATGACCTTGAGAAGAGATCGTGTCTGGTTGAACTGTTCGATTAGGTTAAGGGTGAGATGCTGTCAACGGGATGGGAATTTTAAAGGCCGGCTGTAGAGGTAGATAGTGGCGTGCTTTGAGGCTCAATCAAATGCATGCTGAGTCCAGGTGCACTGGGTCTTCTTCTCGTCTGATCTGATGCGAAATCTGCCCGGTGTCTCTTTCGTGGTCATCTCTGCATGAACTTCATCCCGCACAACTGCTGAAATAGTGGTCAATAGCAATGAACATTCAAGGGTGGAATTCGTAACCGAATAAAGAGAATAATTCGAGATCGAATTCGTGAAACTAAATAAATATGTAGAGGATCTGTTCTTACTGTTGCGTTTCAAATATCATAGATTACTTACATCGTCTAAAATGCAGGAAAGTTCCACTTAGCGTCACAACGAAATCATTACAGTATGTCTTCTCATTCTCAATGAATGTTACATGTCTTCTCAATGTATTATACTGATTTCCTATTCTCAAATCCATACAATTATATCTTTCGCACCTGGTTAACATTCTGAAAATGTCATTATTTATAATATCCTCATTATTTATAATTTTTCCTCACTGTTATACTAGTTTTTGATTTATAACTACATATTATAAATTTATGAAGTTGGTAAGTTCATAAAAATAGAACAAATCATAAATTTTCATATTTTTGTGATTCAATAAATTCACAAAATTGATGTAACGAAGGCAAAGTAAATTTGATCATTTTTTTTTTTTTTTGAACGACATAATACTTAGGATCTTATTTATAACGCACATGAAAACTATCATATTTATACAAGTATGATCAATCATGATGTGTTTAGGAACAATGCTGTGTAATAGATGCCATATTTTTTGCCAAAGAGTAAAAAATTGAATCTTAATCAGAGATAGGAGTTGATAAAATAAGTTGTTGCAAATACCCACCAACTCAGGAAGTTATTCTACATAATAAGTTAGCATGTTAAGTTCAGCAGAGTGTTATACAATTATTTGAATTTTCCTTCTTTAAATTCGCCTTTTTTATAGATTAATCAATAAAATGATTTTCAATCATTGTAATTTTTCGCAATAAAAAAATAACATTAAAACAGAATTGCAAAGTAAAATGGTAAACCTTTCTATTATTAATCTTTGTCTTTTTACTAAACTGTAATTTTAAAGTTTCCCCCAAGCCTTTCTAGAAAAACGTCAATTGGATTCTTCTTTACTATTACAATTGAATCACCACTTTATCTGCGTTATTACTACTCCAATGTACAACATAGATAAGTTACATTAGAGTGAGTTGCAAATTAAACTGCAAAATTTAGTGTATAGAGTCAACATATTAATATTTATACAGTTTTCATTGATTTTATCGTGCAATCCAACCCATTAAACATTGAACAAGAAATTCGTTCGAATTAATACTGAATTTATTATTTTCAATAGAAATTCAAGGAGATTAATGCTGGTTTGGAATATGCAAACTAGTCGTCGTTCATTCTACAGTCATATATTTTGCTCGGGTTGAATTTCCGGCTAGAGGAAACTTTTGAGCTCATTCCAAAAACGGTAGTTTCTTGACATTATAACCGGGGGTTAGAACACCGCTTGCGCGGTTTCAATATAAAAACCGAGTTGTTTATCCTTTCACGGTCGGTGACTCTGGACAAAGATACAAACAAGATTGAGGAAGAGTTTGTGCTTCGAAATAAATCAAAGTTTATGACTTGTAAGCCGAGATGTGAGTTTAAAAGCTGGTCGATGGTGTGTTGGCGGCGGAAGGGGGAGTGGATGAAGTGTTTGCATGTATAATTTAATTAAAAGCCGGTCCGGGGATAGAAATTTCGGTTAATTATGGGATATGGCTGGAAATTCGTCGCTGTCTTCGCCTTGGCCCGTTTTCAGCCGATGGTTTTTCCAGCGACAATCGCTTTCCTTCTAGGAGTTTCCCGGAAACGGGGATGAGTTTCGTAATTGTTCCGATAGAGGGGACTTACGCCACTGCAGAATCTCTCAAAACAATCAGTGTAGACGTTAAGTGCTTAATTAAATTGAGCCGGAGACAAAGACTCTCCCATTACGTCATAATGACTCCGAAAAGGAACGGACTTTATCCAAGATTTCCACTGCCACCCAAATCTGGCAAAGTCACTCACTGCTTCTTCCACATTTTCCATCTTCTTCTCAAAACTCTTTGCTACTTCTCTTGCTCGTCTCTGTACAGCAGATCCAAGATATTTCTTCCAACTTACGAGTGACTTGTCTCCGTTGACTCCAGTCTCATTTTGTATCAAACTTTTACTTGATTCATTTCCTCCTCAGAAATTCGAGCTAATTTTTGAAAAAAGATTGAAGTTTATCGAGAGTATAAATGACTTCAGGGCTTAATTAATTTGTTTTTCATGCTCCTATAATTGCTATTGTTGCCCATTTTTTCTAAAGAAGAATTCTAGGATCATTCTAATCTGATAAGCATTCGAGAAATAATCTTCCAAATAAGGTCCAAATTATAGGTTTCTTGCAGTTTCATTTGGACATAAAATTTGAGTAATACAGTTCTAACTAGCAATATTTACCTTATGAGGTGATGTTAACTTACACTACAATAATACTCAATAACAGCAAAGCTATCTGTTGTAAATGGAAATTGAGGATAACAAAAAGATCATAATTACTGTAGCTTGATACATAGTTATATAATCAAATACAATATAATATAATACAAATCAAAAAAGATCAGTCGATATGAGATAGAACCAGATAGATAGACCATAATAAATAGTAAGACGAAGTTTTTACAACCACATATATTAAAAATAGTGAGATACTAGTTTTGGTTGTTACCATTATCAATCTCAAGCCCCAATCTCAAAAACTGGTTTGAGATTGATAACGGTATAACAACCGAAACTAGTATCTCACTATTTTTAATAAATGTGTTGTGACAACTTCGTCTTATTATTCATTATGTTAATCTTGCACAATATCACCTTCAACACTACAAAGAGAGATAGATCATAAGTTTCTCTGTAGATTTTAACATTTATCAAACTCAGCTTTTTTCGAAACTTGTCTCTCATGGATCGTATTGCTTCCCATTGAAAAAGATTCAGATTCAGATGACTTTGTTTGTGCAATGTATATAAATGATTACAGTATTATTAAGATTAGCAGCTCTCAGATTCAATACTTAAAGTGACGTACAGTGATTTTGGAGAAGTTAATATCTATCGGAGATTTGAAGATATCGGGAAATATATTTTCTATCATAATAAATATAAAATATAGAAGAAATAATATTTGTTCCCCCACTCGCTCTCTCAACTCTCTATCACTCTCTCTCCCTCTCTCTCTTTCTCTCTCTCTCTCTCTCTCTCTCTCTCTCTATCTATCTCTCTCTGTATTGTATTTCCTTCATTGTATTCTGTGAAATATCTTACTAAAACGTATTCTTTTATTCTATATAAACCAATTCTAGTAGTGTTCACTGGTAGGTTGAGTGTAAGATAGGGCTATTTTGCCCTAACTCCGCCCTTTTGTGTAAATGCATCACCTTGATATTACAATTTATTTATTATGCAAATATTCTTATCAATGTCAGTAATCTAACTTACAAAACAGTGTAATAGTAACGTATCGTCTTGTATCTATTTTTTTATCTATCTTCCATGAATTTAGGTGATGTCATTCATTGTAAGGTAGTAGTCAGAAGTCATATGAATTGTACATTTACTCGAATAAAGCTATCTGAATCTGAATAAAGAAATATCACATGAATAAATAAATATAATATAATCTAATCTAATCTAATCACTCACTCTCTCTCGTGGGTTGAGGGCTATTCTGCCCTAATTCCGCCTTTTTGTGTAAATGCATCACCTGGACATTATAATTTTCATATATTATGCAAACCGTCTTATTAATGTCAGTAATAAAATTTGCAAAACAGTGTAATAGTAACAGTGTAAACGTATTGTATTTGTATATATTTTTATATAATCTTTTCGATCAATCTAGGTGATGTCATTCATTGTAAGGTATAGTCATTAGACTTATAAACTGTACTTATACTAAAAAAAAAACTATCTGAATCTCTCTTCTCCCCACCTTTATTCCATCCTTCTTGAACTCACTCACTTCTATGTAACTTCTATTTCTTTCTTTGTCGTACAAAATACATCAGGTACATATCGCAAAAGAATAAATATAAAAGGAACGGAATTTTAAAAAATATATAATCGGCAATAAAATATTCAATGAGTTTGTTCAAACGTTTTTTTTTTGCATCAATTGACAAAAATAAACAGTTTATAATTATAGACAGAAACAAAAAGCTGCTTTTTCTCAGAAAATGAAAAGCTGGTGGGCGAACAGGAGGAACACCACCAAGTCCAATAAGTGATCATCATTTTGCTCAGCGTCTTCCACTTCGGGAGCTCTACGGCTAATAATAATAATAATAATAATAATAATAATAATAATAATAATAATAATAATAATAATAATAATAATAATAATAATAATAATAATAATAATAATAATAATAATAATAATAATAATAATAATAATAATAATAATAATAATAATAATAATAATAATAATAATAATTTCAATTTCAATTTCAATTTATTATATGATACAATGACAATAATTACAAAAAATTGATCAACTATATCACATAATGTTATTCTTGCAATAGAACGGCTTAAGGCCTTTGTATATTGCAAACGTCTGGAGATGAGATACAACAATAGCTGTAACCTATGCTGATGATCAGTTCTTTTCTTGTAGTTCAGTACTCCTCCAAAGCTCTTAGTCTTCTTGTGAACAATCCGACACTCTCAAAGAAGTCAAGCTCATCTGCCAATGAATTTGCAGTCACGATACATCTCTCAAGTGGAGCTGCCACACTGTGCACTGCTGGTACAAATCTATCATGGCGTCTTAGATTTCGAGATGGAACAGCAACACCAACACCTCGATCTCCTATCGCCTGTCTTCCATGTAAGGATTTATACATGAATGAAGCCTCTTCCTTTGTTCTTCGCCATTCCAGAGATTCCAACTTGAGCAGCTTACATGAATTCTGGTAAGACAGATCCAGGAGGTCAGGAAAAAACCGAGTCTTAATAGCATGTACAAATTTTCTCTGAACTGCTTCCAGCTTCTGAGTCGTACAGTGCCTTTTTCTGTTCCAAATAATGGGACAATATTCTAGAACACTGCGGACTAAGGATAAGTATAGTACTCGGAGAGTGACAGGATTCTTAAATTCTCTTCCTATCCATCTTATTATACCCAATTGTCTTCTGGCCTTGGCAACAGTCTTATCCACATGTTGGGTAAATAGTAACTTGGAATCAAACATAACACCAAGGTCCTGAATGTCTGAAACTCTCTCAATGATTCCTCCATTGATCTTGTATCTGGATCTGATTGGATTGGTCTTTCTTGTGAAGGTCATACTCAGAGTTTTTTTAATATTTAAAGGCATCAAGTTCTTCTGGGACCACTTGACCACTCTATTGATGTCTTCTTGCAGAAGTAAAGCATCTTCCTTTTTTTTAATAATATTAAAGATTTTGAGGTCATCTGCATACAACAATGCCTTACATTTCAGATTGTCAACTATATCATTTATGAATAAGTTAAACAACAAAGGCCCCAGATTGGATCCTTGTGGAACTCCAGATGTGGCAATAATAATAATAATAATAATAATAATTTTTTTTTTTTTTTTTTTTTTTTTTTCTTTTATTAAGGCGTTTTGCCATTTGACATGTACATGAGCATGAACTATTGGCTAAAACCACCTCCAAACCTAGAGACCGCCTGGAACTGTTTATCACATTACTTCAGAACGGCCTCTCATTCCTTTAGCTTATTCAAGCTACCCTGCTGCAACAAGATCTCTCTTCTTTGTCTGTAGTATGGTGATTATATAGTTAGCCATCTTCACCCATTGCTGCTTGCCTTGGAGCATAACAGAAACAACGTTTTCTGGGGATAACCAACCCAGTTCTGCCTGCACTCTTTCTCTTAGTTCTTCCCACCTGCTACACAGAAAGAAGGTGTGTTCAACATCATCTCTACTTTTAGGACAGTAAAGACATTCAGGTGTATCTGCTTTGCCCAACTGATGGAGAAAAGATCGGAAATATCCATGACCAGTCAGGAACTGTGTCACAAAGTACCCCACTTCTCCATGAGGCCGGTTTACCCACTGCTTGACTCTGGGTATCAGCCTTGATGTCCATTGTCCACGTGCTTCAAGAGTCCAGTCGTTCTGCCATGCTTGGAAAGTTCTGTTCCTTTCAACTCTTGCAATATCTTCTTTCCTTTCTCCAGCTTTACATTTTTGATATATATTATATCGCTCCTGTGCTAGAAGGGTGATTGGGATGACCCCTGCAACCAGCATAATAGCAGGCTCTGACACAGTGCGATATGCTGATGCAACTCTCAGTGCTGCTCTTCTCTGGACCTGCAGAAGTCTTTTCCTATTGTACTCCCATCTGAGAGCAGGTGCCCACACCTCTGCTCCATAAAGCAAAACAGAGTTCACTGTTGACATCAACAATCGTCTTCTGCTGGCTCTTGGGCCTCCAACATTAGCCATTAGACCACTGAGAGCTGTGACAGCCTTTGCAGCTTTAGTGATTACCCCTGTTATATGCTCTGAGAAGCTCATTTTAGTGTCAATCATAAGTCCCAAATACTTTGCCCTTTGCTTTGACTCAACAGTCACACTGTTCATCTGAAAAGAGAGATGAGTGTTTACTCTTTTCTTTGTTAGGACCACAATCTCAGTCTTACTGAGGGCAAGAGACAACCCATGACATTCAAGCCAGGTTGATATTCTCCTCATTGCTTGATTTAGTTTAAGTTGAGCATGTTCAGAACTGCGAGATGCAATAAGCAGTGCAACATCATCTGCATACCCAACTAGTGTTGTCTCTTCTGGCATTTCCAGACGTAGCAGTCCATCATAGAAGATATTCCATAGATCAGGGCCAAGGATTGAACCCTGAGCCACCCCCGATGTGACATCAACACTGATCCACCCATTTGTAGTCTTATAAATGAGGGATCTATCTCTCAGGTAGGAGTCAATTAACCTCAGCAGGTACTTAGGTAACCTAAAAGTATTTTTCAGTTCCCAAAGCATGTCTCTCCACCTCACAGAATTAAATGCATTCTTGATGTCTAGTGTTACAAGCAGCACCATCCTTTTGGAGAAGTGGTTATAGCTTTCTGCCTCTTGCACTGCTTTGCACACCTCATGGACTGCATCAATTGTTGATCGCCCTAGTCTGAATCCAAACTGGTTAGGTGCTAATCCTCCTGCTTCCTCTAATGATTTATGGAGTCTTTTTCTAATCAATCTCTCCATGCCTTTCCCAGTTGTGTCCAGCATGCACAAAGGTCTAAATGAGGATGGCACACCTGATTCTCCTTTGGTCTTTGGGATCAATACCAGGCGAGCTTTCTTCCATCTAGGGCTGAAATGTCCAGTCTTCAGGCATGCATTATAAACATTCTGCAGCAGTCCAGGTATGTATTCATTCACTAGTCTCAGTACCTCTGCAGGCAAACCATCAGGTCCTGAGGCTTTCCCTTGCTTCATTGTTGATACTGCCCCCTGCACTTCATCTGGTGTGAATAAAGTGACTTCTGCCTCTTCACCAAAGTCCTCCTCTTCACGCACAGAATGTTGTGGGAATAATGTGCCAATCACTTGCCTTGCTCTACATTCATCTAGAGGAGTAGGAGGACGCATTGCTCCAAGCTGCTTAGTTACAAGTTTATAACCCAGCCCCCAAGGGTCTGTATCCACACTCTCTTTTACTCTTTGCCAGCAGCTAGCCTTACTCAAGTAAATGGTCTTACGAAGCTGCTTCCTTGCTGCTCTGTATTCAGCAGACTTTGTATTGGCATCAGGCCTATCTCTTGCTCTCTGAGCTATTCGCCGTAGCTTGAGGCAACTCTGACGCAGACCAGCTATTTCAGCTGTCCACCAATAAACAGGCTGCTTTTTCCTCCCAGGCCTTTTTTGAGGCATTGATGAGTCACATGCAGATGTGATTAGCTGCATTGTTGCATCAACTAGTTCTTCTGCTTCAATGGAGTTTTCAACTTCATAATCTTCAAGCATTTCAACTTCTGAGCTCAACCTCTGCCTGAATTTATCAAGGTCAATCCTACTGAGGTTATATCTCTTTGGCCCTTGAGAGTTATCCCTTTGCTCAATTGTGTGCTGTCCTATCTTGAATGTTATAAATTGATGATCACTTGCTGTATAGTCTTCAATTACCCTCCAGTTGTTGATAAATGCAGCAAGATCATCTGTTGCTAAGGAAATATCTGGAATCGTTTCTTGATATCCTGGACGTCTATATGTGCTTGTATTTCCTGTGTTCAATACTACCAATCCAGTCCTTGCTGCCATATCAAGTATGTACTTTCCCCTAGCATTGGTCTGAAACATACCCCATTCAACAGCCCTAGCATTGAAGTCCCCTGCCACAATTGTATTATTTGGATTGACCATCACTGCATCCTCTAGAGCATCAATGGCAATGTAGAAGCTGGCTGCTGGAATATTAGGAGTAAAATAGCAGCTATAGAACGTAACTTCTCCACAACTAATCCATACAAACCCATCACCAGCCCCATGTCTCTGAATTGTGAGTCCTGGGTTCAATACCCAGATTGCAGCTGTCCCCAACAAGTCTTTATACCAGAATGGATTATCATAATCTTTGTACTGCTCACTTATAAGAGCAATGTCCACCTCTTTCTCTTTTGCAAGCTGCTTGAGCAGATTATCTGCCAGCCAACTTCTGTGAATATTTGCCTGTAATATCTTCATTATACTACCTTATTATTTTGTCTCTTGGCCTCCTCCAATGCCTCCATGAAACATTTGCATCCTGCCCTACCAGCAACATGCACTATTTCCTGTCCCTCCATTCCATTCTGTTTACATAGAAAGCAAGATGGAGGATTGTTGCAATTCCTAAACTTATGTTCTTCACTACCACATTTGTAGCAGAGTTTAGATCTGTCTGGCCCTTCACATCTTCTGGCCAGATGCCCAAATCCGGAGCACTTGAAACATCTTTTCACCTGGATCCTCAACCGTACTCTGCAGTTAACCCAGCCAATTTTTATCCTGGATTTCTTGACCAATGCTCTAGCCAATGTTCCTCTGAGCTGTACTATAGCTGCTCTCTGTTCCCTGCTATTTGCTTGTGTGATTATGACTTTGACTTCTCCTTCTTCCAATTCTAGTTCCCTCTTTAGTGCAGCAGTGACATCATCTTTTTCTATTGTAGAATCCAGGTCTCGTATCTCAACAACTGAATTTGACTCTAAGTTTTTAATTTTAATATCAGCCCCTAAAGTGGTTCTTAAAGCTGCAATGAATCCAGTTCTGTCATTGTTGCCTCTACAAAATTCAATCAAGACATCCCCTGCTTTGGTTTTCCTAATGCCTTTAATTTGAACTTTTGTCCCCTCAGGCTTCATACCTTTCTTGATTTGATCAAGTATTTGGGCATAGCTTCTATCATTACTACTACTGATAAGAATTGCCTCTGGTCTTGACTGGTGTTTTTTCTGTGACCTTAAAAATCTTCCAGCACTATCTGCAACACTTTTTTCTTGCAACCTATCAGGCTTGGTGGCTTCTTTTTTCTTGTATTTCCCCTTCTTTTTTACTTCTTGCCAAAGTCCACCTGATTCCTGTGACTCATTCTGGAACACATTTCTCAAAACAGACACCTGTGAATTTCTCTCTTTCTGACTTTCTGGCTTTTTGGCTCTACCTACTCCTGCTGTAGTCTCCATATCTCCCATTTTATCTGATTCCAAAGGAGTCACAACAACATCATTCTCTTCTGAATCTCTCTTTCGCTTCTTGGCCGCTCTGGAAGAAGAAGGAATTCGGTTTTGGGCTGCTTTCTCCTTTAGCCTATCAATTGCATTTTGGTGAACCTTCCTGCAATAATACAGCTTATCCACATTCTCCTCAATTATTACCAGACCATTTTTAACCACCATAGACATGTTTGGCTGCTTATTAGCAGCTTTGCGCATGTCCCCAAGAGTTTTCCTTATTGCACTCAGAACAGCCTGCTCAGTATTCTCAGCATCCTCAAGCTGTGTCATCAGGATACTCAGCTCTACTAATTCTTCTTCAGAGTATAGAGACCTTTGCTCTACTATGAACACATCCGATCCTACTTCCATTCTTTTTTGTGTGATCATAACCCTTGGTCACTTCTAATAGCTAATCTGATCATTATTATTTATCTCAATCTCCATACCAACCAATATCATGATGTGTTAAAGAAACTCCAAATTTATTTAATCTTCACAAAAATTAATATTCTTTTTCAAAACCACTAAAATTCACCACCTTCATCCAAAACACAATCAAAACATCAATTAATTATGAAGACCGTTTTTCTAGTAATATGAATCTGTTTACTCAATTTCCGTAGCAACCATGCAATGTTACACCAAAATCCAAATTTATTTCTAATGTTCACAAAAATTAATAATATCTCCTTAATCTTGCCACTAACTTACAGTCATCTTCTTTATAAACACTTAATTTCTATCAAAACAGAACGAAAACATTAATTTTGAAGACTATTTATCCATTAATCTTGCTTGATACATTAACCTATATAATATTACCTTAGCAACCAATGATTTAGGCTATGGCAGAAATCCCAAAATAGTTTTCAATATTCAGTCATCAAATATTGATATTTTCTTGACAAGTTTAACACCAAAAGATCAATTATTTCTTCTCCTAGTCAATTTCAGTCATTGCAATCCACTTTAACAATTTCTTTTTCACTGAAAATCATTCACTTTTCTGGAGCCGAGACCACTCACAACCAACCCAGTCAATAATCAATAATAATATTGATTATTGAATAATAATAATAATAATAATAATAATAATAATAATAATAATAATAATAATAATAATAATAATAATAATAATAATAATAATAATAATAATAATAATAATAATAATAATAATAATTTTTAATTTTTTAATTTTCTTTTATTAAGGCGTTTTGCCATTTGACATGTACATGAGCATGAACTATTGGCTAAAACCACCTCCAAACCTAGAGACCGCCTGGAACTGTTTATCACATTACTTCAGAACGGCCTCTCATTCCTTTAGCTTATTCAAGCTACCCTGCTGCAACAAGATCTCTCTTCTTTGTCTGTAGTATGGTGATTATATAGTTAGCCATCTTCACCCATTGCTGCTTGCCTTGGAGCATAACAGAAACAACGTTTTCTGGGGATAACCAACCCAGTTCTGCCTGCACTCTTTCTCTTAGTTCTTCCCACCTGCTACACAGAAAGAAGGTGTGTTCAACATCATCTCTACTTTTAGGACAGTAAAGACATTCAGGTGTATCTGCTTTGCCCAACTGATGGAGAAAAGATCGGAAATATCCATGACCAGTTGTGTCATGGATATCAAGATATTAATCAATCTCTCCATGCCTTTCCCAGTTGTGTCCAGCATGCACAAAGGTCTAAATGAGGATGGCACACCTGATTCTCCTTTGGTCTTTGGGATCAATACCAGGCGAGCTTTCTTCCATCTAGGGCTGAAATGTCCAGTCTTCAGGCATGCATTATAAACATTCTGCAGCAGTCCAGGTATGTATTCATTCACTAGTCTCAGTACCTCTGCAGGCAAACCATCAGGTCCTGAGGCTTTCCCTTGCTTCATTGTTGATACTGCCCCCTGCACTTCATCTGGTGTGAATAAAGTGACTTCTGCCTCTTCACCAAAGTCCTCCTCTTCACGCACAGAATGTTGTGGGAATAATGTGCCAATCACTTGCCTTGCTCTACATTCATCTAGAGGAGTAGGAGGACGCATTGCTCCAAGCTGCTTAGTTACAAGTTTATAACCCATCCCCCAAGGGTCTGTATCCACACTCTCTTTTACTCTTTGCCAGCAGCTAGCCTTACTCAAGTAAATGGTCTTACGAAGCTGCTTCCTTGCTGCTCTGTATTCAGCAGACTTTGTATTGGCATCAGGCCTATCTCTTGCTCTCTGAGCTATTCGCCGTAGCTTGAGGCAACTCTGACGCAGACCAGCTATTTCAGCTGTCCACCAATAAACAGGCTGCTTTTTCCTCCCAGGCCTTTTTTGAGGCATTGATGAGTCACATGCAGATGTGATTAGCTGCATTGTTGCATCAACTAGTTCTTCTGCTTCAATGGAGTTTTCAACTTCATAATCTTCAAGCATTTCAACTTCTGAGCTCAACCTCTGCCTGAATTTATCAAGGTCAATCCTACTGAGGTTATATCTCTTTGGCCCTTGAGAGTTATCCCTTTGCTCAATTGTGTGCTGTCCTATCTTGAATGTTATAAATTGATGATCACTTGCTGTATAGTCTTCAATTACCCTCCAGTTGTTGATAAATGCAGCAAGATCATCTGTTGCTAAGGAAATATCTGGAATCGTTTCTTGATATCCTGGACGTCTATATGTGCTTGTATTTCCTGTGTTCAATACTACCAATCCAGTCCTTGCTGCCATATCAAGTATGTACTTTCCCCTAGCATTGGTCTGAAACATACCCCATTCAACAGCCCTAGCATTGAAGTCCCCTGCCACAATTGTATTATTTGGATTGACCATCACTGCATCCTCTAGAGCATCAATGGCAATGTAGAAGCTGGCTGCTGGAATATTAGGAGTAAAATAGCAGCTATAGAACGTAACTTCTCCACAACTAATCCATACAAACCCATCACCAGCCCCATGTCTCTGAATTGTGAGTCCTGGGTTCAATACCCAGATTGCAGCTGTCCCCAACAAGTCTTTATACCAGAATGGATTATCATAATCTTTGTACTGCTCACTTATAAGAGCAATGTCCACCTCTTTCTCTTTTGCAAGCTGCTTGAGCAGATTATCTGCCAGCCAACTTCTGTGAATATTTGCCTGTAATATCTTCATTATACTACCTTATTATTTTGTCTCTTGGCCTCCTCCAATGCCTCCATGAAACATTTGCATCCTGCCCTACCAGCAACATGCACTATTTCCTGTCCCTCCATTCCATTCTGTTTACATAGAAAGCAAGATGGAGGATTGTTGCAATTCCTAAACTTATGTTCTTCACTACCACATTTGTAGCAGAGTTTAGATCTGTCTGGCCCTTCACATCTTCTGGCCAGATGCCCAAATCCGGAGCACTTGAAACATCTTTTCACCTGGATCCTCAACCGTACTCTGCAGTTAACCCAGCCAATTTTTATCCTGGATTTCTTGACCAATGCTATAGCCAATGTTCCTCTGAGCTGTACTATAGCTGCTCTCTGTTCCCTGCTATTTGCTTGTGTGATTATGACTTTGACTTCTCCTTCTTCCAATTCTAGTTCCCTCTTTAGTGCAGCAGTGACATCATCTTTTTCTATTGTAGAATCCAGGTCTCGTATCTCAACAACTGAATTTGACTCTAAGTTTTTAATTTTAATATCAGCCCCTAAAGTGGTTCTTAAAGCTTGCAATGAATAATAATAATAATAATAATAATAATAATAATAATAATAATAATAATAATAATAATAATAATAATAATAATAATAATAATAATAATAATAATAATAATAATAATAATAATAATAATAATAATAATAATAATAATAATAATAATAATAATAATAATAATAATAATAATAATAATAATAATAATAATAATAATAATAATAATAATAATAATAATAACAACAATAATAATAATAATAATAAATTGTTTATTTTTATGCAAGGTACTGATTTATCCTCATGTCACATCAAAGACATTGTAATGCTTGAAAATGAACTGTTATTAAATATTATTTATTTATTTATACAAGTTACTGATATCCTTACATCACGAAAATTCTAGAGAAAGATGGTTTCAATTCACAAAATCTAACACATGGCATCAGTGCCAACAGAATTAATTGGCAAATTTAACAGTTATCAACCACAGGTAGCTTTGCTATCGTGCATCAAAGATCGCTGACTGAAGTGGCGGCTGGACCCATTGGAGTGTAAATCTCAACAGAGGGTAGCTACTCATCCTTCCAGGTGTATCATCGTCCACAAAACACGAACAAGAAATTATCAGATTTTGATTCTAATCCGACCCTCTTCCTCCCTCTCCGTCAACCTCCTCTCATTCATCTTCGTCTCCTTCGCCCTCTTTTCTTGTCTGTCCCTTGCCATCCATCCTTGGGAGACGGCCTTTCTTGTTCACTTCCAAAGTTCGTCTCTCAATATTTCCCTCGTCTTTTTCAAGTCAGTCACCGATAAATTTAATTCGAATAAACAAGGCTCCCCTTATCCCGGATGAATGTCAGACCTTGTACGTCTGACGAACCCTGAGTCTTCAACAATCACATTTGTTCCCCCACTGATTCTATCTCTCTCAATCACACAATCATTTTCTCACACTTTCTCTCTCCCTATCTCTCTCCATCACTCTCAATCTCTCTCGCTCTCTCCCTCACTCTCACTCTCTCTCGCTCTCTTTCTCACTCTCTATTTCTCTCTGTCTCACTCACACACTCTATCTCACTTTCTCTCTATCTTTCTCTCCCTCACTCTCAGTCTCCCTCACTCTCACTCTCTCTCCCTCACTCCCACTCTCTCTCTCACCCTCTCACTCTCTCTCTCACTCTCTTTCTCACACACTCTCTCTCTCTCTCTCACTCTCTCTCTTCCTCGCTCTCTCACTCTCTCTCACTCTCCATGTCCCTCTCACTCTTTATTTCACTATCCCTCTCACTTTCTCTCTATCTCTCTCTCCCTCACTCTCACTCTCTCTCGCTCTCTCTCTCACTCTCTATTTCTCTCTGTCTCACTCACACACTCTATCTCACTTTCTCTCTATCTTTCTCTCCCTCACTCTCAGTCTCCCTCACTCTCACTCTCTCTCCCTCACTCCCACTCTCTCTCTCACCCTCTCACTCTCTCTCTCACTCTCTTTCTCACACACTCTCTCTCTCTCACACTCTCTCTCTTTCTCGCTCTCTCACTCTCTCTCACTCTCCATGTCCCTCTCACTCTTTATTTCACTATCCCTCTCACTTTCTCTCTATCTCTCTCTCCCTCACTCTCACTCTCTCTCGCTCTCTCTCTCACTCTCTATTTCTCTCTGTCTCACTCACACACTCTATCTCACTTTCTCTCTATCTCACTTTCTCTCTATCTTTCTCTCCCTCACTCTCACTCTCTCTCTCTCACCCTTTCACTCTCCCTCTCACTCTCTCTCTCTCTCTCACTTCTCTCTCACTCTCTATCACTCTCTCTCTCTCTCTCACTCTCACTTCTTCTTCCTCGCAACCTCTCTCGCTCTCTCTTACTCACTCTCTCTCTCTCTCTCTCTCTCTCTCTCTCTCTCTCTCTCTTCCTCGCAACCTCACTCGCTCTCTCTCACTCACTCTCTCTATTCACCCCTCGTTCACTCCATCCTTCTCAGACTCACTCACTTCTATGCAACTTCTATTTCTTTCTTTGTCACACTCCACAACTTTCCAAATGCCCTTCGTTTACAAACCAACTCAGCAAAATCAAAAATCTTTCGCAATATCACAAAGGAAGAATCCGGTTAAGCAATTTGCTAGATTGCTTGGAAAAATCTAGTAAGTGTAATAGAATGCGTTTTTTATTAGATGATAAAGAGGCATAAAAAGAGGGTAACTTTCGTGAATAACAGAGATTACACTTCAAATGCCCTCCGATTACAAGCCAACTCACCTGAAAAAATCAAAAATCTTTCGCAATATCACAAAGGTTAGCGATCTAGCTTACACAAACGCTAAGTCATCCGGTTAAGCGATTTACTAAATTGCATTTAAAAATCTAGAAAGTGTAATAGAATGCGTTTTTTATTAAATAATAAAGAGGGGAAAAAGAGGTTAGCTTTCGTGAATAACACAGAGATTCAATATATGAGCATATGGGCAACTATATAACAAACCAATAAAAAATACAATGAAAGTCAAGTGGTATTAAAATGGTGCAATATTTTCATGTTTGACTTGTGCTGCATTGGATTGTGTAGCAGGATTTAATTTTAAATACTGCTTCATGTTTATAAATCTAATTTATTGATTCAACTTTTGAAGACGTATTCTACTTGGAACAATTAAAACGTATTTTTTGTCATATTTTGATTTTGGCAGGTGAGTTGGCTTGCAATCTGCTTTACTATTTGTCATATAAGACAAATAGAATAATACGTTGATAAGCTATATAATCATAGTTAATTAAACATTCAATTAAAATAATAAGACGAATATTGTAGCTTCGAAGAATGTAGAATATTCTTAAATAAGAGGGTAGTAATTATAGTGATTTTGGACAATATAACATATTCAATCAATAAATCAATCAATCAATCATATTTTATTCAACAAAGTACAAAACTTATAAAATGCAGTACAGCTGAACATCGTCATTTATTTACATCAAAAATGATAATAATCAAAGCTTAGGTTGGAGCATAGAATTACTTATAAATGCATATCACTACTTCATAAATGGAGACCAATACATTCTGGATTTAAGCCAACCATCTTATGATACACTAAAACTAATATCAACAGGTGAGTTCCAGTCAACTTTCGAATAAACAACAATTCATTTAAATAATCAGATAAGATGAGTAAGAATTATCATTAGAAATAGTCATTAATTTTTTTCTATTTTGTAGAACTAAGCTAATGGTAATAGGCCACTCATAGTATGAACTCATCAACAGAATAATATGCCTTATTTACCAAAAATTTAAAAAGTTCAACTTTGAATGTATTTTTATTATTGTTGGATGATAATTTCAAGGTAACTGGTAATTAGTTGAAAATTTGCATCCTGCATAGCTAGGCTTCCTTTCAAACAGTTTTCGCCTATGAGGCTCTATGGCAAAATTATCTCTTCCTCTTGTGTTATATGAGTGGACATCGGCACTAACTCTGAGGCTCACTCTATTCTGGACTGAATCAATGAATACAGATACTATCTATAGTATATAGTATCTGTATTCATTGACTGAATGCATGATGACCCTAAATATGTAAATGGGGGGTACAGTCAGCAAGGAGAGCGCTCTAAACGCCTCTCTGCAAGGGTGGTTGTATTTTAGTTTTGCAATAAGTCTGATAGCCTTCTTTTGGAGGATAAATATTCTCTGAATATTTTCTTTTGATGTTCCACCCTAAAGCTCAATTCCATAAACTATATGACAGTAAAATGTAGCAAAATACACTACTCTGGCTGTATTTTGTGGTACATACTTTACTAAACTTTTTATAAGAAATAGACTTTTGCTATCAAATTCAAAATTTGTGAAGAGAGCAGTTTGGACTTCTGTTGAACATTTACATTCATTTTAATTTTGTCACAATAAAAAAATATTCAAAAAATAAACGTTCTAATTATTGTTCTAAATTAATAGAATACGTCTTCAAAAATTGAATCAATAAATACATTCTCTTATAAAAGAAAATTTATCGAATACTGTGAACATCACTTTAGATAGTCGATAGCTTTATTCAAAAATTGTATATAAAAATTGTTTTATGATCATCATCTATTGAGCTATCCCGTGATTATGTTCGATCATGAATGAGAAATAGAAATTTCTAGTAGCATAAACTTAGAGAAACCTTGATATTTTTATTTATGGATAGCTTGGGCAATATTGGTCTACCTCAGTGAGCTTTGAAAAGGAAGGTATTTCATAATTAATAAAAAGACTTGAATTTGTCACAACCATATTTATTGAAAACAGTGAGTGGATTTCTCACTGAAAAAGATTTCAAGTATTTTTATTCATTAAGGATATCTTCCACAATATCACCTTTGCCACTACAAAGAGAGTGGAAGGTACTTCTTTAGAGAACCACTTTTTTGAAACCTTGGATGCGACCTCCAGATGATCACAGATGAATTTGCAACGTTGACAGATTTTCGCTCTCCACTTTATGCCTAAGGAATGTGGGAAAAGTATCGTAAACTTTTACGGTCACGCCAATATGAACTTTGCTGGTCCAACTTCTGAATGCTCCGCTCAAAGAGGGAAATCTTGTTGTTTTTGTATGGGAAGAGATTGACGTTTCCCCCCTCGAGGTCCCAGTCGAGGATTGAATCTGACTCATCGCCAGAAGCCCTTTATCCACTGCTAGAAGTTTCTCCCCCTTGAGTGAACCCAAACTAAATCTAATGTCAGTTCATTCCGAATGAGAAGGAAGATTCTTTTGTATCATGGCTTGATAGTGAGTAGCTAATACAAGGGTGGAGAGAGTTTGTTTCGGGGGTAAGTTTTTGGAGGGGACAAGGAGGTGGCTATAAGCAATTACCGGGCTAATATGTGTGATCTAGTGTGCACGTACGGGATGCTCCTGTTTTTCTGTTCGCTAATGTAAGGGTCAGCGGCATATGGCGCTACAGAGGCCTTTCTCAGGGGACGAACTAATAGCTAAATAATTGAATTCATTACAATTTAGTTGTGGCTAAGCTCAGTCATGGTTGACTAGCCTAAGTGCGTTTCGGTTTCCAAATTGATTACTCTTCGATCAATTACCGACAGCTGAATGTGCACTGCGCAATTCCTACATTTATCATAATGTATCATCTTTTTTGTTACACTGACAATCAACGGCGTGTTTGTGGGCTTCCATGTACAGTAATTCATTTCTAAACCAGCATTTGAAATAGATTCATGATTTTTTTCCGTTCTGCACAGCTTAAGATTATTGCTTCAGATATTATTTTTGTATTATTCATGTAATAGATAGAAGTGTTACAGTTGAACGAAAGAAGTACTCTGTTTCACTAAAAATCACTTTTATCAATTTTCAATCATTTCTAATAGATTCATGATTTTTTTTCTATTTTTCACAGCTTGAAGATATTGTTTTAGATATTATTATTGTATTATTCATGTTAGAGTAAGCTAGACGAGAGAAGAGGTCTGTTAGAACAAACGTCATTTTTACTAATGGCGGCTCTGGTAGCGCAGTTGGTTGGAGCGCTAATCGGTGATAAGATAAGCTTCGTTTCCTGCAGCCTTGCGTTCGAATCTCATTCAGCCATTCACCTCATTATCCACGCACAAGTCTCCAGACTCATATGGAAATCATCCGCACAAAAAAAGAGAAAAAAAATTCCCTGATAGGGAATTAAAGATATTTTCTTTGATTGGAGTGTAGAATCTTTTTTCTTTCTTTCTCAGTTCTGTATTTACTATGTTTATTTTTTACTTTCTCACTGGATTATTTTGTAATTTATTTCTTCATTACTAACCTCTATTTTTTCTTCGTTGCAATACTTGTGAAAATTGGCACCTGCTAAAAAACCTACGGGTTTAACAGGAATTAAATTGAATTGTTCTTTATTCCTCTTTGAAAACATAGGTAATGACAATAAGTTGGAGAAAAAAAATATTGATCACATGGACTACAATGCCTGTGTGCGAAGAAGAGTCTGAATCGGTAGGATTTTATATAGAAGAAAAATAGACAAATTAAAAAAAATGAAGAGAAAAAGAAATTACAGCCAAAAAAAAGAGGGGAAAAAAAGACAAACAAAAGAGAGAAATAAAGGCTTAATTATTTGTGGAGGATCGTGTATCTATGGGAAATGCGAGGCCAACAAGAGGACCCTACAATGTTTGTAAATTTTGTAAATAAATTTGATTGATTGATTGATTGTTTACTGGTCACTTTCAGTAAAAGCGTACTTATTCCTTATTGATGCTTTCATTGAACCAGAAAGCTATTGGATTTATAAGGAGGCGTCTCCTACAGACTTCTTAAAACTGAGAATATAATTTTGAAATCCGATTACCATCTTCAATCAAGTTTAAGATTTGATCGGAAGATCTCAAATTAACATGAACAGTGCAACTAGAGAAAATTGATAAAATGTAACAAAGTAGCCGTCTCATTGGACGAAATTAATTGGCAACTTCCAAGCTATGTAAATAAATTAAAATCATTCCCCGAGAAGGGAGAAAAAGTTTCTAGCAAATCCTCAAAGTTTTAGACTCATTCATCCCCGTATACGGGTGTCTGAAGGGGTTGTCCTGGTGTAGCCCGTCCTTTAAAATATGGGGGGAGAAGATTTACAGCTGGAAGGTAAAATGGTTAACTTGAACTCCCCCATCCCTCTCAAACAATGTTCATTTCCCCTTGTCCGGGCTTAGTCCAAAAAAGAAACGGTGTCTTGCAAACTCTCCACTGTTCCTAAAAACTTTTTACTTTTTGTTCTTCCCACTTCTTATAAACTAAAAAATACGGGGAAAGAACAGTAAAATTTTTAACGGGCCTATGCGTGAAGACCGCTTTTAATTACTTAATTCGTTATTACAATGCAGTCTAATAAATCTAATAACTTTTCCGGTAGCTAAATCAACTTGACCATTCACAATATATTGCTCTTTTGATACACTAAAGGGTGTTTTATTCCCTTTGAAAAACATGCTCTAGGTATTCTTTTCAGCCCAGATTTAAAAATTTTGAAATATCTTTGGATATTTCCATAAAAAGTATAACTTTCAAGAATGTATTCAATTAGTAACTTACTTTGCTTGATAAGCTTACTAAACCACAATATCTTTGTCATGCATAAGCGTATCCAGAAAATTTTCAAGGGGTCCCACCTACATACAACACTCCTTGACTACCGCCCCCCCCCCCCCCCCTACCGACAAATCCTGAAACTTTTATTCACTATGTAACTACAGCAAGTATCACAGCAGCAGTAGTTCACCAATTTTAACCTAATTCAATTTATTAATAAGTATTATACTGTACTACTTATTACACAATACATATACTAATGTTTTTTTTTAAGATGGTAAAAAGTTGCAAACCCCATTTTGCAATTTCCAAACTCCCTGTTTTTAAAAAGAAAACATATTTTTCGACACCCATCCCGTGTGAGATGAAAGGTGAGGGGAATAGGTGAAGACAACAATACATTAAAAGGGTGCATTCTATGAGTATGAAATGAAGAAACCAAGTACCCTGATCTTATTGAGAGGGTACTAGAGAAGAAAGGTAACAAATTGTATGTGAAATGGTTGGGCTTTGATTCGAATTACAATTCATGAATTGATAATAATAGAGTTGTCTGAAAAATTAATTATATTGTGTCTGTATTGAAAAATGAAGTTGAAACAGCACAGATCAAAACTACCATTGATCAACTTTGATAAGCATTTAAATGAGAAGAACAGAAAGAAAAAAATGAGACACAGTGTACTTTTGAATTGTGTTGGACCATCCAATGTTGGAAAAACCAATACCGTTTCAAGTTATCATTTGCAGAAAATGGTGTTAAATCTTTACATTTATACGTACTTACGAAATCTCACCAGCAAGACTAGTATGAATTTCTCAAAGAAATGATGAGTCAAGTCCCTGAGATTGGATTTAATTTGTTTCAACATAATGAAGAAATCCCACGCCTGATTTATTTCTGTACTATCACAACTACTGTTTGAGGATGAAGTCGATGTTTCTTCAATTATTAATGTTGTAGCTGTTTTTGCGTAAAAGTAATGGATTATACGCGAATATTTTCTTTTTTTCAGCCAAAACGAACTTAAAACGAGAAATAGAAAATCCAATTGAAAAATTAAAAACTAATATTAAACGGCAATAATTATTTTATTCACTATAAAAACTTGTATAAATGCACGATTGTATGGCATTATACCAGGACCGAGAAAGAAATCATCAATTTAACTTCAACACCGACCGTGATCCACGCAGAAACTGAGCTTCTGGACAGTTGAGAAGCTCAAACGGAAGTCTATAAAATCATTTTGTTATTTTGTCATGGAAAAAGAATTTACAATGTCAACATTTGCAAGCTATGCTACTATAATAGGTTTTTTCTAGACTAATGACTTCTCCCAGTTTTGTTATGAAATTCTAACCCACTCTTTCTCGATAATGCATTCTATTTAGTGCTTAGTCATCTCAAATGGGGGGGGGGGGTCCGGACCCGGGGACCCCCCTTGAATACGCCCCTGTTGTCATGTATATTGAAATTCAATCTTTTGGATGTTTTGAAACTTTCCATAATTGTAGGCTACATATATTTATTTTTTCATTTGGATAGAAATACAATGAATGTGATGATATAACAGAATTAGAGCAAAAACTGCTCTCTTCACAAATTTTGGCAGACATATGGAATCTGATGAAAAAAAATTATTGGATGAAAATAGAAATGCAGGTGAAGTGATACAGAGTGATTTTCGTGAAAAAACAGACATGGGGAAGAATTTGAAAATTGAATCAAGTGTTGAGTCTCATAATTATGTTATATTTTGCAATGATGATCATCATTGGTTGAGTTGGTTGAGTTCCTAGGAGATTTTCCGGTAACCAGTAAATGTTACCGGTGGCGACTAATAATTTATTGGTTTATTCAATTTTTGTGACGTCTATGAATTAGAGTGGACTAATCAGACGCTATCGGTAGCATTTACCAGTTACCAGTAAAGCTCCCAAGAACTCAGCCAATGATGATCACTATTGCAAATTAAAACTTGACTATTGAGTACATCTTGTATGTTCCTCTGTGCTAGCACCATGTTTATTGGGCGTGAGGTCTACTGTTCACAGAACTACTAGTATATTGAATAGAATAGAACAGAATAGAATAGAATAGAATAGAATAGAATAGAATAGAATAGAATAGAATAGAATAGAATAGAATAGAATAGAATAGAATAGAATAGAATAGAATAGAATAGAATAGAATAGAATAGAATAGAATAGAATAGAATAGAATAGAATAGAATAGAATAGAATAGAATAGAATAGAATAGAATAGAATAGAATAGAATAGAATAGAATAGAATAGAATAGAATAGAATAGAATAGAATAGAATAGAATAGAATAGAATAGAATAGAATAGAATAGAATAGAATAGAATAGAATAGAATAGAATAGTTGCCTTATTACCTGGGAGGGCGAAGTTAGAGCGCAGTCGGTCCTCTCTTCAACTTGACCTTCCCCTACAATTCTGATTAAGATAAGTAAAAGTAATTATTAGAATAACAAACAGAACTAAAAAATAGGAGATACACATTACGTTACATAGAGCACACACTCCATCTCCTCCTCCTCCTCCTCCTCCTCCTCCTACTCCTGCTCCTCCTCTTCTTCTTCTTCTACTTCATCATCGCTTATCCCTACTTCTCATCCTCCCACTCCGCTTCTTCTTCAACCACCTGCTCCTTCTTCTCCTCTTTCTTCTTCTCCACCTCTTCCCTTATCATCTCCTTCTTCTTTACATTTTCCTTCTTCTTTTACTTCTCATTCTTCTCCTTCTTTTATTTCATGTTTCTATTCTATTTCTTTTTTCTCATTTTTCTTCTTGTTATTCTACTTTTTCTTCATCCTCACCTTCTCTCTTCTTCTTCGTGCTCTTCATCTTCTCCTCCACATCGTCCTCCTTTACATCCTCCCCCTCTTCCTCCTCATCATTATTCTCCTTCAAGCTCTCTTCCTCCTAGTTCTCCTCCTCATCCTCCTAATTCCTTTCCACCTCCTATTCCTTCTTCTTCTTATTCTTTTTATCCCTCCTCCTCCTTCTCTTCTTTTTCTTCTTATTCTTTTCCTCCTGCTTCTTTTCCTTCTTCTTCCTTATCTTCTCATTTTTCTTCTTCCTTTCATCTGCTTTCTCTTCTTCTTCTTCGTCGTCTTCTTCTTCTCCTCCTCCTCCTCCTCCTTATTCTTCTCCTCTTTCTTTTACTCCTTATTCTTCTCCCCCTTCTTCCCCATCACCTCCTTCTTCTATTCCTCCTCATTCTTCTCCTCCTTCTTCCACATCACCTCCTTCTTCTATCCCTCCTCCTCCTTCTTCTCCTTCTCCTTCTCCTCCTCCTCCTCCTCCTTGTTTTTCTCCACGTCCATTTACTCATTCTTCTCCTTCTTCTTTTCTCTTTTTCCTTTCTCTTCTTCTCCTTCTTCTTACTTTTCTCTCCTTTTTCCCCTTCCTTCCTTTCCACCTTCTCCTGCTCCACCTCCTCCTCCTCCTCCTCCTCCTCCTCCTCCTCCTCCTTCTTCTCCTCCACCTCCTCTTTCTCCTCCTCCTCCCTCCTCCATCTCCTCCTTCTTCACCGCTTTCTCCTTCTCATTCTAATCCTCCACCTCCTCCTCCTCTTTTTCTGCATGATCATGATCATCTGGCTTCGCCCAGCTTCCCTTCCTATTTCTATTACACGAACCGCGATGCGTATCTAGCGACCTGACATTCATCCCGGGCTTTTCTACCCCGAAGACATCTATATTTACACGGAAAGAGCTGCAAGCTGCCATCAGATAGGAACGCGAACGCCGGTTATAAAAGCGGCGAATATAAACCCCCTTTCCCCCCACCATTCCCCCTCCAACGAAACCAGTAATTAAAAACAGACTCCGGCACATTCACTTGCAATCCACAATATTCCGACGCACTTTGTCGGTAATGGGTACATTTTATTATTCATGGATGCTCATACTTCATTCAATACCTTATTTAAGGTACGGCGGATATTAAACTGCTCAACTCAAGTGTGCTCGGCTGAAAACACAACTAAAATATTTTCCAGAAGCTTCGTCAGACCTTGATCATCAAACCTAAAAAATTTACTGACATTCAAAAATTAATGTTGTCTCTTATAGAACGTTTAATAGCTGTTCTTGAATAAAATATAAGATGAGAAATTGAAATATACACGATAATAATTTGGGATCAACATTAAATCCGGGATTAAAGCTTCTCACTTGTATCCTAATTGCTGATTGCTCATCAAATTATTCTAGAGAGCAAAATTTTAATTTTTCTCTAATAGATTGTTCTATAGAATTTGTAAGAGATTAATCAGATTGAAGAACACTTTATAAGAATGCTACGCTCTGCACCTGTGTTATTAATAGCCTGATGGTAGGAAAAACCAAACTTTGACAACTTCAAAGTTGAACCGATATGAGATGGTCAAAATAACTGGATAAAAATATATTTACGTTTATGAATGAATTTGGGAGCATTTTATTGCTAGAAATTGATTGAATAAGTTCAAATGCAGGAATATAAAAGAGAGTTATTCAATTTTTCTACATTTTAGCATTTCCAGGAGCGCAGTAAATTAATTAACAACTAAGAAAAATATGTTAAAATGAAAAGTTTCAGTGTTGAATGGATTTTAAAATATTAATACTGTATATTGCAGCTTATTAAGTCAAATCACCAGTAAATATCTACACAAAAGATAGAATAGATTCTTATGAGAACTTTTTTTGAACACTGCATCAACGTTCTATTTCTAAGGCTATGATTTAAACTAATGGGCACCATTTGAAGTGAGTTGGTATTAAAGAAATAAAATGTTTTATGTGAAGGCAAAGAATAGACTCTTTAGTCTAATAATCAACATTGACCGAGCTTTCTACTGAGAACTAACTATCCAAGAAATCTAAAAATATAGTTGCAAGACATGATAGGCAGCATTACTATTAAAAGTGTATTAATGAATTTCAAATTTATTAAAAAATTATTAATATCCTGGAGGAATCATTCAATTATTGTAGCAGATCAGTAGAAGTTTGGACTTCTTGCAAAGATTATTCTCTAGGTGACTTTTTCAGTAATCAATATTGTTGATGTCAATTTTTAGCAAAATTTTCTTCAGTAAACAATACATAAGAGATTTAAAATGGAATGGGGTCATGTGTGATAAACCTTAATAAAATAATTATTGAAAACCTGTTAAAAATTTTTTTTATTCCACTAAATTGTCTATTATCGGTCACGTTTTATATTAATTGTAATAAGCCGACATAGCCATTGAATTAATTTCACCACATTCCGTCTTCACCTCGATTTGCCTCTTGTAATTTGGTAGCACAAGCACAGGTAACACTTCCACCAGCCTCAGCGATTGCAATACACGACCAACTAACTATATATTACATTCTAACAATTATAACGGTCATATATTCATTCTCAAAAAATAATACGCCTGCTTAGGAGGCACCATTATGGGCAGCGTATTTATTTTTGGTGAATGAATATTTATGAAGGGCTCACCGCTTCCACTGCAGCGGGTTAATTGGACCTCGTAGGTCCGCACATAAATTCAAGACTCCTCCCCTGTGCTACTCTCTTCCTTTCAATTTTAGAATCAGATTAATAGAAGGAAGTGAACAGGTCACATTTTTTCTCTCTAGATAGACATCTCTTTGTCATTGTTTCAAGAATAGTGTTTTGTAGAGGCTATAAAACAAATGCTTTTTTCTCCTAGACGAAAAACTAATAATTTTTCTTATACCTTTTAAACTTGTTATACTACCTCTTATACTTCTATGTAGCCTGATGAATGACACCTTCTCGTACAAATAATGACACCAACTAAATGATAGAAAATGGAATTTTATTCTAAGCATTCATCTATTCCAGACGTGTATTATGTATAAAAGAAAACAATAAGAATCAACAAAATTAACATGTAATAATAGTAAATTGCAGAAATAAATTGTTGATATAATTTTAATGGAAACACAAACAAGTTGGTTCTTCTGACTCAAAGTAATTTGTTCACAAATGTCACAAATTGAAAAATACATATAAAAGTTAAAACGTTGAAAAATAATGATAATATGACAGTATTAATGTTTAATTACACCAACTAAATTATAGAAAATGAAATTTCAATCTAAGCATTCATATATTCCAGACATGTATTATGTATAAAAGAAAACAATAAGAATCAACAAAATTAACATGTAATAATAGTAAATTGCAGAAATAAATTGTTGATATAATTTTAATGGAAACACAAACAAGTTGGTTCTTCTGACTCAAAGTAATTTGTTCACAAATGTCACAAATTGAAAAATACATATAAAAGTTAAAACGTTGAAAAATAATGATAATATGACAGTATTAATGTTTAATTACACCAACTAAATTATAGAAAATGAAATTTCAATCTAAGCATTCATATATTCCAGACATGTATTATGTATAAAAGAAAACAATAAGAATCAACAAAATTAACATGTAATAATAGTAAATTGCAGAAATAAATTGTTGATATAATTTTAATGGAAACAAATTAATACAAGTCGGTTCATATTAAGCATTGATCTATTCCAGGAAAGTATTATATATAAAAGAAAACAATAAGAATCAACAAAATTAACATGTAATAATAGTAAATTGCAGAAATAAATTGTAGATATAATTTTAATGGAAACACAAACAAGTCGGTTCTTCTGATTCGAAGTAATTTGTTCACAAATGTCACAAATTGACAAAATACATAAAAAAGTTAAAACGTTGAAAAATAAGGATAATATTACAGTTTTAATGATGACTCATTGACATTATTTTCATAAGATATTTTTATCTTCAACATTTTTTCTCATTTTACTCTCTATTTTAAATTGCAAACAAAATGTATTGTTTGTTTATGTTTAAATAATTGATGAGTGTGTTTATCATGTTGAATATTGTATAAAATTATTGATAGTATTATGAATTCATCATCAGTTGAACGTTATTGATCGGTGTGTTTCTTATTATTTTTCCTTGTATTACATAACCGATTAGTGCGTGTTGAAAGGAATTTGTGTAAATGAAGTAAGAGTGTTGCCAGCATTATTTTTGTGATAGAACCCGTAAAAATATTACGCCTGATTTACATTATTTTGTGTAATTGGAGATTAGTGATTTCAGTAATGGATAATATGCTATTTATTGAAAATATTTTTACTATATTGTAATAATTTTTATCCAAAGAGAAAGTGTAGGCCTATAATAGTGTAGCGAATGTGAAATTGGAGAGAATAGAAAGAAAGAAGAGACAATGGTTCTCGGTTTTATCTGCTATGTAAATGTTTACTTTTAAGTCATTAATTACTCTGCTTTTGACACTTTTATGGTTTTTACTTGGTAATTAGTAGAATGTTCTAGTTGTTTGTTTAGAAATTAATGGAGTCTTATCGAATATTGTAGAAAGTGCTAGTTTCTTAATTTATTTATTTAGAAGTTGACAGAAAATTCGAGAGATGTCTCAATTATGAAATTTTATATAAATAGAGGTGTACTCTTGTAAATGAGTTCAGTTGTCTTTGAAAATTCGTCGTGATAAACAAATTGTGTCAGTTCTATATTGTATCTATATATAGTGATAATTCTTTCTCAGTGACTATAGAGATAATTCTTTTTCCTGTTTAATTCATACCAGTGAGCTACTGAATAGTTTTTGTTGTATTATGGACTAGTGCTACGTAAGTTAAGTGTTCTTTTTTGACGTTTCTTTTTGAATATTATTGAACAGTTTATTGTACAGTTATTAATTAATATTAGATCGGCCTTTTAACTTTTAGTGATTGATTTTTGTACAGTTTATTGAAAACTCATTATCAGTTGAACAATATCGTGTTATCTGTTTTTAATTGCTTATTTTTCTGTAAGACATTACTGATCAGTGAGTGTTGTGATTATTTGTGTAAATAAAGTGCGAGTGAAAAAATTTGAGTGTTGCCAGCGTTATTTTAGACATAGAACCCGTAACAATAGATTTATAAGAAAGAAAGGTGAATAGTGCCAGATAATTTCTGAATAAATTCAATTAAAATCAAAATTAATTTATGTTAGTTAAAGTATTAGCTAGCTAGTTTTGAAACAATACAATACAGAATATTTTTCTTCATTAGAATATTTGACATGAAAGCCATTCTCATAAATAATTGAACATTGGTCACCTTGTTAGTGAAACACATTGTTTATGAATAATTTATCTCGTTGATTTAAATATCTTTTGACGTACTTTATGAAAAATCTTTTGTGATATTAATTCTTCCTCCATCTTTACGACAGTTTGTTGTCTCTCTCACTCCCTCTCATTATTTTCACACTCTTCTTCCATCTCTCTTCCTCTACATCCCGCTGACTTTCATAGTTTACTCTACCTGTCAATTTCCATCCTTTTCTCACACGTTCGCCTTGGTGTACAGTTTACGAAGTAATTGACATCTAATCAAAATTCATTTTCGAACAAGATGAAGTAATGCAGTGTTTTCCAGTCAATTATATATTATTTATAGTCGGCTTGCTCCGATAATGTACGCGATATGTTGTTCTGGCCAGAAATTCCATTTGCTTCAAGATCGCGTTGTTAAATGAAACCAGTTCGATTTTTTTTTTTTTTTTGGTTTCTCAGACATGTCCATTTTTCCCCAACTAAGATTATAATTTAATAACTCAGTTTTTCCCAAACCAATATTCCTCCCACTACAGTGTGTTGTTTTGTTCTTCAAAACTTCAAACTCAAAAAAAAAAAAAATAAATAAATAAAAATATTGATTGAAAATTAGGTAATATTAATGTTCATATATCTCATACTACTACTACTACAGTATTTGTTTCTTTAATGAGCGTAAACAGCATGAGTTAAACAGGACAGAAAATGTTCGAACTAGAATGAAATTTGAGATAAACACTCTCAATAATAATAATAATAATAATAATAATAACATTAATAATAATAATAATAATAATAATAATAATTTCGAGAAAATTGTTAAGTATCAGCCTTTGTCAGAAGAAATCAGACAAATGTGGCATCAAAATCAAGTTTTCACAGTGCCCATAGTGATTTCTTCAACTGCTGTAATTTCAAAGTCTCTTCACAAGTTTATCTCTGGTCTTGGTCTGCCACCTGACATCTACATTGCTCTTCAAAAGTCAATTGTACTGGACACATGCTCAATAACACGAAAGTTCCTAAGCACATAGTGATAAAAAAAAAAAAAAAAAAAAAAAAATATTTACGGATGATCGGATGATATGCATGTTATTATGTTATTTATTCATTTGAAAAAAAAGAGATGCGAGAGTGTAATGAGGAAATTAATAGGATGGCGAGAAGGAGTAACTTATAAAATATTTAAAGAAAAAAAAAAAAAAAAATGAAAAAGAAAGTAGTAAAAAAAAAGTAAAGATAGTAAAATTTTGAATATTGGAGCATGTCAGGTTTAGAGAACAAAAATTTATTTGAAATATAGTAAATTCATACTTGGTCAATGACCCGTATGAATTACTTACTACCAGTCAATTAGGTTGTGATATCGGCTACATAGTCCTAAATAATAATAATAATAATAATAATAATAATAATAATAATAATAATAATAATAATAATAATAATAATAATAATAATAATAATAATAATAATAATAATAATAATAATAATAATTTTTTAATTTCTTTTATTAAGGCGTTTTGCCATTTGACATGTACATGAGCATGAACTATTGGCTGAAACCACCTCCAAACCTAAATATAATAATAAACATAGTCCTAAATAATAATAATAATAATAATAATAATAATAATAATAATAATAATAATAATAATAATAATAATAATAATAATAATAATAATAATAATAATAATAACAATAATAATAATAATAATTTTTTTTAAATTTCTTTTATTAAGGCGTTTTGCTATTCTGACATGTACATGAGCATGAACTATTGGCTAAAACCACCTCCAAACCTAGAGACCGCCTGGAACTGTTTATCACATTACTTCAGAACGGCCTCTCATTCCTTTAGCTTATTCAAGCTACCCTGCTGCATAAAGATCTCTCTTCTTTGTCTGTAGTATGGTGATTATATAGTTAGCCATCTTCACCCATTGCTGCTTAAAAAAAAAAAAAAAATAATAATAATAATAATAACATTAATAATAATAATAATAATAATAGTGACAATAAGAATACTATAAAGGTAATAATAGAATAGAACCTTTTTGAAAAATCGAAGTACCTATGTTATTCACCGTTAATCCACTTAAGACGGAGTATCATCCCCGCCATATAAATCCAATTCTAAATCACAATCTGAAAAATCTATTTTGCATCATTTCTCTAGAGGAGAATGTACACCTATTATAATGTATAGGCCTACCTATTATTAATCATTATACTTTAATCATTCATATCTGCCATATTCACAAAGGTACTCCAAATTACAAAACTTTGAAAAATCAATTATTTTTTACAATATAGTTAATCAATTTCAAATTTTTTCCCATAAAATTTCAATGAATAATAATTTATGGTCAGGCAGCACTTTACTAGAAGACACTCATCGTTTTGTCTGATCTTCCCGATTCTAATAAGTCTGAGACCTGTGCGTGGGTAATGAGTTGGATGATGGTGATTGATGAGTTGAACCTACAGTTTTAGGTGGGTTCCGAACCACCGGGAAGTGATTTTACAGCAGAGAACAGTGTCTTTTTTTTATTGATTTATTTATTCTTGTTGTAGTAGAAAGGTAAGTGATAAAGGTTGGCAAATTCATCTACTAACCTTGCTTGTAATAGTAACTATGTAACTAATATAGTAAATAAAAATAGTAACTAATAGTAGCTAGTAAGATAAACTCTGGCTGGCTTCGTTTCCTGCAGCCTCGGTATCGAATCTCATTCAACCATGGATGCTTCTCTTCATTCACCCATTCACCTCATTACCCACGCACAAGTCTCCAGACTCATGTGAGCATCATTCTCACAAAAAAGTTAGAAAAACGATATTTTTGAAAATTATTTAGAGCTTATGGACAGTGGCGTAGCCAGGGGGGGCCCATGGGGCCCGGGACCCCCCCGAAATTTCAGAAATAAAAAATTCTCAAATAACTAATAGATAAGGACTTATTAAAGCCGAAGGGTTCTATATGTTTTGTTGTATTATAACGAACAGATTACAGAAACTCTGTTTGTGTAATGGAATAAACTACAGTTATAGTCAGATTGATGCATTTTTCAAATTTTTCCTCAATATTTACTCATATAGAAACTTGTTAGGTGCTCAAATGGATAATTTTGATTTAAAATGAGCTACGAAATCGAATAAAACATGTTAGAAAACTGGGACTACCATAATTATTTATTTATATTATATTAAATAAAATGCAATTTTCAAGTTTGAAGTGGATTCAATTTGTTAATTATTGATAAATCACCTTTTTGAATAATCTCATCTTGTAGAAAATTTAGTTTTGAAGTTAAAATTCAGTATAACCCATTAGCCTGAACGCACCTAAAGTTCATAAAATCGGGATTTTATAAATGAAAACACACAAATAAATGCAAGTTCTATGCAAGCGTGTAAAATCAGTGTGCTATGATAAAAAAAATTCCGATTTCATGAACTTTGGGTTGGGTGCATTTTAGGCTAATGACATAAATTTTTTAAACTTATAATAATAATTTAGTATTAATTTTGAGATTCAGTACATAAGTTAAGTATGATTAGTTCCAATTCAAGGGTTTTGACTCAAATTAGTCACAGCTATCGGTATATCAAACTTTATCATTTCAAACCTGGCCACCTAAGTTCTTGGGTAGTAATTTTTCAAAACTTTCTTTTGAACTTTAGAGCCTAACAAGTTGTCTAGATTTGCTTTTCACACCACTAAATTTTTAAAAAATCCGGACCCTCCTATACCCCAGACCCCCCCTTGGTGAGCCCCCCCCCCCCCCGAAATTTGATCCTGGCTAAGCCACTGCCCACACCCCCCCCCTTGGTGCTTGGTGAGCCCCCCCCCCCCCGAAATCTAATCCTGGCTACGCCACTGCTTATGGATCAGAGTAAAATAGCTGAATGTTGGCTACCATATTCCTCCCGGTTAATCATTCACCCTTATCTTTTATGCTTATCCTCATAGCTACTATCAGTTGTAAAACTTTGTCGACAGTGTAGTGTGTTAGTGTTTATAGGACTGACGAGAGTCGTATGTGGGTTTGTACGTTTGTAGCGTGTCTGTGGTATAACATATCCAGATAGGTCCCACATGGCCAATTCCTACCTAAAACCCTCTCGCCCAATCACCACCTCCCACCCGGCAGCCACCAATTAACTGTGTTGACAGTCTTGCTCACACTAATTTATAGACAGATTTATGCCGGCTCAAACAACGCTACTTCATCGGTTTTAATTTACAAATTTTGAATCATTGTGATAACAATCAAACAAATACCCACATTTAACATCTTTATTTTGGTCTATTGAATAATGGGTGACTAATAGTGTACTTTTTCTTCTACTCTTCTTCTACTTCATCTACTTTTCTACTTCTCTTCTCTTTTTCTCATTTTTCTCTTCTCCTTTTCTTCTATTTATCTTCTCTTTTTCTTCTACTTCTCTTTTTCTTCTTCTTCTTCTCTTCTTCTTCTCTTCTCATTTTCTTCATATTTTTTGCTCTTTTCCTTTTCTTCTCATTTTCTTCATATTTTTTGCTCTTTTCCTTTTCTTCTCATTTTTTTCTCGTTCTCGTTCTCTTTCTCTTATCCTTCCATTCTCCTTTTTTCTCCTTTTCTTCTCCTTTTTTTCTCCTTTTCTTCTTCTTTTCTTCTCCTTTTTTCTCCTTCTATTCTCATTTTCTTCTCCTTTTCTTTTCCTTCTATTCTCCTTCTCTTCTTCGATCCTTCTCTGCTCTTTCTTCCTTATCATTTGAAGCTCCTGAATCTTTAGAATGACGCTGAAGGCTGAGAGGAAGAAGATTGAGGAAAAAATCGAAGAATGTGATGAAAAAGAAGGAGAAAATAGAGAAAGAAAAGAATAAGAAGTGCAAGGAGAAGAAGAAGAAAAAGAAGAACGAGAAGAGGAAGAGAAAGAAGAAAAAAAGATAAAAAAAGGACAGAGAAGGAGAAAAGAAGAAGACGGAAAGGAGAAGAAAAAGAGTGAAGAAGAGAAGGAGGAGGAGAGAAGGGGAAGAGAAGAACTAGAGGAGAAGAAAATAAGAAGAGGAGAAAAAGAGGAGGAGAAAAGAAAGAGAAGAGAAGGAGAAGAAGAGTAGAGGGGGGAAAGCAGTGAAGGTGAGGAAAAGGAGAAATGAAGGACAGGGTATGGAGAAGGAAAGAAGAGGAAAAGAATAAAAGAAGAAGAAGAAAAGCTCTAGAGAACGAGAAGAAAAGAAGAAGAGGAGAAAATAAGGAAAAAAGAAGAAGAAGAGGAGAAGAAAAGAGGAAGAGAAGGAAAAGAAAATGAGAAAAGAAGAAGAGGGAAAGAAGAGGGAAAGATGAGAGAAAGAGAAGAGAAGAGCTGGAGAAAGAGAGGAAAAGAAAAGGAGAAGAGAAGAATTGTCTATTTTTCTTCCATCCTCCTTCTTTTCTCCTTGAGTCATCCTTTCTTTTCCTTCTCTCTATATTTTCTTCTCCATCTCTAGTTTTTTCTTCTTCTTTTGTCCTTTTCCTCTCCTTCCCTTCTCCTTACCCTCTCCTTCTCTTCTCCTTTCCTTCTCCTCTTATCCTTCTCATCTCATCTCCTTCTCTTTCCCTTTTCTTCTTCTTCCCCTTGTCCTTCTTATTTTTCTACTAATTTTCTCCTTTTTCATTTTATTTTTGATTTTTTCCAGTCTATCCTTCCTCTCAGCCTTCAGTGTCTTATTCTCAAGAGTTGGAATTTCGTCTACAGACGCCTCTCACAAGACTCTTATATTATTAGACAGGGCAATCACATGTGCTGTGAATTGTAAAAAATAGGGAATGCGTTTGCAATTACATGAGATCTTTGGAACATTCACGAAATCAGTTGAGACACCCATTGTTGGAGTAGCCTCAATCTCGAACTTCCAATCTGATCAACAGAAATGAGGAAGAATATATTTGGGATGGAGTCCCGCACGAGTAGCCGCCTCTTGAAGCCCAAGTTGGCAAATAATCAAAAACACCTAATGATCCGATCGTTAAAACCATTTGGTCTTTCTCGAAAGCGATGAATTCTCCCCTAAGAAGCTTCGTTATTGGGAATAAAAGCCATCCCACTTCACTATTGGAATCCAAGATGGCTCATCTATTGTTTAGACATTCATCCATTTTCACCAAAGGTTCATTAGTCATTAGAATGGACAATAAAGACTATCTTAGTCACGTTAATGCTATGTAATTGGAGTCTATTATTGTTATTCTAGAGAAAATACGGCCTATTCCCAATTTTAAATGCTTCAATAACTTACTGTGTGAGTTATAAATAATCTCAATTCACTTAGGCTACTGAAACGAATTTCCTATTTCGAATTTAGAAATTCCGTATATCCTTCAACGAATTTGAATTTGAAAGGCTATAACTGACATCAAAACCATGATGATTATGCTATTACTATCATAAAGTCAGTGAAGGCAGACACTAGGGGCGCTTATCTCTGATTTGATAAGACTCTAGATGGCTGCTGTTTCTTGAGTACTCGAGTTTGAATCTCGTTTTCAAATTAAGGTAAGCCACCATTGTTTGATTTGTTTCTGTTGGATAAAGAAAAAGCAGAGAGAGAAAAATGAAGGGAATTTAAAGTTTTGACTTCCATAACAGATCAAAATAAATCATTACGAAACTTGTCTGTTAAGTTGTTACAGCTTTTGTACACCATGTTGCCTGATACAATAAACTACCGATCTATTGCTTAATTTCCTCTTGTTTCCATCAGTTTCCATTGAATAAAATTATTCGATGCAAGAGTTAAGAAAAATATAAATGAAATTACCAATTCTCATGTCAATTGAGGGCCTTAAAAGCAAAGGAGTCTAGGTAACTTTTTTAACTTTTGAGAAAAATAACTTCAAAGTTCTTTGTTTATATGAAATTCTAGAGAAGTTTTGAGAAAATTAATTGTTTTTTCTAGGAATCTGTATATCTTTATTTGTTTATACAAAGTGAGTTCTAAAAAATGCACATGGCTCAAAAAGATTGTTTATGAATTATGTTACTTGCATTGAAGATTTTAGATAATAGAATTTCGAAGACTTGCATGCAACGTACTTTCGCATAACTATTTGTTACTGTTGTGAATATTCGTAAATCGAAAGTCTTCAGAGTAATTAACATGATTAAAATGAGATTTCCAAAATCATTAACATCTACATTGATTCAACCATTGTTAATAATTTGATATTTTATGTTTGATATTTATTTATTATATCTTTCGTTGTAAGGTCTAGTAAGACCTATGGCAAATATAACCAAAAATATATATTACATTAATAATCGCAATATCTTTGGATTATATCCACCATTAATGAAAAATTAAGAGAAGATTAAAGAGAATATTTTTTTTATTTTTTGGAGGATGAAGCCCACATAGCTCTGAGACATAAGAAAATGAATTGGATGATTAGATTAGATTAGATTAGATTATATTTCTTTATTCATGTAAATTTACAAATTTGCATATGAATGGTTAAAATCAAAATTATCAACATCACATAGATATATACAGTAGTGAACTCAGAAAATACTATTTTTGTAGTACAAAGAATTATGTACAATGATCTCATTTGTATGATATTAATTACAGTAATGACAATCTAAGTGATGTAATTACATGAAATGGCGAAGTTTGGACAAGGATTCGTCCATTCTTGACACTTAACCAGTAGATGATGAACCAGATGATGGTGATTGATGAATTAGACGTACAATTTTAGGTGGGTTTCGAACCACCGGGAAGTGATTTTACACAGAGAACAGAATCTTTTTTGCTGGTCAATCCAATCGGTCACCGTTACAAAGATGGCCCAGGAGTTTCGTAGCTTATCTCTAATTGAACAGATACCTGCTATGGCACTCGGCTATCACTTGACCAGAAGAGGAATATCTTGGATATTCATTCATTTATTCATTAGCATCCTTTGACCGCCTTTAAAAGGGGTATATGGATTTGTCAGTAATTTAAGTCATCATATTCATCATATGTTTCCCTGCATCTCATAATGAAAAAAGAATTCCTCATTAGAGTATGGACAGACATTCAACAATTCTTCCCTAATTTTATTTCTGAAGTTTCACCTTTGAATGTCTAGAGATGTGCTGGCAATGAGTTGTACAGGCGAATTCCAGCACTCTTCACACCCCTCTCATACAAACTAGTCCGATGTATTTCGTCCCTTAAGTTATACCTGTTTCTAGTATTATACGAGTGAAGCAGCTCACCTGTATTAAATTTGTCTTTATTTTTATCAATAAAGCAGAGGGCCTCAAAAATATATAGACCTGGAAGTGGGAGAATCTTTGAATCTTTGAAATAAGGTCTACAACTTGTTCTAATGGATTCTCCCACCATTACTCTAATCGCCCATTTCTGAATCCTAAATATCTGTACTGCCTGACTTGAACTGCCCCAAAACACAACTCCGTACGACAGAAGTGAGTGGAACAGAGCAAAATAAACGTTTTTAAGAGCTTCTGTATCTATCAATTGTTTCAAGCTTCTAAGAACGAATACTGCCGAGTTTAATTTGTTTTTTAAATAAATTCTTACATATTAAGATGGCCCTTACAAAGTTGGCCCAGGAGTCTCGTAGCTTATCTCTGATTGAACAGATACCTGCTATGGCACTCGGCTATCATTTCCCTATTATATTTATTCTTTGGTGCCTATGACAGATCAGCTAATAATCTCATTGGAGCTCTTTTCTCACATACTCCCTTGTCCAGCATGGGTGTGATAAAACATGTTTGAGGTGACGTGACAATTTTCTCACGCTTCGTGTCTTTTATTGGGCCGTTGAATGTTATGGCGGCATTGTTCCCCGGCCGTAATTCGGCGTGCCTGTTTATGTGCTCTAATCACAGTGGCGAAGCGGACCTCGAATTTCACGCAAATACATCACGGCTACGCGCGGCCATTTGTTGACCGACCGGCGGTTGGAAAATACATCATCGGCTGACATTGAAGAAGACAAAACTGAACACCAAAAGTGAGAGAGAGAATGATTGAGAGAGTAAAACTGAGAGAGCCGCCGCCGACTATCCAAGCCATCAACAACAATGCAAGAGGTTTGAGATCTTATTTAGTGTTTGTGTATTGTGGCGGACACCCGTAGCTAACTAATTTCACGGCGAGGATTGTGGTGTCGGATTATTATTTGGTGGGTGCGAGGAGTGGTAGACAGGGGAGGGGGGGGGGGAGAAAGATCATCAACAAGCAACTAAGAAAGGTGAGTGTGATGAGGCGCTGAAATCACGGCTGCGACCGCCCGACTCCACCGCCCCCAAAATTGTTATCAGCATCACCATCTAGTATATAAATGACTAGATCCTGTTATCTGTCGACGAAAACCTAGAGCTGGAAAATGAGTGATTGAAGGTGGTGGAGAGGAAGGAGAATAAAGTAAAAATGAAGAATACAAAAACAAGATGTAAGAAGAAGAAGATGGAGAAAAAATAATAACAAGAAGAGGAGGAGAAGGGGGAAAAAGAAATGTAGGAGGAGGAGGAGGAGAAGAACATGGAGAAGAAGAAAAAGGAGGAGGAGGAGGAGGAGGAGTAGGAGAAGGAGATGATGAACATGAAGAAGAAGAGGAAGAGGAGAAGGAGGAGCAGGAAGAGGAGTGGGAGGATGAGTAAGAGGAGGAGGAGGAGATGGAGTAGAAGGAGAAAAAGAAGAAAAGGAGGAGGAGGAGGAGGAGTTCAGTAGGAGGAGGAGTAGATGTAGTAGAAGAAGAAGAAGATGAAGGAGGAGGAGGAGGAGGAGAAAGAGGTGAAAGAGGAGGAGCAGGAGGAGGAGGTGCAGGAGAAGGAGGAGCAGGAGGAGGAGCAGCAGGAGGAGGAGCAGTAGGAGGAGAAGGAGCAGGAGGATGAGGAGCAGGAGGATGAGAATGAGGAGGAGGAGAAGGAGGAGGAGGTGGATGAGGATGAGAAGATGAAGAACAAGAAAAAGAAGAGGAGGAGGAGGAGGAGGATGAGAAGGAGGAGGAGGAGGAGGAGGAGGAGGAGGAGGAGAAGGAGTAGGAGGAGAAGAAGGAGTGAGTGGAGAAGTGGTGGTAGGAGGATGAGGAGGAGGAGAAGGAGGTAGAGTATGAGGAGGAAGAGGAGGTTTGAGGAGGAGAAGATGAAGTAACAATAAAGGAGAAGAACAAGATGAAAGAGAGAAAAAAGAGAAGATGAAGAAGGAGAAGAAGAGCGGGAAGAAGATGAACAGGAAGGAGAAGATTTGGAAGAATATGAAGGAAGAGAAAAAACATGGAGAAGAAGATAAATAGAGAATAATATCGGAGAATAAGATAAATCGATTCAATTGAATCCGGCAACATGCTAGTCTAATATATAAACGTACAGACGCTGTTCTCTGACGAAAAAATTTTGGCATTGGAAAATGAAGGATTGAAGGAGGAGAAGATACGGAGGTAAATGAAAGTGAACAAGGAGAAGAAAAAAGAGAAGAAGAAAAAGGAAAAGAAGTTGAAGAAGAAGAAGAATAAGGACAAAAGAGAAAGAAGAAGAAGGGAAACGAGCAGAACGAGGTTATGAATGGTGATGAAGAAGAAAAAGAAGGTAACGCAAAAAGATAAGAAGAGGGGGAAGAAAAAGAGAAAGATAAATACGAAAAACAAGAAAATTAAAATTCTAGGATTTCTAGTTCCATAACGATCTGCGTTGTTAATATTAACTCATTATTGTAAGTTTAACGGCTTGTAGTCAATTTTAATTGTGAATAAAAAATATTCCTACTCACTCTTGGCTAAACGTTTTCGAGTCATTGAAACTCATCTTCAAAGCATCTGTACGTTTAGGCGTTGAGGATGAGTTGAACTCGAAAACGTTTGGCCAAAAGTGAGTAGGAATATTATTTATTCACAAATAAAATGGACTGCAAGTCGTTAAATTTACAATAATAAGTTGAAAATAAAAATTATAAGGAAAAAATATAAAGAAGAAGTGGGATAAGAAAAGAGTTTATTAAATGAAGTTTCCCGATGTATCCCGATTCAATTGAATCGGACAACCTTCTAGTTATATACTTAATCATCATCAGCAAAATATTTTTCATCATTATCATCAACAGCCAACATCATGATAATCAGATGCGAGCAGCTCACATTAACCGGTCTGCGGCTACAGAATGGATTCCTTGAAGAGCTTTGCTCAGGATTAGTAAGCCAGCAAGCAAACTGGCCTTTTATTCTGAAAACACTTGACTGATCGTTATACTAATAACCAGAGACAATCTTAACCAGACAAAAATAACCAGAGTCAAATAACTCTACCTGTTGATGCCTTAGCCGGATAGGAATGCTCGGCGAGTGGTTTGATGAGCGAACATGCTCGGGTCCGGTTTGACGGAACTGGATCGATTATTGGAAGTGCAAGAACTGCACTGCACTCATTGCTGCTAGCGATGGCGGAGAAACATGTTTTTTCAAAAAGATATCGGAATTTTAAAGTTAAAAGACCGGTTTGGTCTTATAGTTCATAATATCCTATGTAGCATATTCTATTCTCAATTGCAGTTTAAACTTCGAATAGATTAAACTTTGGATCGTATTATCAATCTCATTTTAAACCACAAACAAAAATTTATTTATTTATTTCAAATACATACATAGAAATTACAAATAATAGAGGCTTACAGACAAATCAAACCTCATTGAATACATCAGATTGTCACAACACAAACAAGGAAATTTACTGGCAGTTTAGTTTAAACGGTCGATTTTTGTAGTTCAAGCTCCCGATTAACTTAATCTGAGAGTTGTCTTGGTGGAATTGAACAAGGCTGCTGTGAGACAGACTTATAAATACTAATGGTTAAGTTATTATTTTTTAGTAATCATCAGGTGTTCTCAACGTTTCAGGTTCTGAACCCCTTTAAAAACTGATGTGAGTCCACGCCCCCCCCCCCAAACCCCCCCCCCCCCCACACAATCAGCACATTTGATTAATACAAGTACTACAATCGAAATATGAAACCAAAGCTGGTTATCAAATGAAAATATAGTTAATTTCATACACATAATTTAGTATTACTACACACATCTGGATTTGGAACATATTATTATTATTATTAGAATAGATGAAATAAAAGAATTGAATACAGACAGAATTATTACATTTACGGCTATGCGGCTATGTAGGATAGTGTGAAGTTGGCACGTAATACGAGAAACTTACACATTATTAATGAGAGGGCAGGCACTGTTTTTCTTTGACAAGTTTTTGAATGTTGGGTTGTAACAAAAAAGTGCGATAATGTCGAAAATATTCAAATGTGAATAAATTTCAGTTATTCTTACTTATTTTTTTTTTTTTTGCTAAACAATTCACGCCTTCTTTGAAGTTCTTCTATGCCCTCCAGGTGACCCCTGAATTAGGAAATGAATTTTATTCATCAGGATAAGTAATCAATTATCAAACTGAATCACAAGAATTGACAGCATCATAATTATTCAATGACATAAAAAGTTTCATAAGGACAATCTACAGAGTTAAGTTTTACAATAGAGTTTATGAAATAAAATGTTTTTAATAAAAACAAAATTTGAAAAACAGTGGAGAAATCGTACATAATACTTGAAAATATTTTGTAGAATTCATACAGGCTAGATAGGGTAGAATAGAATAGAGGGTAAAAATAAACTAAGTAATCTTATAGATGGCTAGATAAGAAACATCAATGGCTGAATGAGATTCGAACTCAATACTGCAGGAAACGAACCCAGCTAGTTTATTTAGTTCAATTTATTGATCCAACTGCCTCTGCCTCATCATGATGTCTAGATTCCTTTGTGATAACATCAACCATTATCAATTCAGAATCGAGCAGAAAACTCACCTATTAACCTATTTCCGAATCAAAACTAACATGTTATGAGGCAAATACAGCCTTTTTATAATCGATTGATGATGCCTTCATGAGTCTTGATACTTGTTCATGTGTAATGAGGTGAATGAGTGAATGATGAGAAATATCCATGGCTGAATGAGATTCCAGCTCAAGACTGCAGGAAACGAACCTTTCTTATCTAATCGTAGACAAGCGGTCAAAACGATTGCGCTAGCAGTAAGTTAATTGAATTTTTTCGTGGCAATTTCTGCAATTTAGCCTCTCATCAATTGTCAAAAGATATTTCCATGAGTTTTTAGAATGAAATAAAAAGATAAGCAAGGTGAGAAAGGAACTGATCAGTACAGAGCGTTGAAAATGAGATTATCCGTAGTCCGCTAGGTCATGAATATTTAAAGCTATTTCTTGCACAGTTAATAGCGCTGAGTTTTTTGTTATCTCCAGTGAATATATCTTGGAGGATGAAAGGAGAGCTGCAAAGCCTACTTGAATGACTTATGCAAATCGGGTGACAGGTAGAAGATAAAGAGGTTAATCTTTAAAAGAACAAAACAAAGAAATTGCGCTCTCATCGTTCGCGATGGCTTTTACATTAACAACGTTCCTAGCTTGTGCTTTATCACCTGAGAAACTTGCTAGTAAACAAGACCAAGTGCTAACAATATTAATTCCATTCCAGTTGTGAGATACTCAGATTTCAACACACATTTTTCAACACAAAATCATGATTTGTTACACTTGAAATATTCTACAAATAAATCTATGAATTTTCGTTCAGTTGCACTTATGTGTGAGATATACAAATTTTGTCAGATTATTTCAAACACAAACCTATGCTCCATACTTGAAATACGACAATAATAAATCTATGACATTTCAATCAACAAAAGTTGCATAAGAAGAGATTCATGTGTCGATAAATTCGATGAATTCCTGGAAAAAATGGAGGAGTTTGTCACTATTGGAACTTAAAAAGTGATTTCAGTCTTAGAAATCTTATCTTATCTTAGTTGGTATTCGTCATTTTTTTGTAAGCAACCCCAAATTCTCCACCTCCTACTACTTAAACAGCTAGAAAAGACTTTTAAATAAAATTACACATTACAAAAATTACAACTGAAAAAAATTAATACAATTTATACGAGAATCAACAGTAACTCATAGAATCACCAGGGAATTTGAATTTCGCACAAAGATTGCGATACAATGGTTAAACTACTGTATTTTGTGAGACAAATTACTGTTTTTTTTTTGTCAAATTGAAGTTGAGCTCAATGAACTGAATAGAATAAGATTTGTTTGAAATTTAAGAGGGTATTAATGCTGAAGTGCAGTCTTTTCATACTGATGGAGTAACTTAAGCGTCTTTTATCAATAGCAAATCATTATGTTTTTTCCCCACAATTAATTCATAATTTAAGATATGACCTCAGATGTAACCTCAAATCATAATCTCTCTGTTTATCCCCACCTATGTTCATTCACTTAATTTTTTAGTACTTAATTCATTTAATTTTTTAGTTCGAAATATTGTCTTTATATGCCTTCTAACGGTGACCGATTAGATTGGCCAGCAAAAAAGGCACTGTTCTCTGCTGAAAATCACTTCCCGGTGGTTCGGAACCCACCTAAAACTGTAAGTCCAACTCATAAATCACCATCATCCAACTCTAAGACCCACGCACAGGTCTTAGACCTATGTGTGCTTCATCCTAAAAAAAAATATATATATATAATTCCCAATAGACTCATCTTTTGTCGATTTCGACACACAGAGTAATGCTCTTGGAATTTGACAAAAATATCAAAATATTTCATGATTATAATGTTAGAAACAATATTAATTTATTTAAAAAACTCTATCAAGCAAAGATTGGGCCACAACTACTTTCTATACAAATTTTCAACTGAAAGATCCAAATGTCAGCGTATTCTTAAGTTTAACTAGAAATTTCACTTACAAGTGATTATTATGAAACTAATTACAAGGTTTTCGATATCCACTTGCTGAGTGCTGGTGAATTCGGGTAGCTAAGAGCATTTCAAATGCCGGTGTGTAAGTGATAGGGTGGAAAAGAAACGTGCCATTCAAGGTGACACTGTTGTTGCCGTCCGGTGACACGTCACGTCTCTAGCCGCGGGGCGTAAGCAATTGCAAATAAAAGCTTCTGCAGGAAACCCGGGGCTTTGGTATTCAAGATGGTCGTCCGGTTTTCAGCGCCAACATAAGCTGCTATAAACAGAACAGTCTTGTGCTGTTATAGCCGCGTCAACTGTACTTGCACTTACCAGTTTGTTTCTGGCGGGAAAAGAAGAAGACTTTTCCCGGGAAAGAAGACTCTCTCCTGGGGACTTTCCCGCGTTGTCCGGTTCATCTCCCTGGGGACGGCCTGTCTGGTCCAACCTTCGTCCCACGCCATTTGCAACAGTCACGTCTAGCCTGTACTCTTCCCTCTTTATTCCCTCGCGCCTCTCACTGTCTCCCAGTACAAACTATTTTATTCCATGGGAAGGGGCCGATCATGCCTCTGTTCCCATTTGTTGTAACAATGGTTCTTAGAAAATGTGAAGGACGTTTCTACCTAAAGAACTCTGTTGACGTAAACGTTTCGAAGTTCTCGTACATTTCCTCGAATGATAAACTCTCATAAGAAGATTATTTATGATTTCTGAAACACTTCAAGGGAAATATAGAATTTATCAAGCTTCACTTTTATTTAAGTGTTCAAACCAGCGCAAAAAAAGAAACATTGACTGAGGTCCAACTCATCAATCATTAACATCCAACTCATTATCGATACTTTGGATTATGTAGGTATTGCAGAATCATACTTTCGCCGATGCTTTCTCTGTACTCTGTACTGTAGGCTACATGCGTTTGAAATTTGGAATATCGTTACATTTCGTGGGTAGGAATGTTCTGAATCGGAAACTACAATCAGAAGTCAATAAGTACCGTTAAATATTCACATTTTTTATGTTTTACTTGGAAAGTACCGTTTTTATGAAATTCCGCATTTACGATCGAAAAGAACAGTGTTATTTGTGGAGAAAGTGGATGAATACCTCACAAAAATTATTCATAATTGCTTTTTCGATGTTTTGCTTGGAAAATACTGTTAATTTTTTAAAAATAAATTAGGCGTTTTCTGTATAAAACAACCGCTATTGTACTTGATACTCGATGAACATCGCTGTATTTCGTGGATACGAATGCTATAAATCGGAAACTACCATCAGAAATCAAAACGCTAAAAATTCAGTACTTCTAAGGGTTTCTTGAAAATTACAGCTATTTTATTAGAAATTAGGCGATTTTGATCGAAAACCACAGTTATTCTAGTCGGAACTCGATGAATACCGTTGCATACCATAAATAGGAACCCTTTGAATCTGAAACATCATTAGAAATCAAAAAGTACAGTTGTAAACTAGCGTTTTCGATGTTTTGCTTGAAAAGTACATTTATTTTTTAAAAAATTATGTGATTTTGATGAAAAACAACCGTGATTCTAGTCGGGAATCCATGAAAACCTTCAAATTTCGTCAATACAGTTGATCTGAATCTATCATAAACTGTCTTCAGATATCGAAAAGTACCGATTAGAAAACGTACGTTTTCTAACCTTGCGTTTCTCGATATTTTGTTGGGAAAGTACAGCTATTTTTGAAGATATCCGGAACAACCATTTTTTTAGTCGGAACTCGATGAATTCTGATACATCTCGTGGACAGTATGTTATGAATAAAAAAATCCACCAGAAGATATTTGAAGAAATTCAATACGCTTAGACCCCCGGCCGGTCTTGCTGCCCCAGTTGGAAAGCTGGAATGACGACCATGCACTTTTTAAAGCTGCCATTGAAAGAATCAGTTAACCAGTGTTAATTTCTGAGCTACTCAGTTATTACAAACTATATTGCATTATTATTCTCTTGTTGATTTATGTTGTTGAATGTTAGCATCAAGGAGAAAGATAAAAATCAGTATAAAAATGAACGGTGATATTTTACGAGATATATTTTTCTTGCATGTTATGGGAGAGCAACCATTGTAATTCCACCTGCGTGGGACGAATTAGTATAACCAGCAGTGATAGGGGAGATCATTACAGTTGCGGGTATTTAAAATTATACAAGCTAATTAAAACGCAATTAGATCCTCTGCAGCGTCATAGGATGTCACATTTCTCATCTTTGGAGAAAATGCGAGCAAGGAAAACGGGAGGAAATAATAATTCATCCAGAAATGCACCCTGGAAAGTTAATTACAGCCAGTACTAATATGGATAGCTGTTCATTTTCAACGAACGCAGAAGATGGTAGATATGACTTCTAATTTTTGTTTGCCCTACCTCGTCAACGTTGTTTGGGAATTATCGGTTGTAAGTCGTAAAACAAAATGGTGTCATTGAAATTGCTGGTTTGTTGAAGATTTAATTACAGTATGAATTACAGTGCGCGGCAGTGTTATGGATCTCCCCTTCTTAAAAATGCAGCAGTCGTTCATATTCACGTTCAGGGTTCAGTTATCTTTATCGCTTTCAAAACGATATAGTATTTCCTTTCCTATACAATATTCTGCAAGCTTCATCAAGGTACAGTAGGAACAATTAGTCTGGGCGCACGGCCGTTTGGTAGTCAGCCATGGCGAGGGGAGTGTTTATCGCTCATTTCTAAAAACATTTGGCCCGTGTGACGCTGCAGATGTCTTCAAGGTCAACTAGTCAACTTTTAACAGGACGGCTAGTAGTGAAACCAGAGCCACGCGCCCAGACTAATTGTTCCTACTGTACATTGTATAGGAGGACAGTATGACTGATGGTTAGGATTCAAATGAGTTCGACAATTGAATGTGATGGATTCTTCATGTGGCATCGTAATTGAAGTGATACAGCTATGGAAGTGGTAGCCGAGTTTCGGTACAGGTATCTGTTCAATCAGAGATAAGCTACGAAACTCCTGGGCGCTCTTTGAAAGGGTGACCGATTGGATCGGCCAGCAAAAAAGACTCTGTTCTCTGCTGTAGACCTAAAAAAAACTCAAAACTCAGGTTGGACCTAAAACTGTAGGTCCAACTCATAAATCACCATCGTTCAATTCATCACCCACGAACAGGTCTCAGACCTATGTGGGCTGGCTTCATCCTAAAAAAAATAATATTATTTATCTTGATGACTAAAATGAAGAAAGACTAAATAAAGAATAAAGAAACAACAATTATCGAAATACCACACAAAGCGTTATTAATTATTCGCTTATCTTATAAATTCCAATTTGGACTAAGATCAGGTTCAGAGTTCAATCGTTTGAGCATGTTGAAGTCTCTGAAATTTTTAGATTAAGAACAAAAAATTTATTTTGAATACAGCAGGAATAATATATTTCCAATTAGGCCTACTACTTTGAAAGAGGTACGTACAAGTGATCGTTTCAATTTCTACTTTAATCGTCTAAGAGAGCCCATTGCCCATTTCTCTAAAAAAAAATAATAATTTATAATAGTAATTATAGCAAATAGTAATTTATTTATGACATGAAATGACTATAATAATTAACTCACCAACAACAGGTAACCAAGTATAAATCAGCATTAAATTTTATTATGTAGTAATCTTCGATATGGTTCCATCTTATTTGCAAATATGAATCGAAAAACACTCGGCTGTGGAAACAAATAGCTTTTATTTCAGTTCCAGTTCAATTGAGATAGAGAATGAATCAAATCATCTTTTATCGCGTTCCAAAAATTGCATACGTCACATTTTGTCATATACCATATACCATTTCATAGTCATTCCATATCACATACCATTTTCATTTTACCATTCTCCCACACATGCACACATAGTATAAAAGCAATAAAATCAACCTTAGTACCAGGACTATGCATTGAAGGACCCAGCGGCAAGACGTGAACTCGTCCATAGAGTAGAACGCTTTTGACATCAGTAGGCTTTTTAATCGAAATTCAAATTGAATTTGGAATTTAGAATGGCAATTCCCAATACAAAAAAAAGATCATTGATTAAGCCATTCATCCTGGCGTTTTTTTTTTTTTTTTTTTTGGAGGAGGAAGCCTACATAGATCTGAGATCTGTGTGTGGGTAATGAGTTGGATGATGGTGATTGATGAACTGGACCTATAGTTTTAGGTGGGTTCCGAAACCACCAGGAAGTGATTTTACAGCAGAGAACTGAGTCCTTTTTGCTGAGCAATCCAATCGGTCACCGTTACAAAGATGTCCCAGGAGTTTCGTAGCTTATCTCAGATTGAAAAGATACCTGGTACGGCACTCGGCTATCACTTGAAAAGTAGTATCTTGACAAGAAGAGGAATATCTTGGATGAATCCTTCCTTACATGTTATTCTAAAAATATTGATCTTGTTGACAGCCTATTTCATCTAGACTATCTAGAGATTGAGATTTAGATTGTATTGTAAATTGAATTCCCTTCTAGATTGAGATTGTATTCTTTCAGAAATATTTGTTTTTTTTGAGGATGAAGCCCACCTAGGTCTGAGACCTGTGCGTGAGTAATGAGTTGGATGATGGTGATTGATGAGTTGGACCTACAGTTTTAGGTGGGTTCCGAACCACCGGGAAGTGATTTTACAGCAGAGAACAGTGTCATTTTTGCTGGCCAATCTAATCGGTCACCGTTACAAACAGGACCTACGAGAACGCAGCTTATCTCTCTGATTGAACAGATACCTGCTACGGCTCGCGGCTATCACTTCCCTGAAATCACTATCACTTCCCTATATAAATAGGAGATTGTATTCTTATCTAGATTGTATTTTTAATTTTTCCAAATAGGATATTTTCATTTCCACCGTCTGATTACTAGAAGGCGTTCAGCTATTTTCAGTTTGACTGCGTTCAGCCAGCCAACCCTGAGGGGTCGACCAGCCGTCTTCAACTTCATAATTACAAGTTGTTTCCCTGAACTCGTTTAAACCGTTTGAATGCAACGCCAATTGCCAATGAAATGGACCGAACCCTGAAACAATGATTTTTAAAACGGCTGTTTCCAAAGGTCATTAATTTTAATAACTATATTCGTAAGCTTGTCTAACGAGGAACGTGCAAGTAATCGTTTCAAATGATACGCTGTTGAGAGAAATGAACGACTGTTTTTACAGTCGACTCGCTCGTTGCTGAGGATGGGCCGACAAGCAATAAAACGTTTGTTGCCGAATGAGCTCAGACCCGCAACCGATACAAATCTTCAAAATAATAATTGTTGGGAATAATTTTGATGAGACCAACATATTTCGGAAGGTGGGAAGCTAATAAGCGATGGGATTCCCACTACAGTGAGGACGACTCCATCATTCCAGACGTTTAATCATGTTGCTGTCTGTTGGAACATGCTAGTTGATACAAATTGTAGTCATTCAGAGAGTAATACAGTAGTTTGTTCGCTCATGAACTACTGTATTCATTCACATCTATCAGACAGGATGTGGATATTAGATAGTCTGAAACAGATAGAGTTCAAAACAGGAGAAATTGCTGTAGCAGCTATATTACCACGTATCACGATTGGATACGATTGGATGAGTGCACAATCACTCATTTTTATTACGAATATATTTTAAATGAATATATAAATGAATTTTTATTCATCTTTATCAATCAACTCACTTATTATTATGTATTATTTGAAGAAGTTCTGCAGACGTTTTTTTACATTACCACGTATCACGATTGGATGAGTGCATAATCTTTGAAATAGCTTCTGGAGTATATTTTCTTCCAAATTGGTTACTTTGAAGTACATTTTTTCCAAATTTATTATTTTTAAGCAGGTTGGAATTAATTATTTTTCTCTAGTAACAGTTTAATGGCTATTTGTGTCAGATTTTCTTTCAGATTTTATAGCTTCTGAAGAACGTTTTATTGATTTTCTTCCAGTTTGATTATTAATTTTATGTAGCTTGAAAGTAGTTATTTTGCTGTAGTGATAATTTGAGGTATTTTTTGTGGCTTTCAGATTGTCTTACAGATTTTATAGTTTCTGATGTTTTATTTATTATCTTCCAATTTGATTATTTTAAGTAGTTGGAGAGTAGTTATTTTCCTATAGTGATAATTTGAAGTCTAATTGTGGTTTTAAGATTTCCTTTAAGATTTTATAGTTTCTGAAGTAAAGTTTATTTATTTTCTTCCAAATTTATTATTCTAAGCAGCTTGAAAGAAATTATTTTGCTATAGTTACAATTTGATAACTTTTTTATTTTCCAGATTGCCTTTCAGATTTTATAGTTTCTGAAGTAAAGTTTATGTATTTTCTTCCAAATTCATTATTCTAAGCAGCTTGAAAGAAATTATTTTGCTATTGTTACAATTTGATATCTGTTTTGTAGTTTCCAGATTGCCTTTCAAATTTTACAGTTTCTGAAGTATGGCATATTTATTATCTTTCAAATTGATTATTTAAAGCAGTTTGAAAGTGATTATTTTGCTAAAGTTATGATTTTCGGTCTTTCTGTGGCTTCCAGATTGACTTTCGGATCCTATTGTCTTCCAGACCGATAAACATAATTTAAAAGTTGAAGATTTTAAATCTCTGTCTCCAGCAGACATCTATGATAGATATTAGAAATAATTAGAAGCCTTCATATAAATTTTGACAGCTCTGATTCGTTTTAAATTATTTTTTATAAGTATTATTACTTATTACTTAGTATTATTTGAACACGTTCTGCAGCCGTTTTTCCTAAAGCTTTTGGCCGTGTCAAATCTATTTATTCCACTGTTCGAAATCCAACGGTGAGAGAATCAATAATTGTAGGAGATTTATAGACTCAATTTGACTATTTTTCTTCAAATTTGACGAGTATCTGTAGTTTTGTTGGAATTTGGCTTTAAATTTTGACCAAGATTGTTCTGATTGTACATGTGACGTCAAATTCGGTGAGTTCCTTTAAATAATTAATTTTGTTTTCCGTTGAGAATAGCGAACAGTTCAACGTAGACGTTATGGTTTACCATAGAGATTACTTTGACGGAAACTCGTGATTAAGTGCTAATCTACGAATCAGCTCCATTGGAAGTAAGTGCACTTCTAAGTGCTCTTTTAGAGATTCAACTTCAAATAGTACCAAAGCACCCACCAAATATTCAATAGTATTTGTACCCAAAAAGTACCCGCCACAATCAGATCAATCCGAAACAGATATTTTTATACTTCTGTATAAGATCTTATTCACTAACTTTCATTTCCAAATTATTCATCAGCATTACAAGACTTTCAGAAATTAAATATAAAAGGAATTCTTGGTTGACCTTGACTGCATTTCAGTGAGCTTCAATTTCTTAATTTAAAAACGATTCAATTCTAGCCTACTTCTGTCTGTATTTGATAGCTTACGGTACTTTGATATGTTTTTCTCGGCTGACCTTGACTGCATTTCAATGAGCTTCTATATATTTTTTTTTAAATTCTAAATTGATTCGATTCCAGCCGAATTGTGTATTGTTCTTCTTTGTTACTTTCTAGATGTTGACAGTTTTTAGTTCTTGATTTGATTCTTATTTTTGCTTGTTGCTCCTTCTGCCAATGGGCGTGAATTGTTATGGCCTTCAGCCAATCACAAACCGTCAATTAAGGTCAGTTTATCCCCTAGCCAATAGTATCATTCTGTGTTTAGTATATATTAAGCTACTCTGTACTATAGTTTAAGTTTGTGAGTTTGTAAGTTTTTGAGATTGATAATGGTGTAACAGCCGAAAATAGTATATCAATATTTTTAAAAAATGTGGTAGAGACAACTTCGTCTTATCATTCATTATGGATATCTTCCACAATATCGCCTTCACCATTACAAAGAAAAATATAAAAGTCTACTAAGCACAGTTAATTGCTAACCTAACCAAACCTGCATACATCTTAAAAATTGTAATTTAGATTTTCTTTGTAGTGGTGAAGGTGATATTGTGGTAGGTATCCATAATGAATAATAAGACGAAATTGTCACAACCACATTTATTGAAAATATTGAGAAACTAGTTTCGGTTGTTATTCCATTATCAATCTCAATCAAACTAAAACTAAAGTACAGAGAAGCTTAATAATATATACTAAACATGAAATGATACTATTGGCTAAGCGAGAAAGAGGCAGACCTTCATTGAAGGTTGTGATTGGCTGACAAGTCACGCCCCCTGGTGGGAGCGTGATAACAAGCAAAAATGCGATTCGAATCAATAACTAAAAACTGTGAACATCTAGAAAGCAACAAAAAAGAAGAACAATACACAATTGGGCTTGTATTGAATCGATTTAGAATTAAAAATTGAAAAAAAAATAGAAGCTCACTGAAATGCAGTCAAGGTCAACCGAGAAAGATACCAAAGTACCGTTTTAAAATAATGTAGGCTAGAATTACAATGAAATCAAGTTAGTTGTACTAAATTGGTTAAAATAAATTTGATCATTTAAACAAGTATTGGAATCGTCTTTCACCAACCTAGTTATCTCCAAATCTTCTAAAATGTTCAATTGTCTGCCATTGCCAATCACATGCAGAAATTCAACATTTTCTTGAGCCTTGAACTTGTTTCCATTATTAATGAGATGCTCTGCAGAATTTGAATCTCCTTTTTGGGTTTTCCAATCCCTAATATTCAATTTATTCTACATTTGAAACTTCTACCGGTAATTGAAATCCCCATCCACCAAGAGACTCATAATTTCCATCGACTCCTAAACACTCACACCAACTATCATTCAACAATTTCTTCAGCCTTGAACATGTTTCCATTATTAATGAGATGCTCTGCAAAATTTGAATCTCTTTTTTGGGTTTTCCAATCCCTAATATGTTAATTTATTCTACATTTGAAACTTCTACCAGTAACTGAAATTCCTATCCACCAAGAGACTCATAATTTTATTCCCATCGACTCTAAACACTCACACCAACTTCCCGTCATTCAACAATTTCTTCAGCCTTGAACTTGTTTCCATTATTAATGAGATGCTCTACAAAATTTGAATCTCTTTTTTGAGTTTTCCAATCCCTAATATGTTGATAAAACAAATTTGAAAGTTTCAGAAACATTTGAAACTTCTACCAGTAATTGAAATTCCCATCCACCAAGAGACTCATAATTCCCATCGACTCTTAACACTTACACCAACTTCCCATCATTCAACAATTTCTTCAGCCTTGAACTTGTTTCCATTATTAATGAGATGCTCTGCGAAATTTGAATCTCCTTTTTGGGTTTTCTAATCTCTAATATGTTCATTTATTCTACATATGAAACTTCTACCGGTCTGGCCTACATAACGAACATTACCATCACCGCAATTCAATTTATAAACCCCACTTTTATCCCAGATAACAATTTTGTCTGTACTACACCCAAACAAACTCTTCAAAATATGTAAAGTTTGAAAACCTACATCAAAACCTTTCTTTTTCAATTCTTTCCCTAATTTATCAGATACTGGGCCAAGATCCATGACCTTTCCCCAGTATCAGTTACAGCAATGTTAGCACTGATTGCTAGTCTCCTACTTATTTTATTTAAACTGTTATCAACAATGATCTCCTCATATCCATTTGTAATAGCTATCTGTTTAGATAATATTACTAACCTCTTTTTCAAAGTGAAGTTTGCTCATTGGAATAGTCGAAAGGCTATTTTCAAGACAATCATTAGTCCTTATTTATTTATTTAAAATGGTAATTGAAACTTCCATCCACCAAGAGACTCATAATTCCCATCGACTCCTAAACACTCACACCAACTTCCCGTCATTCAACAATTTCTTCAGCCTTGAACTTGTTTCCATTATTAATGAGATGCTCTGCAAAATTTGAATCTCCTTTCTGGGTTTTCCAATCCCTAATATGTTCATTTATTCTACATTTGAAACTTCTACCGGTTATTGAAATTCCCATCCACCAAAAGACTCATAATTCCCATCGACTCTAAACACTCACACCAACTTCCCGTCAGCTATCACGGAGTCCGCTTGAGAAATATACACTTGCAGTCTCCATCTGCATCGTTTATCTCATCTCACTTTCATCAAACTGCATGCTGCTCTTCGGCGATCCTCTTGTTGTTCTTTGGCGAATGCGCGCGGTTGCTTTCCCCTTGAGCCCCTGCCACCATAGCCGAGCCGCCATAACTCTTGAGCAGCACGCCAGTTTATCACCTTGACTTGGCTCATCCACCACAATAATGCGTCGTACTTTATAAGCGAACACACCTTGTGACAGATAACAGCTCTTATATTCGAACACCTTTATAAAGTAACCTTTCCCCTGAGAGTCTTCAACTACCAACTGTTCCCTCCACCTTTCCACGTTCATACAACAAGGCCTTAAAGAGTGTTTCAAAAGTGAAGCAACCCATGAGGTATTAATATTAAACTTGAACATGATTAAAATTCAATTTTGTTACAAGATAGGATAAGATGAGATGATTTATTCGTAACACAGGCTTGTGAATACTTGGGTAGTAATCAAAACAGTAAAATGTCAATATAAAAATTGTTTTACACAATAACAACACTCTTTAGGTTCAGATAAGAATAAAGACAACAAATTAGGCCTACATTCCAAAGATATGTTACACAGTTTTATGATTCAATGAGAACTATATTTCATATAGATTTCTCATACTGGATCCGCATTGTTTCCTACTGCTCCAAAAGCTATTTTTAAGTTTTTTTTGAGGATGAAGCCCACGTGTCTAAGACCTGTGCGTGGGTAATGAGTTGGATGATGATGATTGATGAGTTGGACCTACAATTTTAGGTGGGTTCCGAACCAACGGGAAGTGATTTTACAGCAGAAAACAGTTTCTTTTTTGCTGGCCAATCTAATCGGTCACCGTTACAAACAGGACCTACGAGAACGCAGCTTATCTCTATCTGATTGAAGTTAGACTGGCGAGTTAGAATAATAAGACTCAATTAAGTTAGACTATAACGTGATATTGACTTTAAATAGGTCTTTAAAAGATACAATTCCTTGATAGAGACATTATGTCAAAGTAAGTTACATTTACTCGAGTTTATTGATAACACTGCCCCTAATCGTTAAAAAATTGAAATTTGAGTGTAGAAAAAAGAAATTTTGAGATCTTACTGCAAAGATTTGTGGAGTATTGAGTATGCAACGATACAAAAACCCTTTTAAACAGGCGAAAAACTTGAATCAGCATATCTACAGTAGGAACAATTAGTCTGGGCGCACGGCCGTTTGGTAGTCAGCCATGGCGAGGGGAGTGTTTATCGCTCATTTCTAAAAACATGTGGCCCGTGCGACGCTGCAGATGTTTTCAAGGTCAACTAGTCAACTTTTAACAGGACGGCTAGTAGTGAAACCAGAGCCACGCGCCCAGACTAATTGTTCCTACTGTACATACGTTTTCTACCAACAAAATATCTTCTGAAAATTCTTGTTTTCTTCCAGCAAGTTCAATGTTCTTATGACTGTAGTGTTCATTTAGTAATCAATTTGGAAATTTTTATCCACAAACATTGTAAAAATTTATTGTTGTGTATCAAATGAAAATAAACTCCTTTGGACAGGATTGTTCAGAGAAAATTGAAAAAACACAATCTCAGAACGAGGACTAAAATTGAAGGTCCCAGCGGCAAGACGCGAGCTCGACCATAGAGTAGAACGCTTTTGACACCTTATGAGTAGGCATTTTAATCAAGATTCAAATTGAATTTAGAATTTAGAATTTAGAAATTAGAATTAAGAATGACAATCCCCAATACAAAAAAAAATGATCATTGATTATGCCATTACTTGACAACATCATCTCATGATCAAAGAGATAAAAAATAAATCAAATCTTGGATAAATTATTCTTAATACCTTGAAAATTGAAAAAATTGACTATACACCTTTTACTAGACACCTTGACAGCCAATTACGTTCACTGTTCAAGAAATATTACTTTCTCAACCATCTCATTTAATTTTTTCTGTACTTTACACTTATAAAATATTATAAATTCTTATTATTCCCATGTTCATATACAATTCCATTTTCTATTAATGGAATAATGTAAATGATAATTATTGGGTTGACAATTAAAAACAGGTCAAATTGAAAACATCCTCTTTTTTGGAAGTTGATTAAAACAAAGACGAATATGAAAAAGCTGAAGAATGATAATAATTAATAAAACAAAATAATTTCAAATTCCAATATCATTTTTAATAGACGATCTCATGATGACTTTATTATTGTAAGAAAATATGGTATCAAAATGCTGATGAATTGGCTACATCTGGCGTAAAGATGCAAAGATCGACAGCTGTCTGTACTGTCATCCGTTGTGGATCTTTGTGTGTAAACGAAGAAAAATCGGCATAGCAGAATAAAGCGTTGCATTCAAATCCCTATGTGAGCGCATCAAACTGTTGAAGCCGAACACTCCCCGTCCTTCAACCAATCTTATGCCCCTCTATCTTCTGATCATTCCCTCCTTCTCCAACCACTTTATCATCTCTTCCATTTTTATTCTTCTTCTTCTTTATTTTCCTTCATCTTTTTCTTCCCTGTTTTTCTTCTCCTTCTTCTTTCTCTTCTTTTCTCTTTTCTTTTTTCCCTTTTTCTTCCTCATCTTCTCCTTCCCTATTTTCACATTTTCACACTTTTTTCTTCCCTTCTACTCCTCTTCATCATCATCATCATCATCATCATCATCATCATCATCATCATCATCATCATCATCATCATCTTCTCCTTCTCCTTCTCCTTCTCCTTCTCCTTCTCCTTCTCCTTCTCCTTCTCCTTCTCCTTCTCCTTCTCCTTCTCCTTCTCCTTCTCCTTCTCCTTCTCCTTCTCCTTCTCCTTCTCCTTCTCCTTCTTCTTCTCCATCTCCTTCTCCTACTCCTACTCCTTCTCCTTCTTCTTTTTCTTCTTCTTCTTCTTCTTCTTCTTCTTCGTCTTCTTCTTCTACATCTTCTTCTCCTCCTCCTTCTCCTCAACCCTCTTCACCTTCCTCTTCTCCTTCTTTTCCTCCTTATTCTTCTTCTCCTTGTTGTTTCTCTTCTTCTTCACCTTCCACTTTCCCTTCTTCATAACAATTTCTTCATCTTCTATTTCTTTCTCTTCTTCCTTATCTTCTCCTACTTCCCTTTTTACTAATTTTCCTTTATTGCCTTTCTTTCTTCCTCTTTTTCTTGTCCTTGTTCTGCACAATTTAATCTTCTTCTACTTTTTTACTTCTTCTCCTTCTCCTATTTCTTTCTTTTTTCTTTTTCTTCTTACCTTCTCCTCCTCCTCCTCCTCCTCCTCCTCCTTCTCCTCCTCCTCCTACTCGTCCTTCTCCACCTCCTCCCCCTCCTCCTTCTCCTCCTCATTCTCTTCTTCCTAATACTCCTACTCATCATCCTCCTCTTCCACCTCCTCCTCTTTTCTACCTCATCCTTCTCCTCACCCTTCTCCTCCTCCTCTTCCAACTCCTCCTCATCCAACTCCTTCTCCTCTTCCTCCACATCCTCCTCGTCTCCCTCCAACGTCTTCCTCTCTTCTTCCCCTTCTTCTCCATCAACTTCTCCACCATTTCAGTATCTTTTCTTTCTTCCTTTTCTCTTTCTTCCTCTTCTCCTTCTTCCTCGTCTGCTCTTCCTTCTTCCCCTTCTTCCCCTTCTTCCCCTCTTTCTCCTTTTCCTACTTCTTCTTCCTTTTTCCTTTTCATTATCATCAAAATCTCTTTCCTTTTCTACTTCTTTTTCATCCTCTTCTTCATCTTCCCTCATCTTCTATCTCTTCTTTCAATCTTTTCTTTGTTTTTCTACTTCCTCTACCTGCTTCCTCTTCTTCTCGTTCTTCTTCCTAATCATTCCTCTTCTCCTTCTTCATCTTCTTCCTCTTTCTCTTCTTCTTCTCCTTCTTATTTTCTCCAATTTCTTCTTTTTCTTCTTCTTCTTATTTCCCCCCCCCCCCCCCAATTTCTTCTTCATCACCTTTTTCTTCTTCTTCTTCTCCTTCTTCTAATTTTCCCCAATTTCTTCTCCATCTCCCTTTTCTCTTTTATTTGTCTTCCTCATATTTCTTTTTCATCATTATCTTCTATTTCTTCTCCTTCTATTCCTTCTTGTACCTCCTCCTCATTCTACTCCCACCATGACTAGCAACATCCCTCGATTTGCAACAGTCCGTCTGTTGCACACAAAAGCGAGAGTTAGCAGGAAAAAGTTTCTTCTTGAAATCTTTTGCTGAATAAAAAACTCATCACAGAGACGTCTCTTTTCGGAAGGGAGCCGCTATAGAAAGACCGACATCAAATCCTCTTCCCTCGCCGCACCTTTTGTTGGGCAATCGCCGACACCTTATCAAAACCACAACAGAGGTACATTTCCTATCAAGTGGAAATGATTTGATCACATGTAGTGCTGATTCTATCCTCATTTCAAAAGACATTCTAAGCCCTTTCGAAGTTTAAATACAGATTCTATGGAATTGGTTTCAGGGGTGGAGAACAGTTGCTTGTTTCTTGTAGCCTTATACATTTTAAATGAGTCAGTTACAGGTAGTAGGTTCATCATTTTTGTAGGCTCTACAAAAATGTTTCTTTGTTATCATGCTGATTATATATATACTAGCAGCTACCCGTCCTTCGTACGGATTATGTTTAGAAATACGACTAAATATGTTTCGGCTTTTTTGATAGCAACGATCATGAAGTTGTTAGCAGCTTAGTAAACAACTTAGGACGTAAATAATTCAGTGACAGTTATCGGAGAGAATATTTGAGAACAGCTGATTGATATATCATCATAAATTACATGATTTTTGTTGTTCTTATGTGGTAATAATAGTGCTACCTGGCGAATTCCCAAGAGCCTAGCACAAACCGCACCTTCCTAAAATGTTAATTTTTGTTTTGATAAATTTGAATTAGAAAATTTTGTTTTTTTTTCAACAAAGAAATAATTGATAAAACATAAGATGAGCTTTGATTCACCAGACATACATATGTTTCCTAAAAGACTGCAATGCTCCGACTACACAAGTCTGCAGACAGCGTAAATAACGCCACGAAGGGCCCACCATTTATATTTGAGAACAGCTGATTGATATATCATGATAAATTACGTGATTTGTTCTTATTCTTATGTGGTAATAAAACTTGGAAGAAACGTATCCAAAATCGCACAATACTTGGTTTTTAAACGTTTATTATTCTGTTAAAAAAAAAGTTAATTTAGTTTTTTATAGCTAAAGACATTGTCAAAAAGGTTTTCAATACTTATAAATAACTTAAATCCCGATCGATGCTCCCGTTTTTTAGGAGAAGGCCGCGTAAAATGTACCCAAAATCGCAAAACACTTGGTTTTTAAACGTTTATTACTCTGTTAAAAAAAAATTTAATTTAGTTTTTTATAGCTAAAGACATTGTCAATAAAGTGTTCAATACTGTTCAATAACTAAAATCCCGATCGATGCTCTCGTTTTTGAGGAGAAGTCCGCGTAAAATGCCTTTGGGCCGTGACAGACAGACAGACAGACAGACAGACAGACAGACAGACAGACAGACAGACAGACAGACAGACAGACAGACAGATAGACAGACAGACAGACAGAAAGTGAGATTACACTATTTTCGGCTTATTAGATGTATAAAACGTAAAAATAACCAAAAAATATATAATTCTGATAAATGTACAGACAAAACTCTAATTTTATTTATATAGATATATATAAGCGTATGGTGCCGCAGTGGTCTAGGGCATTATAATAATATTTCTTTTTTAAGGGATAGTGGTCACAAAACACAAAGCTGATTATCACTCATTACAACTACCATACCCGTGCCTTGCAATGGGATATTTAAATTAAACATGTGGTATATCGATTTCAACCACAAATACCAATGCAATTCCAAAAAGGGAGTTAGAAGCTGCAATTTTCTTTGTAGTGGCGAAGGCGATATTGTGGAAGGTATCCATAATGAATAATAAGACGAAATTGTCACAACCACATTTATTTAAAAAAAGGTTTCTCAATATTTTTTAATAAATGTGGTTGTGACAATTTCGTCTTATTATCCATTAATAATAAGCGTATGGCTTTTAATGGTGGGGAGACCCTTACGGGTAGTTCCGCCTCGCCGTTTGTGCCATGTTACGGGCAACATGATGGACCTACTATTTTAGGTGGGTTCCGAACCACCGGGTAAGTGATAATTAAGCTTGTAACATCAAGTACGGTCACCCATCCAAGCGCAGTCTTGAGCGGTCGTGACTGAACATCACGACCACTTGAACACCACGCTCACCGCATGACCAATCACCACCCTATTATTATTATTAAGCCGCAATGCTGATAAGGAACAAAATTAATGTTTTGGTTTGTCACTTGACGATTTTCGCATCAGAGTGACATCATGTGTCAGCTGTTCTATGAGCTTCCTGCAACTAAACCAGTAATAGCGCCTTATTCACATAAGAGAACTTTGAACATTAATTTTGGAAAGAGAGAAAACTCGAAAATCGGGCTTTGAGGTGCACTGGAACGAGTTTAGAGGAAGTTTTGTGCCGAATTTTGTGTCCGAAATCGTTGCCGTTTTTTTGAAATCCGTAAAACTGGCATACACACACTCCTAATCACTCTTATTATGTAAATTGCGTATTTTCAGTTTGAAAAAAAAATTAGAAGTTGCAGATAGTAGACCCATCAGATACTTGAATCCTTTTAGATTTTCCAGAAGGATGGAAATAATAGTAATGTCTTTAGTTACAGGCAGTAGATTCATCAAGTAAAACTCTTTAGAGTAGCTTTACAATTTGAAAATAGTCCGACGTAATGAAAGAATTCAAGGCTACATCAACAATATTACTGTTCTAAGAACAAATTTTCAATTAAATATATTTAAAAAAAGATGATTATTTAATTATTTATTGGTAGAATGAACAGAAATCTATTGATAATGCAGTCAACACAACTACAAGGACTAATCCATGACCAAAGTAGAATTTAGGATTCAATTCTAAATCCAATAGTTTTAATATAAGTAAGAAAACTGTTGCTTTTTATTTGTAGCCTTCAAAATTTTCAATAAGGTACAGATTGTACAGATAGTTTATCAAGAAAATCAGGTGCTTACAGCTTTTTCGATTTTAAAATACAATAGTTTATACATTATAGAAACGGCTATACACTATAGAAACGGTATGTATAACGGTAAGTGTACGAATGCTTTATACACTATAGAAACGGCTTTTATAAATAGTACTGTTCTAAGGATTTATTTTCAATCAAATATTTATTTGATGTGGATTATTTCATGTCTCGGTAAAATTAACGCAACACAAAAACCATAAATACAGTAAATTCAATATCAAATTCAATAGAATTTTTTTAAATTATCAATAAAAACAAACTGTTACATTCAACATTACAATAATATCACAATATCTGTAGAAATAGTGGTAGGCTATAAGTTGAACATTTGTTGTTCGATTTCGTACTTAGAAGCCTGTTACGTAACAATTTTCAAGTTTAAAATCTCAAATACCCATAATATTTCACTGTAACTAAAAATGCAAGTATTGAGAAAACTAGTTCCTTGTTATTGGTTAGCATTACGCTCCTGTTTATACGGTATTATTATTATTATTAGTACTATTATTTTTATTCTTTTTAACTTTAACAATATCATCAAGTAAAACTGTAACTCTTTTAGTATAGCTAACACAATTTGAAAATAGTTCAATGTCGCTGGCTTTATCAACAACATTACTGTTGAACAAATTTTTATTATAAATAACTAACTAAATAACTAAGAAAACTAGTTCCTTGTTATTGGTTAGCAATACGCTCCTGTTTATACGGTATTATTATTATTATTATTATTAGTACTATTATTTTTATTCGTTTTAACTTTAACAATATCATCAAGTAAAACTGTAACTCTTTTAGTATAGCTAACACAATTTGAAAATATTTCAATGTCGCTGGCTTTATCAACAACATTACTGTTGAACAAATTTTTATTATAAATAACCTAATTATTTTCTCGGATTTCTTGTTCCATGACGAACTGCGTTGTTAATATTAACTTTTTAAAATTTGACTGCAAGTCGTTGAATTCACTTAAAAAGTTGACATATTTTTTTTTAGGATGAAGCCCACATAGGTCTGAGACCTGTGCGTGGGTAATGAGTTGGATGATGGTGATTTATGAGTTGGACCTACAGTTTTAGGTTGGTTCCGAACCACCGGGAAGTGATTTTCAGCAGAGAGCAGTGTCTTTTTTGCTGGCCAATCTAATCGGTCATGCTGTAGATGACTAACGAAGAATGTGAAGACAAGTGAAGATTATAATGCTAATAGAAAAATTACTTTCTAAACCCTAATAATAATAATAAGCGTATGGCTTTTAATGGTGGGGAGACCCTTACGGGTAGTTCCACCTCGCCGTTTGAGTCATGTTACGGGGAACATGGTGGACCTACTATTTTAGGTGGGTTCCGAACCACCGGGTAAGTGATAATAACCCTATTTAAATAGTATCTATATTGATGTATATAGAATAAAGGATTGAAGATACTCGTGAAGAATAAAAAACCGTTTTAAGACTCCTACACAAACTTGAAGTGAATTTTAATTCAGTTGATGGAGATGTTAAAGCGGAATGTAATATTATTCTGCACATCCCTTTCGTAGGTTAATCATAGTCGGCAATTCTCTATTAGTAAGTGCATGAATCATGACATAGGCTTTAATGAGCATGAGCTTGTGAAACGTCACAGAAATGCAAGTGCGGTAAGTTATTCACAATTTTCTGTTTCTAGTCGTCTCATTATTTATAGCCAGACTGTTTATAATTAGTGGAAGGTGGATGTTCATGTCGATGATTATAATAATGCTCGATAATAATGAACTAACGTTCGCCTAGTCGACTCTCTCTCTCTCTCTCTCTCCTTCAAGTAAGAGAGAGACGAACGTTAGGATCGATGGTAGAAATAATTAGGTTCGGCTATCGCATGTAGCTTCTCCTGATTTATCTATCATAGACTTATTGCACATGACTCCTATAACTTGCTTGACTAGTGAGTTGCCAGCTTGAAAATTCATTATTGGCTGCTTTCAGCTGCGACTTTTGACATATTTTATTCCAATTAATGGAAAGTACAGCTTTTCTCACACATGGACCGCTCGCAACTCGATGGAGATTCTCGTCCTGTTGATTGGGATACGGCAGAGGGAGATCCTTCTTCAGTTCTTATTTTATTGTTACCTTTTAAAAGTGAACTATTTTCAATGCATTTCCAAGTCTTGGTAATCGTTATTTGTGACTATTAAGATGAACTAAATAACCTCATATTGAAACTGACACTGTATTTCACTTTTATATATTGTTTTACTCACTTATAATGGAGATGCTTGAGGGATGCTATTCACTTCTGAAAAGAAGCTTCTTTTCAGAAGTGAAATGCATCCCTCAAGCATCTCCAATATAAGTGAGTGAAACAATATATAAAAGTGAAATACAGTGTCAGTTTCAATATTAGATTGCTCATTCAGTATTTCGTCATGGAAAACATCACAGTAACTATATAAGTTGTCACTAATTTAACTGAAGGTTTTAGTAGTCTATATTTTTTTTAAAGTCAAAATAATTGAACGAGAAGCTCCACATTCCATACATAATTAAACTTTTGTATAGAGACTTTTGAATAAAAATTACTCAAATTTTGTCGGTTTCTTGACATTGAGTTTGACGAAATCGTCACTTCGATAAAGAAGGATATCTTCTCGAAGAAAAAGGTATTTAGAGATTTCAATTTAATTGCAACAGTTAGGATCCACTATGCAGTCTATTTAAATTCCCAGTACAACATCTAAAGAATAGTTAGTCACTATCGCTTCAATAAAATGGTAAATGACTCAAGTTTTAAATACACTTGAACTTATTGGAGAGGCAGAATCTTTACACTTCCATAAGAACTCTCAGCACATAATGGAGTTGTGGGAAACTTCGAAGACTTGGCGGTTCAACTCCAATCCAGCTGAGGACAACCTTTTTTTAATATTCAGGTTTAATTTTGTAGGTAACAATCCCGATAGAATCCCGAATAAAATTGTCTCAACGGTGAGTAAAGTTTTTGGAGGATGTGAGGTTGCAAGACTTGTAGTGGTTGAGAGAAAAATTATCGAACTATAGACTTAATAGATTAGATAGAGATTCAATAGATTCAACAGCTTCAACAGATTCAATAGATTCAGTAGATTCAATAGATTCAATAGATTCAATAGATTCAACAGATTCAATAGATTCAATAGATTCAATAGATTCAATAGATTCAATAGATTCAATAAATTCAATAGATTCAATAGATTCAATAGATTCAATAGATTCAATAGATTCAATAGATTCAATAGATTCAATGAATTCAATAGATTCAATAGATTTAATAGATTCAATAGATTCAATAGATTCAATAGATTCAATAGATTCAATAGATTCAACAGATTCAATAGATTCAATAGATTCAATAGATTCAATAGATTCAATAGATTCATTATTTATTCAATAGATTCAACTTTTGACCAAAAACTGCAGGTCGTTATTCATGATAACAATCATGATAATAATCATGAATGAACGATTATTATCAATATGAGCCAAACAAGACATAAAATGGCTTATTCGTATATCAAGTACAGTTTAAAAAAAAATTAACCAGTAAAGTCTACGATTATTGCCGTTTTTTTCCATAAGCAATGTTCGTTCAGCTCTTTTATCATTTCGCTTCTTGACTATTTTTCCAAGTATGCCCCATTGACACCTGAATTTTCATTTATCATGATTCCGGAAGTTATGTAGACCTGCATTTATTTGTAATTACATTAAAACTTTGATGGGCTCAATAAAAATCGATCTTACAACAAGATCATATTCATATTCCTGGATTTCTTGTTCCATGACGAACTGCGTTGTTAATATTAACTTTTTAAGTGAATTCAACGACTTGCAGTCAAATCTTTATTAAAATAAGTAGTATTTCACTTACTCTGTAGGCCGAACGTTTTCGAGTTGTTAAAACCCATCTTCAAGGCTCTTCAAGGCCTTGAAGATGGGATTTAACAACTCGAAAACGTTCGGCCTACAGAGTAAGTGGAATACTACTTATTTTAATAAAAATTTGACTGCAAGTCGTTGAATTCACTTGAAAAGTTAATATCATATTCATAATTGGAGGTACAGACCGGAGATGTGAGGTGAGTGCATGTTGGTACTAAAATTAGGCCTATGTGTGTGTCGTTTCAGGAAAGTGATAGCCGAGTGCCGTAGCACCTATCTGTTCAATCACAGATAAGCCATCTTTGTAAGGGTGACCGATTGGATTGACCAGCAAAAATTACTCTGTTCTCTGCTGTGAAATCACTTCCCGGTGGTTCGGAACCAACCTAAAACTGTAGGTTCAACTCATCAATCACCATCATCCAATTCATTACCCACGCACAGGTCTCAGAACTATGTGGGCTTCATCCTACAAAAAATATTCACTTCATTCTTCTCTTAACTTCACCCTTCGACAAAAAAGTATCAATTTTTAACGATTTTTTATTATATAAACTTGAAAAAACACTTTTAAATGGAAATTAACTCACGTTATGGCGTGACGGCCGTTTCGCTCTGTTGTCTAGAGCATCGTCAGACGACCCACAGTACACTGATTTAAGGCATGAGTTTGAGGTTATGTATGTTAGATTGGTGAAGGGGTGGGGCAATGAGTAGGCGGGAGGTTTGAAATTGGGATTATTTTGTCAAATAGAGTTTGTGAGAAGAAGTTAAGTTGATCATTTAAAATGTTGTCAGGTTGCTGCTTTGTATGTTTGTAAATCTCATATTGTTCTAAAACATTGAGTTTCTGGCTTTTGTGAGTGAAGTGTAGTGTGTCTAAATTAGTGTCAATGTCTGTATAACTGTGGCCTGTTGAAATGATGTGTTCAGCAAAAGTGGAATGTGTGTTTGAGTGTGAGATGTCTCTTGTGTGTTCTTTGAATCTAGTGGTGAATGTCCTGCCAGTTTGTCCTATATAGATTTTTTATTATTGCATTTGTGTTGTAGCCTTGGAACTATATAAAATGAAATGAAAATGAAACAGTCTTCTGTTGTATGAAGAAGCAGCTCACTTTTTTACTCGTAGTTTCCATGACTAAGCAGCGCCTATCCATCAGCGTTGCAAATCGGGTTCGAGAGAGAAGACTACTCATCGTCGGCAAAGCGTCGAGTCCTTTAGCATCGCATTGTTCATCGTAGCCGACTTATAAAAAAGTGGCCCGGCCATTTTGGAAACAGGTGGAGCGAAGCCAGAAGAGAGAGGAAGTCGCCGTACACCCACTTGAAGAGTAAAGAGGAAATAGAGGAACGCAGGGCATTTATTAAACATTCGTTCGTCCAACAAGTGTCGGACTCACAGCCATTGTGCTTGCGTTTTCCAAACCGCGATCACACAACGCTGGGCGTATAGAAACATCGTGTGTCATCATCATTCCTGCAAAATGGTTCCCCGTCCGCCATTAACGCTGTGCTAACCTATATTTATTGGACCTGTTCTACAGAAATTGAAATATTATAATATTTGTTACGATACAAAGAAACAGAGACGTTTACAAGCCAGGCTTCCCTTTCGCTGTTTCCTTTCTATTGTGTGGGATAAATTATTACTTTCACAGTAACTCGTGTCTTGTTGTGTCTGTCCCCTCCCAATAGAACTCCACAACAGTTCGGTTCATAACTCAAAACAGAAAGAAGCTAATTCTTGCCCCTGTGAGTGCCCATTCTAATTCAATATCTGATTATATACATCCAACTCCTACTTCCGTCCGATGTCTGAATATGGGACTAGATTTGGCTCTTGAATGAAAATCAAGTAACATTTCGTGTTTTCTTCAACTAAATTATTGGATCTCTCCAGAAAACTGCTAGTTTGTCGTCAAATTTCCAGCTTTTGTTCAACAATAAAGCTTCAATATTAAGAAAATATTATTTTTCTGAACGAAGACACTAAGCAAATTTGTATCATCATCATAAAAAATGATATGTTCACCCTGTATCTTGCCCCCTGTCATTTTATACTCGAGTAATTTTTGGCAAAGCCTGTTTAAAGAGTTTAAACCTATCCTTTTCATTCTACCCAGTAATAATAGGCCCAGTAATGTCGGAACAGTGTGCACTCGTCTTTTCGCTCAGTGAAGACATACTAAGCAAAGCGGTATCGAATTTGTATTGTATGTGATATCGCATCTCCCATCGTATCGCTATGGTTTGAAATAATGCAAATCGGTGATTTATTATGAAATGAAATAAATTCATTTATACACAATATTAAGAAAATAATTTTTTTCTGGACGAAGTCACTAAGAAAATTTGTATCATCATCGTAAAAAGTTATGTGCTTGGTCCCTGTCATTTTGAATGAAAAATTTTTTTATAATTGGGTACAATAGACAGGAAACATTCTCCTATTATACAAATTAAATATATTATACGATATAACCATGGAATAAGATTATTTTCCAAAGATGAATAAATAAAGAAACATCCCAAGGCCTAGCATGTGTGGGGTAGATGCAAAATAGGTATTCCTTAAAATATAGAACTGAAGAGATGAGTTGGTGCGACCGACCGGTCTTCTAATATTACAATTAAACAAGAAGATATGTTTGTTCTTTTTATTATTATCATCAGAATAATTGTTTTATTATCTGTATGATTTCATAATTATCAGCAATTTATGCTGTAACTCTTTCTTGGCAATATTCAATTGTTAGTACCCTATGATTTTTATGTGTTCAATAACTATGATGAAAAAATAATTTTTCATCTAAAAAACTTGTTTTCATAAACATGAATACTGTTAAAAATGGAAATGTTTTGAAAATTGAAAATGATTTGAAAATGGAAAATAATTTGAAATTTCCACCTTATGCCTAGGAAAGCAATCGAATCCATACAATAGACAGGTAAGATGAATAAATTTGAAAGAAATGTTCCATGAATTATTAAATAATGAGGAAGGTTGCTTCCAAGTTCAGGAGTTGTCCTGGAAACGAATGAAAACTGTTCAACTTCTCCACGTTGACATATCATTGTTTAAAGTTTCACTTTTGAAGCAATTCTGCATCGCACCAGCTGCTTCAAGGAATGAATAATCACTTGCTAAAAGGCAGATGCTCCGATTCCCTCCGAAAGTTTCAAAACGATAATTATTTACGTTAAGGAATAATAGCAGTACCGTTCACAACTTCAAATAATGCAATCTTTCTGACCTGCATTGAAGGAGTTTGAAACTGTGATCTTGAAGATAGATTTAAATTATGTTTTGGAATACAATATATGGCAAATTACAGAAATGCTAAATCCGTATATTAGATTTATCCTTACAATAAATATTAATGCTTATTTCTTTCTTCGATTTCTTGTTCCATAACAGTCTTCGTTGTTAATATTGACTTTTTATTGTAAATTTAACCAATTGCAGTCAATTTTAATTGTGAATAAATAATATTTCAACTCACTCAGGTTTTTGAGTTGTTCTCTTATTTCTTATTGGATTTATTGTGAGAATCAATTATTATTAACAATTCTTCTTCCATCCAACGTCCTTCTCCTTCTCCTTCTCCTCCTCTTCCTCCTCCTCTTCCTCCTTCTCCTCCTGCTCCTCCTACTCCCCCTCCTCCTCCCCCTCCTCCTCATCCTCCTCCTACCCATCCTCTTCTTCCTCCTCCCCCTCATCATCCTCCTCCTCCTCCTACCCATCCTCTTCCTCCTCCTCCTACTCCTCACCCTCCCCCTCCTCCTGCTCCTCCTAATCGTCCTCCTCCTCCTCTTCCTCCTCCTACCCATCCTCTTCCTCCTCATCCTCCTCCTCCTCCTCATTCTCATCCACCACCTACCCATCCTCTTTCTCCTCCTCCTCCTCCTCCTCCCCCTCCTCCTCCTCCTCCTCCTGCTCCTCCTCCTTTATATCCTCCTTCTTCTTCTTCATCACTCTTCTCGCAGTCACTAGCATCATTATCGACCCACTCACCTAATATTATGATCATTTACAAATGGTTCCACAAAAAAAAATGAAATTCAACATTTCTATGACACGACATCGTGATAGTAGAAAGACTGAGATAATGACATTGATAAGGAGAAAAAGCTTGGATTGTGGCCAAATTGAGCACAACCCTTGATTTGAGAGTAGATCTTGATGAAATAGGTGAGAATATATTTCAGGAAAAGGAGAATAGCTCTTGAACCAAGCTCCAAACCTCAATCATATGCAATACCTCATCTTGGGAGGAAGTGAAACGAGAAGAATTGAACTTCTGTATTCCAAAGTTTCTTTTGATCAATCCCCTCTGGGAGCATCAATGAAGAAAACAAAGCTTGTGTCAATTTTTCGTAAGGTTGAGTGAATTCTATTCATTCGAAAGCAAATAAATTTCTTGAATAAATTTAAATTTAAATTTCGTCTTGTGGATGAATAAATTTGTTTCATTTCAATATATCATCTATCCTCTTGTTGATTAGAGCTTATTATCGTATAATTTTTTTGTATCGACACTCTACATTACCTTCCTATTTATATTAAAACTATAGCCGCATTTTTACAACAATTCAAATCCAAAAACGAAAAAATAAATAGAGCTGTAGAGTATTGAAGTGATTCTACGATTTCATGAACTTGACGTTTGACCTTTCTCCCCCAATCACCACAGTGGAAAATTTTATTACAAAACCTAGAAGACTGGTTATTAATAAATAAATAAATATGAGTGTCATGCGATAACTATTAAAAAATTAAATAAATAAAACTAAATTTAAAACATATCAATATTATTGAAATAATTTTTACGGTGAATACCCCTCGTGAGAACAGCATAGTTTGGAAAGTGAATTCATCTATGTAATACAATTGGTTAATCGTTGAATAATGTTTATTGAAGAGTCTGAATAATTAAATATTATAAACTCTCTTCAAACTGTTTTAGTTCTTCAGTTTTGGTGAACTTTCAAATAATAATTGATGCCTTTGAATAATCAAAAAGAAAAAATAAGTCAATTTCTGTATTGAAATTTTCCAGTGACACATAGATTTTCCTTGTGATCTAACCAACCATCGAATTCTGTGGTCTAAATTTAGTGAGATTATCAGTTTCCTCTCATTCCTTTATAATCTTGTCTTGAAGAATGAACAAAAAAATAAGATTTATTGATTATTATTAGAGATGAAACTCAAGAAATTATTTGTTTATATTTTGAACCAAGAAGTAACGTTCTCATCACACTCTTCGAGATAGAGGGAAGGGAAGAGAGAGAAGGGAGGGAAGAGAGGGAAGAGAGGGAAGAGAGGGAAAAGAGGGAAAAGAGGGAAGAGAGGGAAGAGAGGGAAGAGAGGGAAGAGAGGGAAGAGAGGGAAGAGAGGGAAGAGAGGGAAGAGAGGTAAGAGAGGGAAGAAAGGGAAGAGAGGGAAGAGAGGGAAGAGAGGGAAGAGAGGAAAGAGAGGGAACAGAGGGAAGAGATGGAAGAGAGGGAAGAAAGGGGAGAGAGGGGTGAGAGGGAAGAGGGAAGAGAGGAAAAAGATGGAAGAGAGGGGAGAGGGAGAGAGTGGAGAGAGGGAAGAGAGGGAAGAGGAGAGAAGGAAGAGAGGGAAGAGAGGGAGGAGAGGAAAGAGAGGAAAGCGAGGGAAGAGAGGGAAGAGAGGGAAGAGAGGGAAGAGAGGGAAGAGAGGAAAGAGAGGGAAGAGAAGGGAGAGAAGGATGAGAGTGATGAGAGGGAAGAGAGGGACGAGAGAGAAGAGAGGGAAGAGAGTGAAGAGAGGGAAGAGAGGGAAGAGAGGAAAGAGAGGGAAGAGAGGGAAGAGGGGGAAGAGAGGGAACAGAGGGAACAGAGGGAAGAGATGGAAGAGAGGGAAGAGGGGGAAGAGAGGGAAGAGAGAGAAGAGAGGAAAGAGAGGAAAGAGAGGGAAGAGAGGGAAGAGAGGGAAGAGTGGGAAGAGAAGGGAGAGAGGGAAGAGAGGGAAACGAGGGAAGAGAGGGAAGAGTGGGAAGAGAGTGATGAGAGGGAAGAGAGGGAAGAGAGATATTTGATATATATTCAATACATATTACGTTGCCAGGTCTGGTACGACCTATGGCAAACACTAATAAATATAAACAAAAGATAAATTACATTATATTAAAAGTAATTATAATTGAAATAAATGATAAAGATCAATTAAAGGAAAAAAAGATTTGCTAATGATTAGTCATAACTCATGAAATTTTCGCAGCATAAAGATAAGTAAAAAATAAAAAATAAATAACTGGAGAATAATTGATATAATGGACTTAAGAAATAGAAGAGAAAAAAATGAGAATGATGATGAGGTTCAGATTGATGAGATAAATCATAAAAGAGCGCAATAGCAAGGAGTAAGTAATTAAATTAGTAGAAGTGGTCAAATGAAATGAGTAGAAACAAATTGAGAGAAGAGAGTAGAGGGAAGAGATGGCAGAGAAAGAAGAGAAGAGCGAGAGGGAAGAGAGGGAAGAGATGGAAGAGAGAAGAGAGGGAAGAAATGGTCAAGAGTGAAGAGGGGAGGGATTTGGAGCTGCCATACGCTCATCAAAGTAGGACTTGCTGCTTAGTCGCACGCGCATTTGGCAATTCAGTGGAGAGACGTAGAATGTAAATTTGGTAAAGGAAATCTGAATGATAATAAGCGGGCTGTCATCGTTGTTTGATATGAGGGATAAACATGGATGACGTGCCGTGGGAGGATGGAGGGGGGCATCTCTTTGGCCGTGATACGGAAAGGCAGCAGAGATCCTTGACAAGTGTTGCGTAGCCTTTCGGAACAGGAAAGGGTTCCGGCCTGTTTTACAACTCGCTGCCTTCTCTCATACTAGGGTTGAGGTTGTTCAGGATTCATGATAGCTGAACAGATTTCCTCATAAACACGAGACAACCTGCTTATCAACATAGTTGTTGCGTTCCTTGTTGCTTTACCGGCATAATTATTTTGCTTTATTATTGTTTTAAGATTGAATTTTTCCATTCGAAGCCACTCTTGTAATATGAAACATTTAATTTTACATTCCAAGTCACTCTTGTAATATGAACCATACTATACAACTGTACTATACTATAGAACTGTGTTGATCTCCAGAACGCTATAATTTAAAATGTTCCACTCAATTAATTTCACTTTTAGTTCTAGTAGAACGAGAATGTTTTATTTTACAAATTTCCCATAAAATGAGAATGCTCTCTCAAATTTCCCATTTCAAATTTTGTCTCGCTAGAGCTCAGATTTAGATTTAGATGCCTTTATTTGTGCAAATTTACAATGTGATTAAAATTTACAATGAATATGACTGATAAGATAAGCAACTTTCAGATCCAAAAGTGATAGAAACATACAATGATTTTTGAACAGTTAACTATATTTCATGTTTTTGAATGCTTTCTTTGAATAGTGCTAATAGATTTCTGCTAAGCTCATTTTGTTGTAGAATCGTTGATTTTTGATGACTAGAAGGCATTTTAAATGTTATTGAATGTGCTTGGACAATGTAATCTCATTTCCAACTATAAAAAATGTATAATCACAAGAAATACAAATACAAATAAAATAAATAATAACAAGAAAGAAGTCAACAAAGACCTTATAGATGAAACTCTCCTTCATTGGGCTGTTAATTTTTTGTATTTTTCATTTTACATCTAGCGTACATCAAATTGAAAGAGGAATATTTGTTATCAATGGGAATTAGAATCAATTTTTTTAGATGGTATCCTCCCGAAATATTTTCTAGTAAGTAATCCCTTACCAGAGAATTCTGATTTTACAACTTTGTCGTTTACTCGAAATAACAGCCTATAATATAAGCCCAATGAGGGAAATTAGAGTAGAAAGTTGTAAAATACGATTAATTTTTTAAAGAATGTTTTTGAGATGGGGTATATGCGATCAATATTATTGTTTTCAGCAATTTCACGTCTTTGGACGTGTGAACCTTCTAAAGAACTAAAAGAATTGCTGAAAAATTTCAGATGATTGAGACCAACAATAAAAAAATAAATAGGAAAAAGTTGATTTCCCGTTTTTTAATTTTATTTGGATAGAATAAAACTATTTGATTATTTGGTAATGAATTAATAGTTAGAGTAAAGTGAAGGCCTCATTATTTATCCTTAAACGGAATTACTTCTACAGAAGTCCACTCTTGCCTAGGTCCATTCATAAAGCAACTGAAAATGGTATGTGGGCTTCCCTGGAAGATTTATATTCCTGGAAGAATTCCAAATCCCCAAAAATCTCTTCCAATTTCTAACAGAACTATTAGCTTCCGTCATTGCAGTTCACTAAAAAATGAACCGCGGTGACTGCAAACCATCCTCATCAGTAGATGAAAACACTATACGGGCAGAAACACGGTCGAAACGCTACAGTAACGCGGCAGAAAAAATCATTTTGTTGACCGAATGGAGAGAGGTCTCTGTTTCTAGTCGACCGTTTTGCACTTTTCTGTCTGTTTGTAACGCATTTACGGACAAACGCACGGACCAAATTCTATCAAATTTCGCATTAATCTTCCTTCGAGGAATGCCCATCGATGTCTGTGTGAGGATTTTCAAAGTTCGCTTGCATTATAAGACTATTTGAAAGAGAAAAAATGAAAGGCACTCAGGCCTTCTTCCATAGGAAACAAATGATTTTTCAAATGAGATTCTCCATCATATGGAATTGGAATCATATTAGAAGATAGCCCTCGGCCCCTCTTATTCATCTGGTTTAGCCTTCATTTGAATAACATTTTTTTTTTTTTAGATAGATATTCATTTGTTAATTGCCACTAGGCTTGTCGCCTATGGTGACAGATACATATTAAATATACAAATGCAGATAACAATAATAATAAAAATTAAATAAAACAGATATATGGAACAAAAACAAAATAATAGAACTTCTATACATAAATTATTATTGCAAAATTTAATTGGCCTTTCTTTGTAGTGGCGAAGGTGATATTGTGGAAGGTATACATAATGGATAATAAGACGAAATTGTCACAACCACATTTATTAAAACTTTGAGAAACTAGTTTCGGTTGTTACACCATTATCAATCTCAATCATCTTAGACAATTCGTCACGACAATTTCGTCTTATTATTCATTAATTAGCCTTAAAAAGTTATAGCTCCTCATTCAGGAAATTGAAAAGTGTGTATTTAAATATTCTATAAGAAGGTGAAAATACAATATTCAATGGCAAGAGGTTCCAAAGTCTTGAGGCAGTAGCAGTGAAGGACTGATTGTACATGACTGTACGTTGATTTGGAATCTGAAGGAAGAATATTATTGTTGTGGTTATCCATTTTTCGTGAACTGCAGTAATTCATGTTGCCGTGTGACCCTAGAATGAATGTTTGCAAGAAGAGCAAACCTATCCCTCAAATATTGTGGACCTCTCCTCTCTACAATAAGGCGATATGTAGTACACAACAAGAAATACTTTCTTCTACCCTTTAACTTTAACCAACGCAGCCTTCTATAGTAGGGTGTAATGTGTTTGTTTGACATTTTGTTTGAGAGAAACAATCCATTTTTAATATTTGAATAAAGTAACAAGTGATTACTGAATAAATTTAATGATAATTATTCAAATATAATCACAGTGGAACCTCTATTAACCGTTACCTTCGGGACCGGGGCCCTGACGGATAACTGGATAGACGGATAATAGAAATTCCATAAACGGGATCATCACAATTTCTGAATTTGAAATGTTTTCGGGAAAGTTGCGAAAATAAGACAGTGTATAAAAGGATAATTCAATTTATTTCATTAGAAATATGCTGCAATTAAAGTAGCCTACTGTTGTATGATATGCTAATAAATTGGAACTTTCTCAATTTCATGATGACGGATAACGGAAAGTGACGGGGCTTAGAGGTTTTACTGTAATAGTGTTCTAAAAATTAATTCATTAGACACGTAAAAACTGATCTGATTTAAGGAAAATAGAAACACAGATTGGCTAAGAAAATTGAATCAAGGGTGAGGTTATGATGATGGTGATTATCATTGAGTGCAGGGAAGTGATAGCCGCGAGCAGTAGCAGGTATCTGTTCAATCAGATAGATAAGCTGCGTTCTCGTAGGTCCTGTTTGTAACGGTGACCGATTAGATTGGCCAGCAAAAAATGCACTGTTCTCTGCTGTAAAATCACTTCCCGGTGGTTCGGAACCCACCTAAAACTGTAGGTCCAACTCATAAATCATGAATAAAAAAACATCGAGTATGTTCCTCTGTGCTAGCACTCTTATTCTTGGGCGTGTAGTCTACTGTTCACAGAAGTACTAGTTTAAACAAAAACAATTTTTTCGGCTATGAGATGTTTTCACATAACTTACTTCGTCAAAGGTAGAATAATAATTAAGTTAGTTATAAGTATCTTGGCGGCTATGGTAGCACAGTTGGTTGGAGCGCTTGTCTGTGATAAGATAACGCTCTGGCTGGCTTCGTTTCCTGCAGCCTTGGGTTCGAATCTCATTCAGTCATGGATGTTTCTCATCGTTCACCCGTTCACCTCATTACTCACGCACAAGTCTCCGGACTCATGTGGGCATTATCCACAATAGAAAAAAAAAAAAAAATAGCCACTTGGATTTATTTATTTATCGGCAAACGTGAATTCTGTCTCTCTGGTACACAACGCATCAATCGACGCTGAATTTTGGGACATATTTGGAACATGATTTTGCGGGCCGCTTAGCTCAGTTGGTTGGGGCGTCGCAACTTCAGCTTGCTGTCGTTTAAGCGCTCCTCCGTCTGGCATCTATGTGTAATAATAATAATAATAATAAATTCTTTTATTGCCAAAAACAATGCTTACAAAAAATGATCAATGACACTTAATTCAAGAGTACTAATACTAATTAACATATTAACATATCACTAATGCTAATCAAGTGCCAAAACAATATAGAATCACTAATAACATATTAGATGCATGCTGTTGACAATAAATACTCTCATGCAAGGGAAAACATCCCTGTAGGCATGGAGGAGCTGCTGCAGACCCAAATAAATTCACATCATTACCCACGCACAAGTCTCAGACTCATGTGGGCATCATCAGCAATAAAAAAAAAATTGTTGCCGATTAGATAACAATGAAAGCCCCGAACATTAGACGCGGTCTTTCGGTCCCGCTTTTTCTGCCCTGCATAGAGTGTCCCTAATGATTGGTGAAATAGATTAGATGTTTCGTTGACCTTCAGTAAAAACTGCTGTTATATTTCAAGAGCACAGTTTAATTAGCACCTGCTGGTGTGAGTGACTACTCCGGCCGAGTCTTTTCAACTGCCGACATAGAACCAATAATTCGTAATCAAGAACTACAAGAACCTAAGAGCAGGCAGATACACTTGGCTCGGCCTAACAACCTACTACTACATGGCCGCTCATTAAAAACCACATTAAATAACGTCTCAATCAAAGATCCTCGGCTCAATCGTCGCAATTGCTATGATAGAGCTTACTCACGAGTCCCTAACAACCTCCTTACACTTGTTATACTATATCTATCTACAACTGCCACTTCTTCTCTTATTCATCACCATCATCATCATCTTCTTTTTCTTCTTCCTCTTCTTCTTTCTCTTCCTCTTCTCCTTCTTCCTTATCTTTTTCCTTTTTTTTCCTTTTCTTGTCTTCCTTCTTCTTTCCCTCCTTCTTCTCCACATCATCTAGTTCTTGATCTTCTTCTTATCTTTCCTCTCCTCCTCCTCCTCCTCCTCCTCCTCCTCCTCCAACTCCTCCTCCTCCTCCTCCTCTTCCTCCTCTTCCTCCTCCTCCTCCTCCTTCTCCTCCTCCTCCTCCTCCTCCACCACCTCCTCCTCCTCCTCCTCCTCCTCCTACTCCTCCTCCTCCTACTCCTCTTGCTCCTCCTCCTCATCCTCATCCTCATCCTCCTCCTTTCCTAGCATTCCTTCACCTTCTCTTCATTTTTCACCACCTTCTTCTTCTTCCTTTTTTCCTCCTTTTTCTTCTTCCCCTCATTCATCCTCATCTCCTCTTCATTTTTCTCTTCTCCTCTTCATTTTCTTCTTTATCACCTCCTTCATCTTTTTCTTCTCCTCTTCATCTCTTTCTTTATCACCTTCTTAATTTGTTTGTTCTTCTTCTCTTTATCACATTCTTCATATTATTCTTATTCTGCCAATTTTTCTTCTACTTCTCACGCTTTTGGTTGTTATTGTTCTAATTTTTTTCTTTCTTTCATCATTATCTTCTATTTCGTCTCCTTCTTCTCCTCCTTCTCCATCTTCTCCATCTTCTTCCTCCTCCTCATTCTACTCACACTACTCACTAGCAACATCCCCCGATTTGCAACAGTCCGTCTGTTGCACACAAAAGCGAGAGTTAGCGGGAAAAAGTTTCTTCCTGATACCTTCTTCCAGGTAAAATCTTCTTCACCTTCTTTATCTTTTTCTTCTTCCTCTCCCCTTCTTCTTCGTAATTTCTCCATCTTCTCGTTGTCCCTATTCTCCTCCTTCATCTTCTCCTACTCCTTCCCTTTTTTCTCCATTTCCTACTTTTTCTTTTCTTCTTCGTCTCCTTTCACTCCTTCCCTCCACTTCCTCCTTCATCTTACCCATCTTCTCTTCCTTTCCTTTATCTTCTTCTTCTCCACCAACTCTTCCTCCTCCTTCTTCTTTATCATTCCTCTTCTCTCCTCCATCTTCTTCATCTTCTTCTTCTCATTATTCTTCATCTTCTATTTATTCTTTCCTTTTTTCTCTTTCATCTATTTTTCCTTCTTCTTGTTCCACCTTTTCCTCCTATTCCTCCTCTCCTTCTCTCACCCACACTTCTTCCTTCATCCTAACGTAATCACTCCAGCCACCTTCTCCCCAATCATTATCACAAGATATTCAAATAATAACCGTATAAACTCAATTTTTGTGGGGAGAATACTTCTTATTGACAGCCACGCTACTCATTATCTTGTCTTTTATCTCAAGAATAACACGGTTTCGAAGATAAATCATCATGGAGATAATAATTATTGATGAGTTTGATTGCTTACCCAATTGCCAATGGAAGTTCACCGTGAAGATATTCGGTGGAAAATAACTTTGATTATATCTTTTTTTGAACTATTTTTTTTCTGGCACTAGTATTTGATTAGAGGATTCAAGGTATTTGGATGATGATACTACCATAGAACAGCCATTAAGATCTCGATGATTGGTCTATGATACTACAGACTGTTGGATGCTACAGTAATTGTAATTCCTCAGAAAAGTCGTCCATCTTGTTTCAATATATATGACAACTGAACGTCATATTTTTTATCGTAATTTTTTATTAAGAATGATCCGTTGTTTATATTAATGAGTATTTATCAATATATTTATTAATGAACTTTATTTCTTTTAAGCATCTGAACTAATTAGCATCGTGTGGAGGCTAAAACTAAAGCTACTTATCATTTCATCGTCAACGATTTAATATCTACAATCCACCTTTTTAGAATCTATAGGCCATCTCACTCACTATCTAAACATAGTAAGTATAATTCAAATAATAGTCGTAAAAACTAAATTTTTCTAAGAAGAATAACAATAAAATTAAATAATTATTCATTAGGTACACGATTAATATACAGAAAAAAAAATAATTTAAATAAAATATATAACATCTCATACCGCACTCCAGCATAAGCCAAAAGCTTGTGCGCTGGAGTGGAGTTCTATGAGATTTAAAAAAATTGAAAAGAAAAGAAGAAAAAATTGTTTGCGAAATCAAGAATTGGATTTTTAGATGAAATAGATTTTAGATAATTTTAGGATAAACATTTCTAGATTTTTAGAATAAATACAGTAAGTCCAATAAGACATAAAATCATTTCATATATCTATCAAATCATTTTATTTTATCAATATTGATATAATATTGAATCAGTATATAATATTGATGGAGTGGCCGTAGCCGAGTTGGTCTGCTAGCCCAAAGGTCCCGGGTTCGATTCCAGTTCTGACCGAAAGTTTTTACCTCGGGCCATTCCCGTGTTTCGGAGGACACGTTAAGCTGTCGGTCCCGGCTGCCTAAAAAAACAGTCGTTAAGTCACTTCAGAGGCCCTGAACTCATTCAGGTGCGACCTGATAACTCTGACACCAGACCTGAGCCAGCCAGGTCACACGATATTATTATCAATATTGATAAAATAAATATTATATTTATATTTCAATCAATATTAATGATTTATCAATCATTATTAAATATTTAGTTATTATATGGAATCAATCCAATAGAAATTAATTGATTTAGATTATTTATTATCACGAATAGATCTTGTATTCCAGGCCTAAAGCAATAGTAATTACTAGTGTAAAAATTTTTGTTCTTTTTTATTGAGAATAACCATTGCTTATATCAACAAACGTTTTCAATCGATAGTCTTTAAGCTCAATTAGACACATTCTCAGATCAATTTTATTGATTTATTTCCTTTTATCGAGAAAATAATATCATCCTTCAATAAATCTGCCTGTTCAGTTATAATATAACCATGAATTTATCCATATTTTATGGTTGCAATGTATTAAATAATGCCATAATTCCATCAGGGATTTTTTGTATGATCCAACAAAAACTGCATTCATTCCTATTTGAACTTCAGGGAGCGATAGCCGTGAGCCGTAGCAAGTATCTGTTCAATCAGAAATAAGCTGCGGTCTCCTAGGCACTCTTTGTAAGGGTGACCGATTAGATTGGCCAGCAAAAAATACACTGTTCTCTGCTGTAAAATCACTTCCCGGTGGTTTGGAATCGACCTAAAACTGTAGGCCCAACTCATCAATCACCATCATCCACTAAACTTTCAAATAATTATAAAATGATACTTTGTTAGAGGCTACAGTAATTACAATTATTGTAATTCCTTAGAAAAGTCGTCCATCTTGTTTCAATATATATTATGACAACTGAACGTCATATTTTTGATCGTCATTTTTTATTGAGGATTGCTTATATCAATGCGTATTGCTTATATTGCTTATAGATACACTAATTATAGGTATAATTTATATTTATATTTATATTTATATTTATAATTATATTCATATATTTATTTATATTTATATTACCCATGAACACGTCTCAGACCTATGGGGGGCTTCATCCTCAAAAAAAGTATACAATCACCATCTACTCAGATACCTATCAAATCATCAGTTTAAATAATATAAAAAAGTTATTATGATCCAACAAAAAATGCATTTAATCCTGTTTAATTATATACAACCACTCATTCACCCCACCTATCAAATTATCAATTCAAATATTAAAACAATTATTTATTTTTGTGTTTTGGAAAAATTGAAACGTGCAATCACATCTATGAATTTTTAATATTTTGACCACAGTTCCTACTCTGAGAAGGATTTTGATTTATTTCATTATGGTTCATAGGCTTGCCTACAGGGCATCAACATCTGCAATCTGTAAGTTCAACGGTCTTGGTCTTTAGAGATGATAGTCTCGGTGTGAGAGAGAGAGAATGTGTGAGAGAAAGTTAGTGAGCGAGAGTGAGAAAGATTGAGCGGTTTAGAAAGGTTGAGAGAGTGAGTGAGTGAGTAAAAGAGAAAGTCTCGATGGGAGAAAGAGAGAGTATGTGTATGAGAAAGAGCGAGTGTGCGAGAAAGAGAAAGATTGATGTTTTATAGAGGTTGAGAGAGATAGAATGAGAGAGTGAGCGATTGTGAGAGAGCATGGGAAGGCATTGGCAAGTTCTCCGTAGGGCGTGTCAGTACTGTCCGACGGAATAAAGTTATCAAGAGACTTCTAGCCCAAGGCAGAACATGTGTGCGCTTCCGATTGTGTTGTTATCCCTTGTGCCTTTTCAGACCGGCCGCAAATTGTTATTAATCGAAACGAAATTATCTACTACAAACGATCTTTACCGGCGAAAAGTATTACTTTTTAGTTTACCGCATTCTATGATCGCCCAACGAATTATTAGCCAACAATAGTATCAAAGAACTTAAGTGAGTAAAACTTATACTTCTATATGTAGAGAACACGTAGTTTAAGAATTATAGGTATAATTTATATAAACTTTTTAAGTAGATTCAACGACTTGCAGTCAAATTTTTATTAAGAATAAGTAGTATTTTACTAATTAAGGCTGTGCGCAGGGTTTTTGGTCATAATTTTTTTTCGAAGTTTATTGTATTGGATATTATTAAGGTATTGAAATGTTGACTTTTGCTATGATGAATAATTTTTTTCATAAAATATTTCATGAAATATGGGAGTTCAAAGTTGAAATTCTTTGGTTTTTCGGGGCAATTGATCTCCCCTAGAAGTCATTTTAAACTTTTAATGAATTTTTTTAAACGAAAGACACATTAAGGAATGAAATGACATATTTTTCATTCCGATCAAACAATTAGTTTTCTCAATATAAATTTTTTAAAACATGCGAAAAATTTCAGTTTAAAAAAAAAATATTTTGAAAAAACCAATTGTTGAATTGAAATGAAAAATGTGTCATTCTTTTTCCCAAGGTGTCTTTCAGTTATAAAAAAATTATCAAATGTTTAAAATAACTTTTAAATGAGTTCAATTGCCCCCAAAAATCGAAAAATTTCAACTTTGAACTCCCATATTCCATAAAATATTTGATGAAAAAAATAATTTCTCATGGCAATAGTTAGCATTTCAATACCTTAATAATATCCAATTCAATGAACTTCAAAAAAAATTATGACCAAAAACCCTGCGCACAGCCTTAAAATAAGAATGAGTAGTATTTAACTTAGTAAAATACTACTTATTCTTAATAAAAATTTGACTGCAAGTCGTTGAATCTCTTAAAAAGTTTATATTAACAACGCAGTTCGTCAGGTAACACGAAATCCAGGAGTATAATTTATAAAGACGAAGAACTCAAAAATTTTTCTAGGATGAAGCTTACATAGGTCTTAAATAGGCTTACCATATTTTTCCAACCCCAATCCCGGTAATTTTCCAGAGAGTAAAAAAGGAGTATGAAATAATAATATGTTGAACAAGCTTGTTTTGGATGTATTTGTATTTCTTGTATTTCTTTTTTACAAGTATAAATATATTTAGGCTAAAAATATTGAGTGCTTTTTTTTATTAAATAATAATATCATCTGCCTTTTGAAACAAAATCAGTTTATTTTCTATGGACTAAATACAAAAATTATTGTAATACTACGTATATCAATCCTATCAGAATGAGACTATTCAGATGATAAATTACAAATAAAATTGATTTTTTATTGATCTAAAAAAATCAAGAACAAGAAAGGGAAAAGTTGTGAAATTTTACTGTACAAATATTATAATACTTTAGAAAATATTTCAAAACCCCGGAGATAAATCAATCCCGGAGACACAAAAGAATCCCGGAGAAATGGTAAGCCTAGTTTTAAAACCTATAATAGGTTGGATGATGGTGATTGATGAGTTAGACCTACGGTTTTGGGTGGGTTCCGAACCACGGAGAAAGGATTTTACAGCAGAGAACAGAGCCTTTTTGCTGGTAACAACAATCGGTCACTCTTTTTACTATTGGAATATTCATGTGGTTCATGTAAGCTCAATACTGCATTTCCACTTTTCATAAATTATTTTAATCTTTATTATTGGACTGATACTAGTTTAATTCTAAATCACTGAAATTATCTAAATTTATTTCAAAAATTGGAAAAATTCAAATAAAAATATCAATTTTAAAACTCGTGTTTTTTTAACAGTTAATTTAATTCCTAATAATGAATAATAAGAAGCGTATGGCTTTTATTGGTGGGGAGACCATACAGGTATTTCCACCTCACTGTTTGAGCTATGTTATGGAGAACATAGTGGACCAACTATTTTAGGTGGGTTCCGAACCACCGTGTAAGTGACTGAATCCATAAAGTCATAATATTAATTCCTCATGGAAGAGTGTTATAAAACCTATGTTGGGATCAACTGTACCTTTTAAACTCATGTTGTGTATGTCTTCTGTGAGAAATACAGTATTCACGATGCACTTTTTTCATATCGATAAACCTCATGAATTATTATTATTATTATTATTATTTTTATTATAATTATAATTATAATAATAATAATTTATTATTATTGTATTATCAATTTTCAAATAATAACGTTTTATATTTGTGAATAATAAATTACAACAGCGGTTATACACCAGTAGATAGAATTTTACAATGTTTTTAATGATTCCCTCTGTAAGTTATGTGTGATCTGAAAAATAAAGTACCAGAGATGATTGGATACTTCAATATGGTTATAAATGTAGGAGTAAAGAGTGAATATCATGGAGAACCTTTCGTGAGCTTGAAAATAAGCAGCTTTGTACTTGCCTTTTTACAATAAATGAAGATAAGACAGTAAGTAATGAAGAAATATAGTCAGAGTTAATTGTTTGAAAAAAAACAGAGATTTTTTATTCTATAAAAAAGGACATGAATTTTAATGTAGGATACTCATAGGAACTTTAAGACATGAAGTAAAATATTAAAACAGTAGCCTTATCCTGTAATAATGTTTTTACTGAGGAGAACAGAGGTTAGTAATAAAACACAACATGACTCTTAATGTAGGCTACTTATAAGCTCTTCCGGTCATCATCCCGAAGATTGAAGAAGTAAAATATTAAAACACCAGTTTTACACAATAATGATGTTTTTACTATTAGTGGAAAATTTATTTCTTCACTAAAACGTTGCAAAGTTCATTACTGACTACATTACGCAGAGAATTGAGACTTAACGAGACCATACTATACGACTTGAACGTCCTGGTTTTTCACATATCTCATCACTATGTTCAACTTTATGTTTCAAAGAGAATAATGAACATAGCTTATCCATCATAACCTGTACACTTTTTTATGGATATATGGCTACTCATTTCCATTACTGCATAACCTAGTCTTGATGACTTCATGTATCGTTGAAAATGTACGATGAAGAAGTAAACTAGATTCTGACTGCAAGCAATCAGGAGCTGGTTTTTTCACAAACTGAGATTGCAACTTGTTAGCTAGTTTTCTTTCTGAAGGACTATTGGAGTGGCTCAGTGGTAATAGCAGAAGATTTCACGGTCAGGTAGCTCATATTGTCAGGCCCTTAGGTCTTTGGGGGCCCCCGCGCATGAAGGGGATTCGGTGGCCCCCTTTTTTGTTTTGTAAGTGTATTACGTTTTTGGATTACGGTGCCCCAAGCGTAAAATACGGAGTAAAATATAAAGCGTAAAATACAAGCGTAAAATATCACTTGTAAAGTGCACAAATAAAAGTCATTTATCTATCTATCTATCTATCTTTTTTAGAGTTCGAGCCCTTTGTCGCCGGGGGGCCCCGTGTGCCCTAGCCTAGCTAATAACCCTGCTTATTGCATAGAACATTTTTTAAAGTTAGCTTTGAAGTAGCTGACAATAATTTCACAAACTGACAAAATATACAGGAATAGAATGGAAGTGAGGAACAGGGACAGGAACAGGGAAGTGATAGCCGCGAGCCGTAGCAGGTATCTGTTCAATCAGAGAGATAAGCTGCGTTCTCGTAGGTCCTGTTTGTAACGGTGACCGATTAGATTGGCCAGCAAAAAATACACTGTTCTCTGCTGTAAAATAAACTTCCCGGTGGATCGGAACCCACCTAAAACTGTAGGTCCAACTCATCAATCACCATCATCCAACTCATTACCCACGCTTAGGTCTCAGACCTATGTGGGCTTCATCCTCAAAAAAAAAAAAAGAATTTATTAATTTCGAATTCCTCAAAGTGCTATCAATTTATACCGAATTAATACTGGGTTGCGTAACTTTTGAATCCCGCGGTATATTTTCATGGTAGATTTCATGAGTTGATACAACTATAATGAGGGTTCGTTACTTCCCAGATGATTAATTTATGTTGGCAGCATTTCTTAGTCTGATAAATTTCGATGTGCTATATTATATGAAACATCTTTGAAAATGTCAGTTGATTCTCAATAAACTACTCAATCAAAATAACTGGTCAAATATTCTTTTTACTCATTTATTCATAGCATAAAACACAATCAAGTAAAGATACAACAGGCATAGCCCACTACTGCTTTCTTTACAAATTTTTAAATAAAATTAAAAATTAATTATTGAAATGTAATAAAATTTAAACATTATAAATCTCCAAATTTACAAATCCATTTTGAGGAAACTCAATTATAATTCCTGATTGAATATAATAAATTTCAACATTAAAAATCTCCAAATTTACAAATCCATTTTGAGGAATTCCTGATCAAAGATAATAAAATTTGAACATTATAAATCTCCAAATTTACAAATCCATTTTGAGGAAACTCAATTATAATTCCTGATTGAATATAATAAATTTCAACATTAAAAATCTCCAAATTCACAAATCCATTTTGAGGAAACTCAATTCCAACTCCTGATCGAATATAGACTCATAAATTTCAACATTATAAATTTCCAAATTCACAAAATAATCCATTTTGAGGAAACGCAATTCCAATTCCTGATCAAAGATAATAAAATTTCAATGCGATAAATCTCTAAATTTACAAATCCATTTTGAGGAAACTCAATTCGAATTCTTGATCGAATATAGACTAATAAATTTCCAAATTCACAAAACTAATCCATTTTGAGGAAACTGAATTCCAATTAGTTGAGCTATCATTCCAACAGAACTTTGCCAAAAGCGTGGCAGAGATAAGTTTTGGACAGACTTGCATAAATTTTAATACATTGCATACATTAAGCGACATTGAAGTTTAGGGATAAGATAGTTGTGGCTGGAGACACACCTGCACACAGCATAACAGCATAATGGTTTGATGATTTTAGTGGCGTCGATAATCTTTTAATCCGTATCTGCATAATGAAAATAATGCCCTAGACGTCACACGTGTGACAAGAGGAAATTCGATGAGAGATACGAGAAAGTGGGTCCCACTTTCTTTATCAGATTACAAACTGAGCGCCAGAATTAATTATTGAAAATTTAATAATCCGCCAAGTTTTGAATGGAATTTGACCTGTGTCTCAGCTCTGAAGTGGGGAAAGTGCGAGAGATAATGCACTGAAATTGACAGCGAAAGGGGGAAAGATTAGAAGGGGATGTGAAGGAGTGACGGAGAAGGAAGTAATTTATGGAGATATGTTACCACGCGGGAGAAGATCAGGCATGTGTGAGGATAGATGGAATGGAAGGATAACACCTATTAATATCGCCATAATTAACTAACAAACTCTTAGTTATACAAGATTGGAGCGGGCGCCTTCGTTGCTACAATCGGGAGACGCGATGCGACGTTCCCTCCTTCTCCTCCACTGCTGGGGCGCGATCTGTGCTGCATTGAACAATGATTATTTCATGCTATCATGAAACATGTTATCTCCGAGTCGTCTTTCTCCGCTCAGCCGCGATTATTGAATCTGTTTCGCAGTCGTGGATTATTCAGATGATCGTTTATTCATTCGCGTTCGCCTCTCAATAAGGCGTCGCGTAATCCGGCCTGTGCATCAAGGTGTTGTGACAACACATTTCCACAATAACCGTTTTACCTTCAGATAGCTCGTGTTACTAGGCGGGTGGAGTGAGGCGTTGTTTCTCACAATACCTAGACTGTCTAGAAGATAATTCTGCTTGTAATACAATTAGATTGGTGCTCCTTGATGCTTGAATACATTTTCAGCGAGTCGTACAATAATCATTTTAGTCAGTATGTATGTTTCTATCGATGGGAACCCATCTAAAATTGTAGGTACACCAAGTTTTCCAACAACATGACTCAAGCGGCGAGGTGGAACTACCCGTGAAGGTCTCCCCACTAATAAAAGTCATTCGCATTTACTTTACTTTCTATCATTCCTCTGGTCTAGATTTGGTACCTATTTTTCTAAATGTGAGAAATTGTGAGGCTATTAAATTAGAAATTGTAATAATATCTCTATTTTTTGAGGATTTATAAGTGATGGAGAAATACATGGTTAAATCAGTCGATATAAGATTGTGGACTCGCTCAATTTGTAGTTGCACTCAATACATGTAGTACATACGGTGTAGTACATTTTGTATTACCTTGGTTTTTCTACTTATGACAGACCATTTATCATTCAATAGACTATTTTTGACGGATTCTTGAGAAGATTAATAGAGTTTATACTCTCATGTTAATATATTAGTCACAAAATGTGATGTAATAGTTCAAAAATTCACATTATCTATTGACATATGCGCGACTTACATATTACATATTTACATATGAGAGGCATTCCAACTGCACTCTACACTGATTTGAATATTGCAAGGACTTAAATATATAAAATAATTCAAGATTGCTATTTGAAATAGAAAGTCCCCCTTTGATTTCATTAATTTAATGCATTGATAATAGTACAAGAAATTCACTAAGTGAGATTATACTAGTGAGAGTCGATGCTTTCAGCTGTGAATTAACAAGTATTTTTCATCTCAAACTGATGCTAGTGCAATCAGTAAATGATAGTGAAAAGTAAGAGGAAATAAGGCAGTCCAAGTTCAATCTACACTGATTTAAATGCAGCAAGGACTCCTACATCTGAAATAATTTAAGATTGATATTAGAAATAAAAAGTCCCTTTTTGATTTCATTAATTGACCATTTGGAAAATCTCATAAAAATTAAAGTATGCATGAAAGTCAAAATTTAAAATTATTTTAAAACTTTTCAAACCTGATTATTATCTCTTGCTTCAACTAAAAGCAAGTTCAGTTACAGAAAAAGGGCATATGGGTCATGACCCTTCCAAAATTAGAAATTCACAGGTGAAGGGGTAGAAAAAAGGGCAAAATCTGCATAAAAGTCGAAATTTAAAATTATTTGAAAACTTTTCAAGGCCGATTATGATAATAATCTCTCGCTTTGACTGGAAGCATGGGCAATCACATAAAGAGGGTATGACCCCCCCCCGAAAATTGGAAATTTGCAAGAGAAGTGGTAGAAAAAAGGAGCAATCTCACAAAAAATGTCAATATGGATTATGAACCTCCCCAAACTCCCGAGGTGGGACCGCTTCTGACTGGAAGTATACTACAAGTACTTCAAGTGTGTGCTCATGGAAAATTAAATGTATTGATTTATCTCTATTTTTAGGATCCCTTGATTCACTCCAAATATATCTCGAAGCTATTGTATGAGGAGGTAATCGAACATTAATCATCGTGGCTTCATAGAGGCAAGAAAGACATCAACCTAGATAAAAATTGGACAGAATTTTTTCTTTCTATTTCTATTTTGCAGGGTATTGTCTGTGGTGCAGCTGATTATAACGAGGAAATCTCATCAAGGGGCTAGATATCAAGACGATGAAGTCGTTCTGAAGGGGTTACCAGAAGGAAGGGCCGGCCGGCCAGTGATCTAGAGCAGTGCTCTGATAAGGGCTAAGGGCTGCCTAGCTCTAGTTGGTAAGGGCTCTAAAGACATCGTTGTGTCCACTTCCCTTGATCAGACAGATGCGTCCCTTGCTCTCTCCCTCCTCTCAACCACCTCTCTACCTACGACGACTCAGTACTTGCTCGCTAATTAATAGTGCTCCTCCTTGATACACTTTCTTCCATCCTTTCGTCCTACTTCCAACACTCGAATCTTCTTCCTTCCACCAGTCCGCAAGCCAGCATTTTCATTATCTTCTTCGGTCCTCTAATTCCCGATAATTCAATCCATTCCATGATCAAAGCTCTCTCTCCCATGTCCCATTCTTATCAATCAATACATTTCTCACTTGGACCAGCGTTTCCTCCCATTTTCTACACTATTGGACAACTGAAGAGCCCTCTGTTGAGTGACCAATGACTTAACTAAGTTCCTGGATTTCTTGTTCCATGAACTGTGTTGTTAATATATTAACTTTTGAAGTGAATTTAACGCCTTGCAGTCAAATTTTTATTAAGAATAAGTAGTATTTTACTTACTCTGTAGGCCGAACGTTTTCGAATCTTGGAGATCCATTTTCAGAGGCGTCCTTCTTGATCATCGATGTCAGTTTTTTGATAAGAAGAATGTGGTTTTTGTAGAATGTGATCAAAACGTTTGTGTGATTTAAAATTTAGTTGTTCGTTGAGGATGTTTTGTCTATTGTTTTGTTTATTTTGATCAATTCTTCCAAAAAAACTGACATCGATGATCAAGAAGGACGCATCTAAAAATGGATCTATGATGAAAAATGGAAGATTCGAAAACGTTCGGCCTACAGAGTAAGTAAAATACTACTTATCCTCAATAAAAATTGAAGTCGTTGAATTCACTTAAAAGGTTAATCTTAACTAAGTGTTTTAAACTCACTTTTTCTTCAAATTCGAAATTCTCCAATAATTCAAGTCTTCAGTTGATCTTTTATATTAAACACTACACACCTAACAGTTCGGCACCCTTCAAGTTCTGCAAATATTATAGTTATTTAATAGTAAATTTTTAAATTTTTTAAGGAATTTTAGAGGGTTGTGAATGAATATTTTCGATTTCCTCACATTTAGAGGAAAGGCAATACTTGTACAGGTGTCAATAAGATCATGATTATCAAGGAAATAAAATCTTACAACATAACAAAAGTGAGTTCGTTTGAAACTTGATTCACACCTTTTTCAAATTAATAATATAGTCTGAAATAGTTCTGGCTACCACGAGTAGTGTTCTATCATAGAACTTGGATGATTGTTTACAATGTAAGATTGATTTTTTTTCATTTTTCTGGTTATACATTAGAAAAATAAAAATATACTGATGAAGATGGGAGGACGAAAGAATAAATTATTTCAACTCGCTGAACTAGTTCAAATACCACCCTGATATCCTATTCTTTACAGCTTTGAAGGCATAATAAGATTGTCTATCCTTTGTTGACAAGAAGAGAATGTATTTTGTCACCTATTTATAAAAAAAAAATAATATCAGAATACAATATTATGTGCGTAAATGGTCGGTCGCTTCCACATTGTCTTTTTGTAATAATTACCAATTGCAAGTATTTCAGGTTTAATAAAACGAGTATTTATTCAACTTGATAAAATATTATTTGAATCAGGATTAGATTTTGAAAGGATCATATATAAGAAGACAATAAACATATATAATTGAAACAAACAACTTGATAAAATATTATTTGAATCAGGATTAGATTTTGAAAGGATCATATATAAGAAGGCAATAAACATATATAATTGAAACAAACAATTAAAGCATATATAGGATGACCTTAGCAGAATAAGAATCTAGTTGACAAAAAATAGGTTAGCATTGAATGTATTAAAAACAAATTTTCTAATTGAAAAGCCACCCCAATGTTCTAGATAGTATCAAGTACCATGACTCTATTTGTGTAGCACGTGAAAATTGTGCATGTACAAGCATCCTCAGACCAAATCAATAAAGTATCTAGGAATTATCTTAGATGTAAAACCTGTCGTGGAAAGAGCATATAAATGAATTGAGAAAAGAAATGGGTCTAAGTATTTATAAATTCTATTATTTAAAAGATATTTGCTCGTCTAGGGTTTTAAAAGTATTGTACCACTCTCTAGTTGAATGAAGATTGATGTATGGTATTATTTGTTGGGGTGGAACATACTTTACTAGCCTTAGGACTTTATTGACAGCTCAGAAGCACATAATCAGACTTATCACTAATCAGAGCAGAAGAGTAAATTCATTTCCATAATTCAAGAAAGTTTGCATTTTACCTTTCAGGTATTTGTATATTTTTAGAGTATCACAATTATTTTATAAAATATGTAATGAATATAATAGGTTTTTTAATGTTAGGTCTGGTAGAGAAATAAATATGATTTTACCTCCTCCTTAATTAGAAGCTTACAGGAGGTTTTACAATTTCATCGCACCTAAATTTTTTAATGTCTTACCAGCGAGCGTGAAGGAGTCTGAAACGTTATACAGATTTAAGAAATTATTATTTGCTTTGCTTTTCGAAGTTGAGAATATGGGAAGGCTACTCTTTGACTGAATTCATTTAAAAACTGAAAGTGGAATGAACGATTTCAAATTGAGTCTATTGTATAATATTATATTAATATGATATGTATTGTCTATTTACATGTGTAGTTATTTTATTCTAATGTTGTTTCTAGTGTAATTGTCTGAGGGATGTATTGTTTAGTTTTCATCTAGAGATGTTACTGACTCTTGCTTTATTTAGTGTCTATGGAGGGTACCTAATTCTTCTTACATGTTTAATTCATGAGGAATATTTATTGTGAATTTATGGGTTTAATTCGGTTGAAATTTTATTTTTATAACTTATATGAAATTTCGGTAGTCTTATAAGTTATTTGTATTTTTCAATTTTGTATATACTGATTGTTTTGACACGTAAGAGGAATAAATTTATTTATTTTATAATTTGACAATGGAAACCTTGTCCAAAGTAGTAGCTCAATTGATAATGAGTGGCACTGCATTCAATAACCAGAAATCCTTCCCCCCTATTTGAGTTTGAAATAAAAATAACATCAAGTTTATCGCATATTTCCCAGATCACACTCATACTAATCAGATCACATTATTTAACAGTTTGTATTTTTGACACCTGTACGTTGAACGATAAGAGAACATGTAAACAATGTTATACTCACGTCATGTTTGGAACTTGATTATCAAATCTCATCAATCAACAGCGTCCATAATCTATAATGCAGAAGCCTGCACTTCATTAATTATGTACAGTATGCGTTACATGAACCATGTAGCAGGTAGTTTACAGGCATAAAGCAACAATGTGCTGAAAGGATATTTGTGGAATTTCTGGGAACACTTGGCCATTTGCAGTTCACTTATCTATAGAACTGATGTTTGTGGGATAGATGAGTTGTTGATAGTTTAGTCTTGATTTTGTATTGACTGATATAATAGCAAAACGTTGTCAGTAGGTAGCAAGAAATACCATGAATCGGTCTATAGTGTACCAAGAATTGCACTAACGCTGTTCATTTCAATGATCACTGGTTGCATAAAGTGCTCCTCCAACTGAAACAGAAATGAACAGCCGCATTATTAATTTCTATCGGAATGCGCTCTCCAGATTGCAGATCTCTGTATCACTCAGGGTTGGGTGGTAGAGAGGAAAAAAACTCCTCCTAACTCCACCCTTAATAAAGGCAATTAATCAATCAATCAATAATCTCCATTGACACTAAAAGAACAAATAGGGTATGCGAATAAAGTATATTAATTTATATGTTTTTTTCTGAATACACAGTAAAGACATGACCCACTGTGCGCGTTGCAATAATTAGTAAGTAAAAATTTATTTCCATTAAAGTTTAACAAAAAATGAGACACAGTATAAAAATATTTTTTTGGAACTTCTAGCCATCTGAACCATTTTATTGTAAGTTGAGCCCTGAGAAAAAAGCATTGCCAAATTTGGCGAAGTTTCGATTTCAACAGATGTGTAATTCAATAGCTGGAGTCATGTGTATTCAGTGACATTGGCATCAGTGTTGTATAAAATCAAAGTTATTTCATTAAATAACAAATGAGATCAAGCGGAAAGGCCAAGGCTCAACTTATACGAGAAAGACCACAATAAATAATATTATTAGGTTATAGAGCACAAGAGTCATTTATCATTTTCCGTGATAAATTACAGGATATCAATGACGTTGTGGATTATGTACTTACATTTTTAGGTGGACTCCGAGCCACCAGGTGAGAGATAATAAAGCAGATAACATCGTGTGATCGTCATGTATTACAGGATATTCATCCAGTGATATGGGAAGAAGAAAGAGTATAGAAGATTGCAGGGGATGTGTAGAAATGTATGAGATAGAACGAATGAGTAACTGAGCCTGAGTTTAAAGGTGAGCCGTCGGTATAATCATTTAATTTTTGCATTTTTTCTCTTTTTTCAGATAAGATCTGTGGCGAGGTGAAACTTACCGCAAATCGTAATGAAAAGATGGGATATAAATTAGCCGGCTACAATCGCTGCAAGCGAGGATTCGTGGCTGGACTTGCGATCAGATAACACGCTGACCACCCACTCAAGCCGCAAGCCGCTCACCAGCCGCTGCATCAATAAATTCAGCTACAAGACTCCGATCGAAAGCCTGATTAAGATCGACGAACATAGGTAACCAAGTACCCAACCTGCAAACTAAGTCACACTGGTCAACCTGAATCATCAGCGAATATCTCATGTCTATTTGCGATTGTTCTACTGTAAATAGCTTATAACTGAATAAAATATATATCTGATGATGGATTATCAATTAATGGAGAATAAAAAATGCTTAGACTAACAGAAGTAGTTCACGCCACCAAATTAGTCGGCTCTGAAATTGCGGTGTTGCCAGATATGGGACCATAATAATAATAATAATAAGCGTATGGCTTTTAATGGTGGGGAGACCCTTACGGGTAGTTCCACCTCGCCGTTTGAGCCATGTTACGGGGAACATGGTGGACCTACTATTTTAGGTGGGTTCCTAACCACCGGGTAAGTGATAATAGAGCTTATAACATCAAGTCATTGAAGCACGGTCACCCATCCAAGCGCAGTCTTGAGACCATGCCAGCATATGATAGTAGAGAACCACCAACCTCAATGCCCAATTTGACAACACTACTCGTACGGTGTTGCCCAGTCTATGAGTCTGAGGCTAGCAGTCATATGGTTTACCACTTCAGTTAGTTGTTTTTCTGCTAAATTGCAATTCCTTTGAGCCGCCTAATTTCGTAGCGTGATTTCTCTAAGTATTCTTAAAAATAATTTCTCTAATAATTTCTATACAAATTTCAACAAATTGATGTAATCAAGTAAATGAGAAGTTAGACAAACAGAAGGTAAACATTCTCTCCATATTGAATTGAACATCCGTGACCAAGGAATTGAATGTTATCACGCTTTAAAAAAGAGAGTGGGCTTCTGGGTAGTAATAATGCATTTTATGAACTGTTTTTATGTTATTACAAGCAAGCAAAGCAGTTATTAAGCACTTGTTCTACGTAGATCGTTCCATTCATGGTCGGACGTGACTTGAAAACTAATCTTCATTCTCGTGCTTTTCACATGTCTTTGTCACTTTTATTCTTCAAGTGTGCAACTCTCTCACTTAATTGTACATCTCGAGATCTCTACAGAATTCCTGAACAATTGAGGTCGTGTTCTGTGACCTTCCACAGCATTCTTGAAGCATCGAGAAGCCGCCAATTCTTGGAATTATACAACAAAACAGCTATAGAAAGAAGTCCACGTTAACAAGCTAGTTAGTCTTAAAGCTCGCGTGCCAGATTGTGTTACAGATTTCGTACCGTTGAGTAAATAGTGCTCGATTCCAGTGTCCAGTGCAGAGACAAGTGTTTACTGTTTGTGCAGCTCGCTAATAGTTTAAAGACGTTGTGTTAAGTGATATTATTTGAGACTGTCAAATAACGAATTGGACTGTGTTTTGTAAGTGATAAGTTGTTTTTTTTTATCATTTCTTTCTACATGATTGTACAGGTTATTGGACTCTTGTTTCTTTTGTTATTAATCAGCCTGTAATTAATTATTTATTAATTTTTGGAAATAATTACTGAAAATCAGTATTAGCTTGATCATTGTTGATCTGTTTTTCTTTATTAATTGAACTTACAATTTGTGTGTGTAAATAGACTAATTTGTGTAAATAAAGTGCATGTGTGAACTTTAGTGTTGCCAGCCTTATTTTAGCCATTAGAACCCGTAACAGTATTATCAATCGATGGAATAAAGGCGATCATACTAACACAGCTGTCTCCACTTCTAATAGAGAATTCGTTCAACATTATTGTGATTGTTGATTTGAATTTTTTATATAGAGACCGAATATTGAGATAAAAACATCTCAAGTCATAATATCACAAGTTAGAGATGAATGAATTCTGATTTTCAGAAATGCCCACCGAACGTGGGTAATGCGTGGATGGTAATGATGTAGTGGATGGCGGACCTACAGTTTAAGATGGGCTCCGAACCACCAGGTGAGTGATAATGGAGCAGATAACGTCATGTTTTTTTTACAATGGTCACCCTTCCTAGATGATATCCTTTCACCCTTCCTAGAAAATATCAACTTGACTGCAGTACTTTGAATTCATGAATCACATTTTTTTCTTGAGGATGAAGCCCACATAGGTCTTAGACCTGTGCGTGGGTAATGAGTTGGATGATGGTGATTGATGAGTTGGACCCACAGTTTTAGGTGGGTTCCGAACCACCGGGAAGTGATTTTACAGCAGAGAACAGTGTCTTTTTTGCTGGCCAATCTAATCGGTCACCGTTACAAATAGGTCCTACGAGAACGCAGCTTATATCTATCTGATTGAACAGATACCTGCTACGGCTCGCGGCTATCACTTCCCTAAAAACATGAATCTATTTGTAGTACATCGCATTTAAAAAAATATAACATACTTTTATAAACTCTTCAATATAATATTACCTCATTTGAAATGAATAAAACGAAAAATATCTTGCATGTAGAAATTTTATCAAAGTCCAAGAATAGATTCCTGGTGATTGTGACTGACAGTGAGCATGGGATTGAATTAATATTGCAAGGGTTGGGTTTGCTAAACTCGGAATAACAAATTTTTAATTAAACATTAACTGTACAAGAGCTTCCTTCTGTGGAGTACTAGAGCTGTTTCACATTTTGGAGTACACCAGGAGCTATTTTGGTAGTTCCACGAATATAGAGACCGTTTCTCAAGCATGAGTTGTGGAATAATTTTGATTCCAGTTACATTTGGAGCACCATAATCATGTGACCTAGTTTGATAGGAATTATCTGAACATTTGTTCAACTTAGGTGAAGTTTAGAGACTTCGTGATCCAACTTCATGAGGTTAAAACTAATGTCAAAGCAGATAATAACAAACATAATGTGTATAATAGTGGCTGAGTACCTTGCATGTTGTGGATAGCTAAATTTCCATTATCCGTTAGAGCATACGTCAGCATAATGATCACCCACCCAAACATTTTGTGTTCTGTTGTTTCCATTACAACGTTGCCATAATTGGATGTCCTCAACTGATAAGTAGCTTATAATGATATCGCTCATGAATGTGTGTAGCTGATCACTGATCAGTTCATGTCCATCACATCCACAGTTAATCACAGTTAATCACATCCACAGCCTGATTGCAGTTGTACAAATCTCGAATCTGTACTCGAAATGTTCGATTCTCACATCTCAATTAGCAATACTGACATATTTCTAATATAGTATATTTCTAATATAATATTTCATATTTCTAGACATAGTTCTAGACATATTTCAAATGCTGTTATTGTCAAATATAAAGTCTTTCTGTATGTTGTAAAGGCTCTCGAAATAAGGACATTGATATGTACAGTTGATGTCTGACGAGTTGATCCCTTGCCGATTCTTCCCCTTCTCCTCCAACTCTCTGCTACTGTGCGTTGCAATAACATATGCAGGCTAGTTAAAACGCAGAAAACCTGTTTGTCTCTGGCCGTAGTTTTCAAATTAGGAATAAAGCATGAATAGAGCATGCGCAGTTGGCTTCCTACTACCGCCGCCCGCTCCCGCACCGAAAAACCAGGGATCAACTCCTCAGACCACTACTGTAAGCTTATTTGATAAGCCTCAATATTTACAAAATACATTTTTCAAATAGATTTAAAACTTTTTAAAAGCTTCTGTGATTCTTAATCTTGATGTTGGCTTCCTTGTATGGCTTCCTTTAAAAAAATAAATTTATTCACTAAATGTCTAGGCACATTTCAAATGTTTTACAAAAACTCAATAACTTATTTTCAAAATTTAAGGGATCAGAAACAACTACTATGATTGTATGAAAACAATTTTTAATATTGTTACAAGAAATATGGGTTGCTCATTGAAAAGCTTTGTGAGATGCATGATACTTCTATACAGAGTGTTTCGGAACTCTCTACCAATACTTCTAGGCAGAGTTTCTGGACCACTAACAAAAGTAAATATCGTAATAAAAATGTTCTAAAATCCCCAGTTACTCACACAGCCGCCATTTTGTTTTTTTTCACTTATTATTTTTTTATTCGAACACCTCTGAATGCATAATTTTGAAATTTTGCAAACAGCTTCATAACAACTGAAAAAATCTTTAAAAAATCAATCAAAATTTTCCGACATCAAAAAACAAAATGGCGGCCATTTAAAATCTTTGAACAGGATTAAATTAATAATGGCTGATGATATAAAAATTTGACTAGAATAACGTTTTTTAGATATTTTTATTGCAAATCCAACGATACCTCATTTTCCAAGATTGGCTAGCAATTAACAAAGATATGCTACTTCCTAGGGTGTGCAGTGGTTAGGAACGGGTTGCAGTTTCTCGCTTCCAACCACTGCACACCCTAAAAAGTAGCATATCTCTGTTATTTGTTAGCTAATCTTGAAAAATGAGGTATCGTTGGATTTGTAATAAAAATATCTAAATAACGTTATTTCAGTCAAATTTTGATATCATCAGCCATTATTAATTTAATCCTGTTAAAAGATTTTAATTGGCCGCCATTTTGTTTTTTGATGTCGGAAAATTTTAATTGATTTTTTAAGATTTTTTCAATTGTTATAAAGCTGTTTGCAAAATTTCAAAATTATACATTTAGAGGTGTTCGAATAAAAAAATAATAAGTGAAAAAAACAAAATGGCGGCTGTGTGAGTAACTGGGGATTTTAGAAAATTTTTATTATGATATTTGCTTTTGTTAGTGGTCCAGAAACTCTGCCTAGAAGTATTGGTAGAGAGTTCCGAAACACCCTGTATAACTGAAGAATGGAAGAATGAAATAAACTCATTTTTCCAATTTGTTCACAAATAAAAAATGAATATGAATTGATAAATAAGAAACAAAATGGAGACAAAAATGTTAGTAAGTGGGTGGTTTTCTTCGTATTGGTTCTATTGCACAATACTCGGGTATGACTCATGTGACTTGACTCATTGTCCAATCACAGCGAACATTTTTGTCTTCTCAGACGCCATACTTGAAACAACAATGAATCACTTTCCCATGACTCACATTTGAATTCAAGTTTCTTTTGTTTTTGTTATTGGCCAAAACAATGGGGAAAGTTTATCATGAATAATCCTCCCATAAGTGAATTCTAATGTGCTTCAGAACTGTAGTAAATTGTTAATAAATTGGAGTTATGTATTGAGTGGGATATATTTTTATTTTAGCTCGTGGAGACTTTTTTTTAATTGATTTTTAGAAAACAAGCCTGTAACATTCCAATTAGTTTTGGATGTACTTCCCAAGTTGGAATGCACAAGAATGTAAAGATTGTATTCTGGTGTTAATACTAGTGTTAATCCTAGTTTCAATTTTGTTCCACCTATATACCCTTCCCATAAAATGTACGTCGAGAAAAACAATTCCTTTTTAACCATGGAGTAGAATGCTGGTGAAGTGGAATTATAAATGAAAGCAGCATTTGCATACATAAAAAAGAAATCAAGCAAATAGGATGAAGAACTTCTTGTAAAAAAATCGAATAAAATAAGACGAATATTCAAGAAATTTTGAAAATATAATACTCATGCCAAATTTAAAAACTGATTCATTTTAGGCTAGAGAATAAGCATGTTTTCTTTTTCTTTAAATTGAGTTTCTTTATTACCAAAAATAGAATAAAACCAGAGAGGTATCAATTACAAATCATGAAACACAATGACCTATAGTAAACCTATAGTAGGTATAGGTATTCTACCTATAGTAGAATTTAATAATAAATTCTTAGTATATCGTAAAATCTATATTCTACTAACTATCTACTTCTGTTCTTCAATGACTTCATGTTATAAACTTTATTATAACTTACCCAGTGGTTCGGAACTCACCTGAAATAGTAGGTCTACCATGTTCCCTATAACATGGCTCAAACGGCGTGGTGGAACTACTTGTGAGGGTCTCCCCACCAAATAATTATTATTTTTTCTACTAACGTTCTTCACATTCGACTTTCAACTGCTCGGCTTTTATAGCTAGTCTATTATAGATAAGTTTTCTTGTAAAATGAGGTTTGAATCAGTTAATCCATTCTTTGAAAAATAAAAAAAAACTTGAGACAAAGCGTTCAATGTTTTTGAGGCTTTATGGTCGAGCAGTGTAGTATTTAATAGCGTTTTCAAACTTCATGGAGTGAGGTTCACGTAGAATTTCTGATGATTTGTCAGTACGGAGGAATCAAAGTCTGAACAGATATTACACAAAGTGCACTCACTACTAAACCGGAATCGCACTAAGTGCAATACTAGCTTGAATTCAAGTGACTTGAGAAATGCATTGATCGAGACTTTGAGAAAGAGGCTGTTCCAAAAGCAATTCTGATTCTTAGAACTGACAATTGAACTTCCTCAGTAACATCACACGTGCGTAACACCAAATTGTTCCTTTTAGTCACTGCAGGAGATCAATCTTTGCAGTTTCCAAGGTCTTGATTGAAGCTCAATCCGAAGAATGATACCTTTTGAAATCATCATCATGCATATATTTCAGACCTTTGACAGCTTTACAAATAAAGTGGGGCACTGGTACAATAAAATAGAATCTAGAAAATAGAAATATCCAATGAAATACAATCTAGAAACTAGGTAACTATTATTCACATTTGACACCTAAGTTAACAAATTAAAAATTATTTTTCAACTCCACAAATACTACTCTATTATGAATTGAATTGAATTATTATTGTTAAATATAAACAAAACGTCTTTTGATTTTCATTCTCAATTTTCAAATTCCATACTCCATGCAGACGATCAATCTATATGAATTTTAATGCATTAAGATTTTTTCTGGTTATGATAATTATGTAATGGAAGGAGCATTCTAGAATGTTGAAATATACATCATTATTGTTAAAAATTTAACATGATGTCATTTTCGTTTTGATTTTCATTCTAAACTTCCAAATTTCATGGTTTGAAGAAATTCTTGTTCCTTTAAATGAATGAAAATTGATTACTGAATTTCTTGATCCATAACGATCTGCGTTGTTAATATTAACTTTTCATGGTAAATTCAACGACTTCCAGTCAATTTTAATTGAGAATAAATAAATATTTACTCACGTAGGATGAAACATTTTCGAATCATGATGATGCAGCCTACGTGAGTAAATATTTATTTATTCTTAATTAAAATTAACTGCAAGTCGTTAAATTTACCATAAAAAGTTAATATTAACAACGCAGATCGTTATGGAATAAGAAATTTAAGAACCAATCTTCATTCATTGTAAAGGATTAAGAATTTCTTCTAGACTTCTAGTTATAATATTCATATTACAATCTGTGGAACATTCCAGTGTATTAATGTACACCATATGAATAAAATTTATATATTAATTAAAGAAGTTTATTAAATTCCTGGATTTCTTGTTCCATGACGAACTGCGTTGTTAATATTAACTTTTTATGTGAATTTAACGATTTGCAGTCAAATCTGACTGACGACAGTTAGATTTGACTGCAAGTCGTTAAATTCACATATGAAGTTTATTACTTAGCAATATGATAATAATTGAAGAATCAATGTAGAGAGTTTGAAATAATTTATCATGCACTTTTTCAGCTCTTCGAAAAAGTTCAAGGGACTAATAGAAAGTGACTTAAATATTATGTAATATGTCATGATACAAATGATCTATCATCAACAGAGTTTTATCAAGCTATACGTTAAATCTCCATAATCAATAACAAGAGGACGATTAGAAGGTAACTTAAATGTATAATAAAAATAAGTCATGATACAAATTTATTTAATAATTTAGGCTAGAAAAAACTAATTGTTAGTCCTAGTAATAATAGTAACAGTTATATTGGATAAAAAACATTATTCTAATGATTTACCCTTAACAGAGTGTTATCAAGTTATTGGCCTATGTTAAATCTCAATAAAATTTTTTTATAAAAAGTGAGGCTCCCAGATTTGCAAAACTAAAATTGCAAGAAAAACGCTTTTGGTATGTATCCATGTTTTTCTTCATTTTGTGTTTACTTTCCATTATCAAACTTTTACTCATGATGAGCGCCATCTTTTCAGAGCTGAGTAATAAACATGGAATCGCGAGATTTTACGGGTTAGCTGTGCAAACATTGCCAACACTGTTCAGGACTGTTTATACACTAATGGGAGCAACCTTTATAGGTGCCGGATTCGGCATGATTGAGGAGGGAAGGACAAAAATCTAGTACTGCTATATATCTATAGAGTCTATATATCTATATATAGAGTGCAACAGAATAATGGGTGAATGATGGGTGGGGGTGAGGAGGCACTACCATTAGCAGTGATTAAAGCTTGATGAGCACTCTCGAAAATAAATTATTTCCTTTCTATTCAAAACAAACACACTTCGCACGCTTTATAATGCGCGGTGTGAAGAAATGCGCGCGTTACGCCGAGGCAGAGGCAGAGGCGAGAGCAGGCTGAGTTGTGTCTTTCTAAAAAGCTATTTTTGATTGCGGACTCATTGTAGTCGCGCCCAGTTGTCGCCTCATTTACTGAAATAAGCTTTTTATGCTTCGCTTGGTTCCAGGCGATTTTTACAGGGCTGTAGTGAACGAGTTTCCACTGCATCTAATCCCAATAATCACTACGACAAGGAATGTAATAGATAATTTCAAACACGAAAAAATAAAGAGTTGAGCTGATAAAAATTGTAAACAATTATTATTTGAATAAGAAATTACAAAAACCTTTTCCCAGTCTCGGATTCATTATCAACACGATTAACCTATCAATTCCTCCATTCTTTTAGTAGCTATACATTATAACCTTATATTAATTTAGAGCATGGTGTTCATGCGATCTTGATACTTAGTCACGACCGCTCAAGACGTCATTTGGATGGGTGACCGTGCTGCTATGACTTGATGTTATAAGCATTATTATCACTTACCCGGTAGTTCAGAACCCGCTTAAAGTTGTACGTCCACCATTTTCTCCACAACATGGCTCAAAACGGCGAGCTGGAACTACCCATGAAGGTCTCCTCAACAATAAAGGCCAATTTATTTTAGCAGCATTGGAAATAATCTACAATTATAAATCTAATTATATTAATCACCTAAGATTAGAATTGTCTGCATGATACTGACACTTTGTTGATGTAGTATGATCATTCCTCTACTTAATACGGTTATTATTATTACATTAATTTAGCGATGAAAGAACAAATTGAATTGAACTTACTAGGCAAAGAGAAACTCACTATCATATTGCTAATTCAGCAAATAGCAATTAGTATTTGATTTGATCAGCAATAGATTTCATATAACTCAGTATTTGTTCAGATAATATGAGTCACATGTGCCTGGATCCTCTTTGTAAGGGTGACCGATTAATTTTGCTAGCAAAACGACTCGTTTCTCTCCTGTTAAATCACTTCCCTGTGGTTCAAAATTCACCTTGAACTGTAGGCCCTACTTATCAGTCATCATCTAACTGATTACCCACGCACAAATCTAAGATCTGAGTGGAATTCATACTAAAAAGAAGTAAAGCAGGGTTAGTTATTCTGATAATGAAAGAGGAGCAATCAGCTTGAGTAACAAAAATATTATACTGAATTAACTAACATTGCTGTACTTACGGGAAGTGATAGCCGAGTGTCGTAGCAGGCATCTGTTCAATCAGAGATAAGCTACTAAACTCCTGGGTGCTCTTTATAAGGGTGACCGATTGGATTGACCAGCAAAAAAGAATCTGTTCTCTGCTGTAAAATCACTTCCCGGTGGTTCGGAACCCACCGAAAACTGTAGGTCCAACTCATCAATCACCATCATCCAATTTGGTCTCAGACCTATGTGAGCTTCATCCTCCGAAAAAAGGGAAGTGATAGCCGCGAACCGTAGCAGGTATCTGTTCAATCAGATAGAGAGATAAGCTGCGTTCTCGTTGGTCCTGTTTGTAACGGTGACCGAGAAGATTGGCCAGCAAAAAAGACACGTTCTCTGCTGTAAAATCCCTTCCGGTGGTTCGGAACCCACCTGAAACTGTAGGTCCAACTCATCAATCACAATTATCCAATTCATTACCCACGAACAGGTCTCAGACCTTTGCGGGCTTCATCCTCCGAAAAAAAAGAAGTAAAATAATGATTTTATAATAGTATAATGAAAATAAAACACGTTCTGTGTCGTAGGAGCTAAGGCCCTTGAGATGTAAATTATTAAAATTGATTGGATCAGTATCGTAAGAGTGTTGCGATTCAGTAATAAACAGGCACCTTCAGAGACACACCACATATTTTGTCTCGAAATTTGGTCGCTAGTTGTTGCCCATTGTTATTTTCAACTGTACATCCTGTTCAGGCTTCCGTTGCTGCTTCTGATTCTTCATTATTACGAGTCGAAGGTACATGATAGAGTGATTAAATCTATAATGATGCAAACACTCTTCGAGGAAAAGGTGATGCTATAGGTTCAGAATAAAATTACAGACGCGTTCGCGGAGACCTCCCCGTTTAGCCTTGAAGGTGTCGGTAAATCAGTTTTGAATTAGGACCTAACAAGGCCCAGATTGGATGGGGGGGGGGGGAGTAGGGAGGGACTGATGTCTGTATTTCCCTAAATTAGGTGTTCCGTGCAGCGGGGAGTATAGGTCGAATTATACAGGTTTTGTGGGGGAGGATGGGGTGGTGCACGTCACGGATTTTCGGGACGGGTCAAGGATGATGGAAAAAGAGAGAAATGAAGAGGTATTTGCTGATGAAAAGGTTGATAGAAGGAGAGGGGAGTAATGATGAGAGGCTGTGCTAGCGAACGATCGGGAAAAGAATCGGTCATCGAGCTAGATGGCTGGAGGCGATTCAGGTCTCTGGCAACTCCTTCCCAAGTCCAATGAACGAGCAGCCAGAGAACCGCCTCCTCTTCGCCTCTCCTCGCCACCACTCCTCCAGTCACCTCACCATCACTCCTCCAGTCACCTCCCCTCCACTCCGCCAGTCACCTCCCCTCCACTCCTCCAGTCACCTCCAAAAGCGCGCGCCGTAAAGAGTGGAATTGATTGGCGATAAAACATAAAGACTGACTGCTTCATTTGTCTGCCTAATTGACGCACCGCTGGCCTTTGCTGCTTAGCTCTGCAGCAACCCAAACCGCCGCCAAACCCACCAGTCCTACTTTGCATAGACACCTCATTATTTGCTGCTCATTTTGTGCACTCTGCACTAATAATTTTCGCCTTCCCGTTTATTGGACACACGGATCCGGTAAATAATTGGGTGATTGGAGGTGAGTCTTCCAAGATTCATAGCCTGAATCGTTGACTTATTTTCATTTTAATATTCTTAGCTTGAATCATCTACTTACTTTCAATTTATTCCTCAGACTCATAGATAAAATCGTCAAATTATTTCCATTTGACTTTAAAATCTTGATGTACATGATTATAATACAAGAAGCCGAGAAGATTATCACTTGGTGAGTCACAATAGTAGCTTATTCAAACAAAAACCTAGTTATATTGGTAGGAAATTCTACAATAAGCTACCGTAGTTTTCAAAGAGTCTTGAAAATATATAAATATTTTAAAAAAATTGAAAAATATTTAGTTGATAAAGCTTTTCATAGTGTACAAGAGTTCCTTTCACATCAAAATTAAGCCTCACCTCAACTAATTGATATAGTAATTATGGTATCTAGTGTATAATATTGCTGATCTGAAAAAATTATTATATTGAAAGAATATTTAGTTGATAAAGCTTTCTATAGTGTACAAGAGTTCCTTTCACATTAAAATTAAGCCTCACCTCAACTAATTGATACAGTAATTATGGTATCTAGTGTATAATATTGTTGATCTGACTTGTCTTATACTACTCAACTGGAGTCTCCAAGATGTAATCTACAAAAAAAATCAACTAACTCAACGCTGATTAGATTAGATTAGATTATATTTCTTTATTCATGTAAATTTACAAATCTGCATATGAAGGTTAAAAACAAAATTATCAACATCACATACATCAGTAGTGAACTCATAAAATACTATTTTCATAGTGCAAAGAATTATGTACAATGATCTCATTTGTATGATATTAATGATATTAACCACAGACAATCTAAGAGATGCAATTACTTATGGCACTTGCTGATATGCTTATGCACTTGCGATTATTTATTACCTGCTGATATGGAACTGATAATTGGTTTTTCTGCTACTTTTTCATGTTGGCTCGAAATTGAGAACGCCTTTATTGATATTAACTTAAATTTGGACAATTTTATTTAAAAAGATATCATTTGTTGAAGCTTATCACCATGTACCCATAACATGACTAAACGGCGGGGTGGAACTAACCGTGAGGGTCTCCCCACCAACAAAAGGGTCTCCCCACCTTTCAATTAAAAGGGTCTCCTTATCATACGATGACAATAATAATAATAATAATAATAATTACTGACAGGCAAGTTCTCCACAACAAGCCTGATATCTTGGTTATGGACATGCTGAGGAAGGAAGCACTTATAGTAGATATAGCTGTCCCAGCAGATGAGAATGCACAGAGAACAAGAGGTGAGAAATTAAGAAAGTACCAGGAGCTAGCATTTGGGCTGAAAGATATGTATGGATTAAACAGTGCAAGGATAGTACCAATAGTAATAAGTGTGGGAGGACTGATGCTGAAGTCAGCTGTAGAGAGCTGTAAATCGATTGGGGCCTTACAGAGACTCTGATGGAGAAAATTCAGAAGTCTGTTCTGTTGGATACATCACGCATAGTGCGCCAAATACTGCAATGTACTCGATAATCCCTTGATGTACAAAATGATAATAGTAGTCATGAGATGGAGGTTGCATGTCAATGCCCCTTCATCCAAAGAACTAACCGCAAATGCGAGATAACAAGGAAATAATAATAATAATCCCCAAGTCTCTGGTGCGGTCTCTCAGTGTGCTGGAGATTCCAAGCACAGAGTACCTTCGCATGCAAAAGGCTGTGATACTAGATACTAGTAGAATAGTCCGAAGGTACTTGACATCAAACAAATAAAACAAAAATAAATAAAAAATAAAACAAATACAGTTTCAACTTATCATTCAATGAATAAAATAAACACCCAATATATCATTCTGACATGTCCTTGCCAACTTGGCCGGCTTGACAGATTTCTGGGCCTAGCCCATGGCAATAAAAAGGAAAATAATAATAATAATAATCATAATAATTTTAAAATCATGTATTCATGGTATTATTAATGACTCAACTCTGGTTACTTTAGTAGAATGAAAATTTCAACAATAAAATGTGGAACCGTGTGAGCATTATTGTCTCCTAGAACTGATATTTTCGGCACTCATTGCACATCCAGGGCAGACATTGGACACAATAAAACTATAATATTCATCAATAAATACTACATTTGTTCCAATTACCAGTATAGTGTGCCTCCACAGTCTTAAGTTATATTTAAGAATATTTATTTTTTAAATAATAGCAATAACTGTTTCACTCCAATCTATCATATTTGTTATGAATTCAATGAGAGTTACTAGGTGCACTAGATTCAATGAGCTATCCTGGACATGGATCACGTTTCAATTGCATCAGAAGATGTATGAAAAAGGACACGAATTCTTAATGATCTCAATTTCTCTATTTATCAGTATAGTTCTTAGCGTGATAATAATGTCAGCTTATAGATAATCTCAAGTACAAAAAAATTTCTTTTTTTTAAGATGAAGCCCACATAGATTTAAGACCTGAGCGTGGGTAATGAATTGGGTGATGGTGATTGATGAGAACATTCATCCACGTCAACAATCTCGATTATAAAGCGCAGAGTTTTGACGGATTTCGTGAGTTTTGTTGTAAAAACTAACTCTCAAGATGCCCAGTCTGGAAGCCTCTTGGAGGCAGTGGATCAGCTATAATAACATGGGAACATATAATAATATAATATGGATACTAATAATAATATAATATGGATAATATAATATAATATAGTAACTAAATGGCGCCGAATATCTTTGATGTATTGTTCTAGACTATTGTTCAATTGTTCGTATATTGTCCTTCCATCGCGTTCTGGAAATACACCAAACAAAGAAATATAACAAATTTCAAATTTTGTAAAAACGGAAAGAAACATCCATCCCATTATTTACATCTCACTTCTTATTGCGTCGTCAAGAATATAACCAGTTTTCTGTAAACTTCAATATCAACACATTGCAGGAGCACCAATCATGTTTTAAATTTATTTGATAGATTTTAAATGATTATACTTAATCTTTTACATGGTGTCTACGTCAACAGCTATAAATCTGAGCGGAATCAAGACAATAAATATGATTTTTAATTTATCACGGACGTATATCATGAAAGATGGTACACACGCGGTCGTAGAGCTATTAAGAGCATGATGTTTCTGAATTGAATAATTAGAATATCACACTGATATACGAGCTTACGTGCGTGAGTAGAGGTTACATATAACACCGCGAGGCCATTCTTTACATTTAATGGGTGTCAGCTGGCTTGCGGGCCGCTATGCCTCTATAGCATTAGCTGCTTTTACAACCTGCCACAAGAAAGAATTGAATAGAGCTGTGTACGTAATTATAATGTACTATGTGTGAAAGTTTTATCGTAATATTAGCTATATAACTCTATTAGAAGAGATAATTCAATCAAAGAAAACACTTTTTGTGATGGCAGAACAAAATTCAAACACAGTTTTGAAAACTGAGTCATCTGTTTTTTGTCTGCAAATTCTGATAGAACCTAGTTCTAAGTTGTGGAGCTATTGTTTCATTTACTAACACAGGTATGGAAATAACTGAAAGATTTGAATGTAACTATAGATACCATATGATAAATAATAATTGCTAATAATAGTTCCTGATTTCTATATTTCAATATTTCTTTCAATCTAACGTGTTTTCCATGACGTGCACAAAGCACAATCTAACATTAAAACTGATACTGTATTATTTCTCATTGGTTTTGTTCACTTGAAATACCAGTGATTTTTTCGCAGGATAAAGCCCGCATTGGTATTAGACCTGTGCATGGATTGTGAGTTGAAGATGGTGATTGATGAGTTTGAACCTACAGTTCTAATTGGGTTCCGAACCACCGGAAACTGATTTTACAGCAAAGAACTCCAGAACAGAGTCTTCTTTGCTGGCCAATCCAATCGGTCACCCTTACGAAGAGGGTTCAGCAGTTCGTAGCTTATCTCTATCTGATTGACCAGTTACCTGCTGCGGTCACGGCTATCGCTTCACACACGTTTAATACACGAAGCCGAGGAAATTATCACTTGGAGAGTTAAAACAGTAGTTTATTCGAACAATAATCTAGTTTTATTGGTAGGAAATTCTACAAACACATCCCTAATATTGACCAGTTATTGGCTGATGAAACTTCTTTTCAAAATCGAAATGCACCCCCAGTTTCAAGTGAGTGGAAACAAATGCAATTGAGAAATAAACATTTTTTTTAGGTCTTGGATTTCTTGTTCTATAACGATCTGCGTTGTTAATATTAACTTTTTATTGTATTACGGCTTGCAGTCAATTTTTAATTGTAATAAATAATAATTAAACAGAATTTATTAATTTCGAATTCCTTTAATTGCTATTACTTTATACTGAAGACATCCGCAATGGCGGATATTGACAACAGCATTGAAAAGCTGATGGGAATCGATGAATGCTACTGAACAAAAATATCAGTCTTAACCACTAGACCATGGAGACCTTTCTTAAGGCGCTCAACCGGCAATTGAGAGGTCCGTGGTTCGATTCCCGGTGGTGACTGATATTTTTGTACAGTAGCATTCATCGATTCCCATCAGCTTTTCAATGCTGTTGTCAATATCCGCCATTGCGGAAGTCTTCAGTATAAAGTAATAGCAATTAAAGGAATTCGAAATTAATAAATTCTGTTTATGTATATTTGTCAGTTTATTCAATTGTCAAATAATAATTGTATTCACTGACAAAAATTGACTGCAAGTCGTTGAATTTAAGTCACATTTGGCCAAAATGTGAGTACAATTATTATTTATTCACAATTAAAAATTGACTGCAAGTCGTTAAATTTACAATAAAAAGTTAATATGTTTTAGTTTTAGACTATTATTTTGTCGTCTTCTATTATGTCAAATTATTTTCCCTCTTCTTAATTACAACACTTTTCAGTAAGGAATAAATGCGAATGTTACTGTATACCACTGACGGTTGCGTGCTGATTGCGTACACCGAGGATTGCGTACATGGGCGTGTCAGCGAGGATTGCGTACATGGGCGTGTCAGCGAGGATTGCGTACATCTTTTACCTGTGAAAGATGACAAGGGTCGGCCATGCATCAAGAACATTTTGACAGGCGAGGATTGCGTACAAATCAATATGGCATTAATTGCTGGGTTTTTTCACTGAATTTTGTTGTCTACAAAAATTTGAGTTTGAGTTGGCCTTTCTATCTCGAGTACCTATCAAATTGTAGCTAGCTAGTAGCATATTTAGGTGAGGTTAGGTTAGGTTAGGTTAGGTTAGGTTAGGTTAGGTTAGGTTAATACGCTATAAGTGAGGACTATAAGTGAAAAAACCAGCAATTAATGCCATATCGATTTATACAATAAACGGAAAGGAGCAAACTTATTAAGGACGGACGTTGTGATTGAATCTGTTAGGTGAGAAAAGAACAATTACTGTCATAACGAAAAGGAGAAAATTCTAATCAAGGACAGACATTAGGAAACAAGAGAAAGCTGTACGCAATCCTCGCCTGTCAAAATGTTCTTGATGCATGGCCGACCCTTGTCATCTTTCACAGGTAAAAGATGTACGCAATCCTCGCTGACACGCCCATGTACGCAATCCTCGGTGTACGCAATCAACACGTAATCCCACTGACACACTCTAACGATTCTTCTGAGCATGAATGTTCTGAATAGAATGCTATCCCGTGTAAATTCCTGGTAATGGAAGTAGGTGGTGGCATTCTCTTCTGCAACTTGCAGGATGTGAGCGTGACGCTGTGCCTGATTGAGTCATCTGTTTTTGAAAGTCGTGTTCAAACTTAAGCTGTTTGCATGCTATTTGAAGCACACCGCTTATAATCTTCCCATCCGGCCACATTATTAGCTGCGTAATCCTTGTTTGCATATTCGAATACATTAGAATTCAATGGTTATTAAACTCAAATATTATTTAATTGTGAATAATTTATCTTAAATTCTACAAAAATTATTATTTACAAGCTCTAAGATTCCACATATCAATTAATGATTGATTGGTCACGTTAAACCGTTGATACGTCAATGATTCATTGGCGTATTTTAAATTATGGACGTCAATTAGTCTGCGGATGCTTTTGAAAACCTTGAAATACTCAATCATTACTCACAATACTCACAATACACAAATAAAGCATTGATACTAATGAGTCATAGAATAAGTACTAAAAAGACTTATTTTTGATAGGATGCTAGTATTTATTATCTCATATCATACCGTAGTTCACTCCATTTATGTTTATTTTCTCACACCTCCATGTAGTTGCTGAGAATAACCACAGCTAGTTAATTAAGTTAGCAAATTTGGGACCAAAAATATATGCATTCTCCATTAATACAAGAGTGCTATCTCAATAAACATAGTCTCTTGTGAAATACAAGTTTCTCATAAGATTCTCTAGAGATTCTTCTTCTGGAGAATGTTATTTACCTCATTGACGGCGACAAAATAGAACCTGACAATTTATGGGGATTGAAATTTTCACACACGCACTTCTCCTGAGAAAAGCACCTAGGTTTTATATTTATATTGTAGATATATGGCTTTATATATTTATAACTGGAATCGATAGAATAACTCAATTCAGCACAGCGTTGCTCGTAAATCGGAATTCCCAAATTCACATTCCTTTTCTCCGACTAGGGCTTATCGATAATAAAATATGCATGACGGTACTTCATATCTGTATGTGTCTGTAGAGGTCTTCCAGTCACTGTTTCTCCAGAGTGCTATCATCCTTTACGTTAGCACTATGTAATTTCAGAGTAATATAGATTCGGGTAAACCAGGTACTGTATATGAGATAAAAGCGAGTAAAACAATTATATAAAGCGAGTATAAAGTAATAAAAGTATAAATCGGGAAAACCAGGTTCTGTACACGAGATAAAAGCGAGTATAAAGTAATAAAAGTATAAATCGGGAAAACCAGGTACTGTACACGAGTAAAAAGCGAGTAAAGCAATTATATAAAGCGAGAATAAAGTAATAAAGTATAAATCGGGAAAACCAGCTTCTGTACACGAGATAAAAGCGAGTAAAACAATTATATAAAGCGAGTATAAAGTAATAAAAGTATAAATCGGGAAAACCAGGTTCTGTACACGAGATAAAAGCGAGTATAAAGTAATAAAAGTATAAATCGGGAAAACCAGGTACTGTACACGAGAAAAAAGCTAGTAAAGCAATTATATAAAGCGAGAATAAAGTAATAAATTCTAAATCGGGAAAACCAGCTTCTGTACACGAGATAAAAGCGAGTAAAACAATTATATAAAGCGAGTATAAAGTAATAAAAGTATAAATCGGGAAAACCAGGTTCTGTACACGAGATAAAAGCGAGTATAAAGTAATAAAAGTATAAATCGGGAAAACCAGCTTCTGTACACAAGATAAAAGCGAGTAAAACAATTATATAAAGCGAGTATAAAGTAATAAAAGTATAAATCAGGAAAACCAGGTTCTGTACACGAGATAAAAGCGAGTAAAGCAATTATATAAAGCGAGAAAAAAGTAATAAAGTATGAATCGGGAAAACCAGCTTCTGTACACGAGATAAAAGCGAGTAAAACAATTATATAAAGCGAGTATAAAGCAATAAAAGTATAAATCGGGAAAACCAGGTTCTGTACACGAGATAAAAGCGAGTAAAGCAATTATATAAAGCGAGTATGAAGTAATAAAAGTATAAATCGGAAAAACCAGGTACTGTACACGAGATAAAAGCGAGTAAAGCAATTATATAAAGTGAGAATAAAGTAATAAAGTATATATCGGGAAAACCAGCTTCTGTACACGAGATAAAAGCGAGTAAAGCAATTATATAAAGCGAGTATAAAGTAATAAAAGTATAAATCGGAAAAACCAGGTACCGTACACGAGATAAAAGCGAGTAAAGCAAGTATAGGTACAAAAATGTGGAAAAATTAAAGGTTCAAATTTTAATTGAACGAGTTGAAGGTTTCTCAAGGAGGTATTTCCTCAATACAATAACCTTCATTGTAAGCAATATCATCGTAGATTAGTCAACAAATTCATTGATTAGAAATTCATCTAGTCTTTTTTTCAAACCGAAAAACTGTTAGAATAAAAATGAGAATTAAACCGCAATCAAAAACCCACTTTGAGGCTTAGATAACTCAAGGAATACTTGACAAGTATCTACTCGAAAGGCTTCTTTAGCCTCACTTGAGTTAAGGAATGCTCTCTCAAGTTATGTTTCCATACACGTACCTTAGTAACAGTTCGGAAACAGTTGTAGACTTAATTGGTATATCTTAAAAGCCTATCAGAGGTCAGACTCAGTTTAAATCCTTTTAAATTCTTCCTGCTTAAGAAATAGTTTGAAGTAATTTGTTCATAACCTGCAAAATAGAGAACAAAGAAATTTGATTTTAACATTGAGTTTTATCCAAACATTTCTTCATCCAGAGTTCTATACAGCTAGGCAACTAGCATTGATATAAATAGGCAGGGCGAGATATTAAACGATATTTAATAAATTTTTTAATAAAGTTTAAGTTCAGTTTTTGGAAAATAAAAAGTCACCAGGTACTGTACACGAGAAAAAAGCGAGTAAAGCAATTATATAAAGCGAGAATAAAGTAATAAAGTATAAATCGGGAAAACCAGCTTCTGTACACGAGATAAAAGCGAGTAAAACAATTATATAAAGCGAGTATAAAGTAATAAAAGTATAAATCGGGAAAACCAGGTTCTGTACACGAGATAAAAGCGAGTATAAAGTAATAAAAGTATAAATCGGGAAAACCAGGTACTGTACACGAGTAAAAAGCGAGTAAAGCAATTATATAAAGCGAGAATAAAGTAATAAAGTATAAATCGGGAAAACCAGCTTCTGTACACGAGATAAAAGCGAGTAAAACAATTATATAAAGCGAGTATAAAGTAATAAAAGTATAAATCGGGAAAACCAGGTTCTGTACACGAGATAAAAGCGAGTATAAAGTAATAAAAGTATAAATCGGGAAAACCAGGTACTGTACACGAGAAAAAAGCTAGTAAAGCAATTATATAAAGCGAGAATAAAGTAATAAATTCTAAATCGGGAAAACCAGCTTCTGTACACGAGATAAAAGCGAGTAAAACAATTATATAAAGCGAGTATAAAGTAATAAAAGTATAAATCGGGAAAACCAGGTTCTGTACACGAGATAAAAGCGAGTATAAAGTAATAAAAGTATAAATCGGGAAAACCAGCTTCTGTACACAAGATAAAAGCGAGTAAAACAATTATATAAAGCGAGTATAAAGTAATAAAAGTATAAATCAGGAAAACCAGGTTCTGTACACGAGATAAAAGCGAGTAAAGCAATTATATAAAGCGAGAAAAAAGTAATAAAGTATGAATCGGGAAAACCAGCTTCTGTACACGAGATAAAAGCGAGTAAAACAATTATATAAAGCGAGTATAAAGCAATAAAAGTATAAATCGGGAAAACCAGGTTCTGTACACGAGATAAAAGCGAGTAAAGCAATTATATAAAGCGAGTATGAAGTAATAAAAGTATAAATCGGAAAAACCAGGTACTGTACACGAGATAAAAGCGAGTAAAGCAATTATATAAAGTGAGAATAAAGTAATAAAGTATATATCGGGAAAACCAGCTTCTGTACACGAGATAAAAGCGAGTAAAGCAATTATATAAAGCGAGTATAAAGTAATAAAAGTATAAATCGGAAAAACCAGGTACCGTACACGAGATAAAAGCGAGTAAAGCAAGTATAGGTACAAAAATGTGGAAAAATTAAAGGTTCAAATTTTAATTGAACGAGTTGAAGGTTTCTCAAGGAGGTATTTCCTCAATACAATAACCTTCATTGTAAGCAATATCATCGTAGATTAGTCAACAAATTCATTGATTAGAAATTCATCTAGTCTTTTTTTCAAACCGAAAAACTGTTAGAATAAAAATGAGAATTAAACCGCAATCAAAAACCCACTTTGAGGCTTAGATAACTCAAGGAATACTTGACAAGTATCTACTCGAAAGGCTTCTTTAGCCTCACTTGAGTTAAGGAATGCTCTCTCAAGTTATGTTTCCATACACGTACCTTAGTAACAGTTCGGAAACAGTTGTAGACTTAATTGGTATATCTTAAAAGCCTATCAGAGGTCAGACTCAGTTTAAATCCTTTTAAATTCTTCCTGCTTAAGAAATAGTTTGAAGTAATTTGTTCATAACCTGCAAAATAGAGAACAAAGAAATTTGATTTTAACATTGAGTTTTATCCAAACATTTCTTCATCCAGAGTTCTATACAGCTAGGCAACTAGCATTGATATAAATAGGCAGGGCGAGATATTAAACGATATTTAATAAATTTTTTAATAAAGTTTAAGTTCAGTTTTTGGAAAATAAAAAGTCACCAGGTACTGTACACGAGAAAAAAGCGAGTAAAGCAATTATATAAAGCGAGAATAAAGTAATAAAGTATAAATCGGGAAAACCAGCTTCTGTACACGAGATAAAAGCGAGTAAAACAATTATATAAAGCGAGTATAAAGTAATAAAAGTATAAATCGGGAAAACCAGGTTCTGTACACGAGATAAAAGCGAGTATAAAGTAATAAAAGTATAAATCGGGAAAACCAGGTTCTGTACACGAGATAAAAGCGAGTATAAAGTAATAAAAGTATAAATCGGGAAAACCAGCTTCTGTACACAAGATAAAAGCGAGTAAAACAATTATATAAAGCGAGTATAAAGTAATAAAAGTATAAATCAGGAAAACCAGGTTCTGTACACGAGATAAAAGCGAGTAAAGCAATTATATAAAGCGAGAAAAAAGTAATAAAGTATGAATCGGGAAAACCAGCTTCTGTACACGAGATAAAAGCGAGTAAAACAATTATATAAAGCGAGTATAAAGCAATAAAAGTATAAATCGGGAAAACCAGGTTCTGTACACGAGATAAAAGCGAGTAAAGCAATTATATAAAGCGAGTATGAAGTAATAAAAGTATAAATCGGAAAAACCAGGTACTGTACACGAGATAAAAGCGAGTAAAGCAATTATATAAAGTGAGAATAAAGTAATAAAGTATATATCGGGAAAACCAGCTTCTGTACACGAGATAAAAGCGAGTAAAGCAATTATATAAAGCGAGTATAAAGTAATAAAAGTATAAATCGGAAAAACCAGGTACCGTACACGAGATAAAAGCGAGTAAAGCAAGTATAGGTACAAAAATGTGGAAAAATTAAAGGTTCAAATTTTAATTGAACGAGTTGAAGGTTTCTCAAGGAGGTATTTCCTCAATACAATAACCTTCATTGTAAGCAATATCATCGTAGATTAGTCAACAAATTCATTGATTAGAAATTCATCTAGTCTTTTTTTCAAACCGAAAAACTGTTAGAATAAAAATGAGAATTAAACCGCAATCAAAAACCCACTTTGAGGCTTAGATAACTCAAGGAATACTTGACAAGTATCTACTCGAAAGGCTTCTTTAGCCTCACTTGAGTTAAGGAATGCTCTCTCAAGTTATGTTTCCATACACGTACCTTAGTAACAGTTCGGAAACAGTTGTAGACTTAATTGGTATATCTTAAAAGCCTATCAGAGGTCAGACTCAGTTTAAATCCTTTTAAATTCTTCCTGCTTAAGAAATAGTTTGAAGTAATTTGTTCATAACCTGCAAAATAGAGAACAAAGAAATTTGATTTTAACATTGAGTTTTATCCAAACATTTCTTCATCCAGAGTTCTATACAGCTAGGCAACTAGCATTGATATAAATAGGCAGGGCGAGATATTAAACGATATTTAATAAATTTTTTAATAAAGTTTAAGTTCAGTTTTTGGAAAATAAAAAGTCACAACAGTCAACTGAAGGAAAGTGTTAACAAGAAAAAGCAACATGATTTTAGATGACCAAAGATCAGTGTTTAGTCCCCGTGAGTGTTTCCAGTACACTTAGTTTCAAGTAAACATTTTTGTCAATTCCGTATTTATTGAGCACTAGACTGGCATCGTTGCTTATCCTAAAAAAGTGGCAGTAGCCTACTCATAAAAAGTTCTTATCAATAAACTCATGGAATTGACAATATGTCAATCTTTATTATGGACTACCACAACATCAATTAAAAATCTACTGTGAGTTTCCCATTTCTCAAGCAAGATGGATGTATTTCATCTTCCGAAGTATGTGTTATATAAGTATAGAATATAATGTATGGCATGTATATTGTATTTTAGTAGAATATATTTAATATTTTTTTGAATATTCATCAAATTTTGCAACACTGAGAAAATTTTGTGTTAGCCTACTATTTGTATATTATTTATACTTCCAAACAGAAACACCATTCAGAGATTTTATGTTTCCAGCTCCCTTCACGATTCTATTGATTGTTTTCGATGTCACCAATCATTAAACTATAGTAAAGAAATCACCGTTCTCATTCATCTACGGGGAAAAATCTTTATTGATTCCGACTAAAGAAGACTTCTCACGCCTTTTTGGGAAGCTTAGAGGAAAAAACAATGAATATCAGATATACTACGTTAGAAGAGTTGATTCGATATCTATTTCTCTTATTCGACGTAAATATTTTTTTCTCTACCAGATCAGGTTTGCTGAGCAGATGGCATTTGGTTGATGGGCAGAAGGGCAAACCGACTCTGGTCACCGGTAGTTGAGTCACCGGTGTGTTTTACCAGAGACAAGGCAAGGCATCATCGTTAATTGGCAAGTTATTTCGCCGCTTACGGACGACCGACTGCCTTTTCACGTTTTGCTAAAGAACAATACAAAAAAGCCGTCACCTCGGCTCTGTAGAGAAACTGGCCTTTCGTTAAAATTCTTCTCTCCGAGAAAAAGAGCGCGCGTTCTCGAGAAATAGAAAGAAATTTGAGAAATACCTTTCATCCGTTTAGACGACAGAATTCCGTGCAAGGAACAAAGACGACCTGGAGTCGGTTTTGTGAAGGAAGTGACAAAAAAGTTCATCGTTATTTTGACATACATTCAGGATATATGACATTCCTATTCTTATCACAGTAGTACGCGTTAAAAAATTATAATCTAACATGAAATCCTACCAGAAAGAACATTATTTATCCCCTTTTAAATCGTTTTATCATCGAGCCGTTTTTGCCTCACAAGATAAATATTAATTGATATTGTAGCGAATATGAGAATGAAAATAGTGAGAAAGGACAGTGGTTCTCGGTGTTATCTGCTATGTAAATGTTTACTTCTAAGCAATTAATTACTCTGCTTTTGACACTTTTATGGTGTTCACTTGGTAATTTTTAGAATGTTCTAGTTGTTTGATTAGAAATTAATGGAGTCTTATCGAATATTGTGGAAAGTTCGAGTTTCCTTATCTGTTTATTTTAGAAATCGGAAGAAGTTGGTAGAGAAATCTAGAGATATCTCAATTATGAAAAATTATATAAATAGAGGTAGACTTTTGTAATTTAGTTCAGTCTTGTTTGAAATTCGTCGTGATAAACAAGTGTGACAGTTATGTAGTTCAGTTGTTGTTCTATGTTGATAAGTGGCAGTAGTGACAGTTCCCGTTAATACAGACAGTGCAATCCCGTTGGCGCTATTACAAACCATCTAATGAACTTTCGTTGTCTGTAGTGATAATTCTTTTGACAGTTCTATAGTGATAATTCTGTTACCTATTACTGTATCACGGACTTGTGCTACGTAAGTTAATTGTTCTTCCTCGACGTTTCTTTCTGAATATTATTGGACAGTTTCTTGTACAGTTTCTTGTACAGTTTCTTGTACAGTTATTATTTAATATTAGATCGGCCTTTTGACATTAAGTGATTGATTTCTGTATGGTAATATTGAAAACTCATTATCAGTTGAACAATATCGTTTTATCTGTTTCCGATTGCTTATTTTTGTGTAAGAAACTACTGAACAGTGTGAGTTGTGAATTATTTGTGTTAATAAAGTGCGAGTGATAAATTTAAGTGTTGCCAACTTTATTTTAGACTTAGAACCCGTAACAATATATACACCTCAACTAATTGATTTTTAGTAATTATGATATCTAGTGTATAATAATTGTTGATCTGACTTGTCTTATACTCCTTAACTGGAGTCTCCAAGACGTGATCTACAAAAAAATTAAAACTGTTCCAATTCTCATAAAATAGTTATTTATTCGATAATCCTCTTTCCTAATTGATAATCTCTTGACAACGTGAAAAATAAAATTAATTTTTTTGAGATTTTTTAACTTTTTGAACCTTTTCATAGAAATTTTGACAGGAATTGGCAATATTTCAAGAATAGGGGGATTATTTAAGAAATCTTGTTTGGTAAGACGAACACTAACAATTTTGAATAAACCCGTTTCATGTGATTCAAACACTTACCAAGTTCTTTAGATTTTTTACTTAATATAAAGAGATTAAATGCAAATTGAGGTTGACCCGACCGGAAGCGGAAGTCGTAAGGGTCAATATTTGTCGGTCAAGTGGAAAACCGGATCTTCGTGGGGCACGTGAGCCTAATCTGATCTGATTAGCAGCCATTAGCTCTCAGAAATGCCAATTTATTTATCCGATCGCAACGTCAACAAGATCGCTAATTTTCAAACCTCGTTGAAGAAACATCTATTATTGTTATGGAAAAAACTCCAGCAAAAGAATAAGTCGAACCTTGCAAAGAGCTAACCCCAATTTACATTCGTCGCTGACGTGACTTTTAAAATCAGTTCCTGATATGCTCGCTCTTTGTTTGCTATAAAACACGCTCTTACCTCGACTGTATCTTGTTGAAAAAAGAAATTCATTTTCCACATGCAATGGCCAACCCTCACGTTATGAATTTGAATACAGTAGAGTACCTAGAATTGTGGTTACCCATACAACCTCGTTATTACAGTTCAAGTCTCAATTAACTTCTTATCTCACCAGCAATAATAACACTCGACAGGTAACAATGCAGACATCTAGTTTTACAATCGTATGGAATTATGTTTATTTACTAGGCGTTTAAGTACTCAGTCATGCTTGACCTGATATCAAACATTGCAGAAGTATTACTGATGCATGCCCAGACATGAATGCTGTACATGAATAACATAAGTAATAAAGGGTGATAAACATTACATTAGTTTTTCCACCAACTTCAAACTTCAACTTGAAAATGGCAATGATTTTATCAACTCAGCTATTGAGTTGAGACTTGTTTATTCAATTTAATATACTTGGCTATAATAGAACAGCAATTTCGAATAATGGGTACAAAAGTGGGAGAGCAATGTAAGAAATAAAGGTCAGTAAACGACCCAAAATTCGATTAATACACTTGCTCTCATTTTCGAAAATCTGATAATTAATAGAATAGACAGCATGCAGTTTTATCCAATTCTCCAAACAATCTTCCCCAACATACAATGAACATTTTCCACAATACACAAAAACAATTTTCAAAGATTTGATAGTGATTAGTGTATAGTGTGCATAATTATGGCGTAATATTTTCTCCAGAACTAAAACCTAAATACCACAAGCGATTTTGGGAACGCTGACTTGTAAAGGCTTTTCCAAATCTCCAAGCAGTCTTCACCAACACATATTAAACAATTTCCCGCAAAAGTCATAAGTACAGTGTACATTTAGCAGTGACTATACAGTGTAAGCTTCCTCGAACTGAAAACAAAAACTACAACGATTTTCAGAGAATTGGTTTAGGAAGACTTTCTCCAAATCTCCAAGCAATCTGCAGTACACAATATACAAGAACAATATAGAAATATAATTTTTCACAATATACAAGAACAATTTTCAAAAATTTGATAGTAACTAGTACACTAGACACAAAGCATGAAGCTTTCACCAGAACTAAAACCTGAATACTACAAACGATTTGGGAGCGTTGACTTGGAAAGACAATTTTGAAAAATGGATTGCTTGTTTCACTGTGTAGTTTTTATTTATTTTTTTAAAAGTACAAGTCACAAATTTTTCGAAATTGAAAAGACTAGTGCTATAATCGGCGTAACGAGGGAGGGGGGGGGGAAGTTGTTGGGGACGTTACCCCCCTACCATTGCTCTGAAGAAATTAAAAAAAAAAATGTAAGTGAAAATTGAGAAATCTTTTTTTGAAGGGAGTAATATGTACGAGTGGTTGTCAGGGGGGGGGGGGTTAAACCCTCACCATAAGTCAACTCTAGTTACGCCACTGAGTACTATAATTGAACTATATGTTGAAAAGAATTAGATGATAAAGGTCGGTCCACAAGAGCTCAATTTTTCTTCAACAATCTTATTTGGGTGAGTAAACGTAACTCGCACATTTTTAGTTGGGTTACTGATAGCCGAGGGTAACCGGTGGGAAGTAACAGCCGTGGTTGGTATCTGTTCAATCAGATAGAGATAAGCTGCGTTCTACTGGGTTCTCTTTGTAAGGGTGACCGATTAGATTGGCCAGCAAAAAATACACTATTAACTTGTAATGTTGAAGATCCATCTTGTTTCCACAAAAATAAAAACTTAAAAAACACTTTTAAGTGGAAATTAACTCACGTTATGGCGTGACGGCCGTTTCATTCTGTTGTCAAGAGCATCCCACAGTACACTCCGTCATAACGTGAGTTAATTTCCACTTAAAAGTGTTTTTAAAGTTTTTATTACACTATTATCTGCTGTAAAATCACTTACCGGTGGTTCGGAACCCACCTAAAAGCATCCCACAGTACACTCCGTCATAACATGAGTTAATTTCCACTTAAAAAGTGTTTTTAAAGTTTTTATTACACTATTATCTGCTGTAAAATCACTTACCAGTGGTTCGGAACCCACCTAAAAGCATCCCGCAGTACACTCCGCCATAACGTGAGTTAATTTCCACTTAGAAGTGTTTTTAAAGTTTTTATTACACTATAGCAGATTGTAAAATCACTTACCAGTGGTTCGGAACCCACCTAAAACTGTAGGTTCACCTCATTAATCGCCACCATCCAACTCACACCACCTACAGATCCACCACCAACTCATTACCCACGCACAGGTCTCAGACCTATGTGGGCTTTATTCTAAGAAAAATAATAACTGTAGTTTCTATAAATCTTGCAAAAAAGCTGGGCTTACGTCATATAGCGGTCATCTCAGTGATTGATCTTGTGGAACTGGGAGGATGTATTGGTACTGTTCCATCATTCTATCCCTTTCTATGACTTTTCTTCTAGTTCTTATTCTCTTCCATCCTCTTTTATTTCGTATTCCTCTTTTATCGAGTGTAGGTCGCCGCCGCCATCGGTGCAATGAAGCCAAGCAGGTGGTTGCACACATCGGCCTGCTGGAGGCGTCTTTGTAGCGTTGCCATCCATCTTGAATAGAGCTGGTGGTTACTCTTCATTACATGTCCGAGTTCTTGGTACGCAGGCTGTAATCATTTCCCAATTGTTGTTTATAACCGGCTGGCCCCACTTTCGGCTGTCTGACAGCGAACACATCTTCATCAACAAACACACCGGTTGTCGGTGTACAGAGTGCGGTTTGCAGGCCTTCAACTACACTTTCAAACTGATGCACTGAGCGTAATCGGTGCCTGCACTGCCTTCCTACAATGTATACATCATATTTCAATCTGCAAATTGCAGCCTGACAAAAGTGCGAAAACCTAGCTGATTACAGAAGAATTTATGTAAAACAGGACAGGGGCGGTCCCAGGGAGGAAATTTCTTGGGGAAATAAATCGGAAATTTACTAGAGGAATGGTAGGAGGAAGATGCAATCTCGCAAAAATGGACAGAAAAGTCCCTTTATGAACCCCCCCCCCCCCCCCCCCCCCCCCCCCCAAAAAAAAAAAAAACCAGCTCTACTGCTCCTGATACAGGAGACAAGAAACACTGTAGTGTAATACTAGATGATGTGCATTTTTCAGTAGAAGAAAATAGAAAAAAATAAATAATTGAATTTGAATTTATTGTTCATTCCAAGAAAAACAGGATTTGTACAAACAAACAGGAAAACTGTTCATTCCAAGACAAACAGGATTTGTACAAACAAACAGGAAAATTGTTAAGTGCATAAGATACATAAATACGAACACACAAGAAAGACAACATAAAGTATTTCATCACATATTTCATGTGGGCATGTGGGGGAATAGCACTACAAAAACTCTATTAAGGGCGATAGACCACGACATAGCTATATATGTGTATAGCATGTATATTATGTATATACACAATATAATTATTGTATATACAGCAATATTATGTATAGAATTTGGTGTTAAAAATTCTTAATTCAGTTATAAAATAACTGAAAAGCTCATGTATCACATTCTCAAATGAATTACATCATTGCATGTATTTCTCCACTATCTCCAAGTTGGAATTGTATGGGAGGGTTAAATGAGAGAGTGGGCCGGCTGCGCTCTATCTTCGCCCTCCCAGGTTAAAATAGAGTCAATCAATTCCCAAAACAAATGAGAAGTATGGAGCAGGATCTTGGCCGTTTATGGGGTGAATTACTGAGTTTTGGTAATTATGAGGTAATTATTAAACTGACCAACAACAATGCACCTCATAACAAATGAGAAGCTTATTTTCTGTGAAAAACATCAAGCAATTATAAAAAATTAATAAATATGCTTGAGCACCAGATGAAGAAATTGCTCTTTCTAGAAATATTTGTGTAAAGGACCACGGAGCCTGAAAGGGCCTCGAATAAACAAGTTCGAGGATTTTTCAGCCCCATAAAATCAACCCCATCGCTAACTCAACTCTTTCCATGAGTTAAAAAATGTATTGTAGAAGAAAAAAGAAAAAATGGAATAATCGAATTTGAATTTATTGTTCATTCCCAGATATTTGTACAAACAAACAGGAAAATTGTTAAGTGCATAAGATACATAAATACGAACATACAAGAATTACAACATGTATTATATAAAGCATTTTCATCTATTGTGCTTTAGCTGTAGTAACAGCTGCATCGCAGTTAATTTGAACAATGGAACTTCATTTATATTAATTTATTTAAATACAAAAGCCTCCTTGACATAGGCCTACAAGAACAATTTCCAAACTGACAGAGAAAAGATAAAATGATACACTTTTTGAAAAATCAATTATAATTAGAAAGAATTTTGAATATCCAATGACGACTGTATGTCCTGGATAATGATAAATCCTAAGGTCTACTATTATTATTCTTCTTCCTTTCATGGATTAGGCATTAATGCCTGTTCCGAACCTCTTCGCCTCTGTAATCTACTATTATTGATTACCTGAATTCACTGTTCATATTCGAAAAGCCCAGTTTGACTTAGCAGGGACGAATTGAAAAGTGTTGATCGTTACTTATTTTAGAAGTGGTAGCAAATAGTCCTGTAAAGGGCCGTATATAAGGGGGCCCAGGAGGGCGGGCCTTCCCCGGAATCCCGGAATGAAGATAAATTTCGTAAAACAAGCTATTAAACGCACAAATTCGTGTTTTCAATTACTGAACTTGCTTAAGCCCTTCAAAAATACATTCTAAGAATCTGGTGTGATTTAATCTTTGAATTTGTCAATCATCTACTAGACTAGACAACAGGTACGGAAACAATGAATGTTTTTCTTGTGGTTATTGGTCTTGCACCACCCCCCACCCACCTATATTTAATTGATAAAGCTTTTTACAGTGTACAAGAGTTCCTTTCACATCAACATTAAGCCTCACCTCAACTAATTTTTTTTTTCAATTCAATTCTTTATTTTTTCTCACCAAAGTCATTACAACTGACAATATACATTTAAGAAAATACAATAAAATATAAAAATTCTAACACTTTAACAAAACAGTAACAAACAGTAACAGTAACATATGGAGTGAGAAATGACCTAACCAACTATGGTTACATGTACTAGGATAGGTCAAGTTAGGGAATTGGTAAGGATAAGGATGGGATCAAAAAGGTTGGATTGTATGGGGAAAACTATTCATCTTGGAAGAAAGCTCCCAATCTGAAAAAGTATCTATGTCTAATCCAATTTTCAATTATCATTTTAGTAACTTTTGACTTATATCCACTATGATGCAAGAAATCTTCTGGAACTTCATTGATGATTTTTGTGCTTATATAAATTAATTGTCTCCTAATTGATTCTATGTTTGTATTGTAAACTTTGTACTGATTTGTTGAAGGCCTCAAAGTGTAATGTCCTACCATGTTATTGTTTGTGAGTGGAAAACTTATTTTATATTTAACTATGTACTTGATAACATTTTTAACGTATAACTGCCTTAGAGTCAAAACTTGAAATTCCGAAAAAAGAAGGTTTGTAGGAAAAAGCATAGGTTTATTTAATATGCTTTTTATTATTAACTTTTGTGTGGTAAATAATTCATTTAGGTGATTATTGAAACATCCAATATCCAATTGATATAGTGATTATGGTATCTAGTGTATAATATTGTTGATCTGACTTGTCTTATACTCCTTAACTGGAGTCTCCAAGACGTAATCTACAAACAAAAAAAAACTTATTAAATTCACCAAAAATGTATATTCGCCACAGATCATCCATTGTTTCAAATATGAAAATAATTTTCTTTATTGCAAATAATGTGGTCTTTTCACTTTGTTTCATTTTTCAAATCAGTGTGAAACTATGTTAGGCTGTCAAAAGAGCTGTCTGCCGTAGTACTATAATAAATAAGTAGTGATGTCGGTAATGGAAGGTGGTAGATAATCATCCAGCAGTTCAAGTCAGTCATTACGTTGCCTTGTGTTGGAATATTAATTTGTTTTGGCTGCCCTGGGCCGGGCGTTCTTCCGATGATGGTAATCTTGAGTCTTGACCTGCAATGGGAATACACCAGACCAATTGGAGAGAGAAGGATGGTGAGTCTGTGCCTCTTTTTCTGGCTACAGCTCAATTAGAGAGGTCCGACTGGTCTTCTTCAGAATCTCTTCTTATCTTTCGTACGTCAACGCGCATGCACGCGCGGACTTCAAGTCCGTGTAGCTATAAGCATTGAACCATACGTGTGTAGTCTTGAGCTCTATGAGGAAAGCGTCTCCAACGTAAACTGCTGATTACTTTCCTTCTTTCAAACGCATTACACGTTCCGACCGTTAGTTAGAACTTCAGGCGAGGCATACCCTGTTTGACAGCTGGAACGTCTTCATATCGGTACCTGTTAACTCAACGACTTGTCTCATGATAACTACCCAAAAAGCTTCAAGCTAACCAAAATTGTTCGAAACTATTTTATCTTCAAAAAGTGTGCCCAGAAAGAAGTTTTTATTCAATCCTTATCTACCGAAATTTGTATTATTCCCAAATGAAGTTAAAAAAAAGAAAAAAAATGGGAACTACAAAAATCTATATGGGCGATAGACCACGACATAGCTATATGTGAATAGTGTGTATATTATGTATAATTGAACGAGCGAAGCTATTTCTTCCTTTTGACTTGAGGCTCGAGGCGTTGTATGTTTGTATGTTCCACGGTAACTTTCGAACCCCTTTATCAATCAACTTCAAAATTGAAACACAGATTCTTGGTATCTTTAGACAGGTCAAGTTCGTTGGCCAATAAAATTAACCGACTCCTTCATCCTTTTAGAGGCGAAACAAAAGGATAGGTTCTCAGCCCTTCACTAATATATCTATATATATTATTATATAGAAAATAGTTGTTTTCACCATATGGAAATCGCAATAGATTTCAAAATATATTTTGAGTTATCAGCAGAAGGTGAATAAATGCGATCAAGCTTTTTATAGAATCTCTATAGCCGCGTCTCCACCAACCGAACATGTCTGCCGAACATTGCTGGCGAATAAAAAAAATGGTCAAACTTTAAACATATGGGTCACCGAACAAGTTCGTGAGTTCAATTGCAATGTTCGGTCTGTGAGCGAACAGTGACGACCAACAACAGGTTCCCGCCACTACTCCCACCACAACGATCATAATGTTCGAGAAGGCGTCCACACCAAACCAACACCAAAAAATGTTCGGCGACATCAGCTGATTCCAGCGAACACTGTTCCCCAATTCCAAGCATGATTCCAAGCATGTTCGGTTGGTGGAGACGCGACTTATCATCTGATATACTAATTTCATTTCCCTGATAAAATATGGATGAATAACAGCTGTTTTTTATGTGGTAAATATATCTACTCTATAGATACACTAATTTCATTGCCCAGATATATAGGTCTATGAGCACGGTAGGTCTTTTTGTGGAAAATAAATCTGTGTATTAGAGTAACGATGAACTTGAACTTCAAGTGAGTCTTGTGAATTTTATGTAAATCACAAGATGAGCTACTGTCCGTTATCCATAAAATTTCACCACTGTGGTTGCATGGTTGCTAGCTTTCTGCTAATTTATTTCCTATTCTATTAACTGTATTCAATTCGTATTAATTTTTTCCTATGCCTATTAACTCTATTTAATTTCTATTGATTGTTGGTGGAAACGCAGTAATATGTAGCAAAACAGTTAAAACTAACAAAAATAAAAATTATTTTGGTTCCTCTTCCTCTTAAGATGGCGATACTTATAATTTTGCAGTTTGTTTAATTGATTGCTTGAACAATTTCATACGCTCTTTGGTCTTTGGATTATGATTGATATAATCTTTCTCTTGGATTTCTTGTTCCAAAACGATCTGAGTTGTTAATATCGACTTTTATTGTAAATTTAACGACTTGCAGTCAATTTTAATTGTGAATAAATAATATTTTTACTCACTTGTGCCAAACGTTTTTGAGTTATGGTTATGGAGACTCATCAGAGGACGCCTTTGAAGATAAGTCTCCATGACTGGATTACTTTTGGCCTGAGTGAGTGGAAATGTTATTTATTGCCAATTAAAATTCACTGCAAGTCGTTAATTTACAATAAAAAGTCAATAATGTCTATCGTTGTCGGGTCTTAAGAGATCTATGTCAAACAACAATGTACAGGAACATTATACAAAATCAATACAAAGTAATTAAAATAAAATTTTCATAGTGTTTTTTTTTGGTTTTGCATAATTGTTTCAGAGAATTTTCTTCAATTTTACTAATTTATTCTATTTTTCTCGTTTATAAACTAAATAAACTCTTCTGAATATTGGACAAATGTTCGGAGAAAAATTGAATTGAATTGAAATTATTTATTTATTTATTGCCAGAACTTTACAAACAAATTGGAATTTTATTAACTTAATGTTAATAAATCAATACATGAAATAAAATAACTTCTTAAATAAATGTAAATAAATAATTTTTTTTGGCACCAACCAGCAGAAGGAAAAAAACCTTGTTCGCTGGTGGGAGTGATTCAGTTTAGTCCAGATTATTTAGTTTCTTCCAGATTATTAGAAATTGAATTGAAATTGAATAATACAATATAAATATTATTTTGCGATAACAGCAAAAAATAAATAACGTTTTTTTTAGTAGTAGCGCATGTATCCTATAATAACTTTGATACAGGCCTAAGAGACTAATGGCAAACATTATTATTTTAAAAAGTTAATTCATTGCACAAGCACAACTTATACCTGCAGCAAATGTATCCTGTAATATTATTTTTATATATATAATTTTATATTTTAAAATTCAATCCAAAAGGCTCATGACGTCATAGGAGGCATTTTGGAAGCTGACAAATGGCTGCAAACTCGACAGGCGTGTATGTACGCCAATGTGCTAACAGAGGTTCGTTAATCAGCGGTCAGCTGACGCCGACGCCAAAGGTGAGCAGTTATTAAACGCATTCCTCGACGCCGACCGATCCGACACCATCGTTCTTCTCGCTGCATCATGATGTTGTCGCCCACCCACAACATCGCTAGCTTCTTTCGACAACATCGCTTCACCCACTACGCATGCGCACACCTCAGTGTAATACCCGATTCATTCATCGGAAACCGCAGGGAACACTCCCTATTATCCACCTATATTACTCATACCGCCACCAAATATTTAATTCGGACAGGTTCAGGTTTGAGAACAAATCGCATGCTATCAGTGTAACGTGGGCGGCTCGTTTAGCCTTTAAACCAGTTCTGTCGGCTCATAGTCTGATAGGAATTAATATTGTAACAAACAAAATTAATAACAAATAATATGTGGCATACATAAAGCATTTTGTAAGTTTTATTCTTTCTGTGCTTTAAAATTTTTCAATCATCTACCTTTCAACGTTTCCTCAAATTTAAATTTTGTTATTTTTCTCAGAGAATTGAAGTTTTGGTTGTTTTTGCAGGATGATGTTCAATTCTTGTTTCGATAAGAAAATGGTTAAGTATTCTAGTTTTGATCTTACCTTATGTTTAAATTAGTATTCAGTTTACAGATTGAAATTCAATCCAGGATGGCTCATGACATCATAAAAGGCATTTTGGAAGCATTTTGAGAACAAATCGTTAAATCGTTTTTGTTTTTTTTATCGTGTTTATGATTTGTTTGTAAAGGAACAGTTTGTTTCTAAGTACTCTTTAATATTTTTTATGTTCTTTTAAACATATTAATTCAAGGATTATTTTATAATTTTAGCTCGGCTCTAGGCTTTTCTTTCTTTCTTCTTTTAACGTGATGGTGCCTCAACACGAATTACCTAACCACTTTTTCCCATTTTGTATTGTATCTATATACTGTATTTGTATTTTGGAAACTGTGTGTAAATGAAAAAAAATGAATATATACTTGAACATTTCTTGAAATTTATTTTTGCTAACCGAGCCAATCGGTCACCCTCACAGAAAGCGCCCAGGCTAAGGCTCTCACAACCTAACCTGACTGGGCAGATACCTGCCACTGCACGCGGCTAACATTTCCCTTGATAAGTTCTCTTTAATTAAATCAGTAACGATTATAGACGAAATTACAATGTATGGATTGAGGTTAGGTAGGATACATTAAAGTTAATATTTGAATTGATTACTTTCCTGAGTTATCTCCAATGCTATAAGCCCAAAAATAAATAACTAAGATATTGATGTAGTATTGATAATCGTGTATCATCAATTGTAGAAAAATCCTCTAGAAATAGAGATACAAATTTAAAAGAAGATGACTATGCGCTTACGATTTCATATTATTCATTGAATTTGTATTTCTTTGCAATAGAAAGTAAAAAAGTAATTAATTATATTGACTATTAACTACCTAACTTACTTACCTACCTACCTTACCCACTTAATGTTGCATTAGGTACTTCCATACGCTCCATTTATATTGGCATCGTTTTGTATCGGCTGAATTCCAATAAAAACAAAAAATTATGAAATTTTTCTAATTAATTGGAAATTTAAAATTAAATCTGATGAAATTCATTGAGTTTGTATTTCTTTGCAATATCAAGTAAAAATATATATAAACTACTAACTTCCAAACTTCTACTAGCTGATTATTACTTCTATACGCTCCATTTATATTGTAATTGCTTTTTATCGGCTGAATTCCATTAAGAACAATAAAATATGAATTTTATCCAGTTTATTTGGAATTTTAATAGAAGTTTAAATTGAAATTTGATGTAATTCATTGAGTTTGTATTTCTTTGCAATATCAAGTAGAAATATAAATTGTTTACTAACTTCCAAACTACTTCTGTATAACTTTCATTTATATTGTCATTGTTTTGCATTTTGGCTAAATTGCATTAAAAAAAATTATGAAATTTTCACAATTCGATTGGAATTTTAAAGGAAACTTAAATTGAAATTTGATATTATCCATTGAGTTTGTATTTCTTTGCAATATCAAGTAAAAATATATATAAACTACTAACTTCCAAACTTCTACTAGCTGATTATTACTTCTATACGCTCCATTTATATTGTAATTGCTTTTTATCGGCTGAATTCCATTAAGAACAATAAAATATGAATTTTATCCAGTTTATTTGGAATTTTAATAGAAGTTTAAATTGAAATTTGATGTAATTCATTGAGTTTGTATTTCTTTGCAATATCAAGTAGAAATATAAATTGTTTACTAACTTCCAAACTACTTCTGTATAACTTTCATTTATATTGTCATTGTTTTGCATTTTGGCTAAATTGCATTAAAAAAAATTATGAAATTTTCACAATTCGATTGGAATTTTAAAGGAAACTTAAATTGAAATTTGATATTATCCATTGAGTTTGTATTTCTTTGCAATATCAAGTAAAAAGATGTATTGACTAACTCCATACGCTCCATTTGAATTGACATTGTTTTGTATTGGCTAAATGCCATTAAAAACAATAAATTATGTAATTTTTCCAGTCCAGTTAGATTTAAATGGAAATTTAAAATTTCATTTAATATTATTCATTGAGTTTGTATTTCTTTGCAATATCAAGTAAAAATATATATTTACTAATAACTTAAAAACTGTTACTAACCGCTGTATTACTTCCATACGCCCCATATAAATTGTCATTGATTTGTATTGGCTAAATACCATTAAAAAACTATAAATTATGAAATTTCTAAGATTCAATAGGAATTCTAATGGTATATTATTCAAATTTTTTTAATCGTTAACACTGTTCATAACAAGATTCACTAATTCTCATCAACCTCAGCACCTGATGCTCAGTTATAATAACTATGCTGCGATAATCATATAAGATTACTAGGCCCATGGTTACCTTCCCTAGTACACCGAACCTATAAGTACAACTACAAAGAAAACACAAAGAGATCCGACAAAAGATTGCGTTTTTGTTTTCACACCTATACTACTTTTTAGTGGGCGAATAAAGTCAAGTTTCTTTCCGCTTCCACGATTTGGAACATGCAATAAAGTTTCTGTGTTTCTACAGTAATTTATAGCCAAGAACCATCATTGGGTATTTTTTTGGGGCCCTATTTACCGGACATAGAAACCCTGTATTATGTCTAGCCAACAGTGAATCATATTCCGGAATAAATGTGGGAACTAAAAGTGCCATAATCTATTCCACTGTTTGTTAGTCAGCTCTTTTCCCAACAATGGTGGCTAGCACAGGTTGGCACCGTATCATTGTTGGGCTCATACCTGTCCCCATAATTGTTCATTATTTGGAGTTGCCTTCATAATGATATGCCTTACATTGTAACCAGAGTATATTACCTACTCTCATGCATGTTTGTTAATGTGTGTTTCGAGTTATTACATTAAACATCACATTATACAATCACTCATAAATACAATTTCGTTTGCTTATAAACCAGAATAAAATATTATGAGATTTTTGTTGAAGATTAGCTTTGCATATTCAATAAAAATTGAGAATTTCTCACGTTCTCCTCTTATCCAGAATATCTTGATTATATTATTATCACTTACCCAGTGGTTCGGAAACTACCTAAATAGTAGGACCACCATGTTCCCCATAAATTGGCTCAAACGGCGAGGTGGAGCTTTATTATTATTATTATCATTATCATTATCATTATTATTATTATTATTATTATTATTATTATTATTATTATTATTATTATTATTATTATTATTATTATTATTATTATTATTATTATTATTATTATTATTATTATTATTATTATTATATTAAAACAAATTACTATTTATTTATGATAGCATATTTAACAGCTAATATAACATATTACTATAACACATTAGTCCAATAGTCACAGTGAGAAATATCAGTATTATAATCATAAAGTTCAATTATTTCATTAGTTTTAAATTTAAAAAAATATAGGCCTACCATTAAATAACTATGGAAGAATTTGACATAGAACAAATACAAACAAAATCATATAATACTATCAAAGACTTTGAAAACGCAAATACACAGGAAAACACATTTGAGTGTATCATGCTAAATATCAGGAGTATAAAAAAACATTGGAATGCTTTAATGGCAACGGTAGGGAAAACTCTCAATAGAATTAAGTTGCTGATATTGATTGAGACAAACTTAAAAGAAAATGAGGCAGACAATTATAATATATCAAATTTCAATAAAATAAATTTCAGTAGAGAAACAAGAACAGGTGGAGGTATATTAATATACTACAGAAAAGAACTGAGCATAAATACCATACCTCATAATTTTACAGTTAGCGAATCAATAATACTCGAAATGGTTATGAATAACAAAAAATACTTGATATCTGCATTCTATAGACCCCCATCTAATAGCATATTACAATTCAATTCACAACTAGAAGATTGGCTTAACTCTCAACCCATAAAAGATACAAAAAACCTCATAATCTTGGGAGATATGAACATTGACATACTAGAAGATAATATCTCATCACAAGCACAAAATTATCTGAGTTTGTTATATACAATGGGAGTTCAAATGGGAATAAAAGAACCAACCAGAGAAGAGATATATGGTAATCACATTACTTCAACTTGCATAGACCACATCAACACAAGAATAAATCCAAGACAGATAGAAATGCTAGTAATTAAATCAAAATTAGCAGATCACTACATGGTTGGTTTCAAATTGAGGGATATAAAACCAGAGAAAATTGCCTCAGAGAGAATGAATATAATTTCTGACAGAATAGCTGGGAATATGATTAAAAATATGAATTGGAATGATCACTTAACATCAAACAACCCAACAAAAATCTATGAATCAATAGTTGAAAAATTCAATAATATATATGCAAGGGCAACAATAACCATTCACAATAGAAGAAACAAACAGGAGCAACCGTGGATTACAGAGAGTATAAAGAATAACATTAGCATAAAAGACAGGTTATGGACACAATTAAAAAGGCAACCAAATAATAATAATTTAAAAAATGAATATAAGAAACATAGGAACCATCTTACAAATGTAATTCGAAAAGAGAGACGTAATTATTATTACAATAAAATTAACCAACATATAGGAGACCCCAAAAAGACATGGAATACAGTTAATGAAATACTCAATGTAAAGAAAAAACCAATTCAATCTGTAATAATAGAAAATTTCAAGGTCAGAACGGAAGAGGAAATAAAAAAATTATGTGAAAACTTCAATGAACACTTTAAAACTAAAATAGAAGAAATGAACAAAGATATATCAACAAACAAGTTCAATATTCCATTAATCGAAACCAATGAACAAAACAGAAATAGGGACACACAAAGTATAATTAAAACAATAAACATGAATACCCTAGAAAGAATAGTAAAGAAATTGAACAAAACATCAGCACCCGGCATTGACAATATTAAACCAAAACATATAGTAGACCACTTCACAAACTTACAAAAAATTTTATTACACTTGTATAATACAATAATAAAAACAGGAAAAATACCAACAATGATGAAAACAACACTCCTAAAACCTATTTATAAAAATGGACTAAAGAAAGACATTCAAAATTATAGACCAATAGGTGCAATTTCAATTTTAATGAAAATTCTGGAATTCATATTTCATGAAGAGTTGATGAATTACTCAATGCAAAATGACTTACTAAATAGGAATCAATATGGATTTGTCCCAGGAAAATCAACAACGCAATTGTTAGAAAAAGTTTCCTATTCAATTAATAAAAATATAGATAAAAGAAGTGTAACCCTTGCTGTACTACTAGAGTAAAGCATTTGATACAATACAACATGAAATATTAATTAAGAAACTGGTTAGGATAGGAGTGACAGGGATGGATTTGAAAATTCTAAAAAATTATGTTGCAGATAGAAAAACTATAGTCAGAATAGGTAACATAGATAGCAATCATAAATCCCAAAATTTTGGAGTCATTGAGGGTTCCCCCTTGTCACCCCTACTATTCAATCTCTATATAGCAGATATAAAAAATTGTGATTTCAAAGGAAATGTTTATAATTATGCTGATGATACCATTATTCTATTTGCAAACAAAAACCTATCAATAGCAGCTGAAAATATGCAAAAATATATAGACACAATAACAAAATACTTCCATAACAATTATATACACATCAACAGCAAAAAGACTAAAACAATAGTATTTCGTAGCCCAAAGCTAAATGTAAACATTTTAGATCCAGAAAACAGAATAATCAGTCACAACTATAGATGCTTCTCCTTGAAAAATCCATGCAGCTGTATAAAAATAAAACACTCAGACACAATAAAATATTTGGGGCTACAATTCGATTCAAATCTGAAATGGTACACACACTCACAAACACTCACCAAAAAGCTAAGATATCTAGCACATAGATGTTATCAAATGAGAGAACTACTACCTCAAAAAACGAAGCGTACAGTGTATTGTAGTCTGATTGAATCCCAAATAAGGTATGGAATAACTGTCTATGGCAGCGCACCAAATTACATTTTAAACCCAATAATAAACGTGATAGACAGAATCAAACGTATTTTCTTCCAAGGCACAGATATTCACACATTAAATATACTCAACTTCAAAAATCTATACAAATACATAATTCTAATCAGATACTACTTTGAAAGCCGATACCGTAATACAAACGAAAACAGATACAACACAAGACACACACATTATAGAATACCAGATTATTATACAGAAATAGGGAAAGCAGTACCAGAATACTTCGTACCACAAATCCTGAACAGTATCCCTAACCATCTTAAAAACCTACAAACATATTCCGCAGTAAAACATGAAATCAAAACTTATTATATTACTGAGCAAGGATAACATATTCATCACAGAGGAATTATTCATCACATACAATCCATAATAAAAACCTGATTAAATTAAATTTAAAACTTAGCAAATCACCCCAATACAAGCTAAAATTAGCTTCTGGGGTTGCCACCACTAGAATTATTATCATAATTACTATTTATATATTGAATTTTGTTAATTGTTGTATATTATTTATTAATTGCATGTACTGTTATTTACATTCAATAAAGCTTAAAAAAAAAATTATTATTATTATTATTATTATTATTATTATTAGAACCACATAACATTAACATTAAATAGCTTAAACAATTTAATTAACAACACCCCAATATATGATAAATTTAGCTTCATGGGGTAGCCACTGTAAAATCGAAATGGAATTCTTCCAATAATATCTCACTTTATTAATGATGATGAAATGAACTAATGATATAGGAATAGCAAAATATATCAATTTTATTGTAATTTGAGATTGTGAATTAATAAAAAAAAAATAATAATAATTATTATTATTATTATTATTATTATTACACAGAGATGGGAAAAGCTGTACCAGAATACTTTGTACCACATATCCTCAACAACATCCCTAACCACCTAAGAAATCTCAACACATATGCCGATGCAAAAAGAGAAATCAAATGCTATTATATATCGAATCAATAAGACGCCAACTATCATATTTCTCAATAATTATGTTGATAGGTAGGGAATATATACACAAAATATACAGACAGCAAAAAATTACAAAAATTGTAGCCATAAGTACAACTCAACCTCATAAAACAATACTGTGGTATAATAATTGAAATAAGTCTAGAAAAACAAAATAAACAGAAAAATAGTTTGATATAAACCCCTAATAAAAGCTAACATTAGCTTCATAGGGTAGCCACCAGAATACAGATGATTGAATTTACTATTCTACTATTCTACTATTCTCACAATATATGTATAAATTATGCTTGTATCTGTATACTGTACATATAAAATCTATTTTTGTCATGTAAAAGTGAGATAATAAAAAATAAAGAAAGAAAAAAAATAAAAGAAATTATTATTATCATTATTATTATTTTTATTGTCGATAGAACTCCCAAGAGGAAGACGATAAGTATTCAATGACTCGTGGTGTATGGTATTTATTTTTTCTTCTTTGCCCAGTATTCCTTCATCCTTTGCGAGAACCGCTGCTTCCTTTCTTCACTCCATAGTGGTCTGTACTGTTTAGGGCGTAGCTCTGAGAGAATTTCCCACTTATCCACTTTTCTCCTGAATAACTCCCTGTTCAATATCTCCTGTTCATTTGTGTTGAGCGTGGTTAGATCTTTTCTAATATTTTCTAACCAGGGTCCCGGACTAGTTAGCGACAGTAGGTATCTTAGCACTCTGTTGGTTAACCTGTATTCTGGAAGTCTGAGAATATGACCGTAAAACTTTAATCGTCGTTTCTTCATACCTTTTTATATGTTGGAAAATCTTTCTACAAGCTCATTTTTCTGTAATCTAAATCCATTTTCTGTTTTTCTTGGACCAAGAATTTTCCTTTCTTCTTTTTTAATGTCATCCATTTCCATTTTTCGGCTCATAGAAAGAGTCTCATAAGCATATTATTATTATTATCTTGCCTCAGAAAAAATTAAAGAAAATTAAAGTAACAATTCAGAAAAGTTTTTTTGAAGGGAGTAATATCACAAATCTATTTGTTGAGGAGTGCGTAAGAGTGCTTGACTGGTAGGGGTAGACACTAGAGATGGGTCGTACTAGGTTTTTCTGATACTAAGTATTCCGAGTATTAGTACGTTCTAATACCTATTCCAAATCCCTGTTCCAAAATACAAGGTAGTATTTTATATTAGCCAGTTTGCCAGAGTAGACGTACAAGAGTACACGTACAAGAGAGTATCGTACTGCGATACTGGTACTGTTTCTCACATTAAATACAGCACGAATCTTTATTACTCGTGTTAAATACAGCACGAATCTAATTATTGAGTTGCTCTCAAATGTGCTGTAGCAAAATGAGACGCGGACGGCAAGACCTTGAGACGCTTAAGTAACAAACTACTTTTTAGTACCCGTACTCAAGTACTCAAGGAGTATTTCTACTGGAAAAGTACGCGCGTACGCCATACGCAACCAAAGACAATCTAGACGCATGCGCCTACAATCGAGTATAGTGAATAGAGAGAGAGCGTGAGAGTGAGCGAGAAAGAGTGAGTGAGTAGTTGAATAGTTCTATAACGAGAAATGAGCTATTAATAGCTACTGCACAACTGCAAATTACAAAGCTCCACTCCCACTCCGTAAATTGGAGTGGGGACTTGAAGTCGCGTAGTTTACTAGTTTCTAGAAATACTCACAGATATCTGAGTGTTTTGTACTTCGAATACTAGGTGCTAGTCCATACGTTCAAATACTCAGTAAAAATACCTGTTCCAGTAAATACGCCTCATCTCTAGTAGACACCCCCCCCCCCTCATAAGTCAACTCTAGTTACGCCACTGATGCAAATTAGGCTTCTTCTTGAAAAATTGAAATCTGTTTTGCTTTCTTGGATTGCGTCTGATGTCGGCTCTGACTATTCGATCCAAATATTTATTATATAATCTCTTCGGTTTCAATGTGTTAATAATAGAAGTATTCTTATCCATTGCAACAATAAATATGGCATTCTAATGAAATCTTCGAAGTATGAAATAAATATTTAAATCACAACTCCTTATTTCATTTTTAATCTGGGGAATGAGGATTGACACATCAATCATTACGATCCACAGACCTAAAAGAATCACGATCAGTGAGAATCTAAGCACTGTATTTGTAACAGATCCATCATGTGGTACAATATCAACTTCTCATGGTACACTCCTTGTTACACTTGAAGTTGATGACTCACACCCGAAGGAGATGGAGAACACTTGGAGTTGCCCGTACATTTAACAATGGACTATATATACTATAGTACAATATAGGCTATCTATATATTTCTAGAGATATTCTACCTCTTGGCACAAAGTGTAAGCACCTTTGTTGAGTGTCAGACATGGCCACTGAAATGAATAAACGCTTTGTCATCACACCAGCTACTACAGGCCTACCTTCATAACATGCCACGGCAAGAAACTCTCGCTATCAAGGTCTTCTCTTCTGCTACACAACCCATGTCATCATGTTATGCCTCAATCTTCATTTTTTTTTTTTTTTTTATGATGAAGCCTACATAGGACTGAGACCTGTGCGTGGGTAATGAGTTGGATGATGGTGATTTATGAGTTGGACCTACAGTTTTAGGTGGGTTCCGAACCACCGGGAAGTGATTTTCAACAGAGAACAGTGTCTTTTTTGCTGGCCAATCGAATCGGTCACCGTTACAAACAGGACCTACGAGAACGCAGCTTATCTATCTGATTGAACAGATACCTGCTACGGCTCGCGGCTATCACTTCATTAACCCCCCACTTCATCATATCCCTCACTGCTCCTGTGGAGAATGCTGGAGATTATTGCACCTCAATGAGTAAATCTATTATTATCATTATATTGAGTTTTAATAAATCACGTAGCTTGGACAATAACTATGCTCAATAACACTGCTTTTCAAAGAGTATAATCATCATTATTATTAGTGAGCTTGGATAACTTATATTGGGTATATCAGGGTATAACTTATATTGGTTCAATCAGATAGAGATAAGCTGCGTTCTCGTAGGTCCTGTTTGTAACGGTGACCGATTAGATTGGCTAGCAAAAAAGACACTGTTACTGTTCTCTGCTGTAAAATCACTTCCCGGTGGTTCGGAACCCACCTAAAACTGTAGGTCCAACTCATCAATCACGATCATCCAAATCATTACCTACACACAGGTTTCAGACCTATGTGGGCTACATCCTCAAAAAATATATATATATAAGTTCACAGTTTTCAGCTCTTGAACCAAGAATAAACACCGTAATTAAATTAAGTTGTCCTGGTGGAGAAAAGCTTTAAAATACTAGAATATGAGCGAGAATGAAGACTGTGTTTAAACATGAATAATTCCTTTTGATGGTAAATTCAAGGACATGCAGAGAATTTTTGAAAAGTTGACTGCAAGTCGTTGAATTTACCATCAAAAGTTAGCATTAACAACGCAGATCGTTATGGAACAAGATATCCAAGAAAATAAATATTTCATTCAATTTCCCAAGATCGTAATGCTCACTATGAATGAACTAGATTTAAAAATATACAGTCTTCAATAAAACTCCATGATTGTGAAGACAATCCTTAATTCCTTATTTATTTATTTTTAAAATCGTCACAGCACATCATAATCTGGGATGTCTCCCATTTAACATGTGATTTGTCAAAGTTCTATTTCTAAAATTTAAACATAAAGTACTGTTATGGGTTCTAATAGCTAAAACAAGGCTGGCAACACTAAAGTTCACACTTGCACTTTATTTACACAAACTAATTGTAAGTTCAATTAATAAATAAGAACAGATCATCAAATGACAAGCTAATACTTATTTTTTAGTAATTATTTACAAGAATTAATGAATAATTAATTACAGGCTGATCAATAACAAAAGAAACTAGAGTCCAATAAACTCCAATAATGTAGAAAGAAATGATAAAAAAACAACTAATCACTTAAAAACTTGACAGTCCCAAATAATATCACTTAACACAACGTCTTTAAACTATTAGTAAGCTGCACAAACAGTAAAAACTTGTCTCTGCACTTGACACTTGAATCAAGCACTGTTTACTCCACTGGATTGTCTCTCTCACGGGATCTGTCACGCAGGTTTGTAAACTAAACTAGCTTGTTCACGTGGACTTCTTTATATAGCTGTTGTAGTTGTATAATTCCAAGAATTGGCGGCTTCTCGAATCTTCAAGAATGCTTGGAAGGTCACAGAATAAAAACCTTCGATTGTTCAGGAAGTTTGAAGAAATCTCGAGAAATTCAATTGAGTGGGAGAGTTGCACACTTGAAGAATAAGGGTGACAAAGACATGTGAAAAGCAAGAGAACGTAGATTGGGTCTCAAGTCACGTCCGACCATGAATGGAACAATCTACGTAGAACAAGTGCGTAAATAACTGCTTTGCTTGCTTTTGTAACAGTACATAAATTAAACAGTATAAACTCATCTAATTTACAATAGCCCCTCGTGTTAAATATGTAGCTTATAAAGGGCTTCCTCACAAGGATGATCCCAGGGGGTTCATGAAGGTCATGACTACCCAAAATCGGAAATTTTCTATTTAAGGGTTAGAAAAAAGGGGACATCTCACAGAAAAGGTCAACAAAATCACATTTGTTACCCCCTGCCACTCCCTACTAAACTCCCGAGCTTGGACCGCTCCTGCTTCCTTGTAATAACATAAAAACAGTTCATAAAATGCATTATTACTACCCAGAAGCCCACTCTCTTTTTTAAAGCGTGATAACATTCAATTCCTTGGTCACGGATGTTCAATTCAATATGAAGGAGAGAATGTTTACCTTCTGTTTGTCTAACTTCTCATTTAATTGATTACATCAATTTGTTGAAATTTGTTACGGTTAATGAACTGAAGAGGAAGCACCGATGGGCAAACAAAAACTCTCAAGACTGAACCAAGGTGTGATTTGGTGCTGTGAAGTGCGTAAGAAGCTAGCGTTTCTAAAGCGAGAGCATCAAGTATTCCACAGTCCGTTCATTGTTTATTAAGCCTATTATGTTCCCGGTATGAGCAGGTATAATAAAACATAAACGAAATAAGAACTATTTGAAAATGAAGCGCTTCATTCGTGATAAGTTTGATGATACTTTCAGTTTATTAGCATGGAAACTTAAAAAACCAAGTCTCAGTAATAGTATTGATAGAATTATTTCAAAAGTTCAATTAAATATCGAAATTCTAGTACAAGTTGTATTTATTTATAACACATTGTGTATTACAATGAAAATATTTTTATGATAGCATGTAATTACTTATCCAGACATTTATTTACTGTCAATACCATTCTTTTAAATTTATGTTTGCCACAGTAAACACCAGAAGCTGTCCCAGCTCAGGAGTTGGTGGGGGGGGGGTTCACAAATGGGTATTTTTGACGTTTTTGAGAGATAACCCCAACTTCTCATCCCTTCTCCTGTAAATTTACGATTTTGGGGAGTCATAACCCTTATGACCCCCCCACCCCTGAGACCGGCCTTGGTAAACAACGGTGTAATTGAATAATACTACATTGAAGATCCATCTTGTTTCCACTAATACATAATAAAAACTTAAAAAACACTTTTAGGTGGAAATTAACTCACGCTATGGCGTGACGGCCGTTTCACTCTGTTGTCAACAGCATCGTCAGACGACCCACAAGTGTTTTTTAAGTAAAAACATATTAGCGGAACAAAATGGATCTTCAACATCGTAAGATAATTGTTCTTGTAAACGTTTTCCACTGGGTAGTTTTCCCATTGTTGACTTCTAGAAATAGAAGTAATTGTAAATACAATACACATCTAACGCAATTTTCAATTCCATACTATATTTTGTCACCTCATGGAGATACTTTAAGATCTTTATTACTTTACCTTTAAATTCATTATTAATTTCTCTCATTTCACGAGCTTTCTATGCTTACTAGTAATATTAGTAAATGAACTCACAGCTAGCACTCAAGTATTTACTTTGCTGGCTGTGCCAAAAATGTGTTATACACTTTATATTGTGAATTTTCTTATATTTGTATTTTGTATTTTGGCGAAATAAAAATATTATTATATATTATACTATATATTATGATATACAGTATATGATATATAAGTTCTATTGGCTGCTCAGCCTAACCTCAACCCCTGGTGGCAGGCTGATGAGGCTTCTCCTCTATTCATCCAGTATTTTGTATTTATTTTTATTGTGGATGATGCGCACATGAGTCTGGAGACTTGTGCGTGAGTAATGAGGTGAATGGGTGAATGATGAGAAACATCCATGGCTGAATGACATTCGAACCCAGAGCTGCAGGAAACGAAGTCAACTAGAGCCTTACCTTATCACAGACAAGCGCACCAACCAACTGCGCCCAGAGCCGTATAAATAAATAATCATTTTATTTGTTATTGAGCTTTAGCTCATACAAATGAGTTGCATATCTATAGTTGCATTCAGTAATAACAAACATAAAATATAGGAATCATCACCACATAATAATATAAATCGACAATGGATATAATAATATAATAAATGATATTCGATATAGGACATAAATATATCAGGAAATTAATATTATGATTGCTTTGACTGTAGATCAGCCTGTTGTTTCTAAAATGTTACGTAAGTTCAAAGCGTTTACCATAAATTTGTATACATCTTTCATTTTATTCACATAAACATTAGAAAGAAGAACCATAACATTATCATTATGACTAACTATGTTATTAATATACTTTGATAAGAATTGTTGTCTCAAATCAAAATACATAGGACACCTGACTAGAATATGTGTTGGTGTTTCCTCCTCTCTGATATTACAAATTGGGCAGTGTTCGTTATTAGCATAGACGAATCATCAAGTTTATCCTTATTCTTGATTTTCTTGATTCCTTGATCCCTTTTTGATTCATCCCTATTCCATCGCATAAGTAAGTAAAACTCACAATTTATATAGAAAGTGTCGGTTTTGATATTAGACTGTTCACAGCGTATTTCGTCATCAAAACCATCACAGACTTCTAGAAATGTCAAACAACTCCTTCAATTAATTATTTTCCTCATCGATAATTACCACAGAAAAAATTAAGAGCCCAAAGTCTTTAATGACTGCAAGCTCATTTTCGCATTATTCAATCTTTATAGATGGTAATAAATTTCGGATTCTCATTCTCTTTCTATCGATAACTTTAAGTTTATGTAGACTTGCAAACCTCCGGTAATGGTAGAAGACTGGTAGCAAGGTTGAGAGGAGACTGGTCAATGATGGAGAAGAAAAAGAAGAAAAAAAGAAGAAAAATCGACAAAAGTAGATGGATGGACGAAAGCTTGGGATAAATAGCTTCTGGCCGTTGCCTCTAATAAAGTCATTCAGGTCGTCAGAGGTAGTTTTGACGGCAATGTTGATGACGCGTTGCACCTGCTCTAGTAATCATGCGGAGGCTCCTCCTCGTCATTCTCCTACACCTCTTCGTCCTCATAGTAGTACAACCACTCCTCCTCCACCGGTTCTTCCTTTACGATTCTCCTTTTCTTTCTTCTCCTCTTCACCACCATATCATAGTTTTATACCGGCAAATTAGACGGAGGTTGCAGGTGATGGCCATTGAGTCTCCACTTCATACGGTCGCCACTCTCATTTCTTGACCGCCTCTTCTGCACCTTCAAAGCCAATGGCCATGTATTTGTTACCTCCACTCTCATTAGCAGAGTGTCCGACCGTGTTACTCCAGCAGACATTCCCTTTACTCATCTGCCTACTAAAATTAAAAAAAAACTATGGACGTTCACATCGCTACAAATTCCTAACCTCACCCACAAAAAATTCTCACATCCTCTTTTATAGTTCTACCGTTCACAAGACACTGTTCGCTCTAGCGTAGCAAATAATCACTTGAGGCCAGACCTAACTTTTATTGCTCTAACCGATCACTTGATAACTTCATCCGTGATCGTATTTGTGCTGTAAGAAGTTTAACAATCATTGTCGTGAATTTTCTACATTATGTCTGTACAATAAACATATACAACCAATTAATTGTAAGGAAGAAGCATTTTATTAAACAGCATTCTCAATAGTAATTAACATAGCAATTTTCTAATATGAGAATAGTAATAAGGAAATTTAATGGAGAATTAGCCTACAAGGGGCATACTTTTTAGCCTAAAGGGCAGATGGAGAATTAGCCTACAGGGGCCTATTGCATGAATGAACTTGTAAAACTAGTCTATTTTATAAGTCTAAATTGAAGAATTTCAAAGTCTAAATGGGGAATTGGAGCCTAAAGGGACCTAGTTTTTCTTGTGGTATTGTTAACAATTTTTCTTCTGGAAACCAATGAAATCTGGGCGGAAGAGGCGTCTACCAATGACACAGACGGTACTTTCCTGTTAGACATCACGTCTACTCATTTAGAGATATCGATAATCGACTGGGACTTTCAATAATTTTTCTAATTGCCATCAGATATATTTCAATTCAGATCAACATATTCCTGTCCACGCTCTGAAATATGCCCCAACAGGAAGGAGAGATGTTGGGCGGCCTAGGAAAAGATGGGCACAAAATATTTGAATAGTTTTAAACTAAGCTATCTGAAAGACCGGAACAGGCAGTCATGCCTATACCGTGGACGTCAGAAGAAGAAGAGAAGAAGATCAACATTTTGCATTGATACTTTTGAAGTTCGATATCGATTATCGATATCTCTAAATGAGTAGACGTGACGTCTAACAGGAAAGTACCACTCAGACTAAGAGGCTCCGAATTTTTCCAATTGTACATAGTGATAGTTGAAAATTTATAGAAAAATGACGAACGAATATTTTGGATTTAATAACATGTTCTGAGAGAAGACAAAAATGTGCACATTTTGTCTATATTGGAGTTCGGCTAAGTTAATTGTTCAAATACTTTTATATCGTGTAACCCAAAAGTATGGAATACAAAAAACTAACTCCTAGAAGATCCTTCAATGTCACTAGTTGAGGAACCAAGGTATGTTTGTCATCAACATCATTTATTTATTCATTGTGACAAATTAATAACGAATGTGAAGGCGCAACAGACTCAAAACTGCTCCCTTCACAAATTTTGAATATGTTACATTGTCCAAAACATCTGTTAACACAGATTAAAAATTTGAAATTTGCTAAAAACCTTCACTCGAAAAATAACAAAATGAATCTTCTCACTTAACCACTATTAATTTGAAAGTTCACTTGAAACGAAACACTGAAAACTGTTAAAAATAGTTTATAATATTAAATTTTTATAAAAACTTTTGAGCCGAAAAATATTATCTTGTTGCTATGGTGATTCACATATTCAGGCATGTTATTCATAATTTTCTGAGTAAAATCATATATTAAGTCGCGTCTCCACCAACCGAACATGCTCGGCGAACAGTGTTCGCTGGAATCAGCTGATGTCGCCGAACATTTTTTGGAGTTGGTTTGGTGTGGACACCTTCTCGAACATTATGTTCGGTCGACACTGTTCGCTCACAGACCGAACATTTCAATTGAACTCACGAACATGTTCGGTGACCCATATGTTAATGTTTGCCCGTTTTTTGTATTAGCCAACATTGTTCGCAGACATGTTCGGTTGGTGGAGACGCGGCTTAATAGTGTTATAATATGAGATGATCTTTCCTATCTATTACAATTTGTTGTAATTTATTACAGCAAATTATTAAAATTATTAAAATTTATTTTTTCACTAAAATGTTGTTGCGCTGCGCTTCTAAAAAGCTCATCACTTAAGCAAAAATAGCTCATCTAGGGTTAAATAAATGCGAATCAATCTTGTGAGTTTACACTCACTAGTAATGTATTGAACACAGCTCGCCTCCATGTCAGTCTCGAAATTTACTCGACAGTTCGCCGAGATTCGCTCCTGTTCGATAGTACCACGCTATTCCATTCACTCTATTCGTTGATTCACTGTTGTTGTTCGATGCCAACACCGTCACTTGTCCCAGCAGACTCCGGCTTGAGCTTGCTTGCGAAGTGGAGAAGCGGCATTTGCATAATCCAGATCAGGCTCGAATCTCTTCCTTCCTCCTCAACTAAGTGATAGTCCTACTACTCCTACTAGTCCTTATCGTATTCAAAGCTTCTCTCACCGTGTGAAACTGGCATAAGCAGGGGAATAGAAGCCTGCTGCTCTCGAGTAACTAATCATTCAATTCTAATAGTTTGAGAAACAGATTGAATTTGATGTTAACGTTGATCGTAATTGAAAATTGAAATCGTGTCCTAGTGCCAAATCTGACATTGTTTTCTTGAACGTTTGTTCTAAATAATGTGGTCTTTACAAATAATGAAATTGAAATACCTGAGATTTATGATGTGATAGTCGTGAGACGTAGCAGGTAGAGATAAATTCAATTCAGGTAGATTCAATCAGATAGAGATAAACTGCGTCATTCTAGGCACTCTTTGTAAGGGTCACCGATCAGATTGGCCAGCAAAAAATACACTATTCTCTTCTGCAAAATCACTTCCCGGTGGTTCGAAACCCTCCTAATACTGTAGGTCCAGCTCATCAATCACAATCATCCAACTCATTACTCACGCACAGGTTTCAGACCTATGTGGGCTTCATCCTCGAAGAAAAATATATAGGCTCGCAGTCAAATTTTTATTAAGAATAAGAAGTATTTTACTTACTCTGTAGGCCGAACGTTCTCGAGTTGTTAAAACCAATCTTCAAGGCCTGATGGGAAGATGGGTTAGAACGAAGATGGGTTTTAACAACTCGAAAACGTTTGGCCTACAGAGTAAGTAAAATACTACTTATTCTTAATAAAAATTTGACTGCAAGTCGTTTAATTCACTTGAAAAGTTAATATTAACAACGCAGTTCGTCATGGAACAAGAAATCCAGGAATATCCAGGCTCTTCTAAGCTCAGCCACGATGGTAGCCAACCTTCTGAGAGAAAATGGCACTTTCAACGAAGAAAGAAGATTGTTGCAATAATTTATAAAGAAAGTGTGAGAGTGATTTATAAAAGCTGTAAACTTCTATTAATTTATTGATTATAAGGAACACACATGGTAGATTTCATTGAACATAAAGTTTATTTTTCAATTTGTATTATAAATCAATTACAACATAAATTACTTTAAGTTGTGATTTTGTTCCTTCCAATCAATACCTATGTAGATAATGTAATAAATTTGGGAAGTGATAGCCGCGAGCCGTAGCAGGTATCTGTTCAATCAGAGAGATAAGCTGCGTTCTCGAAGGTCCTGTTTGTAACGGTGACCGATTAGATCGGCCAGCAAAAAAGACACTGTTCTCTGCTGTAAAATCACTTTCCGGTGGTTCGGAACCCACCTAAAACTGTAGGTCCAACTCATCAATCATCATCATCATCCAACTCATTATCCACGCACATGTCCCACGCACAGACCTATGTGGGCTTCATCCTCAAAAAAAAAATGTATGAATGAATAAAATTAAATTAAATTGAATTTAATTTGATAAAAAATAAACTCTTGTTCATGAAAAATATACCTCCTGATGACATTGTTTTCTTGAATTACTGCTCTACATGTGCTCTTCCCAAATAATAAAATGGCGATACCTGAGATTTGTGATGAGAGGGAACAACAATTAATACTCCTCTAAGCATAGCCACGATGGTTAATGCTGCTTCAGCAATGAAATTGTTACAGAAAATTTGAAATAAAAAACTAAAATTAACTGATAGGCCAATCATAATTACTGTTGTTATTCTTTTAACGACTATAAATCACACTATTTCTTTGCGTAAGTAATATTCTAGCCTATCAGATAACTCCAGTTTGAAATCATGAAGTGAATTAATTGGCCTTCTAAACTTTCAAAATGAATTCACAAATAACATTTTGCTTATATTGATTCCTCTTATTTATTGTTAATTTCCACTTGATGATTAATCACTCATTCATGTATATATGTTTAATAATAGTAGTTTATGCAACGATTTTATTTTGACCCTTATTAGGGCACGAGTTAGACGAGCGAATGCGAGTATTATAAATATCTCACGAGTGCTTTAATGGCCAAATAAAATCGTTGCATACACTATTTTATCTACGACCACTAGTATACATTTAATTAAAACAATTTCATTTTACCTGTGACTGTCAGAGATACCTAACCTCTCATCTCAAATACGAGAAGTTATAGTAGATTGTTAGGTTAAAGCAGCTGGTGTAGCAGTTTGATCAAATCAGCTGATAGTTTCACAATATTGAATTACGATATTGATTCCATCAAAAATGCTTCTGATTGATCCAGAACCCGTGTTATAATGTAGAACCTGTACTATAATGAGCTCATTATGCAAAAAGCATTTCGAAAAGACAGCTGTTTTGGCATCAATAGTGAAACTGTAATGTATACATTATGACATGGTAGTAGATAAAGTACCTTAACTGATAATAGTATATAGTACACTCATTTATAATAGAAATCAATAAATAGTGGGAGTGAAAACCCTCGCAAATAATTATTTATAATAATGATAATATCTTTATTTCTGCGTAATGAATATACAAAAGCTTAATTACACATGTTTTACAAGTAACACTGTACAATAATAATAATAATAATAATAATCTTGGTAACCTACGTATAGTTTACAAATAGCAGAACAATACTGCCATGCAAGTGGTAAAGATCACGTCTGCATGGAGAAGAATATTTTGTTCTATTGTCACATTTTTGTCCGAAACATGATGAAAATAGAAATTTGAGTATATAGAAATGTTGTATGTTTCAAGTAGAAACAACCCCTAGTTGAAAATGCATTTTGGAGATCCAAATATGGGGAAATCAGGTTTGTGCTGATCCGTATTGTGGAAACCCCAACTTATGTGTGAGAGTGTGATGGAAAACTGAGAAAGAACAAGGATCAGCGTGGCCTTATTCTGTCAGAAGCATGCTGGAAAAAGCCAGTTGGCCTCTCTCACCAATAAGATCTGTTGGGAGAGCTCTCGGAAAATCCTCTCAATTGGTTCAGACTAAGTTCATCCACTATGAGGCTTCTCTTGTTTATTCGTGTCTTCACCATGAGGAGATTCTCCTCATGCTCACAATACTCAGCTGAGTTCGAATAAATTAATAGTTTTCAATTCAAACATGTTAGGCTTAAAATATTCAAATTTCATATATAATTTCCCTATTCTACTACAATCTCTGTATAAATTTCGAGAGTATTTCTTCCCCACTTTCTAAACAAAAATAATGATGATTTTCTCTCTCGTATTACCTCTATAATTTTTAATTTCAAATTTACAATTTTTTTCTCTCCCACTCTCTCCAATAAGACAGAGACCACCTCTCTTATACCTTCTTTGAATTAAGTGTTCCTTTTTCGTGTTGATTTTACGTATCTGCAACATAATTTTCCGTGATTAACTCTTAATAATGATGAAAGAGACATAAATAAATAATATGATGCTGAATTATTAAAATATTTTTATTTCAGCTAGTTTTGAATTTATTGTTATTCCCATTATCTGATATTGTATAAGGTAAATCAAAATGAACTGATTCAAATTTTCTATTTTTAATTTTTGTGCAATGAGGCATTCATAGATAAATCTATTTTCTTCCTTGACCTAAAGGTATCAAATTTCTGTTTTGAATTTTAGCTTCGTTTTGAAGCCCTAGATCGCTGATCGCCCTAGATTTTGGCCTGTTCAATTGAAGAAATCTATTAATTTGTTAATCTATTAAATCATTAATTGAAAAATCTATTTTCTTCCTTCACCTGAAGGTATTAAACTTCTGTTTTGAATTTTAGCTTCGCATTGAAGTCCTAGATCGCTTATCGCCCTAGATTTTAGACTGTTCAGGCTCTTGTGACTGGCTTTCATAGTAAAAATTATTGACCAATCTAATATTAAAACTGACACTGTATTTCACTTTGATATAATGTTTTACTCACATATATTGGAGATGCTTGAGGAATGCATTTCACTTCTGAGAAGAAGCTTCGTCAGCCTTTTTTGAATGATTTGATCGAATGATTGAATGATCAGCCTTTCTAAAAATTGTTGAATGATCAATGATCCACAAAAATGGAGTTGTGACCCTCACAGAGAACTGGGGCCAGTGGCGGGATGGGAGAGATATATCCCCCCCCCCCCCCCCGAAATATCAAGATGGATCCTCTCCCTAAAAAAGAATTTATTCATAATTATGTATGTATAGTTTTTGCGAGAAATAAATATAATCTGTGTCATTGTTACTTGTTAGCTAGAAGAATAAACACACAAACAATGTGTAAAATTCTTGTACGAATTCTTGTTTTACAATAGTTTTTGTATTATTCTTATTTTTTGTGATATTTTTTCTTGTAAACTTAATAAATGTACATTACATTGTTGTGAAACAATCTGAGTATTCTTTTGCTATTCCTTCGTAACTTACATGTTAAAAATAGGGCCTAACCATAAAGAAAAAATTCGCAGTGAACACTTGATTTATTTTTTATTTCATCATACGTTTATTTAACTGAACTTTGTCATCATGCTCATTAGCTCATTAAATCATCATATTGACTTTTAATCAATTTTCTTTGTGTAGCTAAAGGAAATCAAAGGAAAAACACATACTATGGTTGGGTCCTATTTCACCCAGGTACAATAAACTTTAAATGAAAAACTATTTTATTAGCTAACATAAATACTATTAGCTTGAGCATATTTTAGAGCTCAAATACGTATAAAATTACGTTTTTAGGCTTTAAGTTCCACATTTTTTTCCAGGGGGGGGGGGCCAGATCTACCGGTGGTCATCCCCCCCCCCCGCGAAATTAAATCATGGGACCGCCACTGACTGGGACTCAAAATAATTTAAAATATGGTTTGTAAATAAATCCCCACATCAACAACTCATCCCCCTTCTATTCACATTCATGGTGACTACTATACTGTAATAAAATAGTCGTCAAAGGTCGTAACTTTTCTAACAGAAACCAAATGAATGGTTCATAGAAGTCAGGGAATTCTTAAGTGTCTGCATTCCAAATTAACTTGTCCCTTCCTGGGAAGGAGGCCGGAGTCTGGACCTTAAATTGTAATAATTCCTCCCGGGTAAAGCACCCTTCAGAGAATTTATATAAAATAGCAGGGACCAGGACCCAGGATCCAGGACCAGGAGCGAGCGCGTTCGGTTATGAGCTCCTTGGTTGATTTGTTGTTTGCAACTGTCCCTGACATGTATACTTAATTATCGCAATTAAGCAGTCTAACGCCCGTTGGTTGGTATGGTGGGCTTGAGGCTTGATTGCATGAATTATTCAGAAACATTTTTCTGCGCTGCTCAGTCGACCGCCACAGTTGCCCCCCTCATACTCTCCCCCCCCCTAAACTCCCTCGCCTTCCCCTAACCCCTCCCCTACCACCACCCACGCAGTTGCTACAATTTGCAAACGAATAAATATTTCTGTCTCATCTCTGTCCGTTATTGTATTAAATCTTACTAATTTCCAGTTGGAACACCAACTGCATTTACAACAAACAATTACTCGAATTATGTTATTATAATTCATTTTAAAAGGGGTAGCAGCTCCACAAACCAAAATTAGATTATATTTCATTGTTTTTGTCAAGTAGCAAACGGAATCATCTATTTGTATAATTTTGTGTTTTTGATATTTCTATTAGTCTGCTTGGAAGTGATAAACAGAATTAGATAACAGAATTTGATGATTGAGTAGACAGAAATTGAGAATAAAACTTGGAATACATTGAAACAGCAAGCACTTTATTTTAGAATAGAATAGAATAAACTTTATTTCCAAAAAAGACATCAATACAACAAAAAATGTCACACTTTGAAAGACATTTTCTCTGAAATTAAACGAGCAATGTGATTTGAACATCATTATGGAAATTACCTGCTCACATAGGAAAATCCTGTGCGTAAGCAGGGGTTGGAGTCATGTGTCTAGATGATCATAAATCACAATTGAATGGAATAAATTAAAAATTCAAATGAAAAATACAACATACAACAAAATAAAACTCTTAGTATCCTAGATAACTTGTTCCCAATATTTATAATTTGACAGTTGACTTCTTGCATGTTTGAATGTATATGCTAGGTAATTAAAATGAAGTGGATCTATTCTGCATACATTAATTGGAGAATACCACTAACTCCTTCCCTCCCAATCTCCATGAGCCACTGTACAACTTTTTTCTTATATGAGTAGAGAGATACCCTTTCAAATGTTTTCAAATGCATAGGAATATTCCTGAAAACTATGTGAGCAACATAATATGTGTTGGTCGTAATAAAGGCTTTTTCAAGCTTTTGACATCTTATCACCCTATTGGCTGCATTGCGAGTGTTATATGCATGGCCTACATCTACAATGTTAGACTGATTTTTGAATATAAAGAGAAGGAGGCATTTAAAAAACAGTTGCTTGATGTCAAGCACGTTCATATTTTCATAGAGCAGATTTGTATGATAGCGTCGGCCCCTATTCAAAATGACCTTCAGGATTGATCTGTGTATGACATTAAGTGGCTCTAGAGTTGTTTTAAATGCACACCCATATATCAGTACTCCTGACATCAATAATGATTGTACATGAGCAAAGTACAATAACGTTAATTCAGGGACCGTTAGAATGTTATTCAGCTGACCAAATAATATGTGTATCCACTTGCATAATGTTTTGACAACAATATTTATATGTGGAGCCCATGTCAGTCTATTATCTATTGTCAACCCAAAGCAAACAATGATGTCTACGAAACTTTTGACTGACTGCTACTCCTGCGATCTCGAGATCGATTCCCGTTCAGCCTTGGTTATTTTGTGTGATCATTCACCTCAATACCCTCGTTCAAGTCTCAGATATTTACAAGTCTTGCATCGTTTATATCTTGTCTTTTCCAATTGTGTATTGATTTGTATACTTATTCTATTTGAGATTCTTTTTGGTTTTAATATGTTCTGTAATACTCATATAACTTGGCAGAGTGTAGAAGATGAGAGGACTTGCTAGATCTGAACGCAACTGCTGCCAAGTTATATGAAAACTACAGTATTTAGTTTTAACTTTAGTACAAAATCATCACCAAACATTTTATCCAACGTAATACAACACTTCATCTATCACCTAGGCTTAAAATACTTCAATAAGTTGAGGTACACATCATTGTTATCATTTATTCGCAGAGTAGAAATGACAATAACTGATTTTGCACCGTATTAAGATATAATGTAGAACTTTTCTATTAAGTTGCCATAAGTTGCCTTTGTACATTAAATAAATAAAGACTCAAGTGGTCATCATCAAAAAATGTGACATATCCCGGAAAAAACTGTTTCTTCATTTACAATTCAAGGTATTAGTTTACAAATTTTTAGTTTATGATAAGGGGAAGTGCTGTATGTAGAAATGGTATGCTCAATGTTGAGGGAGTGAAGCATCATCGGTCAGCCGATGGCATGCCGCTTGAATGTCGCTTGTCGCATTGCATGCATGAATGTCCGCGGTTGGAATGCCTCTTGGCATGGAATAGTTGCATATATCGATCCACATTCACCGCTATTCAGCAGCAAATCAATTCTAATAATGCATCCCATTGTCCACTGTAAGCTGCCCTTCAGAATCCAGAATGTTCCATGGCATGACATAATTGAGCCTGGAAGCCACATTCTGGAGAAAAAGTTCCAGGCAGCCATTTTGATTCCACAGCACAATAGTGTACCTCGGTTATGCGATACGCATGTTGTCTTGGGTCCATGTTATCATGTTATTGTTGCGCAGAGTAGAAATGACAGTGACTGATTTTGCACTGTCTTCCGATATAATGTAGAACTTTTCCATTAGAAAATGTGTGATAATTGAAAGTAGATGTACTGTACTTCAATAATTGAAATTCTACTATACTTTATTTTTGCATAACTTGAGTTTCAATGCCGTTGTGCATCATCTTCAGTAAGTAGTTGAACCAAAACTGAGTTCCAAGTTTAAAAACTTGAGCTTTCATGTAAAAATGAAGTACAGTAGAATTTGACAATATCTAGTTTCATTTATAAAATTATGACTGGATTAAACTGTAGAAAACAAACAAAAATGTATGTTGAGTTGATTTCATTGTTTTGTGAAATGTTGATGATCATAGATATTGAAGATATTTTTACTTAACAAAGAAGGCTTTTCTAGTAGTTTGACCGTTATCGGTGTACAGTAGGCCTACTAGAACAATCTATAAAAAGAGTGATCATCAGAATGATCTCTCTAGTGATCACTAAAGATTGATCTACTTGTAGTAGGTACCTATCTACAGGAACAGAATACAGACAGACTATAGACAGACTGCAGACATACTACAGGCAGACTGCAGACAGACTACAGACAAGTACAGACAGACTGCAGACGCATCAGTTACAAACAGTAGGACAGGAGGAATCAGGCACTACCAACAAAAATGTCTAGTTGTATTGTTACGGTCTTACATCATTGATTTCCGATGCCTCGGAAATTTCTTCATCTATTATTATTATTATTATTATTATACAGACCAATTCACAATGAAAATGTTTTAAACATAATATAATTTATTATTATTTTTTTTTTTTTTTTGTAGATTACGTCTTGGAGACTCCAGTTAAGGAGTATAAGACAAGTCAGATCAACAACATTATACACCAGATACCATAATTACTTCAATTAGTTGAGGTGAGGCTTAATTTTGATGTGAAAGGAACTCTTGTACACTATAAAAAGCTTTATCAACTAAATATTTCTTCAATTGTTTTTTAAATATTTCTATATTTTCAAGACTCTTCAAAAACTGCGGTAGCTTGTTGTATAATTTCCTACCAATATAACTAGGTTTTTGTTTGAATAAGCTACTATTGTGACTCACCAAGTGATAATCTCCTCGGCTTCTTGTATTATAATCATGTACATCAAGATTTTGGTTAATATCATTCGTTTTTACATATAAAGTAGCTTCATACACATATAAGCAGGGTACAGTAAGGAGACCAAGTCTCTTGAACAACGGCCTACATGAATCTAATCTATTTACTCTTTCTATACACCTAACCGCTTTCTTTTATGAACCGTACCCTATTTCTACAGCACATGAAATTCAAAGATTTTGTATAAACTCAAAATATTGGGCTTCAAGACATGCCAGTTTCTACTTATATCCTACTACAACAGTCTCAACAGTATGAATACTTTTATTTTATTTTGAGGATGATGCCCAGAGGAGTCTGAAGTCTTGTGCGTTGGTAATGAGGTGAATGGGTCAATAATGAGGAGCATACATACCAAGAAAGAAGCTCTAATGCGTACTCGTGAAATGGACAAGCTGGAAAACAGCCTGGGCTGTATCAAATATGTGGGCTGAATGAGATTCAAACTCAAGGATGCAGGAAATGAAGCAAGAGTCTTATATAATCACAGACAAGCGCTCCCACCATCCACGCACCAGAGCCGCCTGATAATAAACTATAGATTGCTTATATTCATTCAGTTTATTGTGGTTTGAATTTATTATCAAGTACCACAGTACGATGCAAATCCGAAGATTTCTACAATTTTCCAAAGATACTAGAACGCAATGCAGGACTAAGTACACCATTGAAAATTTTAAGGAACTCAACTTCATTTCATGTTATTGATGCCAATATAATAATCCAATCATGCATCAGTATTTATATTTAGAGCCATATTTATTTAGTAAAAGATGTTAAGAGCAGAGTGAAACGGCCATCACGCCGTAACGTGAGTCACAATTTCCACTTAAAAGTGTTTTTTAACGTTTTTATTATATACTAGCTGGCCCGACGCGCGTTGCTGCGTTCTCATAAAAAATTCTTGATTTCATTATTTGTCACCTCCCACTGAGGTTACATTTCAAATTTCAACCTTCTAGGACTATTAGGGAAGAAGTTAGTCCTAAAGCTCTTCCAGCTGATCAGAGAGGCCTCCTTCGTTGTTTTCTTACACAGAAAGACCTTACTCACCACCTCTCAATGTACATTTAACATTTAAACCTTCCACGACTATTAGGGTAGAAGCTAGGTTTTTTATTTTATTATTCGCCACCTCCTACTGAGAATACATTTCAAATTTCTAGCTGCATTGGTTAACAGATGTCAGCAACCCGGCATAATTACATTTCATCATACCCAGTCATATGTTTCCTACATACTGCAAGGCTCCGACTGCGCGGTATCCTACATGGAAAGTTTTTGCGTTCCAGACAGCGTAAATAACGCCGCTAAGGGGCCTGCCATATGATAAAAAACTGTTGACTTCCATCAGCTGTTCCTTTAAGCTGTTTGGCCGGCAAGTTCAGTAGGTTAGGTGAAAGATGATTTGCAAAACACACAAACAGCTTGTCCATTGAAACAGCGTGTACAGCAGATCGAAAAATTTCAAATTATTTTCCATATGATTAAAAGATCCCAGTAAGCTAGCTAGCCATGGACACGTGCTTTGCATAGGCAAAACTTTAACCCCCTAAAAACACCCCTAAAATTGCGAATTTTGAAAAATCCGTTCTTATTGCACGGTGAAATCCTATAAGGATTGTTCATACGAAATTTCAAGTTCATAGGCCTAGTAGTTTTGGCTCTGCGTTGATGAGTGAGTCAGGGTATCATCCTTTTATAGATAGAGATTAGTGGAAACAAGATGGATCTTCAACATCATATTTATTCACCTGCAGCGGACGCGCATACCTTATTACTGAACTATCTGAAAAACTATCGCCTCAAAATTATTTTTAAATGAAACTACAGAAAAAATGAAGCCGCGGAAGCGCAATTTCAAACGTGGAACTCTTTTCTTCACATTAAATAAAAACTTTTAAAACTGACATGAAGAATCTAACCTCTAATTGCAACCTGCAGCTACAACATTATCCTCAATAGAATGACCCAGTTAAATGATCAAAACGTACTTAGTACGTAATTGAGCAATGTTGATACAACGTGTGAGTGGTAGGCCACTCTCAGCAGTATCAGTGCTCATCGCCTCTTTCATTAATTGTGGCTGAATTTCTACAAACAAACTTTGGTGCTGCGGAATTTACGCGAGCATATTTGATTTATACATCAAAGACTCTCAACGGACCTAACTCAACACACAGAGCACACAATTTGAAAGGTAGGTCATTCACAGCACCCACTAACTTACTATACGCTGCTAATGAATAGGCTAGTCTCATGGAATGGGTCACTTGATAACACAATGTAATAGTACTAAATCGGGACTATCAGTTTGTCATACGTATTGCAAACGGATTTGACTGTATACGTATTTCCATTAGGAGTATCTAGCAACCCGTAGCTCTGACCTCAAGTTATTGGCTGATAACGTGTATTGCAAACATCGATACTGCATTATCGAATAACATTCTGATCAATGAATTACATAATAATGACCGATATCTGCCCCCGCTATTAAGCCAGTACCAGTTAGTGGAGCCGTACATGGTTATTTATGTCATATGCATGTCTTCGGAATAATATCATTGATATTACTGGAACATCCATTTAGATTAGGAATCAAGTAATGATCATTAGTTGCATTTTCATTACTTCTGTATAGACTCTCATGAATAATAATCATTATTACCTATGGTATAACATTCATAACACAAACCTTGTTAATATTTGTCAATCAATTTGTACTTATCATGAATAAAATTAAGATAAGCCTACGACATAATCAATTAACAAGAGAGCTTTTAGAAATTTACTTGATTTCCATATAATTATTAGAATAGGATAGAATAATATTTTCATTTCACTTGTTCATATCATGCACAATCAAAAATATATATATAAACAAAGATTACAAAATAAATAATTTATGACCATTTACATCCAACTACGACCAATTAAATCCATTTCAAACTTAAAAATAATGAGGTTCTAATTTAATCGAAGAAAGCAATAGAAAATGTACAAATTCAACTTTAAACATTAAAAATGTTTTACTATCATGCTTCTAAAGAATTAAGTCACTATCCACATTATAAAGATCTTTGGAGTCTTGGGAGATCTTTGAGGTTTAGGAGTGAAATTTTAATTACTTATTGTCATAAGTAAGCTTGCAAAAAGATCGAAAGCACTATTGAATCTATTGATTTGGCCTTTTTATTATCAATTCTTTTACGGATCCGTCAATTTTTCTGCTCTTATCCGTCTGAAAGCCTAGGTTCAATTTTAATAAAAGCAGTCTATTTTCCTAAATGACGTGTTATTTTGCTCTTACCCTTATTATACAAAATTATTTAAAAATTTGATAGAAGTAACATTCAGATTGGATGTTATTACAATACCAAACATACAGAGGATTGGGTCCTTCAGTCGATTGATAATAAGCTTGTGGAACGTTCTAGGAGCTGTTTACTCTAATTATGGAGATAAATCTGAAAAATATGAAGATTAATCTAATTATTTATTTATTTTGACAAAATTACAATGAATGTGAAGGAGCAACAGATTCAAAAGTATGGAGATCTAAGGTTGAATAGTGGAAAAAACTTTATATTCTTAACCCCGCCTAACAAAGAATTTTTCAATTTCATAAATAAAACCACATATAAAATTTAATGGAAAAACTCATGAATCTCTCAATCACCTCGAGAATACCTAGAAACCTCAAGAATACTGTTCATCTTCTTAGCTTATTCTCCATCAGGTCATATAAAATGAGGTTTGTCGAGCTTTCACCATTTTCCCAACACTTTTTTAAATTTTGTGACGATGTTTATTATTTTTTCCCTACAACTGCTCTTAAAGTAGCTCTTTACGTTCTGAAAAATAATTGTAAAATACCTCTTTACTGCTCCGCGAGCGGTAAAGTACTTTACGTTCGGCAGCTGTTTTCTTTACGCTTCTGTTTTGATTTTGATGTCTTCTCATTGGTGGATCAATGGCACTGACACTGTATTTCACTTTTATATGATGTTCTACTCACTTATATTGGAGATGCTTGAGGGATGCATTTCACTTCTAAAAAGAATCTTTGTCAGCCTCTGAAAAGCTTCTTTTCAGAAGTGAAATGCATCCCTCAAGCATCTCCAATATAAGTGAGTAGAACTTTATATAAAAGTGAAATACACTGTCAGTTTTATTATTAGATTGTTCATTAAGTATTTCGTCATGGAAAACATCACAGACATAAATAACTATTAAAGAAACAAAATTACAAGCAAGACTAAAATTTATCGTTGGAATTTTTTGCATCAAAGTTAGTAAAGAGGTGAAGTTTAACTATGAAACTAGCCGGAATAACGAAGGGAAGACTAGGTTGTACTCGTACTTCTGATGCACCCACTTAGCGTAAATTTCATTCACTAGGTCTTTTGCTTTTGGTTTTATTGAGCCAACAAACTTCTTGAAGCAGCTAAGTGAGTGTCAGCTCGAGCCTATCCCACAACAGGTGCTAGTTTAATGAAGTTTCTGGTTGGTTCCATAGTTTTAATTGCTTGAAATCGAGAAATAATGTAGGAGACACAGCAAAGAAAACAAGGGCATAATGAACTTGGAAGATTGTGTTCGGCCCTCTCACTCTACAATGATTCCTCTTGCGGAAAAGAGCGCTGTCTCTGTTTGTGATGGGGGAAGAAGGTGCGCCATGTATGTGAGAGAGGTGGTGTCATAAAGTTTCCCTATTAGACGAGTCTTGCTCACAAGTGGTTCTAAGAAGAATGAGAAGATAAGGAACAGTGTTTATCGGCAATGTACGGAAGTAGCTGTAACAAGTTGTATGTTCGCACCGCAGAGGGATAGAAGCAAATAATACAGTCCGTGTTTTGTAAGTTTCTGAAGAAATAAACTCGCAGCAGACACCCTCTCTTGGAGAACTACTAAAACTGTCATAATAGGGAAATCTACGGGATAAAATGTGAGGGGTTTGACGCTTCTCACTAGTGCCACACATCCTCGCTTTAATAGCTCCATTGCAGTGCCGTAAACATTACGGTCCCCCATTTCTTGAACGGCAACGCTTTCAAATGGACTGTAAAATTACTCGGGATGATCACCTTCAAATTCTAATTCAGTTTTATGACGCTCTCAAGAGACCAGTATCGATTCTTCTCACGACAACGAAAATTGAAGCGTGCTCGCTCAACTAATCTCCAACAATTACTGAGCACCACGTTTCAGAAATTACTTACTCCCAGGAAGACTTGGAGCGTTGCAAAAATTGTCCCTGAAATGAACTTACACGACCGTGTTTTGATAAAGCTCAACAATAATTAAGGTCATGTTTTTTTCTTATAATGTACATGAGGCTGAAAACTTGTGCGTGGATAATGAGGTGAATGGGCGAATGGTAAGAATCATATGTAGAAAAGAGTGATATTAACCAAAATGTTGATGTACCCGATTATAATACAAGAAGCCGAGGAGATTATCACTTGGAGAGTCACAATATTAGCTTATTCAAACATCTAGTTATATTGGTAGGAAACTCTACAACAAGCTACCGAAGTTTTTAAAGAGTCTTGAAAATATAGAAATATTTAAAAAACAACTGAAAATATTTATCTCTATCTATAAAAGGATGATACCCTGACTCACTCATCAACGCAGAGCCAAAACTACTAGGCCTATGAACTTGAAATTTCGTATGAACAATCCTTATAGGATTTCACCATGCAATAAGAAAGGATTTTTCAAAATTCGCAATTTTAGGGGTGTTTTTAGGGGGTTAAATTTTTGCCTATGCAAAGCATGGGTACATGGCTAGCTAGCTTACTGGGATCTTTTGATCCTATGGAAAATAATTTGAAATTTTTCAATCTGCTGTACATGCTGTTTCGATGGACAAGCTGTTTGTGTGTTTTGCAAATCATCATTCACCTAACCTACTGAACTTGGCGGCCAAACAGCTTAATGGAACAGCTGATAGAAGACAACAGTTTTTAATCATATGGCAGGCTCCTTAGCGGCGTTATTTACGCTGTCTGGAACGCAAAAACTTTGCATGTAGGCTACCGTGCAGTCGGAGCCTTGCAGTATGTAGGAAACATATGGCTGGGTATGATGAAATGTAATAATTATGCCGGGTTGATGACATCTGTTAACCAATGCAGCTCGAAATTTTAAATGCATTCTTAGTAGGAGGTGGCGAATAATAAAATAAAAAACCTAGCTTCTACCCTAATAGTCGTGGAAGGTTTAAATTTGTAATGTTCATTGAGAGTTGGTGAGTAAGGTCTTACTGTGTAAGAAAATAACGAAGGAGGCCTCTCTGATCAGCTGGAAGAGCCCTAGGACTAACTTCTTCCCTAATAGTCCTAGAAGGTTGAAATTTGAAATTTAACCTCAGTGGGAGTTGACAAATAATAAAATCAAGAATTTTTTATGAGAATGCAGCAACGCGCATCGGGCCAGCTAGTAGTCGATAAAGCTTTTTATAGTGTACAAGAGTTCCTTTCAACTGGACTAATTAATATAGTAATTATGGTAACTATTGTTTAAGATAGTATGATTGTTAATCTGACTTGTCTTATACTTCATAAATGGAGTCTCCAAGACGTAAGTTAATCTACAAAAGAAAAAAATCCATGGCTGAATGAGATTCGAACCCAAGGCTGCAGGAAACGAAGCCAGCTAGAACCTTATCGTATCTCAGAAAAGCGCTCCTAACCAACTGCGCTACCAGAGTGTATTATGGAATCTTTTCTAATTAGAATAGATCCTTTTTTGAATAGTATTCTCTGCAAATTTATTCGATCATTTCTCCAGGATTTTTTGTTGAATAATAATCAAATTAAATTTATTTAGAATAAATTCATTAGAATAGATTCTTTACTAATTAAATAGTATTTTCTGCCAATTTATTCGAGCATTTCCCCAGGATTTTTTTGTTGAATAATCAAATTAAATTTATTTAGATTCCTCACAATACAGATACAATAAAAACTAGAACAAAATTATAGCCCATTATGCACGCAGAGAAAGTCTTGTGCGCAAATGTAAGTTGCATAAAAATCAACAAGATAAAATATTACAAAAAATTCTAATATTTTAAAAATGATGGATGAAAATAAGCAAAAGATACAGAAATGAGGGAAAAAATAAAATTCATCACATAAATTTCTTCGAGTACATGTCCTTGATTAACAAATATCTTTTTTGACTGCATATCTTTTAACATCTAATTCGTGAATTCATCTTCTATATAATACTCTGTAATGTTTATGTTCACTTAGTATTGATTCCTTCACTGAACACGGACGTTTCCTTTATTAATATAGTAATTTTTTATCTAGAAAATGATAACATTCCTGATACTTTTGGTCCTTATTATACAGAGTCACTTTAGTCGCGGTCGCAAGCCATAATTAGGGATAAATTACACCAGCCGGGTAAATTTAATTAAATAATCAGCTGATGGTTCTAAACCATTAATGCCTTCATGTACTTTGACATTGTTGAGCTCGGCCAGACGCTCAGCTGATGTAATTTAGCCTAAATTATGGCTCGCGACGCGACTGAAGTGGCTCTCTAAAATCATTTACTCATTGACTCATTCACTTATTCACTCATTTACTCATTTGCTCATTCACTCATTTACCCATTTCTCATGATATCAAACAATAAAAATATTCCACTCCTTTTCTCCATGATTCAATTTGAGCATGATACAGTGTAATCCAATATATATACTCATTAACTCATTTAACTCATTTATTCATTAACTCATTAAGGGTGTAACGAAGATAGAACACAGTCCTGCTCACCTTGAGAGCTCTAACACTTGAGTGAAGGGTAGCGTAGACATGAAGCTTCCAGCCAGTTAGCAAGATCTGGTGATAATCTTTATTAAGAAGGCGCAGGAGGTATGGAGTTGAAGAAAACTGTTAGTTGTCCAAATTCTTCCCCCTACTAAACACAGGAGGTACAAAATTTGGCTCTGTTTCGTGCAGGGGTTGACTGCCAGCTGCACGAGACGTGCATGACAAATACGCCGTTACTTCATCGATCTCCATTTTGAAAATAAGTCTCCAAAGAGGGGAAACCGTATGGATTGGACGAAAGCCACTGCGTAATCCGCTTCAAACTTCAGCATCCTAAACTCTGTTGACATGACTTGAGAGTATCATTAGAATTAAATTTCATGCGAGCGAAAGTGGTTGGAATAGAAAGGGTTGCCAGATAATTTGATCAAAGTGAGCAAGCATTAGCATGTCAACCCTGAGTAATAATTAAGTAGGAAGATGTTAAATTTTAATAGTATTGTAATATTTTAAAACCATTTATCATTACACAACCAGAAACAAGATTAATTTTTCCCAATAAAAATGTATTATTATTCTTGGATTTCTTGTTCCATAACGATCTGCGTTGTTAATATGTTAATATTAACTTTTTATGGTAAATTTAACGACTTGCAGTCAATTTTGACCGCAAAATTGACTGCACGAGTGGTTAAAACAAAGCTATCACATACATGCAATAGTAAACTTAGATGATGGTACTTTTATAGTGCTAAAAATTATGTGTACAATAATCTTATTTGTATGATGTTAATGATATTAACTACAGAAATGAAATCTGAGTAATGCATTTACATTAAATGGGGAATTTTGGACAAAGGTTCATTCATTCTTGACACTCAACCGTAAAGAGAGAGAGTGAGAGATTAAGATTCAGATTTAGATGACTTTATTTGTGTAAATTTACAATTTACATGAATGATAAAAGTATTATTAATATTAGCAACTGTCAGATCCCCTAGTTGAAGTGATGTATAGTTATTTTTGAAAGTAAACATAATGGTTGAATAGTTTGAGTAGAACAGATAATAAATACAGCAAATTATATTTTAAGGTATAGTACAAAGGTAAGGTATTATGGATGCGATTGTTTAAAATATAAAAAAAATAATAAAAATTGAGCTTGAATCTGAGAGATGAATTATACAAAGACGCAAAGTCTTGGCCATTGAGGCCTTTCTTACAGAGAGAGTGAGAGTGATTAATAGATTGAGATGGAATAATTGAGTAGACAAAATAGTGCGCAAAAGAGAAATATGTCATGCAAGTTCCTCTAGTAGATTTCACTTCGGGAATGAAATTGGAATATCAAATTGAGAGATGAAATTTTTGTGTTCAAGATTAGGCTTGTTACGTATGATTGCCAAACACGCGACGCTACTTTGATTCTAGGAACTGTGAAAAAATCGTACCAAGGTCTGCTCCAAGCAGTAGTGAGCACGAAAGAAAAGGGGTGACGAAATTATTATCGTGACATTGCATGAAAGATCTGTTGATTGTCCCTGGCGGAAACATAAACAAGGGTTCAATTATTATACTGGGCAACGTTGAAGAGTAGGTGGAAGGAAAATTTCTTGCTGATTTATAGTGCATTGACCTTCAACTGAAACTTGTAATTTATTTTTTGTGAATGGTGTCTCAAATCTTAGAAATTAGTCTGTTTTATTATAACGAAAATTACAGTAGAATCTTATGAGAAGTAGACGAAGGAGGAGAAGAAAAAGCGAAAGAATAAGAGGAAAAAAGAGGGAAGAGGAAAAAGAAGAGGAAAGAAGAAGAAGAAGTAGAAGTAACAGGAAAAGAAGAGCAAACATCAAATGCTATCATGAAAAATTAATACTTGATTTCTTTAAAATTACTATCACACCCAAAACGGACAAAAAAGGAGAAAATAAAGATAAAGATAAAGATAAAGATAAAGTTAAAGTTAAAGATAAAGATAAAGATAAAGATAAAGATAAAGATAAAGATAAAGATAAAGATAAAGATAAAGATAAAGATAAAGATAAAGATAAAGATAAAGATAAAGATAAAGATAAAGATAAAGATAAAGATAAAGATAAAGATAAAGATAAAGATAAAGATAAAGATAAAGATAAAGATAAAGATAAAGATAAAGATAAAGATAAAGATAAAGATAAAGATAAAGATAAAGATAAAGATAAAGATAGAGATAGAGATAGAGATAGAGATAGAGATAGAGATAGAGATAGAGATAGAGATAGAGATAGAGATAAAAATGGAAGAAGAAAAAGGAGTAAGAGAAAGAGCAGAAGGAGGAGGAGGAAGAAGAAGAGGAGGAGAAGGAGGATGAGGTGCAAGAGGAGGAGAAAGAGGAGGAGTAAGAAGAGGAGGAGGAGGAAGGAGGAAGAGAGAAAGAGAAAAGAAAGAAAGAGAAAGAAAAGGGAGAAATAAAAAAAGAAGAAGAGAAAAAGTGAAAGAGAAACAGAAAGACAGAGAAATGATGAAGGACCGAGCGAGAGAGAGGAAGAAGCAAATAAAGAGAAAGACATAGGTAAAGATAAAAAGAAAGAAATACAGAGAGAAAAATAATAAGAAAGAAATACAATGAGAAAGATAAAAAGAAAGAAAGACAGAGAAGGAAAAGGGAGAGAGAGTAAGAGTGGGACAGAAAAAGATGAAGAGAGGAGTGGGACAAAGTTGGAAAGAGAAAGAAAAAAGTAACAAGGAAAAGAAATGGTGAATTAGAAAAAGAAGGAGTCATTGAGAAATGGTAAGAATGTGGTTCAATATTTGGAGAGAGAAAAATAGAGTAACGTTTGAGGTTGTCAAATGTTGGTCAGCAAAAGAGGCAAGATGAGAGTGCATAGAAAATAGAAAGAGAAAAAAGATATGAGCATGAGTTTAGAAATGAGAGAAAGGGCGATAGAAAAGGTGATGTTTGAGGTTGGGCTGGTGGTCAGCAAGGGATGCTACTCACGTCTGTTGCAGCAGTTACAGTAGAGCTCTCTAGATTGCATATTCATGCTCAATCCTTGCAAAACCAGCAGTCTACCTTAGCGTGGGAGGAACTTGAACCTTCCCCCCTTACCTACCTCCTCCATCCCTCTCACCCACACAAATGCAATCCAGCCGGCAACCGCCTTTTGGTCCAATATCATAATATTGGAGGGTGTTGTCAGTTTATAGCAGAGCTCGAGACCTGCTACACTCTACGACTCTTAAGTCGGTTATTCAATTTCCCAGGAGGGCGTCGTGCTTGGCACGCATACCTGCAATAAGTTGCCGGGCCGATCGCCGCCAAAATGATGATTCCCGAAAGAGTGTAGTCGCTTAACGACGCAGCAAGTCGCTCTTGTGAACTGCAAACGAGCGCGCTACAGTCGACTGCGGTGCTGTAGAGCCGCTGCCATATACACAGCGTAACCAGGAACGTGACTACTGCTCAGTGATCAGCGAAGTAGCTCCACACTTCCCAGATGAGTATCGAGGAGAAGCGATCTATCACGGAAATGCCATATCACATACCGAAGAGGTCATACTATGTGTTTTAATATTATTGATCACTGATTGCGAATATTGTCATATTTACATATTGTTATATTTCAAAATTGTTATATTTTCTATATTGATAAATTTTTGTTAATGTTATACCGTTCAATGCTAGTAAATACTCGTTTTTCTAATTTCTTACATTGCATCTTGTCAATATTATTTATTTCGTTTGTTCTGCTGTGGGCGGCCTGTATGCTCTTTTTTGTAAAGTTTTCATTGTAATGCGGATAGCAACTTCCAATTTATTGTATGAGTGTATGCTCGATAACAAATTAAAAAATTATTTGATTTTGATTTGATTATTGATTACTAGAATTTTACTCACCCTTTGCAACGGGTATTGAAGTCAATTTAAAAAATTTAACATGTGATTTTCTTTGTAGTGAGGTGATATTGTGGAAGATATTCATAAAGAATAATAATACTTGAAGTTGTCATTACCACATTTCTTCCTTTGTAGTGGCGATGGTGATGTTGCAGAAGGTAAAGGAAAGATAAAAATGAAAGAAATACAGAGAGAAAGATTATAAGAAAGAAATACAATGATAAAGATGAAAAGAAAGAAAGACAAGGAAGGAAAATGGAGAGAGAAAGAGTGAGATAGAAAAAGATGAAGAGAGGAGTGGCACAAAGTTTGAAAGAGAAAGACAAATTATGATGTTGAAGATCCATCTTGTTTCCACTAGGAAACGGCCGACACGCCATAACGTGAGTCAATTTCCATTTAAAAGTGTTTTTTAAGTTTATAAGAAAGAAAAAAGTAACAAGGCAAAGAAATGGTGAATGAGAAAAGGAGTGAGTGAGGAATGGAATGAATGTAGTACAACATTTGAAGAGAGAAAAACAGAGGTAACGTTTGAGGTTAGCAAATGTTGGTCAGCAAAAGAGGCAAGATGAGAGTGCATAGAAAATAGAAAGAGAAAGAATATATAAAAATATATATGAGCATGAGTTTAGAAATGAGAGAAAGAGAGACAGAAATGGTGATGTTTGAGATTGAGCCGATGATGATGAATAATAAGACGAAATTGCTACAAATATAACAGATATGTTAATTTTATAGGTAGAAAATGAGCATTGCAGAACATTTTACTTTATAAGAAAAAAATTACACAGAATCATTCACATGAACCGGGATTGAGTGTTTTCTCTAAACGGAGTCAATCATAGGTTTTGAGATTATGGACAGAAATTTATAATTAAAAAAGTTAATAGTCAGAAATCGTGAATCAAGCAATGGTGCATGCTAGGACCATTATATCGTCAATATGAGTCTGTCAAATTTTTTTTTCAAATAACTCTCTCGTTAAGACTACAGAGGACTTCTAACGAGCACGTTAAATCTTCATTTGCCAACCGTGAATTTAGCGATTTTTTCGACTTGCAAATGTTTGCAGGGCAGGATATACAGGTGTGCGATAACTTTTGAGGCGAGCTCTGTCAAAATTCTCAGCATTAGTCTCAATTATTCCGCACTCTATGACAAACACTTAACTGTGTAAGCTCCGAATTTCTGAGGCTAAGCCATTTTATACAACTCCATCTAACTGAGGTTGGAGTTTTATATGCGGTCGTTCCGATGAAATACACAGCTCGTTAGTTTATTTACATGAGAAATATTAACGTGATAGAGCAAAGCATTCCGCATGCGAGTCTGTGATAAAGTTACACACAGAGTTATCGCGAGTTGAATAAAACAAGAAGATTTATATCAGATCGGGCATGTAAATGTAGGTGGAAACTATTTGCAGCAATAAACCTCGAACAACGAGTTTAGTAGTAAAAACGTAAAGATAAATAATTATGTAATGAGTTCTCAGCTTATTCATGACGAGAATTCATGGATACGTGAGCTATTTGACAGAGAATTCTAATGAGATTAGTCCAATAAACTCTAGATAAAAGTTCTGATTTTTTGAAATGAGTCTGGGTGAAATATAAATTATTTATGCATAATTTTTTTCTTATCTGGATACCCAAGGTCAATTAAAATTTTATAACTCATTGTTATTTTTAAATTTGGAATAACAGAATAGGTTTTTAACATACTTCAATCTAGAAGTAGTGACATCCTTCAACATAGCCTACTTCAATCGCACTTCACTGCTTCACTCATACTCCCAATAACTTTTATTATAATAATATAATATTTTTTTTATTTCGCCAAAATACAAAAATACAGATATAAGAAAATTCACAATATATAGTGTGGCAAAGTCTACTGTATACTGTGGCAATACTTTTTGGCAAAGTCAGCAAAGTAAATACTTGAGCGCTGGCTGTGAGTTCATTCAATAATATTTCTAGTAAACATAGAAAGCTCGTGAAATGAGAAAATCAATAATGCATTTATTTCATTAATCGAAATTCCAGTGATCGAAAATTTGAAAAAAAATTCAAATTCAGTTTATTGCTTCATTCACTAGTTTGAATTTCCCTCTTCAAAATGGCGTTGGTTTCATATCGATATGATGTCTAGAAATATTTTAATTATTTTTTCTAAGAACGCACTACATGTGGATTTTTACAGATTGTTTCTCCCAGATTTTTCTGCGGATAAATATAATATATATTTCTATTTCTTTGAATATCCTGTCATTGATATTATTTATTGAAATGATTTTTACATTGCACAACCTGAATCCAACAGCTGATTTATTCGTATTCCATTTGTTTACCTCATAACAGATGGTAATCTAAACATAATGTTTTTGTTTGGTTAGTGCGGTATCGGTATCATTTTTTATAATCTCAGTGAACCAGTGGTCTTGATAAATAACAATTTATCATAGTGTTGAGTGTATAGAACGATATTTATATTGTCTAAAGATGCCAAGATCGTCTCGTTTGGAAATTCTCAGGAAATAGGTACACTTCAAAACCTGCAGAGCCAGCTTGTAGCACTGGCAGTCGAGAAGAACTTCCAAAGAAAACCAGCTCCTCTTCATCAAGAAAAATCAGTTCATCGATTCCATTGTATGAAAAAGAAAATTATGATAATTTTCAGTATGATATTATTGATTTTGATAGACTAAGAAAGTTATTGGACGGTATTGCAGTTTGTAGATTTTGTTCCCATACTTTGAAATTAGAAAGAAGGCACCTTTCAGGTCTGGCATTTGAAATGGTGTTGCGGTGTGTTTCTTGTGAAAATAAAATGACAAACAATAACTGTGAATTGATAAAATATGGATAAACTGAAAACAATGAAAGTAATTTCTATGATTTGAATGTTAGGCTAGTCTATGCAATGCGGACAATAGGTAAAGGCAAAGCAGCAGCTGAAAAGGTTTGTGGTATTATGGATTTTGATACATGTTTATATAGTTTACATGAGAAGTTTCTTGGTTCTGTATCAAAAGAAGTGTGTCAAGAATCAATGCAAAAAGCAATTGAAGAAGCAATATCTGAAAATGAAGGATGCAGAGATATAGCTGTGGCAATCGATGGATCATGGCAGAAACGTGGTCACACATCCCTCAATGGGATAGTTTCTGCTACTTCTTTACTGAATGGCAAGGTAGTTGATGTAGAAATTCTTTCTAAATTTTGTAAGTGCGCTGGGAGATTGAATGACAATCATGATGAGAAATGTTCTGCAAATTTCAAAGGTACAAGTGGGGCAATGGAGGTCGCTGGAGCTGTAAATATTTTTGAAAGATCTTTACAACAGTACAATGTACAATATACTGAATATTTAGGGCAGTGGTTCCCAAAGTGGTCCATGTGGACCCCCTGGGGTCCACGTGGACCTGCCAGGGGGTCCATGTCAGTGAAAAGTAGAATTGGGGGTCCATGATATGATGATGGGGGTCCACAATAGCGAATGTCTTTGGATCAGGGCGTGGTATATGCTATGTACAATCTAATATCAAAACTTACACTATTTCTAAGTAAATTAGGATTTTTACTCACTTATACTGGAGATACTTAAGGTATGCATTCCACTTCTAAACAGAATCTTCATCAGCCAGAAGTGAAATGCATCCCTCTAATATCTCAAGTATACATGAGTGAAAATCATAAATTAAATAGGAATACAGTGACATTTTTTATATTAGATTATTCATCAAGTTTTTCGTAATGGAAAACATCACAGGGTACCAGTAGGCTACTTATGTACTTGTATAATACTGTTATACGTACATGCAAGCAAGCATTATATCTATTCGAAATAATAGCGCTTTCTATGAAAACATTTTTAAATCAGAGAATTCATACTTAGTTTTATTATATTTGAACATTATAAAAGGCTTCACTGGTAGGTGACTAAACAGCTCAGGTTTACCAAATATGAATTTCTGTTTTTAGTTGTATTATTATGAGAAAAACGAGCCCCATACCCTTCAATTGTCTTCTATTATATTTTAAAACTATTAAAATCTACTGGTAGGTCACTAAACAAGTCAGGTACTTAAAATTTCAAGCAGTTTTCAGCAATATTGTTATAAGCAAAAGTCGCCTCATATATTTTAAAGTTATAAGCAAAAGGAGCCTCGTATTTATATTTGAAGTATTTATAGTTGGTCACTCAACAACTTAGGTAGGTACCAAACTATTCAAGTTATTTCAGGTTTATTATTATGAGGAAAAGGAGCCTAATGTATTTAAATTATCAAACCATACCGACTTTCTTTAACATTCTAGCAAGCTCTTGCTTATTCAATTAATAATTGTTCAAAATTATTCTGATGGAAAACAAATCTGTGCACAATAAATTACATTTATTTTGAAAATAAATTCTAGCTATAGTATTAGTGTTTAGTTTTTATTTTCCACATTGACAAGAAATCTAATACGGTCTAATAAGCTTCCTTTTATTACTCTACGTATTTGATCATTTCAAATCGAACTAGGAATCTTAGTAGTCTATTCAATTCTAATAAATTTGTTCTTATCTTTTGATTAACTTTTTTGGAGTCAATTTTTAATATTCTTGTTAGAACACTCCATTGCTGTCATTGGCGTAGCGACGGGGGGGGGGTATCAGGTTACAACCCCCCCTTTAGCCTGTGAAAGAGGCCCCAAAAATGAGTAGGCAGGCACCAATAAAAATACGATAATATTGGTTACTGGATGTGAAAAAAAGTTTTCATATGTGATGAGTAGCTTAAATAGTGTTACAGCTAGAAAAAAACTATAATTTTAATATTTTAATTAACTTAAGAAATACTCTAATTAAAGCTATAGAGGGGATGAGGCAAACAAGGCAAGTTTTCTTGGGCCTCAACGTCAATGGGCCACATCATTTTACAATATTAATGTAAGCAAGTGATAAAACAAAAATAAAATAAGGGGCCCCAAATTGTACAGCTAGGGGCCTCCAGGGCCTCTTTTTTCCAGTTTGGACCTCTAGAGGCCCCTCAGAAGCCTAACGCCCTAGAGGCCGCGAGCCCTACGGGCCCGTTTTTATTGCCAGTATAGTCATGCAAAATAGAGATTCAAGTAGTTTGCATCTAGAATGTTTTCAAATTTCAACATTTATACATAAGAGTCCCCTTATTGCCTCAGCTTTGGTCCTTCAAAGACCCCACGATGCTGGTGGGTCCCAGTATTTTTGGAGCCCCCAAACATGGGTTTGAATTTCCCCAGACCACTTGAATGAAGTTGACACAGTAGGCTTGAAAGGAGAAAAGGACTCTTAATATATTTGCAGACGGGCTTCAAATGCTGATTTCTGTTACTGTTCAGATCTGATACCCCAAATAGTTTTATTGTGATCATGAAATTTGTCACGCCATGAATCAAACAACAAATAATATGAGGGTTGATAGCCATAAAAAAAGCTAAAAGTTGCACTTTCAAGAACTTGAGAACAATTTTTTTCAGAATCCCCAATGTTTTGTGGTTATGTCATCATCTATTTATATAATTACGAAATTACTATAAGTTGAAGTTTGGAATTGGATGTGTTATTAATTCATTCGCTCTTTGCAAGTTGAACCAAGTTCCATTCAAAGTCATAATAGTTTTCATAGTTTTACACATTTTACATACCGGTATTCCAATATAAGTGAATAGTTCAAAAGATTACACAAAAATAGAAGAGAAGTTTATTGCTCTCTCTGGTGCCACTCAGTACCCTTTTCCCTAGCTTCCACAGCTTTTTCGACAAATGGTTATCAGTTGGCTTACATTCGAATTTCATCTTTAAATTGAAGAAAAAATTCAAATTAGTTACACAGATTTTTTTGAGTACAGAAGGCAACTAGGCATAGCTTAAATACTAACTAGCATAGCAATGCTAGTTGGTAAATCGCGTCATTAATTGAAAATTTGGTGTTTAGGTGAAGGTGTAAGATAGCCTCCATCCTCGACTCTGTCCCGGGCCACTAAAATGTCTCTGGGTGGCCATGATTGTAATAATAATTTGAAACCACTATAACTTGTTAAATTGGCTTTTTAAAAGTAGTATTTTTTTATTTTATAAATTAAAATTTCTTCACAACTAATCAATTAACTAACAATAAACGAAAAGTGGGTTCAAGTTCTTAGGCAAACGATTCATAAAAGCAGTGATTTAAATTTAAGCTTTCACTTCACCCAATTTATAAACTCCATTTTAATGGCTACTCGTATAAAATTACTGATTTTGAGTCTCAAATGAAGCTCTCAGCATCAAAAATTAAAAAAAAAAATGAATGAATGGACTAAAATAAATGGATTAATGCTTTTCTAGACATGAGTACAATCTCTTGGGATACAACGTTAGAGGGACTACTTATTAAAATTTTTCCGGGGGAGGATCCCCGGGCCCCCCTTACCCTAGACCCCCGGGTCAATACCCCTTAGACCCCCGGGGGCCCCCAAATCTCCAATAAGCCCCCCATTAAAAGATTTTCGCTACGCTACTGATTACTGTATCTGTATCGCCCTTTTGTCACAAATTTGATGCAATATTCCAAAAAGGTGAATTAAATAATTCATTGCTATTATTTTCCACCTCCTCTCCTCAATTCAATGAGTGTCGTGTTTGCCCACATTGAGCAGCCTTGCTGATTTTAATGCTTGCAAATGTTGAAATGACTACAAAGGACACAATGTTGATAAAATACCAGCTGTGGGTTCCATCTTGGGTTCCATTAATACTATTTCACTATAACAAAAAACAATATGTCATACTATTTCATTATTTCAATTCAAATGAGACTATATTACAAAAATGTATGTTTATGTGCTTTTTAATGTTTTCTTCACCACAATTTGAATTGGTTAATATGAGCAGTAGTAGACCTACTTCATCAGCTTTGAAAACACATTTCAACTTATAGTTTAAAAAAAAGTAATGACATTTATGCAGGGGGTCCACCCAAAACCAAAATTCATGGCAAGGGGTCCATGAGGCAAAAAAGTTTGGGAACCACTGATTTAGGGGATGGTGATTCTAAGGCATATGCTGAAATATGTAGCAGGAATGTATATGGAGATGACATACAAATTAGAAAAATTGAATGTGTGGGTCACATTCAAAAGAGAATGGGTACCAGACTTCGGGCTCTGAAGATGAAAAATAAGAAACTTCCTGATGGGACCCCACTTGGTGGAAGAAATCGTCTAACTGATGCTGCAATACTTCAAATTCAAAAATACTATGGTTTGGCAATAAGGAGGAACTGCAATTCAGTCAGAGAAATGAAAGAAGCAATATGGGCTGAGTATTTCCACATACAGTCTTCAAATGAAAATCCACAGCATGCTTTGTGCCCAAAAAATGAAACAACTTGGTGCAAGTACAACAGAGCAAGGAATGAAAATCAGGCCTACGATCATGCACAACATTTTCATTTGCCTGCAAATGTTATGCAGTTTATAAAGCCAATATTTCAAGACCTGGTGAACCCACTATTATTGGAGAAATGTGTGCAGGGTAGGACACAAAATGTGAATGAGTCCCTAAATAATGTTATTTGGACCTACATTCCCAAGCGAACATTTGTGGGGTTGAGTACTCTAAGATTTGGTGTATATGAGGCTGTAACAAACTTCAATGATGGACACATTGGGAAGTGCATGATATTTTGGAAGATTGGTGTGAGGGCTGGGAAAAATTTTATAAAAGTGATGAAGTTGTTGGACCAAAGGCGTATCAACCAGGGGCAAAAAGCGCTAGAAGAACTGGAAAAGAAGATAAGACAACAAAGACATGTGTTGAAGAGGAGACTAGAGGACCAATTTGCAGAGGAAGAAGGAGACACACCGTCTTATGCTCCGGGACAGTTCTAAAAGTGAGTAAATACTAACTTTTTTTTGTTTTTTCGATTTTCTGGAAATCATTTTTTTTCATCTTTTTGTTCCTTTTTCTCAGGAACCAATGCAGATATCTCGCTGATTTTTTTTTGAGGTGTTCATATCAACGAGATGTACAAATGGACCTAAAATTAAGGAGATAACATCATAAATGTTTCTGTAAAAAATGTAAAAAGATTTATAAAATACATTTTTTTAGTGGTCATGGAAAAAAAAATTTTTTTTATTCAAATGCTGAGATGAATGGATAATTTTAGTCCCAATTGTGTGTGAAGAGCCTACCTTTAAGTGAAAAAAAACCAAATCAGAATATCTCTACTGGTTCTCTAGAAAAAGGAACATAAGCTAACATTGTCGAACATAGGAATAACTGGTCTCCTTAAGAACAGAAACAATCAAAATATTAAAACAAACCCATAATTACAAAAAGGACAATGTTAATTACATGTTTTTGTTTAGTTCAAACCCTGTATTATTATACCGTAAAATAACAAAAAAAAACTAGCATGTGACACCAATTCAGTGCCTGCAATTGATTTTACTGAAAAACTAAATCTATAATTAATTTTTAAACACTGAAAATACCTCCGTAATTTAATAAACCAAACCCTGAAGGGTGTCTGTAGACGGTTATCTTTATCCATTAAGTGGTTCAAGACATTTATATTAATTTCTAATAAAAAGTTATCAACATTCCGTAAATTATTACATAGTTTAGTTTGCAGGGAGTTTGTTTCGGTTGCAAAGATAAAATGCGTGACCTATCACCAAAATAACCATAAACCTACAGCGTATGAACAAGCAGAAGAATAAAGATATCAGTACAAATTGTCATTTCAAGGCTTTTATATCCCGTTGTTAATATTGTTAATACAACATTATTTATCTTCCTTCCTCATTGAATTAATTATCTCTACTCTTAACGCATATTTACATACAGGCATTTTACCCGGTTTTGCCCGGGAATCCATTTTGGAGAATTTCTTTTCTGGTAAATAGCTTATGGTAGTGGTCGAAGAATTGCGAAATTGGGAAGGGTGAATGAAATACCGTACAGTTTTTATAACATACAGTTCATTTGTTTGAATAGAAAAGTTCACAAATGTACTGATGATGTGAATTTTTAGCGTTTTTATAAGTCATAACCTTTTTAGCAACTTTGCAGCTCTACCCACCTGCATAGTTTTGTGTTTAGTTCTTTAGATTAATGTATTATAGGAATAGCTCAAAATACACAATAAGTAAGCTCGCATAACGCTGGGTAATTAGCAGCTGTAATGTTGATACAGAGCTAATCTGTTGCTTTGGCTTAAGGCATATCGGCGTATCAACTATCATGTCACAATCATAGTGACGTATCATGTTATCAGCTGTTCTATGAGCTTCCTGCATATCAACACATTTTGAAATCATAATGGAGCCCATAAGTCAAATTTGATCATTCATTCTGATAAGTCTGAAAGGAAAATCAAAAATCGGGTTTTAAGGTGCACTGAATTTAGTTTAGAGGAAGCTATGTTCCAAATCGTTGCCGTTTTGAAATCCATAATGCCGGCTCCACACATGCGGCATTCGGCGAGAGCCGAATATTCGCCAAGTGGCGAGCTGCTCTTGCTGGTATTCGCCGATTAACGAGCAGCTCTCTACACACGTGCGAGTTTTTCAGAGCACAGTTCTCGTTGCGGGATTAGCCCGAATCGTAGAATAGCGAACAAACATGGATGACGATGATGTTATTATTTCTTGTGCTGCCTTCGTTGTTATGGCTGGAGGCTATGTATTTTTAAAGAGAAGAAGAAAACCAATGAGAAGGAGGTGGTGGTCGATATCATTAAAATAATATTTCTCACACTTATTGTTTAATTAGTAGTCCTTGGATTTGATCTTTTTTTAAAACTAAATTATAACGAAACGCCCGATAAAAAAATTATTTCTATCCCATTAATCGGTTCATTACACCCTTAAACTCAATAAACAAAATTTGAACAACGTGGATATCCATGCTCTAGTTATAAATTTTGTTTAAAACGTATTTTGTTTGCATAAACGTATTTTCTGAAATGCTTAAAAATATGCAAGGAAATGCGCTAACATTATAAAAAAAGAAGATAATAGTATTTTTTTATATTTTCTAAAATATTTTTTTATATCTATAACTATATTTTTGTATGAATGCAAATGAAATTAGAACTCAGGGGTAGGTGCTTTGTATTTGTGTAATTCTATCATTTATTTTCTTGTTTGTACTGTTTGAAATGGCTTAGACCTTTTTATTGACCGAACTAAAATTTTATTTAGCTATGAGGCCATTGTGTGGGGTCGTCTATTACATTCTGAAGGAACTCTCACTGAAGCTCGAGTACAGATGGAATATTAATGTTTTCCATCATGACGAATACATGTTACTTTCAACACCGGAGCCGAACTCGTATATTATGGAAATTGTCTAGGGAACATTTCAATTATTGCATTGCATGTGCCATACATCTTTCTTGACAGCAATTTTAAAGATACTGTAGTCAGAAATTGAACAAGTACCGAGTCAGTTTTGTCAGGTGATGCGTTCCATTTGGAAAGCCCGAGGCGTGGAGCGTTCACGGGTTCACGTTCGCGATTCTAATAACAGAAGCGAGCGATTGCGGGCATGTGCGAGTGCGGGAGTGGTGAGATGTATTCATCACTGAAGTAATGTAATGACCGCAATAACTCACCGCCAACAAGCTGGTCCTGTCGTCCTCTACAAGGTCTCTTCTCTGTTGGTCTGCCAAAATTACGAGTGCCGTTGTTCCTGCCGACTTCTTCCTTCCGTGAGTTGTTCATGGGGGGCGCCATGTTTTTTTCAACAAAGCAGCCTCCATCATTTCATTATGTTTATAATTCGTTTAATTAGAATATAATGTCGACCACCACCGCGGCATTACTCGGTTCGTCACTGTTTTCGTTGTAAAAACTCAGTGTGCGAATTAATTTGGACAACGGCTCATGTTTTGGAGCATACCGTGAATGGTGAAAGAATGTTAGATTGCATATTCTCATTTATGTTAATGAGTCTGATTTATGAGTATAACTGGTGGAGAAGTTGAAAGTTTTCATTCATAGAAAAGACTCTTTTTTGAGGATGAAACCCACATAGGTATGGGACCTGTGCGTGGGTAATGAGTTGGATGATGGTGATTGCTGAGTTGGACCTACAGTTTTAGGTGGGTTCCAAACCACCGGAAAGTGATTTTTCATCAATGAGTCTTTTTGCTGGCCAATCAAAATTTAATAATAATCTAATATTAAAACTGACACTGTTTTTCACTTTTATATGTTGTTTTACTCACTTATATTGGAGATGCTTCAGGGATGCATTTTACTTCTGAAAAGAAGCTTCGTCAGCTTTGGAGGCTTTCCATGACGAAATACTTAATGAACAATCTAATATCACAACTGACATTGTATTTCACTTTTATATATTGTTTTATTATATTGGAGATGCTTCAGGGATGCATTTTACTTCTGAGAAGAAGCTACGTCAGCTTTGGAGGCTGACGAAGGTTCTTTTCAGAAGTGAAAAGCATCCTTGAAGCATCTCCAATATAATAAAACAATATATAAAAGTGAAATACAATGTCAGTTTTAATATTAGATTGTTCATTAAGTATTTCGTGATGGAAAACATCACAAAATGTAATGTTGTAGTTCCATATTATTTTTTCACTTTATATTTCAACAGAAATAATTACTGAAAATACTTTACTGGTGAATTTAACACTCTCTTATGCGTCCAATTACACTAATTTAGTTATATTTCATTCCGTCCACAAAAAAGCCGAAGACTAACATTATTAGAATTATAAAAACACAAAACTACAGCCTGACTCAATTCTAAATGATCAACTCCATTCAACTCACACACCCTATTTAATTGCATAATTTCAAATCTCCCACCTTCTCATCCACCCCCACGGGACCCACAACCATAACCACAGTTTTCAATACCTGGTTCAGTAGGCCTTCGACCGTGTCTGAGGAAGTATTATAACAATGCGAAATAGCTATAACACGAATAAGTAAATAATAAATTCGCCAATAAAGTATTTTCAACAATTATTTATGACTTATTTCAGTATTTAATGTGTGTAGATTTGGTGTATTCAGTGGTATTTAGTTCAATTAATAAGTTTCCAGAAATAAAGTTGGGATTTTTCATCGAGAATGAAGCAAGAATTTTACAAACATCACTTTGAAACTCAAAGTTGGTTGAAAATATTTTAATATGTTTCTGGATTTCTTCTTCCATAACGATCTGCGTTGTTACTATTAACTTTTTATGGTAAATTCAACGAATTGCAGTCAATTTCAATTGAGAATAAAATATATTTTTACTCACTTCAGGCCAAACGTTTTCGAGTCATGGAGTTTAAAGGACTTTGATGATGTGCCTCCATGACTCGAAAACGTTTGGCCTGAAGTGAGTAAAAATATAATTTATTCTCAATTAAAATTGACCGCAAGTCGTTGAATTTACCATAAAAGGTTATTTGAAAAATAGAAAGTTGAAATGTTTGAATCTATGACACGACTTACAAAATAATTGATTTTATCAATGAGTGTCTCATTTATGAGAAGTAAAATTATTCAAACATCGGGTCTGATAATCCATTATTTTATTATAATGAAAAATAATAATAAATAAATAATTATTAATGGCTATAATGTTGTAAAATCATGATAATCACTATAGAAATTTATTAATCAGCTCCTAATAATGTTAATAATGGTTTAGTGGAAGTGCATTCCACTAAAAGCGAGAAAATGTTTGGAAAAGTGACTCCCAAGAATACTGTCCTTTCCCAACGAAAGTCTATAGCTGAATCTCAACACATAAATGTCAAGTTCCAGGGGCATTAATCTTTGGGTTAGTGGAAGAACGATAAAATAGCTACATTTTTGAAAGTAGCTACGCACTATTACATATAAAAGATGATGAGATGAGAACAACTGCATATGTTTTGTTACATGCGTGTCTATTATTCTGCAAAAATGTTCTTCTTATATTCCCATTCTCTTCATTGCAGATAACAAATCATAAAAGCTCCACTGTGAGAAAGAACTGCAGTGTTAACGGCTTCTTGGAGAAATGTTTTCTCAAATTGTTTATTTCCTGCACATGTTCAGTTTGTTGCCATGAGACGACGAAGAAGTTATAAGGACAGTTATTTTCCACAGCTTATAAAAGCTCCAGTCCATTCACGGAGAAAGAATACTATAACGATCCAGTTCTAAATAACGATCTTTTAAGACACACATGAAATATTTAGGCTATCACTTTTTTCCAGATATGTCATATTTTTGAGCATAAATTCCTTGGACAGAAATTGAGCGAAACTAGTGATGAAAAATGGAAATAAATTTTGATGACCAGACCAATTAATGAGGAGTACATCAAGTTTAATAAATTTGTAAAAATTTTAATAAGGGTCTCCCCACCAATAAAAGTCTTACGCTTATTATTATTTTTACTGTGTTCTGTAGAGCACATGAAGATTAACACATTTATTGACGACTGACGACACTACTGATGTTATCCATCTGTCAAATCATTCATCAATCATCATCAAAACACACTTTATGACTTTTCTATTTGAATGATGCAATCATTAACACGATTGAAACTCACTTTTAATTTACAAGAAAAAAGTAAAAAATCCAAAATATTGGAAATGATTATGGTTACATCAAATAGAAGTAGATTACGATTTTTTATTGGGATACATCGTGATGAATTTTTTCTTCACCATTAAAAGTTGTTCCAAATTAGATAAGTAAGTTTTTTCTCTGAATATTTTAGTTGATATGTAATACCACATTATATTTATGTTGGAAATGGTCCAAGAGTATTACAGATGTTAACAATTTATTATTGTTGAATCAATGTACACATCATATTTGATAAATATGAAGTTAATTGAGTTATACAGTGAGGGATTTTTGTTTAGCATCATAACTTTTTGTACAAAATCAGTCAATCAGCCAATATGTGCAAGTTTCCTCTTTGATTAACCACTACAGTATTTTATTATGTAGACTATCCCTCTGCAGTGCATTACTGCTGAGCAAGTGTATGCATAAAGTTTTTACTTTGCAAACAATCACCGAAATTTACTTCTTATTCTAACAATAACATATCTCATTTTACACATTGTAGTTACACTCTATTTTCTTCGAATTTTAGAATGTCTTTCACAATTTTTTCCAAATTATTTCACCTATTGTTATCACATACATGATGTAATTTAAATCACAATTATTTTATTCTATAATTGAATCAGGTAATCATTGAATCATTCTCTACGCTGTATTTTTGCACGTTGAAAGCCTTTTTTCTTCATTTAAATGTATTCTTACATTGTATTGTTTCGATAAAGACGTTTATGTTTAAACAAAGATGTGACAGCTTAGCTTTCTAATGGGTGACTGATGTCAGTTAATTAACAAATTGCACATTGCTGAGTATAACTCTTCTACAAAAAACTATGAACATACTGCTCTTTTGTTTTGTTGATTTTTTTTTTAAATTAGTTATCGGACTGCAATTCTAGATCATTTTAAGGCTTATGTTTGTTGCACTGCCTTAAATTATTGTCTAATCATAGAATATATAAATCTTGACGAAGAAACAAAAATAATTCTCCTTTACGATTTGCATCAAGCTATCTATAACTATTGCAACACAAAAAGAGAAACCATGAAAACCCCGCCATGAAGTTATTCATCGGTGTGTGTTTTTCATAATGTAAGTATTGTGGATAATAAAATACGCATTGTGTGGAATGCTAATAGGTAAGATATTATATGCTAATACAAAAGTAAGATAAGCTTATTCAACCACAAGTGATAACTCAAATTCGCTTGACACTGTCTCAGATGCACTGCGAGAGCGCGTCACATCTTAATTCGAATAGTTTGCGTTCGCGGGTGTGGAGTTAGAGTTTTCTTCCATACGAGCAGCATATAAATTTTGTTGCCGGGTTTTACGTGTCGAGGGGGGAGGAGAGGAGAATCGGAGACGCAATAAAAATTCGAATGTATTTAAATTTCTTCATCAGACGCGTGGGAGAGGGCGGGAAGCAGTTGGATGCTTGTAACCAAAGGCGTGGCCAAGTATTTCACAAGCTTTTCCGTTTCGGTCGAGTCCAAATCTCTTCGGGTCTTATGAATAATTGTGCGGCCAAAAGTTGGAAGAGGAGTCAGAGGTGATGAAGTGCAAACGGACCGCTGGCTCTCTAAACGCAGCCCAGGGAGCCCACAGAGATAAGCAGCGCGCTGGAAAGTCATTCTCCAGGCGGACTCCCGCTGCGATACCGAAAAAGGTGTCGTCAGGGATGCCAAGTAGACTGGAAAGATGGCCCAACTACGCTGGAATGAGTTTCTACAAGTCCCACACACTCGACAAGGTCGCATAGCCTACAAATAAGACGTTATATCTCATTCCGAAATATATTGTTGGGTAGGCTAGGTGATTGACTTATTAAAATGAGACTTAACCTCTTTCACTGAATTTTTAACAGGAGAGAAATTATGTAGATTATAAGGAATTCAAATTGGTTCATTTCAATCTTAGTACATACGACTCACTTATAATTCCATAATACAATGAAATAATAAGACCCGCATGGGCTAAACAGCCTAAGCGCGAGAATGAGTCTTGAATTTGTGCTATAGTGTATGTATATTGTTGACATGCATTAGAACATTAGAAATGGTGGGAGGAAGAAGATTGGAGAGGAAAATGAAGAATAATAAGAAAAGGAAGGAGAAAATAGAGAACGAGAAGAATAAGAAGGGCAAGTGAAAGAAGAATAATAAAACAAGAAGAAGAAAAGAAAAATAAGAAGGTAAGGAAAGAATAAAAGAGAAACGCGTGACTAGCATGGACCGAAAAAGGACAAGAACAGAGAACGACCGCCAAAAAAACCAAGGAACAACCAATTCTTGACACCTTACCACCAACTATAGGAAATAATCATTGTTTCTGTAAAACTAAAAACCCGATAACAAGCAATGGCCGAACGTAGTGAGAAAGGAAATCAGGAGGAATTTATAAAAAAGAAGGAGAAAAAATTATGTATGTAATGAGGAGAATAGCTGATGAGAAAGCATGAGTACAAATATACAAAATCTTACGAAAATCGAAAGAGTTGAATCCTCACTGTTTTATGTTCAGTTTAAAAAATAGTCTACTTGAAAACAGGTGTCACAGCCTACTTCTATATCTATATAGTTCACAGCAAATGCTTCAATCCTGAATTGATGACCCTGAACACTAATGCGTCGTAGATGAAATTCTAGAGATTCAATCATTATTAATAATGATGGAGGTGCCTTAAAACAGACAAATCCTTTTAATTAACTTACAATAATTCAATGCATCATTAATCAACATGTCCATTCAACACAGATATAATGAACCCAAGTGATAATAAACGTTGAAAAGAATATTATAGAATTAAAATAACCATGTTATCGTCCATATGTAGAAACTAATCATCTTGAAACTTATATTAGTAGATTATTGCGTTATCAGGTATATCAAAGTACGTGTTTTTGAATTAGTTTGATATGGAAATGTCGTGAGAGATAAGATATCGTAGTGGAGAATCAATAATTGGGCTGATCGGAATATAAGTCAACTAAACTGGATGTGTTTTTTTTTTATTTTTAGGCTACTTCAACTTGCACCTATTAAGAAAAAGTCGAAGCTCTACTTCTCTAGTTTTCTAGATAATCTTTAATTTATCAGACGTAAGATTAATCTTCTCAACTAAGTCTCGTCTCCTCAGCCTCTGATGTTATCAGCATTCCGATCAACTACTGATACGATTTCTGGTGAGATTTTTAGAAGGCGCTGTCTTTGTAGTGGACAAATGATTATTTCCAAAGATACCGGTCTGTCTTTTCAAGCCGTTCTCTAATATTGGAGCATAAACTTGTCTTCTACACCTTTCATTTTATCTGGTTTTCAAAGGATAGTCCACGTCACAAGTGAATCAATAACTCAGTGAATACTTTAATATTGGCTCCATTATCGGCTGAGAAAATTCCATTAGAAAAAAGAATTGAAAGTAAAAATTCCACACAAGATGTTCATAAAGATTCACATGTGATTAAAATGGTTTGATCGCTGTACTTTCGGGCTCAAAAATCTCAAAATTATATCTTATTTCTTGGACAATGCCTGTCAGAGTGAAGGTGGATTGCTGGTTTTCTGAATACTTTCACTTCTTTGTCAAATAAGTTCATACTAGGAAACAACGGCATTAATGATTCAAAATCATGATTCTCAGTCATCAGTCAAAATCAGATAAAAATTACCACTTATTTATTACTATTTAACACAATATTTTTGTGGATATATGTAACATCTGCTGAGTGATATGTTTGATGATCAATTTCATAAAATATGTTCATGAATGTAATTATTGCTTCATTTTTTCAAATATATTTTCTTCAAATTTTCAATTTTCAAAAATAAATTCAGTTGTTTCCCCAAAACTTTAAACTTCATGATTTTTAATATATAATCAATATTTCTGTACAAAAGTTCAATTACAATCTCACTGTAACTTTGACAACCGACTGCAACAATGACTACAACACACCACTATCCACCTAAAATTACAACACTGAACTAAACACAATAAAATACCTAGCATAAGAAAACGGCTACAAACTCGACCTAATTGACAAACTCAATCATAACATAACAACCAAAAAACAAAACACCAACACCACCGACAAAAAATACTTCACAATGACATACATTAATCCACATTCAAACAGACTAGCAAAAATCTTCAAAAAAAACCGGCCACTCCATCGCATTCAGAACAAAAAACCCCAAAAAATGCACTTGCAACCAAAACCAAACTGAACACAAACAAATACGATTTTCCAGGGATCTACAAACTGAAATGCTCTGATTGTAACAAATTTTGCATAGGACAAACAGGCCGCACATTCAAACAACGTTACAAAGAACATTTACAAGCCTTAAATACAAAAACCGAATCGACTTTTGCAGACCAAATCATTCAAACTGGACACACCTTTACTGACATCACTACCAACCAACACATTCTACTCATAAAATCTAAAGGACACAAACTTAACAGCCTGGAAAAAATTTTAAATTTACAATCACACCACACACAATAAAAAAATCCTCAATGAACAATTAAATTTTAAATCACACAAACTTTTGACCACATTATACGAGAGCCACAATTCTTCTCACCAACAAACCAACATTGCTATCGATCTAGTATGTCTTGAAGATGAGTGTCCATAACTCGAAAACGTTCGGCCTAGAGAGTGAGTAAAATATTACCTGTTCTTAATTAAAAATTGACTGCAAGTCGTTGGATTCACCAAAAAAGTTAATATTAACAACGCAGTTCGCCATGTAACAAGAAATCCTGGAATCCAACAGAGTTGTTCAATCAAGTAATCTGTGTTTGGAATAAGTAAGTTTACAAGAGTCATGTCAAGCACGTTAGACAATGTTAAGTTTAATAGCTTGTGTAGCATGACAAGAATAGCTGATCCAATTGAGACATCAATTGTGTATTTAGTAGTTGTCCGCCTTTTATAAAAGCAACCAGTGATATGACAAAATAGAAACATCACTTTCTGAACCGACAAAGGCGAAACAATAAGGTTTATTAATATGTACGCCCCCGGCAAACAAAAACAGTTTGAAGTACAAATGGAGGTGGAGTTCCAAGTCAGTCGACTTGGAGGAGGCAAGAGGAGAGGAGGTGGTGGGGGAAAAGAGGGCTCGATTGAGATGTCATAAGGCACATAAATCATAATGGCATTGATTAACAGGGCTACAAGGTTGAGGTGCTGGAAAATAGACGGAGTAAAAACAATGGACAATGGAAGAGCACAAAGAAGGTCATTAGCAAGTCATCACAGGGGGCGGTGATGCTGTCTGTTGAATCAGTTGATGGTGAGATCGACTGGAATTTCTTGCTGATGTTCAATGCAAAAGAAGTAAGTGGTAGCCATTTTGCGCTTTGGATCATCGACCTGTGAAGACATCTGGTAGGCTGGAAGCACATCATCCTACTTCAAACTTAGTGCCGTACCAATCTTGACATGACATGACATTTCTTCAGAATATTAATGACTACCAATAACATTCGAGAAGGCGGGTTACCAGTTGCCCTACCCGTCAGTTGCCCAACCCTACCAGTTGACCGACCAAAAGTAACTTTACAAAAACTAAATTTTACAAAAGAAGTAAAACGTACATTTCGTAACATTGTCAGGTTAGGTTAGGATAGGGTAGGTTGAATCGTAAAGTTTTCTTTGATCGGTCAACTGGTAGGGTCGGGCAACTGACGGGTAGGGCAACTGACGGGTAGGGCAACTGGTAAACAATCAGATGTGATGGTGTTTTCTTAAAGTAAGATCAAAATTAATATTCTTTTTCTGAAAAAGACTTGTGAATTATTGTGCTTCCTGGTGAAATTTTTAGTGAAACAGGCCTAACCTAAAATTCTATTCTAATTTGAAATTTTGTGAAAAGCAGTTTTGGGTAATAGCCTGTTGTATTCACATTTATTGTATGTAAGTTAAATGAATAAATAAATAAATAATAACTATGTTGTATTTTTCTTCCCTCATTTGTGTAATGTCTAATAAATTAGAACATAACTTGTACTTGATTTTTCAAGTTACTTGAATAGTAGCTTGAAGAACATTTCTTCATTTCTCCAAAGTGACAGAAGTTAGTATAAGATTTACTCTAGTAGAAGGAAAATGAAATGTAAGCTTAGTGTTCCCTCTTCAAAGAATTGGGAAGTGATAGCCGTGAGTCGTAGCAGGTATCTGTTCAATCGGCTGTAGATAAGCTACGAACTTCTGGGCCCCCTTTGTTAGGGTGACCGATTGGATTGACCAGCAAAGAAACTCTGTTCTCTTCTGTAACATTACTTCCCGGTGATTCGGAACCCACCTAAAACTGTAGGTCCAACTCATCAATCACCATCACCCAACTCATTACACACCCACAGGTCTCCGACCTATGTGGGCTTTATCCTCGAAAAAAATTGAGATTGATCAAAACTGTTCAGAAGCAAAAATTATTTGTCAATTGTATTTGAATAATCAAAAAATTGTTGTCAATTCTACTTGAATTACATCACCGGAACATGTCTTCCTTTGTAACTTCCCATATCTTTGGTTGTTCTAAATAATATTAGTAGCAGAAGGCTTATAATTTATTCTAAAATTTAAAATTCTTATTGGAATAAAGATTTTTAGTACTCAGTGTGAATTGTTGGGGAAGTGATCGAGCCATGACAGTTGTCTGTTTAGTCAGATAAGATAAGCTACGAACTCCTGGGACCTCTTTGAGTGGCCAAATGGATTGGCCTGCGAAAAAGACTGTTCTCTGCCATAACATCGCTTCCCGGTGAATTGGAACCCACCTAAAACTGTAGGTCAAACTCATCAATCACCATCACCCAACTCATTACTCACGCACAGATCTCAGACCTATGTGGGCTTCATCCTCCGAGAAAAAAAAGAATAATGTATTACGACTAGGAATAATATAGACCTCCGGCTCAATACAGTTTTATTCTAGTATTGACTTATTCTAAAGTAGAATTGGTTGATTTCAATTATAGAAATGCTCCACAACATTAGCATTCACTGAAAAAATTACAACTAATTATGCTAATTATTACTAATTATGCTCAGATATAAGCATTGTGTTTGTTTTACATATTGATGATTATATTATATATTATTAAATTCGAATTCCTCAAAGTGCTATTATAATAGACTATTAAAAAGTGCGAAAGTCTTCGGTATAATTAGCACTTTGAGGAACTCGAAATTAACAAATTATGTTTTATATATTTGTCAATTGATAAATTGTCAGTTCCTTTAAAACCAATTGATGATATATTTGTGATGTTTCATGATGATTTTAATATTTAAGATTTTAATAACTTTTTAACGACTTGCAGTCAAATTTTTATTAAGAATAAGTAGTATTTTACTTTTACGTTTTCGAATCTTGGAGATCCATTTTCAGAGCTATTTTCAGAGGAAAATGGATCTCCAAGATTCGAAAACGTTCGGCCTACAGAGTAAGTAAAATACTACTTATTCTTAATAAAAATTTGACTGCAAGTCGTTGAATTCACTTAAAAATTTAATATTAACCACGCAGTTCGTCATGAAACAAGAAATCCAGGGATTGTAATATTTTGACAATAAATAAAATTAGATTGAACTGAGTAATAAGGGAATGTTTCATATAATTTTAATATTCAACAAGAATCTCCTCATATAGCGATGAATATGTTGATAAAAGAGTTTCCATTAAAAGGACCTAACCTCATTTCTATGTATTCAACTTGAGAAACAATATACATGTCAATAAGACCATTTTGCTCTGAAGGTCATACAGCACTTCTCGATGAGCTCTGTTTCGTTGGTAAGCAAAGTAATAATAACGCCACTGTGATTTAGCAAGAGCTATGTCGTCAAAGGAGCTTCACAAAGCTTCATAAATTGCCATTACCTGAGTCGATGAGAAGCTCTTACTAAGAGATTGAAATTGATTCACCTTTGCTCCTTGTATAAGCATTGCGTCTGCAATAGCCTTCTGTACGTTTTTAATCGTTTAATCGTACGTTTAATCGTAAAAGATAGCTCAGAAAACAGTACTTCACAAAAAATTATCAAAACAAATATTAATTCTAAAATCTTGGGGGAGTTATATAATAATAATATAACATAGTATAATATAACATAATATAATATAGTTGAATCCAAGAAACAAATGGGACACTTCAAAAAATTATAAAACCAAATATTATTACTAAAATCTTAGGGAGTTGAATCCAAAAAACAATTGGGATTCTTCAATAAATTTATCAAAACAAAAATTGTAGAAAGTTGAATCCAAGAAACAATTGGGCCACTTTACAAAAGTTTATCAGAACAAATCTTATCACTAAAATCTTAGGGAGTAAAATAGAGATCAGGTGAATAAATTTTGTTTTTAATTAATCCAATTTTTTTAGAAGAATAGGTTGTGACTGTCTATTGAACAATCTGATCTGAATTTTATAAAATAATCTATAACAGTGTTAATAGAAAACAAAACAATAAATTTTAATATAGATTAATTAGATTTAATTCACATTATTTTTGAGACATATTCTATCAGTTTATAGGAACAAATGTATTCTATTAGTTGAATACATGTTTAAGGCTGTGCACAGGGTTTTTGGTCATAATTTTTTTTCGAAGTTTATTGTATTGGATATTATTAAGGTCAATGTAGTATCATTGAAATGTTGACTATTGCCATGAGAAATTGTTTTCATCAAATATTCTATGGAATATGGGAGTTCAAAGTTGAAATTTTTTGTTTTTGGGGGAAATTGATCTCCCCTACAAGTTATTTTAAACTTTTGATAATTTTGTTTTAAATAAAAGATACATTGAGGAACAAAATGACGTATTTTTCATTCAGATCAAGCAATTAGTTTTCTCAAAATACATTTTTTAAAACATGCAAAAAGTTTCAGTTTTTCAAAAAATTATTTTGAAAAGACCAATTGTTAAGTTGAAATAAAAAATATATCATTCTTTCCCCCAAGATGTCTTTCAGTTATAAAAAAATTATAAAATGTTTAAAATAACTTGTAGGTGAGTTCAATCGCCCCCCAAAACCGAAAAATTTCATCTTTAAATTCCCATATTCCATAAAATATTTGATGAAAAAAATAATTTCTCATGGCAATAGTTAGCATTTCAATACCTTTATAATATCTGATACAATGAACTCCGAAAAAAAATTATGACCAAAAACCCTGCGCACAGCCGGGTTAATTTCGACAATGTTTTGTCTTCAACAATAAAAAAATTCTATTATATTCAAATATGATTTGCATTCTCTTGTTGAAATGTTGCATATAAGAAGCAGTTTTGAGCTAAAAATAATGTTGTTTTTTCAATATTTCATTGAATGCAACCTAAATGAAGAAAAATTTCCAATAACAATATTAATATAAAACATGTGAATAAAAAATGAAAAAAAAATATATTTCTAATTGTTATGAGTTCAATAAGTAATAGGAAAAGAGTATAGGACTTCCAAGACTTGGAATGTCAATTGAAGAAAATCAAAATTTCGTTATTGTGGTCCAAGAGTCATTATACATGAAGCGTGAAGCTATTGAACAAATCATATCAACCAATATTATAACACCAACATTTTATATTTCCTTTTCTATATGCGATCCACAAGTAAGACTAGTAAGTTTCTTATCACATATAAGTTTCTATATTTTTCCGGTATTGATACATTACTAGATTGGACTGGAACTTGAAAAAAAATTATACCGAGTTTGACACTACATTGAGAATATTATATGAAACGCCTATTGAATTTTGGCTATTCATTTAAAAATGAATATATTTCATTCATCAAACAGGATGGGTGAGGTGAATTAAAATAGTCACAAGTTAGTTTGAAGTGACTGACAATTGAATAAACTGACAAATATACATAAACAGAATTTATTAATTTCGAATTCCTTTAATTGCTATTACTTTATACTGAAGACTTCCGCAATGGCGGATATTGACAACAGCATTGAACAGCTGATGGGAATCGATGAATTGATGAAATCGACCGGCAATTGAGAGGTCCGTGGTTCGATTCCCGGTGGTGACCGATATTTTTGTACAGCAGCATTCATCGATTCCCATCAGCTGTTCAATGCTGTTGTCAATATCCGCCATTGCGGAAGTCTTCAGTATAAAGTAATAGCAATTAAAGGAATTCGAAATTAATAAATTCTGTTTAAAATAGTCATTTAGAATTAAGTCAGGCTGTAGTTTTGAAGTTTAATTTATTCCAAACTGCAGAAGAAAGTTTTTTAATTTTACTCTTTTTATGAACAATGTTGGATTTATATTTTTTGTAGTAGAGTAAATATTATAAAATGTTCCTTCATTTCGAATTCTTCCTTATATATTTGTTTTTTTTTTCAATAATAAGAACCGATTTTATTATTTTAGTTCTCAACGAACTGAAACGGCCTCTCAGGCCTGAATTTCAAAGGTGAATTTGAAGAAGGGTCTTGGAAAGAGTTATCAGGTTTGAAGCAAATAATTCAATTCGTCTAGAATCATGAAGTTTGAAGAAGCGCCGTGCACCCTTATATATCAACTCTTTTTTAAGATCGGTGTGAGCCTGGAGAAGGTCCATCAGGGCCTACGACAGTATTAGAGCTGGAATTTAATTAAAAAGTTTCACCCGCCCCAGTGGAAGCGTGAAGTCGGAAATGAAGGGAAATTGAAGAGCCAAAAATCAGTAATTTCTCACGAAAACTTTAGCGCGACTTTGTCATATCCTGTCCAAACTTGAGAGATTGCTGAGAAGGGTCTCGGTTTGAAGATGATGCGGATGCGCCCCCCCCCCCTTCTTCATTATCTCTATTTTAAACGAGCTGATATTATTGACGAACTCACTTGAAAAAACTTTGATCACCTAGAATAGTTGATGAATATTTTTTCGTATTAAAATATTATAACAGAACCAAAAATTGTTCATAGACTTTCTTAAATCATGGACTACTTATTCTGTTAAGTACATAACTTATAAAAGAAAATTTTAGATTATAACAGATAAGTAAATTTAAGATTATGAAAGTAAATTTAAGAGTATAACACAGAAGCAAATTTAAGAGTATAACACAGAAGCAAATTTAATAATATAATACAGAAGTAAATTTAAGAGTATAACACAGAAGTAAATTTAAGAGTATAACACAGAAGCAAATTCAAGAGTATAACACAGAAGCAAATTTAAGAGTATAATACAGAAGTAAATTTAAGAGTATAACACAGAAGCAAATTTAAGAGTATAACACAGAAGCAAATTTAATAATATAATACAGAAGTAAATTTAAGAGTATAACACAGAAGTAAATGTAAGAGTACGAAAGTAAATTTGAAAGTAAAACACAGAAGTAGATTTAAGAGTATAACACAGAAATAAATTAAGAGTATAACACAGAAATAAATTAAGAGTATAACACAGAATAACTGAATATGATTCATGGTTCAAATATTAAAACAGCTCAATAATCAATTTTTCCTAGAAAAACACAAAAATATTTTCAGGAAGTTTATACAGAAACTAGCAAAAAAATATTTGGAATCTATACAACAATAGTTTATAAACACAGTTCAGGAGTAATAATAATTATTATTATTATTTTGTAACCATAGTTGGTTAGGTCATTTCTCACTCCATATGTTACTTTTAACATTTTGTTAATGTGTTAGAATTTTATATTTTATTGTATTTTCTTAAATATATATTGTCAGTTGTAATGACTTTGGTGAGAAAAAAAATAAAGAATTGAAAAATTGAAAAAAAAAATTATGGTATACTGATACAATAAAGATAGAATGTAGAAAAATGAGTAGGTCTACCTTGATCATCATTATAGTATCAATTAATAACTAAGAGTTTTTACATTCAACTTTTATCCCATAACTTTACCGTATTTCGTTAATAACGATTTTCTTTCTTAGAAAATTTAATGTATTTATTTCAATTAACATTCACGTTAGGTCGCCATCTCACAAATATGATTATGCAATTGAATTTGGGTTTAGCATTTGTGTTTAGTTTGGCATTTGGGTTTAGAATTTGGGTTACCAACCACATGTTTTATAACAATGCATCATCCATCACAATTTATATGAGTTCCAAGCTGACATTTTACACACCAAAATCTTGAGAAGGAACTAATAATATTATTATTTGTATAAATTGTATTATGGAAATGAATGAATGAAAAATGAATTGATAAAGCATCAATATTATTGGATATGAGGTTGTTTTTCGGACATCAACACATTCTTTGCTTTTCTGAGATTCTTTGCTCGTGAAAATATACACAGTGCTATAATATTGTGATTGATGAAAAGCCATGCCAGATCTTGAGCTTCGTAATTGTTCAGTTTATTATTTAATGTATTATCCGTTTATTAGGCATTTCTTTTTAAGTCATTGAACAGATTATTGGACACTTATTAACAAACTATTGATCGTGAATAAAATACGAAATTGTCACAACCACATTTATTAAAACTTAGAGAAACTAGTTTCGGTTGTTACACCATTATCAATCTCAATCAGACTGTCAATGACTAATCTCAATTAACCTGTCTGATTGAGATTGATAATGGTGTAGCAACCGAAACTAGTTTCTCTAAGTTTTAATAAATGTGTTTGTGACAATTTCGTCTTTTATTCATTATGGATACCTTCCACAATATCACCTTCGCCACTACAAAGAAAACTATTGATCGGCTTATTGATAGTTGACTAATTAGTCTTGTACAGTGTAATCTTGTTATAGTACAGTTGTTAATCTTGATATTCATTATTGAATTTGAGCTTATTGAACTATTTTAATTGATTTTATTGTGCGATAATAACTGATAAGTGTCTGTTTTGATTGTGTAAATAAAGTTCGAGTGTTACTTTCAAGTGTTGCCAGCATTATTTTAGTGATAGAAACAATACCAATCGGCTGAAACTTTGAAAACACGGTGACGTTTTCGAGGAAATTGAATTGAAATGGTGATGTTATGAAGACAAAATTTCGGCTCTCAACTGGAACGGGTATATATGTTTCAGGCAGCATCGTTTTCTTGCGCTTTAAGTCGGGTGAAAAGAGCCGTCACTGGCAGAAGATGTGGAGGAGGAAAAGGCGAAGAAAAATAAGAAAGAGAAGAAGAAAAAGAGGAAGAAGAAACAGAAGAAGAGGACAGAAAATAGGACCAAGTCGGAAGCGGTTGGCATAAAGCAACGGAGAACACTGGAAAACCATTAACTGTGGCGGCGCAACCCTTAGACCTCTTCCCTTCATCCTTTTACGCCCTAACTTCGAATGGGATGATGACGTCACACATCAGTTTCTGATCAATGACCATGAGAGGAGGCACACACACACATACACGGCGTTCTGTTTACAAAATGCCTTGGGAATATCAACTGAGTGTCACGAGCTGTCAGCTCACTCACTGGGATATCTAACAATAATTTATCTTTGCTACTTTCATTTCTTATTGACTGCTTGCTGCTTGCTAAGAAGGACTTTGATGTCAGCCATATTGGGAGTATCTCAAAAACCCGAAAATAAAAATCAAATATTCGGATTCAGAAAATCACAGACAATAGATTCCCCAATTCAACCCAACACAAATTTTTATAGTGAGTTTTTTGGTTTTTGCAAAATTGTTTCAGAGAATTTTCTTCCATTTTACAATTGTAAAGAGTTATAAATTTTCATGTATAATTATGAAATAAATAAACTCCTCTGATTCTTGGATAAATGTTCGGAAAAAATTGAAATTTTTCCTTCACCGCAAATTGCTGTAACATGACATTTTGGCCGCCATCTTTGAAATATCTTGTGACACAAGCGTTTTTTGAGGTGCCAGACTTCAGATTCAGCACCTAAAAATACATAAGAATCGTTTCAGAAAGAACTACTCCTGGAATCACCCACTTTTTTTTGTAGATAATACTAAAAACTTATGATACTTGGCTACTGGATTAATATAGATTTAGGCATTCCTCAAGTATGTCCAGTCCTATAGTTATGTTTCTGAACTCTCCCAATAAGCTATCCTACTCAATTGAGAAGTAATAAAATAGTCTAATATTAAAACTGACACTGTATTTCACTTTTAAATAATGTTTTACCCACATATATTGGAGGTGCTTGAGGAATGCATTTCACTTCTGAAGAGAAGCTTCGTCAGCCTCTTTTCAGAAGTGAAATGCATTCCTCAAGCATCTCCAATATATTTGAGTAAAACATAATTTAAAAGTGAAATACAGTGACAGTTTTAATATTAGATTGTTCATTAAGTATTTCGTCATGGAAAACATCACAGAGAAAAATAGTATTATTCATTCAGAGGGAAAAATCATAGTGTAAGTGATTTAGAGGGAAAGAAGATAGTTATAGAGCGCTGAGAAACGCAGTTCTGGCCAATTGAACAATATCCATTCTCCTTTGTTCTCGATACTCCAACAGGAAATAGGAGAAGTGCTGGGTTATTAGGAGAAGTGCAATTGAAGTAGAATTATAGCCGTGAAAAGGATGCTCTGGTCATTCCAGCTTAGAAATTCCCATACGAATCTTTATTGCGATTCAAACAAATTCTAATGACGTTTTCATCACGTTTTTTCTACTAATCAAAAGACAGAGAATTTCCATAGCCATTATTATAATCTAGTCCGGCTATCTTTGGAATTTTTATTTCATGCTTCCAGTTGAGTGGTATGGAAAAACAAATAAGTGAAGCTAAGAAGGAGGAGAATGAGAAGAAAGAAGAAGAGAAGGATGATGATGAGGAGGAGGAGGAGGAGGAGGAGGAGGTGGAGGAGGAGGTGGTGGTAATGGTGGAGTTGTGGAGAAGAAGGAGGAGGAGGAGGAGGAGGAGGAAGAGAAAGAAGAGTATGAGAAGCTGGCGGTGGGGGAGGAAGAGGAAGAGGAAGGGGAGATGACAGAGGATAAGAAAGAAAAGGAGGAGGAGGAGGAATAACAGAATAATATAAAATTCCTTTCAATCATTATTCATAGTTTGGCATAAACAAAAGAATCTATATTATTATTCTCAGCCAAAGAATAAAATTATGGACTTTTTTATGAAACTAATGGTTAGAGAATTCTATTTTCCACATAATATTTGGTTATTATGATGGCATTTGTACTGCGACCAATTGGTTATTCAGTTGGTAATGGCATTTGTACTACGACTGAAGTATTACGTCTTTATATAGCATTACCAAAAATGTTATAATTGTATTTTGTTTGTTTTCTGAAATAATAATTTATCTTTATTTCTCTTTCAAACAGAAATTTATTCACTTTATTGTTTAATCAAGGAAATACAAAAGTCCGCCGAATAAAGAGTTCTTTCAATTTTTTGTTTCATTTCAATATTTATGAAGTGTAATTTGAAATCAAGTACGCTTGCTTATTGTAATGCTTATACACCCCAAAATAAACACTTTTAAAGATGTGTAAACACAAAAAGACTTATGCGGTTGTTATTCTCAATTAATAGCCCGATATCCATAACAAGTAAAATTGTCAGTTAATATGAATACCAATGATCTAACAATAATAATAATAATAATAATAATAATAATAATAATGAACAATGAAAATAAAGATTAAAATAGACAAAAATAATGAATTTTGTTACAAAAGAGATGAGATGTCTAGAAGACCCTGCGATATATCCATTTCACGAAAGTTTAGATCCAGTTTCTTATTCGAATGGAAGTGATATTGAAGTGAATTCTAACGTAGCGGAGACGACGCTTGTGATCTGTGCCCTGTGCAGGTTATAGGAGCAGAAGTAATGGCGGGGGTAGGTGGAGGTGGAAGCAATAAGGTGCAGGCCAGGCCTATTTAAGAAGGACGTATGTCTTCTAATTAGCAACCCACTGGCTCCCGCGCAAAGTTACCAAGTCAGGGAGCGATTCAAATAGAGCAAGAGAGAGGGGAGAGAGTGTGTGTGTGAGAGAAAGAAAGAAAAATAGAGGGAGAGAGAGTGAGTGAGTGAGAGATATTGAGAAAGAAATTAAGAGAAAGAGAGAGTGTGTGTGAGAGAGAAGAGAGTGTGCGAAAGAGAGAATAGAGTGTTGGTGAGAGAGAAAAGACTTAGAAAGAGAGAAAGAGTGATGTGAAAGAGAGGGAAGAGTGTAGAGAGAGATAATGAAAAGAGGGAGAGAGAGTGTGTGTGAGACAGAGGGAAGAGTGTAGAGAGAGAGAAGAGACTGAGAGAAAATGAGAAAGAGATGAGTGAGTGAGAGATATTGAGAGAAATTAAGAGAAAGAGAGAGAGTGTGTGTGAGAGAGAAGAGAGTGTGCGAAAGAGAGAATAGAGTGTTGGAGAGAGAGAGAAAAGACTTAGAGAGAGAGAGTGATGTAAAAGAGAGAGCAGAGTGTAGAGAAAGAGAGAGAGAGAGAGTGAGAGAAGAGGCTGAGAGAGAATGAGAAAGATGGAGAGAGAAAGTGTGTGTGTATGACACAGAGGGAAGAGTGTAGAGAGAGAGAGAGAGAGAGAAAGAGAGTGAGTGACTGAGAGAGACTGAGAAAGAAAAAGAGGAAAAGCGAAAAAGTGGAAGAGAGTGGGGAACAGAGAGAGCTAGTGTGTTAGAAAGAAAGGAATAGTGAGAGAGTGAAAGAGTGTGTGTGAGAGAGAGCTAGTGTGTGTGAGAGAGAGGAGAGTGTGAGAAAGAGAGGAAAGAAAGGAAAGAGTGTGAGTGAAATAGAAGAGAGAGAAGAGTGTGTTTATGAGTTTAGAGTTTAAGAGTGTGTATAGTGAATTTATGTGAGAGAACGAACGTTAGAGAGAGAACAAGTGAGAGAACGAATGTTAGAGAGAGAACAAGTGAGAGAACGAATGTTAGAGAGTGAACAAGTGAGATAACGAATGTTAGAGAGTGAACAAGTAAGAGAATGAATGTTAGAGAGAGAGCAAGTGAGAGAACGAATGTTAGAGAGTGAACAAGTAAGAGAACAAATGTTAGAGAGAGAACAAGTGAGAGAACGAATGTTAGAGAGTGAACAAGTGAGAGAACGAATGTTAGAGAGTGAACAAGTAAGAGAACGAATGTTAGAGAGAGAACAAGTGAGAGATCGAATGTTAGAGAGAGAACAAGTGAGAGATCGAATGTTAGAGAGAGAACAAGTGAGAGAACGAATGTTAGAGAGAGAACAAGTGAGAGACCGAATGTTAGAGAGAGAACAAGAGAATGTTAGAGAGAGTGAGAGAGACGATGTAAAAGAGAGGAATGCTTCTAAGATCGGCATGGTGCCGTTTGCCATTAAAGGAAGCCCTTACAATGTGGTTCCCCGCAGATTGTCAATAATTTCTACTCCACACACAATGGGACGAAGCCTCTTCCAGTCGCTACTTATCCTAACAATTTACGGGCCTGCCATTAATGAAAGCATAGGTCTCTTTATTTAGCAGGCCTCAAAATTAACACCATACGCACTGATGTGTTTCGACTCCTAGTTGCAGCCTGGCAACCATGTTGACCTAGCCTCAGCGCTTGATGAGACTCTAGTCTGGCCCTGGCTGCTACTCCTGCGGTCAAGAGTTCGATTCTAGTGTAGCTTTAGATATTTTGTGTGATTATTCACCTCATTACCCACGCATAAGTTACAAGACTTACGGCTGCTACTCCTGCGGTCATGAGTTCGATTCTAGTCAAGCTTTAGATATTTTGTGTGATTATTCACCTCATTACCCACGCACAAGTCTCAAGACTTATGGCTGCTACTCCTGCGGTCATGAGTTCGATTCTAGTGTAGCTTTAGATATTTTGTGTGATTATTCACCTCATTACCCACGTACAAGTTTCAAGACTCATAGCTGCTACTCCTGTGATAACTGTTCAATTCTCGTTCAGCCTATTTTATGTAATCATCCACCTCATTACCCACGCACAAGTCTCAAGACTCATGTAAGCATCATCCTACTTCCAAAAAAAGGAAAATATCGATTCATCCAGGAAATAACCCGAGATGTAACCACATCGATATAACATGTAGACATTATAAATTTGCTCCAGGATTCAAGTACAATTACTGCAGGATTATAGGATAAATAGCTTCAATAACATCAGGATTATATTTATTCAAAAACCACACTAATGGGAAGCTAAAAGCTACCATGAAGAATAAGTAAAATCAGATGAAACAAAATATGGAAAAATAAATTATTATTAGGTTATGATAGTAATAGATAAATAATGAAGTAAGAACTAAAATGTGAAAAAATAATAATGATGATGATAATAATAATAATAATAATAAATGTAGAAATAATGATAGATTCTGTTTTCTTTGTAGTGGCGAGGGTGATATTGTGGAAGATATCCATAATGAATAATAATACTCGAAGTTGTCACAACCACATTTATTGAAAACCGTGAGATACTAGTTTCAGTTGTTAGACCATTATCAATCTCAATCAAACTAAAACTAAAGTACAGAGTAGTAACACCCCAGTCAGCACAATCATGTATCTTATATGTATTATTTACATTCAAGCAATATCCATATTACGTGAATGATATGTAAACTACAGCAATGGGAATGTAAATTTCATGTATAAGAAAGGTTCATAGGTTCGTCTATAGGACATATAACAAACATACGTATTTACGTATTATATTTACATAAATTGTATGTGAATTAAATACGTAAATAATATGTGAATAAAAGCAATGGTGTATATGTATATGAAATATGTAAATTTTATGTGAACAGAATATGTAAATATTACATAAATTGAAGGTCTAAAATATACATATCAAAAGTCTATTATATGTAAATGTGATGTAAATAGTACATAAACAAGATGTGTAAATGATGCATAAATTTAACATCATATAATATATGTATATTAAAGATCTATTATACATAAACTTCACATAAGATTTATATTTGAAGCTGTTCAATGTATACAGATTATGTGAATAATATGTACAAAATATATACAGTAGACCTAGGTGTACATATATTGAAGGTCCATTATATGTAAAGTGTACATATCATTTACATAAGTGGTTGAGCACTACATATAAAATATGTATAGAATCGTCAATAATAGGTCCAACATGGACATAAAATTGGTGTAAATAATACATAAACAAGATATGTAAATGATACATATATTTAACCTGATATATGTATATGAGAGATCTATTATACATAAAATTCACATAAGATTTATATTGAAAGCTGTCCAATATATATATTAAATTTGTGAATCATATATACAAAATACATACAGTAGACCTAGGTTTACATATATTGAAGGTCTAATATATGTAAAATATACAAGTGATTTATATTGGTGGTTGAGCACATTATTATAGAATGTGTATAGAAATGGTGGATGGTGTAAATGATATGTAAGCAAGATATACAGATAATTCATTTCATTTATTATAACACAATAATCACAAACAGTTGAAAATATTTACAAACAAAATATACACAAATATCATACTTTATTGAGCGCTTTGTTTCTATTGAAAATCCTTGTTCCTGCCTGTCTAAACCATTCCCGCACCCTTGTTTCAAAAATCTTCTGTGTGAAACTCTTGTGATTCGCACACAGAACACCTGAAACAAATAAATGAGTTACACAATTACTTGAATTATAAGCAAATAACATATTGATTACAGAAAGCAAAGAAATTAGTTGATAAAATACTGAAGAAAACAGCCAAAATTTAGATTGGTCTCTCTGGTAAAATTTGCACAATAGCTCTACTCAAAATGATAGATGCTTAAATTGGATGCAGACAATAATTTTGTTCCATTTGTTATGAATGAGTTCAGAGTTCATCAGAACAAAATCTTCTTAAAATAATAATTCCAATAAATATACCTGATAGATATTTTATCTAGTAATGAAACTGCCCCTGGTGGGCTGCTAGGGAAATTATTCCCACATTGATATATTATCAAGAGGAATATTCCTGATTCAAATTACATATCAAGAAGTAACATATTATTTTGGGGGTCAATTGAATTGAGTATAATATTTTAATGTTTATTGTTACAGGTATCATATGATTATCATGCTAAAATAGGACTGATAAAGTGCTAAAAAAATGTACTGGTGGATTAGTTTTCTTGTACAATTTGCACAATAGCTCTACTCTAAATGATAGATGCTTTAATTGGAAGCAGACAATAATTTTGTTCCATTTGTTATGAATGAGTTCATCAAAACAAAATCTTCCTAAAATAATAATTCCAATAAATATACCTGGTAGATATTTTATCTAGTTATGAAACTGGCCCTGGTGGGCTGCTAGGGAAATTATTCCCACATTGATATATTATCAAGAGGAATATTCCTGATTCAAATTACATATCAAGAAGTAATATAAATTTTTACAAGAAAAAAGTTTAGTAAAACAATCAAGTAACATATTATTTTGGGGGTCAGATGAATTGAGTATCATATTTTTATGTTTATTATTACAGGTATCATATGATTATAATGCTAAAATAGGACTAATAAAGTGCTAAAAAAATGTTTTGCTGGAGGTGAGTTATGCATCACTCATTTTTTATGCTTGGGCACAGGTGTCTGACCGCGACTCCAACAAGGTTAATTAGCTCTGCATTGCAATAAATGTTGAAGTTCCACACATTAATAATGGGAATGCCAACACTTTTGAATTTTAAAACCTAGGACTAGGGAGATTTAACCCTTCTGCAAGGTTCCCGAAATTGATATCTACAACTACTTCTGATAAATATTCCCAATCTATTACTATACTGCATGAACATAGAACGACTATGTGTTTAATATACATTTCAAACCATTTTCTTCCCATAAAATATGGCAAGTGCTAAAAGTGGGTCATGTCTCTAGTTCCCCCTATTGCCTTTTTAAAAATAGGGATGGATATATCCTCTAAGAAATTTGAATTAGTAGTCTATATCATGTACATGAGGGGAATTAAATGAATTGAATTACTTGGGATCTGTACAAGAAAATGTGCAGAATTCAAGACTTAATCTGTTTCCTAGATGAAAGAAATAATCTGCTTTTCTAATACAGCTGACTGATATAAAATATCCTTAAAGACCATCATAAATAAACAAGCATACGGTACCTTCTAAATTCTTAATTATGGAAAGAGTTTTTAAGATTCTCTTCCCCTTTCTTCCCTCCTAACTGAAGTTCACCGCCACTTCGTTGGTGAGAAGCCTCAACAGTGATCTTCTGACTGCCTCCTCCATCGACCCTCCTCCAATTTTTGTGAAGAAATCAGTCTGAAAATGAATTAAACTATTAGTCTTAGAAAATTAAGGTTATGTAGGCTAAGACTTGGAAAGAAGAGTTTGAGCCGAAATTTTACTAAACTAGTAATGTATTACGGGTACCTAATTTCTTCATTCAGAGGTGGTTATTAAGAAAAGAACAAAGCCTCTATGATCGGCTGGAAGAGCCCTAGGACTAACTTCTTTCCTAATTAGAAATGTAACCTCAGCGGGAGGTGGCGAATAATAGAATCAAGGATAATTTTTATGAGAACGCAGCAATGCGTGTCAGGCCAGCTAGTATTTTATAAATACATACATACAGTATACCCTTCTAAATAATAATTATTATGACATGAAGACAATTTCAAAAAATCATGGAGATTTTATATTTGGTTTTAAAGGAGGCAATGTTGCTCAATAAAATACAGTCATTAGTCATTTACTTCGTGAGTTCCACTAATTTATTTTGCTATAACTAATAATAACAAGGTGTTTAGTTTCAATTCAAATTCGATTACATAACAAAAATGTACTAAGTTTAGACACATGTTTTTGAACGTTTACTGCACTGCAATGAATAATTAGAATCTATTTGTCTGTAGTAGTGGGCCTACCCTACCAGCTATCAAAAGCACATTCCAACTGATGAATTAGGAAAAAATGATAACATTTATGCAGGGGGTCCACCTAAAAACGAAAATTACAGCAAGGGGTCCATAAGACAAAAAATTTTGGGATACCACTGTACCATCACCATGATCTGACTACATAAGTGACATAAGTATAGTGACTACATAAGTATAGTAGATTATACATGGCAGATGAGATTAAAAAATGGTGCCTAACACAATTGGAAATTAAACTCATTAAAAGTAGTTTTTCTCTTTTTTTCAGAGGCCGAAGCCCACATAGGTCTGAGACCTGTGCGTGGGTAATGAATTGGATGATGGTGAATGATGAGTTGGACCTACAGTTTTAGGTGGGTTCCGAACCAACAGGAAGTGATTTTACAGCGAAGAAAAGATACTTTTTTGCTGGCCAATCCAATCAGTCATGCTTACAAAGAACGCCCAGGAGTTTCGTAGCGTATCTCTGATTAAACAGATACCTGCTACGGCACTCGGCTATCACTTGTCAAAGTTCAATTTCCGATTCCGCTAAATACAGTTTTTTCATCTCATCAACCATGTACAATTTATAGGCTTATGTGTCCAATCATCAAAATTTTCAAAACAACTCATAAAACGACTCATGGAAAGTCTCAAGATTATGAGGATGGATAGAAATAGCTTTAAAATGTATTTTACCTCCTTTCCACTCTTAGCTTGCTGGATCCATTTTGCAGCCGAAAGATGCCATTTTGTCTGGTTTGCACTCTCTCCAAAAAGCCCTTAGACAGCAACTGAAAACAAAAAAAAAAAAAAAAAAAAAAACAATATCAACATTTCTTAATTTTTTTATATATCAAACTTCATGAAACCTTTCTATGAAGCCACTTTTGGTTGAAATACAGAGAATGTAGGTAAACTGGAAATGGAAAAGTAAAAAATATATTTATTTTAGGGTGAACTCTCAGAAATCATTGAGAGTAATTAGATATATAGAGTATAGAATTTGAGTAAATCGGCTGCTAATTTCTTCTTGTCACAAAGCATCTGCAATAGGTTAGTTCTAAGAATGCACCAACATCACCATTAATATTTTTTGTGTGAGAATACAGTACAATAAAGAGGCTCACATTATTGAACTATTGGCTCTATCCTACCAAATTCAAAATGATACATAATACAATACATGAAGATATATGCAGCTACTTTAAGGCTGTGCGCAGGGTTTCAGGTCATAATTCTTTTTCATAGTTTATTGTATTGGATATTTGTAAGGTATTGAAATGCTACCTATTGCCACAAGAAATTATTTTTTTCATCAAATATTTTATGGAATATGGGAGTTCAAAGTTGAAATTTTTCGGTTTTTGGGGGCAATTGAACTCACCTACAAGTTATTTTAAACATTTTATAATTTTTTTTATAACTGAAAGACACATTTTTTATTTCAGTTTAACAATTGGTCTTTTCAAAATAATTTTTTGAAAAACTGAAAATTTTTTCATGTTTTAAAAAATTTATTTTGAGAAAACCTATTGTTTGATTGGGATGAAAAATATGTCATTCTGTTCCTCAATGGGTCCTTAATTAAAAAATAAATTACCAAAAGTTTAAAATAACTTGTAGGGGAGATCAATTGCCCCCAAAAACCGAAAAAATTCAACTTTGAACTCCCATTTTCCATAAAATATTTGATGAAAGAAATAATTTCTCATGGCAATAGTCAACATTTCAATACCTTAAAAATATCCAATACAATAAACTTTGAAAAAAAATTATGACCCAAAAACCTGCGCACAGCCTTAATAAATGAATAAAATATTTAGTCATAAATGGGTTTCAAGATTATGTTCTATCATCTTCAGTGTTTAGTACAGACTAGTTGTGCCAAGCTCTAATGGCGTGAAAAGTGTAGCTCAAAACGCTTCTGCTACTCAAACAAGGTCAGGTCTATGATGGAATTAGACATTTCCACTTTATTAGTTGACAAATTATTTTTTTTTATATGACATTGTCACCTTATATCACTTTATATGCCACCTTACTAAAGGGCTAGACTTCAGTCACTCTTATTTACGACAGTATTTATGATATGATGAATTATATAAATGTAATACACTCATAACACATTTAGCGACATCAGTTCTGCCAAATGCAACTCTCATCTTCCCAGTCATCACTACTTTTCCAGTTTATGAAAATTGCATTGCCAGTTCATCAACCATAGGAATTTTGCATCGATGTTCCTTTTGGGAATGTGCAGCAATGTATGTGTATGGACTTTAAAAATGTGCTTGCATTTATTGGATATTAATTTGAAAGGATAAAAGGAAAGGCACTCTGACCTTCTTCTACAAAACATATGATTTATGATGGACTATTCCATCATAATATGGGATCAGCATCAGATTTCAAGATAGTAGGCTATATCTCAGGATAGCTCTCAGTCCCTTTTATTCTTCTAGTCAAGGCTCAGATATTCATGAGAATAACAGTTTTGCCTAAGAGGAACTGAATAATTTTCCAATTTAGTAAAATAAAGATTTATTACTGAGTAAATAATTTTGTATATGGTACCTACATATTTAATTATTCTATGAATTGATTTATCTGAAATGTGAAAGGCGTTTTGAGATAAAATTTATGAAACAGCTATTTTTTTTATTGCTGATGCCCACATGAGCCCGAGACTTGTGCGTGGGTAATGAGGCCCACATGAGTCCGAGACTTGTGCGTTGGTAATGAGGTGAATGATTACACATTACACGCCTGAGGGTGGACCGGGATTCGAACCCACGACCACTTAAACGACATCATATAAATTTATGTCCAGCCTATAAGATCTATTAGCATATTATCATATTTATCTGAGCATGTATTATATAATAGCATATTTGTATATGTATCTTTTAGGAATAGATTCAAGATGAATACATAATAATAAGCAAACACTACATCAAAATAGGAAACACTGTAGCCACTGTTATGCGCTTCACGTGGAATGCATCATGGAAAATTAAATGTAACTATATATCAATTGCTGTAAAATCACTTCCTGGTGGTTTGGAACCCACCTAAAACTGTAGGCCCAACTCATCAATCACCACGCACAGGTCTCAGATTTATGAGGGTTTCATCTTCTAAAGAAAATTTGTTTTAAAAAATAAGCAAATTTACCTTATAATTCCATGGCTGCCACTGGATACTTGTCTCACTGGTCATAATTGGGCTCCATACATTTTTTCAACAATGCTGTTATATTTCTGCTTTGTGGCTTAGATGGATAAAATGTCTCTGTATTGCTGTCCACTAGCCACCGTGTACGACCAATGCATTCTCTTCATCTGGGAGTTTGCATACAACATACATCTGAAAAATGTTTATACTGTATATTGATATGTTCTGCTTTATAGGCTCTTAATAATTATTATAATCAATTTTATTCGTAAATATATTTTTTTGAATACAATATTTTTTATATATCCCATAAATAATTTATTCATCCCCTGCCTCTTCGGAGATACCCTATCAGTCATCAGCATCAATCATATTCTCAGCTCCTCATCACAAATAAATGACGAGGAACGCACATGAAAATACGGGATAATCGATTATAGGGAGTCAATGACATGGCCTATTCATTTCTCAATTAAAACATTTTTAAAAATATTTCTTTCAACCTGAAATTTACCAAGATATTTGTCATGAGAAACAAATAAATTAAGCTGCTATAAATAAAATAACTAATACGATAACTTTTATTAGTAGATTCAATTGCAGGTCACATACTGTCAGCTTTTCTCGCACTATTCAATCCATAAAAGTTGAGACACAGAAATAAATTCATTCAACTCCCAATAAATTTATCAACAAAGCAGTTGTGTTCACAGCTTTAATGGAAAATTATTATCAATTCAATCAATACTTCAGTGAGTAACATCAATAATTAGGTAACCATTTATAATAGCTCTTCAGTTTCATTAATAAATCCATTTATTTGATGTTTTCATATTACTTTTCCACTTGAAATTTAAACATTTTTTTTGTTGGAAATACTTTACTAATAAACTGAACTCTTACTTATTCGTGTAATATCTATTTCACATTGCTGTAATGCTTCCTCAATCACAGTTGGAGGTCTATTGTATCAGGTTTTGAGTATTGGGCTTTGAAGAAAGTTTTACATGTTTCAAAGCCCAATTTTCAAGACCTGATTCAGTACGCTCCAACCGTATCTGAGGAAGCATTAGAACAATTTGAAATAGCTATCACACAGATATAAGTAAATGTTAAATTCACCAGTAGAGTATTTTCACCAATTATTCATGTTTGAACTCATTTATTTTTATTACGTTCGATAGCCCACATACTGGTAGTCATCTTTCAAAAAATAACTATAACCAACTAACTATAACTATGAGAAAAATGTATGACCAAAGGCTGCATTATTTAGTCTGAAATAACTACGGAAAGGTTTTAGAAAAACAAAGTTTTGTACCGCCTTTACGTTTAAAATTATTTGCAAAAAATATTTAAGTAGCAATTAAAATACTGCAGACGTTCTGTGTGTTCAATTAAAAAAAATTTAATAAACTGGTTGATGTAATTTTTCGATCTACTGTACAATGAATTTGTAGGCTACATGAAATAAAAAACTATTTCTTATTGGACAAATGTTCCATGAAGTAGCCTATCATAGATGAAGACCCTAATTTTTCAATAAGATACTGTTTACTCTACATGCAACTTGCAGTCTCCATTAATAAGAATTTAACCAAAGAAGTATTATACTAAACTGGTTATTTTTTGAGACCCGCGCACCCAGTTTTGTATATTTTCTCTATAATTAACACACCAATCCCTTCACTCTCCCAAAAGCAAACAAATTTGATAAAATTAGATGAAATACATAACTTAGTTTATTTATAAACGTATGTTGACTTCACTATATTAGTTAGTTATATAATTAGTAATAATTAGTTATTATCCAGGCTACAAGTTGTACTTACCGTACTCAATGTGCAACTCGTTCTTGTCTGGGTAGTAATACAAAAGACAGGAACAACTTGTCGGAGCTCACTTCACAAATTTAATACTTTCGCCTAGCAAGTCCGAACTAGAAATGGTTAGTTGGTGTTTGATTTTACCAAAGGTGAAGAGTCTGAAAATCCTCAAGTGTTGGCGGGAACAAAACAATGAAGGAATTAGTTTCCATAACCTTCCGGCACAGCATTCTTGGATAGCATCTTCAGTATGTGACAATGGGCCTGACAACAGACATCCCCTTACTAATTTTAAAAATAGCAGCCACCCTGCCCCCATGCTCCCTTTCCCATCATCAGATACCTGCCTTGCCAGCTTTTACTCGAACGGTTTTCGGTATGACAGTTTGCTTCTCGGTATTTCCATTCCACGCTAGTGTCCGAATTTTTTCTCTCACTCTAATGCGCTCTTTCTTCTCTCTCACTCCCTCCTCTCTACACTACTCACACTCAGGACGGTATAGTTACTATAGACTCACACTCCAGCAACAAACCAAAAACAGCTTCCAATCACCTGGTTAACACTATTTTAAATTGCATCTGCTTCTGGTATAAGGGTTTAGGGTAGCTATTAGTTTTTCATGTACCGAAATTGCAGCTCAGTTCCACTTGTAACAGGTTTAGGTTACCACCTACATGACATGCCACTGACTAGTGCACTGTATATAAATATATTATGCATATTATATTGATAATAATAACTGACTTTCATTCCACATATAGCTCATGTATTGACTGTAGGCTACTTAAATGATTATTTCTGATATTATTTTGACATTACTGCTAAGTAATACACAATTCACAAAATTATTTTAACATGATAGATAAGTAAGAGGGAGGAAAGACTATGGACTTTGACAATAAGTATTTTTTTTTATGGGTTTGAAGGGCCCTCTGGCCACTTGCATGAAGTTGACACAGTAGGCCTGAAAGGAAAAGATCACTTAATATTTTGCAGACGGGCTTCAAATGCTCATTTCTGACACTGTTCAGATTTAATCTCATTTTATTGATAACCAAGGCGCCCCAACACCAGTGGCCTAGCCAGGATTGAACTTCGTGGGGGGGGGGGGGGTTGATATCAGGTGGTGTTGAGGGAATGGAATCTCCCCCTAGAATTTGTCATGCTATGAATCAATCAACAAATAATACTAGGTTATCCCGGGTCGCACGAATGTGCGACTTTATTAAATATTGTAAAATACATTTTCTTCTTCTTTTTCTCCTTTTTCTTCTTCATCTTCTTTTTCTACTTCTTAATCTTCTTTTTATTCTTCTTCTTCCACTTCTTCTTCTTATTTTTCTACTTCTTTTTCTTCTTCTTTTTCTCCTTCTCTTTTTCTTCTTCTTCCTCTTCTTTTTCTTCTTATTCTTTTTCTCCCTCTTCTACTTTTTCTTCTTCTTTTTCTTCTCCTTCTTCTTCCTCTTTTTCTTCTTCTTCTTTTCTTCCTCTTCTTCTTCTTTTTCTTGTTTTTCTCCCTTTTCTTCTTCCTCTTCTTCTTCTTCTTCTTCCTCTTCCTCTACTTCTTCTTCTTCTTTTTCTTCTTCGTCTTCTTTTTCTTCTTCTTCTTCTTCTACTTCTTCCCCTTCTTCTTCTTTTTCTTCTTCTCCTCTTTCTTCTTCCCCTTCTTCATCTTTTCTCTCTCTTTCCTCTCGCTCTTCCTCTTTATCCTATCCTCCCACCCTCTCTCTCTGAATGAACAATGAAAAATAAACTTTTTGTTTCAAAACAGCTGATCATCAAATCATAAGTTGAAATGTGAAAATTTTCAGCTCGCCGATCCCTATGTTGAAGCAATGGCAAAAATTGAAACTTTGATCGTTCATTCCTCATGTCCACGATGACTTTTTTAAAAATGTAAGACCTTATCAAACATCTACTCGATGAGATCTTTCAAATGAGACGTGAACGAACAAAATCGGTCGAGAAACCACGGAGGAGTTGTCATCACAAAAACATGTTCGCCTATTTTATTTAGATGAGGGAAGAGGTTGATTACCACAGAAAAGCTTAGAGTTGCACTTTCAAGACCTAAAATAAATTTTCTCCAGGGGAGAAACGTCAAACCTGATTGTAATAATAATTCGAAACCACTATAGCTTGTTAAATTGGCACTATAAAAGTAGTAATATAAACTTAATAAAACAACTTTTGAATGGAAATTAACTCACGTTATGGCGTGACGGCCGTTTCGCTCTGTTGTCTAGAGCATCGTCAGACGACCCACAGTACACTCAGTACACAGTGTACTGTGGGTCGTCTGACGATGCTCTAGACAACAGAGCGAAACGGCCGTCACGCCATAACGTGAGTTAATTTCCATTCAAAAGTTGTTTTATTAAGTTTATATTACATATTAGTGGAAACAAGATGGATCTTCAACATCATAAAAGTAGTATTTTTTATATTTCATGAACTAAGCATATACAAAAAGTGGGTTCAAGTTCTTAAACAAGCGAATCACAAAAGAAATTATTTATTAAATTTAAGCTTCCAAATTTATAAACTTCATTTTAATAGATACTCATAAAAATGACTGTTTTTGAGCCTCAAATCAAGTTTTCAGCATCAAAAATTTAAAAAAATCCAATAATCTGGACTAAAATTAATGAATTTAAGCTTTTCTAGTCATGAGTCTAGAATCTGTTAGAATAATTTTAAAGGGACTATTTATCAAAACTTTCCCGGGGGAGGACCTCCGGACAACCCTCGCTGGGGGGTATTCCATACCCCCCCCCGGGAGGGCCCCAAAATCACCAATAACACCCCCCACCATCATATCAAAATGTTTGATATGCTACTGGATCAGATGATTACGTTTCCGCCCCCTGATTAGAGAATAAAAATATTGAAAATCTGAATTGAATAATTATAATTTAATAACATTATTTTGAATACGGTAATTTCTATGTTGAAGAATCATCAGTTTGTGCATGGAGAAATATTGAATTTTGTAGCTCTTCAAGAATTTGTAGCTCATTTTTAATTTTGTGAAAATTGAAGCCAAGAATCATTTTAATCAAGAGTGCAGCATGTATCAAGTGAGTACAAACGCGAATCTAGGAAATTATTTGACATTCATTTATGAATAGAATATCCAACTTGATAAATTTTCAGCATTCGTTAGTTGAATACATCGATAAAATAATTATAAAATTAGGTTGAGTTAAAAGTTGACATCAAATTCATTGACTTTTAGGTGGTATATATGATGATAGATGAGAGTGGTGAGAGTCGGTCCACTACAATTGGAAGTTCCCAATCATTTTGCATGTTTGACTGTACTGATATTTGTAAAGTAACAAACTGACATCGTAGTGCTGCAATGTATTGACTCTGCTCAATTTCTAAATGTTAAACTCCTTTATTTGTGTTGTAAATTTAACAACGCAGATCGTTATGGAACAAGAGATCCAAGAATTCCTTTCTTTCCTTCAGAATTCAAACATTGGCGCTCAGCTTCTTAAATGTGACGTTAGTACTGACTTTCTTCGCAGAAGCGGTATAGGACGACTTCTTATATATCACCAATATTGAGAAGTGGAGTCTTGAATGTATAGGAATGGGATGGGTGGTGGAGTGTGTGTGCGCATGCGAAAGTCATACAGTAACACAATGCCATCCTTTATTATGAAACAGGCTTCAGGTAGAAGATTGGTAAAGGATGAATGCTCAAATATATATATGGGGACTTGAGACACATATATAGGATTTTTTTCACCCTTGTGTATTCAAGGGTTTGCAAGCGAATTGACAATGACAAGTTAAATGCATTCTATTCCAGTTGGATACACTATCCCAACTAGGAGAACGTATTTGTAGAGCTTGTAGAATTAGCATTGTTTTATTTATTTTTGTATTCTGTTGATTGATGATAAGCTATTATGTTAGCTGTAACATTTATATAAAACATAAATTATATGCAATAAACTTCTGAATGCTAGTAAAGATTCCCGTGAAGTAACTCACTTGAGAGTGAAAAAAATTGCATGGTTTCTTCGAAAAATAAGTGAGAGGGGAAAGGGCATTGAAGCTCACATAACAGAAGCTCCAACAGACATAAGCGCCAAGAGTCAAACAAGCTGTACAATCTAGCGAAAACTCTCTCCTTCCCTTAATTAACTCGCTGCTCACTCGCTCTTACTCATTCGGTCACCAGAGTCTTAACACGAAATTATACCGCTTTTTATTAAATTTATATTTTAAAATTTTGAAAATTGAGCTGCTAGCATTTATTTTGGAACGAATCTTAATTTTTTTTCATATTCACTCGTTTTTGCCATTGCCCAATCCCCTCCAGGCGGCTACGGCACTCGACTCATCCATCCAACGGCCCTGAGCGCAGGCAAGACAATTCTTTTGCAACGCGTAAAGAATTGGGAAAGAATAAAAACAATCTCAAAACGATAAAAATATACTTTGACAGCTATCTTGGAAAAAACAGGATATTATATTTCTTCAAATTCTATTGATTATTAGCTAGACCTGCCTTCTAGCCAGTTTATATTGTTTCCTGAATAATACTAAACATTTCAATTATACGTACACAATAATAGTGTAGAAACCCACCTAAAATAGTAGGTCCACCATGCATGTTCCCCGTAACATGGCACAAACGGCGAGGTGGAACTACCCCTAAGGGTCTCCCCACCATTAAAAGCCATACGCTTATATTATTAATAATAGTGTAGGCATTTCTCAAGAATGATTTTACAGGTAGGTCTATTTAGCCCAAAAAGGATTTACCCAGAATTAATAAGGGCCCTTAATTCTGGGTAAATCCTTTTTGGGCTAAATAGACCAAGAATTACTTACCTAGAATTACTTGGTGCCAAGTAAGTTTTGTACTTTCTACAATCTAACTTATTATTACTTGATAGCAAGTTTTTCCCAGGCTAAATATTCTTAGTACTCTGTTACTCACGAAACCTTTAGGAAACCCTAGGACAAAATTATTGTATGTTATTATGTTTCAAGTGAGGACTTCAAATTTATATTTATTGTATGTTTATTAATTCATGTACTGCTACTTGATACATGATAATTTAAATTGATATATGTAAAATTTATAAATTTACTTACTGGTACTTGATATATTAGGCATATTTTAGAGTCATGTATATTATATGTTTGTAGATTCACATACCAATACTTGATGTATGATACTTCAGATTTACATAAATAATATTTCTACAGATTCACATACAAATACTTGATATTTGATACTCTAAATTCACATATATTATATGTTTCTAAATTTACCTACTGATACTTTATATTTGATACTTTAAATTCACATATATTATATGTTTCTAAATTTACCTACCGATACTTTATATTTGATACTTCAAATTCACATATATTATATGTTTCTAAATTTACCTACCAATACTTGATATAAGATACTTAAAATTCACATATATTATATGATCATAAATCTTCATACTGATACTTGATATATGATACTTTCAATTCACATATATTATATGTTTCTATATTAACCAACTGATACTTGATATGTGATACTTTAAATTCACATATATTATATGTTCATGAATTTACATATTGATACTTGATATATGATACTTTGAATTCACATATATTATATGTTTCTAAATTTACCTACCAATACTTGACATTGGATACTTTAAATTCACATATATTATATGTTCAGAGATTTACATACTGACACTTGATGTACAATACTTCAAATTTACGTATATTATATGTTTCTTAATTTACTACCAATACTTGATATATGATACATCAAATTTATGTATATTATATGTTTATGAATTTACTTCACCTTTAATTGACATAATTCACTCAAAATATACGTATTTTTGACGTTCTGTGCTGACTGGGACAGAATGATACTATTGGCTGAGAGTGCCTCTCAAGTGCTTCACCCTCAGCAAATAGTATCATTCTGTGTTGAGTGTATATTAAGCTACTCTGTACTTTAGTTTTAGTTTGTTTGAGATTGATAATGGTGTAACAACCGAAACTAGTATATCTCACGGTTTCCAATAAATGTGGCTGTGACAACTTCAAGTCTCATTATTCATGATAGATTATGGTTTTGATTGGAGGATAAACTTAGCATATTCAAAAATCTATGGCAAATCATCATAATAACTGATTAAATTCACTCCCAAAGCTTCCAAAAATCAGAAAAAGTCGCCATCTTGGCCCTTCTTGCATCAGTTAATGTAATTTTCGTGCAGAAAAGATCTTGTACAGACATAATGAATTTTCTTCACTATCTTTAAATGATAAACTACCGAAAATTTTCAAAAACGTCATCATGTCAGTTACCATGTTTATTGAAACTTGCATGGAAATTATTTTCTATCAACTTTCAAGACACTGTCTGTCTCAAATCCATAAAGGTGCGGAGTTATATGTGTTGGCTTTAAATCCTAAATTGTATTCAAACACTAACAATTAAAAACAATAATGAATATAAAAACTTTGAAAAAACTTGTATAATCATTAATCAATTAATTTATCTCATTTGTTAGCAGAAGTTATTCATATACAAGCCAAGACGTAAGAAAAGTAAAGATAATTCAATTAAGTCACCTTCTATCATTCATAATAATGGACTTCTGAAAATTAATTATATCATTTGAGGAAGATTATCTACTTAATTTTACTTCCCACTCAATTCCAGGAATATTAGAAATGCTTACATTGTTTTAATCTCACCTCTTGCTTTGGATGAATTAATCATCTCACACCTACATACAGGGTATTGTCTAAAGCAGGGGGCCGAGGATAATTAAGTAGGAGGATTTTGCTCCAGCTTACTAATTAACAGCCGGATTGCACTCTGCTCACAACAAAACATTAATTTTCCTTTTCTCTACACACTATCATCCACAAATGAGCACCCTGTGGTTTCAACATTATACTGAAGCAACTTTTTGAAATACTCCATTTCAATATTTACCTGTTCAACTGTGAAATTTACATCGCCTGAATTTTTTTTACCAACTATCCAATTCACATTTCACCTATAAATTTATTAGTTCTTCTATAATACTTCTCAGTAAATTGAGCTTTTCAGCTAACATGAATGTATAATGCTTATAGTATAGAATAGAATGTGCCAATAATATAGACTTATACACTATGAACTCCAGAGCACCTAGTTTCTTTCTTATTTGACGGTTTTCCTAGTGGTTCTGCAATTAAATTGAATAAAATATGCAGATGATGCACTAATAGCAAAATAATAATATATTTTAAGCCTGAGATAAATTTAAAAAAAAATGTCTCAAATTTTGTCGAATACACTGTGATGTTTTCCATGACGAAATACTCAATGAACAATCTAATATTAAAACCGGCACTGTATTTCACTTTTATATATTGTTTTACTCACTTATACACTTATGTATACTCACTCACTTATACTTTACTCACTTTACTCACATACTTTACTCACTTATGTATAGGGAGATGGGATGCATTTCACTTCTGAAAAGAAGCTTCTTCAGCCTGCCCAGGCCTTTCAGACTGACGAAGTTTCTTTTCAGAAGAGTAATGCATCCCTCTAACATCTCAAATATAAGTGAGTAAAACAATATATGAAAGTGAAATACAGTGTCAGTTTTGATATTAGATAGTTCATCAAGTATTTCGTCATGGAAAACATCACAGATTTTTTATAAGTCTTAAAGTATCTAATGAATGTTTGCAAATTTGAATCTGTATTACAACTCATTGTATTCATATCAATAAATTGAATAATCAAATTAGTAGAAAGAGGAAATGTTTTCTATCTGGAACATTTATGTAGAAGCTGACATTTGTCAACATAATTACAGCCTAACATTAAAACTTTCACACTATAACTTCTTTAGAAGTGAAATGCAACCCTCCAGTATCTCCAGTATAAGTGAGTAATCTACATAGAAATACACTGTAAGTTCTGATATTACATTGTTCATCAAGTATTTCGTCAAGGAAAATATCACACAAGTACAACAAAGAACTAGAATTAATATACTAATAAGCTAATATAGAATAATAAACTAACATAATATCATATCATCTAATATGGTACCTACAGCTCTAAAGCCGCTCCAAAACTATCCAATACCTAGACTAACAAAAAAATTACCAAATTCAATACAGTTAACAATGCCAATACCTAAGTTATCTTTGTAAGCTGGTCAACCGCTCACAGTACAAGAACAATAACATTTGATGCAGTTGATATACTTGACAAAACCAAATACAATATTAATAGCATTTAACAACACCCATGTTTTTTTTTGTTTTGTTTTTTTTTACAACACAATACAACAACAATAACATTTGATGCTGCTGATATAGTGGACAAAACCAAATATAATATTAATAGCATTTACCAACACCCATTTTTTTTACAACACAATATAACAACAATAACATTTGATGCAGTTGACAAAACCAAATATTTAAAAAAAGCATTTACCACCCATGTTTTTTCCTGGATTTCTTGTTCCATGACGAACTGCGTTGTTAATATTAACTTTTCAAGTGAATTCAACGATTTGCAGTCAAATTTAATTAAAAATAAGTAGTATTTCACTTACTTTGTAGGCCAAACGTTTTCGAGTTGTCGAAACCCATGTTTTTTTGTGGATTACGTCTTGGAGACTCCAAAGACTTAAGACAAATCAGATCAACAATTATACTCTTATACACTAGTTACCATAATTACTATATCAATTAGTTGAGGTGAGGCTTAATTATGCTATACCAACCGCTACACAATGAAATCTGATATTATTCCACATGCTGTTATCAATATATTTCATCAGTAAATATATTTATCAGTAAGTTTATATATATTTCTCACTTATACTAAATCTAGTGTAGAATTTTGACTCAGAAATTAATTTCAAAATTCAAAATTATATTATTCTTTTTTGGACTGTGATGGTGTTTTGTTAAAGTAAGATAAAAATTGATATTCTTTTTCTGAAAAAGACGTTAATTATTGTGCTTCGAGGTGAAATTTTTAGTGAAACAGACCTAGCTCAAGATTTTGATTCTAATTTGAAATTTTGTGAAAAGCAGTTTTGGGCAATAGCCTGTTATATTCACATTTATTGTATGTTAGTTAAATAAATAGACAATAAAAATATTTCTAACTGAAGATTAAGATATTGAATGTAATAATTATTTAATATAAACTTAATAAAACAACTTTTGAATGGAAATTAACTCACGTTATGGTGTGACGGCCGTTTCGCTCTGTTGTCTAGAGCATCGTCAGACGACCCACAGTACACTGACTTAAGGTATGAGTTTGAGGGTTATGTATGTTGGAATGGTGGTGGGGTGGGGTGATGAGTAGGCGGGAGGTTTGAAATTGGGATTATTTTGTCAAATAGAGTATGTGAGAAGAAGTTAAGTTGATCATTTAAAATGTTGTCAGGTTCCTGCTTTGCATGTTTGTAAATCTCATATTGTTCTAGAACATTGAGTTTCTGGCTTTTGTGAGTGAAGTGTAGTGTGTCTAAATTAGTGTCAATGTCTGTATAACTGTGGCCTGTTGAAATGATGTGTTCAGCAAAAGTGGAATGTGTGTTTGGGTGTGAGATGGCTCTTGTGTGTTCTTTGAATCTAGTGGTGAATGTCCTGCCAGTTTGTCCTATATAGAACTTGTTGCAGTCATCACATTTCAATTTGTAAATTCCAGATCTGTTGTACTTGTTTTGAGATGTTGTCTGAGAATGCAGGTGTTTTTTTGAGTGAATAGGTGTTTTTTGCAGGTGTTTTTTGAGTGAATAGGTGTTTTTTGCAGGTGTTTTTTGCAGGTGCAGGTGTTTTTTGTCTGACGATGCTCTAGAAAACAGAGCGAAACGGCCGTCACGCCATAACGTGAGTTAATTTCCATTCAAAAGTTGTTTTATTAAGTTTATATTACATATTAGTGGAAACAAGATGGATCTTCAACATCATAATAATTATTATTATATGAAGATGCCTGATTATATGAATGACCTTGAATATTTGTAAATATTCAAGAAATCTTTGTACAAACTAATTCATACTTTAACTTTCTACTTATATGCTAATACTGCTTATTGTTAAGCAATGACCAAATTGTTTTTTCCAATGACGGAATTCATACTAAAGAATAATAAACAGCTCTATTAGACGATAGGAGTTAATAGTATTCTTCTGAAATTTCAATTGCATATTTGTACATTCGGATGGAGCATTAGCACTGGAAGCCGCAATAAATAAGTATGACTTGACAGAGTTTTAAGAGAGAGCTTTTAAGCTATTCACTGACCTATGCGACAAACATACAAGAGATAATTTCCCATTGTTTGTGAGCCACATAAAGATTATATCGCCGTAATTACTAGCCCAGCACCACCATTTTGAATACAGAATACTCGGTTATTTAGTAACTGTGTATTCCGAAGCATTACTTACGAATCCTTTTGGTGATGCCGCCATCATGGTTCTTCAGAAATATTGCTGTAATAATCAATTCATTTCAATACAGGCTGCATAACGTTGTGTATATAGATATGTTTTCATATTAAATTTCAATATTATGTGAATAAATAATATGCAATCTATTTAGAATGCCACAGCAATCAGAATTGTCATTTTTGCCTCCTCTGTGTGTATAATTATGTGAAGTACAATCTATTGATTATTGATTTTTTCCTGTTTAGGCTATGAATTGTGAAAATTTCATTAACATGAGGGTTGAGTCTCGCTTTTTCTTCTTTTTTTGTAGATTACGTCTTGGAGACTCCAGTTAAGGAGTATAAGACAAGTCAGATCAACAATAATAATTAATGCAATCTTATACACTGGTTACCATAATTACTATATCAATTAATTGAGTATAAATGTTTAATTTTGATGTGAAAGGAACTCTTGTACACTGTAAAAAGCTGTATAAACTAAATATTTTTTCAATTGTTTTTGAATATTTCTATATTTTCAAGACTCTTTAGAAACTGCGGTACCTTTTTTATGTAGATTACGTCTTGGATACTCCAGTTAGGGAGTATAAGACAAGTCAGATTAATACAATTATACACTAGTTACCATAATTACTATACCAATTAGTTGAGGTGAGGCTTAATTTTGATGTGAATGAACTCTTGTACTCTATAAAAAGCTGTATATTTTTTCAATTGTTTTTAAATATTTCTATATTTTCAAGACTCTTCAAAAACTGCGGTAGCTTGTTGTGGAGTTTCCTACCAATATAACTAGGTTTTTTTTTAATAAGCTACTATTGTGATTCACCAAGTGAAAATCTCCTCGTTTTCTTGTATTTTAATCGTGTACGTCAAGATTTTGGTTAATATCACTATTTTTCATATACAAAGTAGCTTCATACACATATAAGCAGGTTACAGTTAAGAGACCAAGTCTCTTGAACAACGGCCTACACGAATCTAATTTATTACTATTCTAATCGAATCTATTTTACTCTTTCCATACACCTAACAGCTTTCTTTTGAATCATAAACACTCTATATGAAGGTTTTTTTTAATGAATTACCCCATACTATTATAGCATACCTAATATGTGACAGTAAGGGCCCATGAGCTCATGATGTCCTCATGGTTTTTCCCCCCAGATATTATCACTAGACGTCTATTGTTGATTATGATCGACACTGCTTTCGGCCAAGGACATAATTTATTGTTTTAAAATGTTGTAATGATTTTGTTTGAGGAAATGATTGTGATTGTGGTAATGCTTGTGTTTTATTAACTTTTCAAGTGAATTAAAACGACTTGCAGTCAAATTTTATTTAAAATAAGTAGTATTTCACTTACTTTGTAGGCCGAACGTTTCCGGGTTGTTGAAACCCATCTTCCCAGCTTGTGTTTGTAACCGACGTTCACATTCCGTAGCAAGAAGAACTTACATTGAATACTGATAGAATTTTACAATATCAGTTTTAATATCATGGATGAAATTCCAAATTATTATTTATAAAATCCTATGATAGCATTTGATAATAGGAAATAACATGTAATTTAGGATATTATGGAAGAATTTGTGATAATGATTTGATTTTGTTTGTATAATAATTAATAAGATAACTGACGTTCACATTTAGTAACTAGAAGTACTTATATTGAACACCGATAGAGTTCTGCTCTCACCATATCAGTTTTAATATGGATAAAATTTCAAATTGTTAATGGAATTATAAAATCCTATGATAGCATTTGGTAGCATAAAATTAAATGTTATTTTGCATATCCTGAAAGAATTTTTTATTTTATCATCACTAATCCTTCAATCTCTTCAAGAAGGAGGCCTACGAGCATACACACACGCATCATCATAAAAGCGACCTGCATTGTCTAGTTTTACGTCTCATAGCCATTATATTATCAAAGAACATAAACTTTTACTGGTATATTTGCGCACGCTAGGTCGTACCAGCGTTGTTTTTTTGGTTACGGCTAGATGGAGTGAAAATAATGATTGAATTGCTGCTGATCTATGAGATCTAAAGGATCGTTATAAAAGTCCATAATATTCAAGAATTCCAATCATGCAGAGTAAAGTTATTTTCGTCATACTCGTACATAATCACCACTTTACCAAGCATTGAATCTAGGCGGTAAACGTCTGTTTACAGAAAGAACAGCTGATTTTCATTACCGCATCCTTTTTCAGTGCGGTAATGGATATTACCGCATCAGGGCCGTAGTCAGGATTGAGGACTAGGAGGGGCGAGCCTAAAAACAAAAAGTTCTAGTACTGTGTAACACTTCACACTTAATTTGCAACGTTGAACCCAGGGCCGGCTCTAGGGCTTTTGGCACCCTAGGCGAAAACAAATTCAGCGCCCTCATTAAAATGCGTTTGGTTGGGTCTACCATGTATAGGAACCTTGTAAATGTGTTTTTATTAATAATTGCTGTAACAGAGAAATTCATTTTATAACCTTTAATTAATTACTGGGATAAGTAAATATAACGAAAGTCAATTTTACATAAAACTCACTTTTACTATAATACGGTACAATATCCACAAACCTCCAGAAACATAAAGACTAAAGTAACCTAATAATGGTACTTTCTTGCTTTTTGCTTAGCAAATTCTTGTATGAGGGCTTTTGAGTCTAACTGCCTTGCTAACTCCCTTTTTATAGAAATTTTCGCCAAACCCACGAGTCTCTCCTGGCACATTGTACTACGAAGATAGGTTTTAATTAACTTCGGTTTTTGAAAAACTTCGTTCAGCACTAGCTATGGAAAGTGGCGAAGTAATCAAAATGCGGAGGGCTACACAAATCTACTGTGATGTTTTCCAAGACGAAATACTTAATGAACAATGTATTCCTCTAGCATCTCCAATATAAGTGAGTAAAACAATATATCAAAGTGAAATACAGTGTCAGTTTTAATAATTATCACATTGCTACACAAATGCTAGGTAACCCATTTTACAGATTATGTTCATAAATAATTTAGTTTAGGACTTCTTCAGGTTTTGTTACTGTGGCATGCAGATAATGAGAAATTCTTAGTTCAGAGCACAGTCCCACAGCAGCAATGTCAGATTCATTCAAACCATTATTTTTTTCGATTGTCAATGCTTTTTCCAAGTTGTTACACATTGACGTAGTCTTGTTTTTAAGGTCAGGAATGTCATAAAAAATCCAAAGACAACAGATACTCCATTTAACAGGGAACCCCTTTCTTTTATAGCATTACAAGCTGTGCCTATAGCAGTGAAATAAAATTGTATCTTCAAACGTTCTGAGGGGTCACTTGCAATATTTTCAGATTCATCTGTTGATTTGTAATCAAACATATCGCCTCCTAAAATTTGGTTTGAATTCAAACTTCTTTTTTCGAATCTGGATTTTCTAACTCAAAAACGGGTTCTATTCCAACTTCGTCTGCTACTTCTCTAGAAATTTGAACCAAGAAATTTTTGGTGGAACTGTGCAACTAAAATAGCCTAAAAAAAGAGATGTAATTGTCCGGAGATTTCCTTCAGATTAGAAATATAGACAAATAAGTGCTTTCCTTCCTCCAAATTTAATTCATATCCTATTATTCCATAATTTCAAATTTAAATTCATAATAATTTTTCGCCTTAGGTCGGGCGAAAATTTTGCCAGGTCAGGCTACGCCCGGCCTGCCCCCCCCCCCCCACGGCTACGGCCCTGTACCGCATTCCAGCTAATTCAGAACTTGGGAAAACAGCCGATCTTAGAAGAATTTTTAGTATTTCACTGCTGTGATGGATTTTGATGTTATGTTTGATGATGCTTGTTGTACATGCTCAAAGTTTATCTTTTTTTATATTTTAGACTAGTATGACGAAAAATGTCGTACATAACTCGCCAGGGAAGATGTTTACCATACTTGTATGATAATACCTCACTTGACTTCATCTCGTGCGTTAACTTATCATACTCGTATGGTAAACACCATTTCCCACACTTGTAACATAATATACTATTTTACATTTTTATCTGTTTTATTCGAGCTTGAACATTTTTTTTAGTTCCACATCAGACAAACTTTGAGAAACAATCCAAAATATTGAAACAAAAATAAATTGACTATTTTAGCTTTTCTATTTTCTATACTTTTTGCGGATGATGCCAACATGATTCTGGAGACTTGTGCGTGGGTAATGAGGTGAGTGGGTGAATGATGAGAAGCATCCATGGCTGAATGAGATTCGAACCAAAGGCTACAGGAAACGAAACCAGCCAGAGCCTTATCTTATCAGAGACAAGCGCTCCAACCAACTGCGCTACCAGAGCCATAAAGGTAGCAGGTCTATAAATATTTTTGGAGTTATTTTGTATCATCGTGTGGAAATCATCATGAAACATTCAATCAAATTGTTATGAAAATAAGATCAATATTTATGTACAAATATAGACTTAGAATTATTAACAATTTTTTAATCAAATATTTTTTTTCACTATAGCAATGAGAATTTTTAGAAAGTTGATGAATGTGACGATTAAAACTATCATGCATGTCATTTAATTCGCTTCCCAGTAATGATGTCCTCTTTCCTTTGTTTTTCATTTTCACCTTCTGATTCATTGATTCTATCTCTTATAAATTTCGAATTCCTCAAAGTGCTAGCATAAAAGTTCTGTAAATTGACAGCTTGCAAAATTGTCATTTCCTTCGAATCCAACTTCTAATCCATCTCTCTTTGTTTCTTCCATATTTTTATTTCCAGCACAGAGTGTGCATTATCATAAAAACATTATCATAAACATATTACCATAGAACATTTTTTTCTCAGTTAGCTGTACAATTTCTGTTTATCTCACCCCTTCAATCTTAGATTTTAAAATAATTATGGTATACAACTCATTAAAGCCTTGTTTACATCATCTTTCCTTATATTATTTTCTCTTTCATACTTAATCAAGTTTATATCTACAGTGACTTCTTTTTTATTTTTCTCTCTATTGGACTTTTATCATTTCTTTATTATTATTATTATTATTATTATTATTATTATTAGACGTAAAACTCCCAAAGTGGAAGACACTGATTGAAGATGGTTCATTTTTTGGACTTGTTCTTCTTGTTTGCCCACCAGCTTTTCGTTTTTTGTGCGAATTCAGCTTTTCTCTCTTCACTCCATTTTGTTCCAACTCTTGGAGGTTTTGTCTCTGGTATAACTTCCCATTTATAAAGTTTTTTCTATTGTAAATTTCTTTGTTGGTTATTTTGGCCAGTACTAGGTTTTTTTTAACATTTCGTATCCATTCTCCTCCATTGACAAGTGACGCTACATAGTTTACAATTCTTTTTGATAGTCTATTGTTATTGCTATTCTTTTGATTATTTCACTTTTGTTGTTTTTTATTTTTTCACTCTGCATCCGGGGATATAACTGATCTACAAAGCCAAGGCTACAAAGATGCATCACAAAGTAGAGACAGTTCTATGAGGGTCTCTTCCCCTTCTATATTATAATGAGAGAAATTTGCGCACAATATTTGATATACTAAGCACTGCAGCTTTTTGCATAATTCCAAGGTACCAGTTTTCCAGAGATATTCCTATCATTTTCCTTTTTTTATTTTTATTATTATTATTATTATTTATTTATTAATTTATTTATTTATTAATTAATTAATTTATTTATATTGTAGTCTTACCTCTTTGTCGTGCTACATTTTTGTGTTTACTATTCTCGACATGGATAAATCAGGGGTGCCCACAGGGGGGGGGCTATGACGCAGACTGCGTCATTGAAATTCTTGGGGGGGGGGGGGGGGGTTCCAAAAAACGTTTTGGGGGGGGGGGTCGTAAAGTTGATTGAAACCGTGTTTAACGTGACAACATTAAAAAATATACTAAGAAGTCACCAGATAGAATGTCAATTTATTAATGAAAATATATTTATAATTATTATTATTATTATACAATTGAATATGAATTAGCTAAAATAATAATGTTTTAGGATTTGTGCAGGAACTTGTGCAGATGTACTTGAGTCTATTTCTAACGAAGAAATAATTGAAAGGTTTTCTGTTTCCTCATCCCAAAAACTTCTATGTGGGGTTTAGAGAGATAGATTTAACAATAGATTTTAGAGGGAAGTGATAGCCGCGAGCCGTAGCAGGTATCTGTTCAATCAGATAGATAAGCTGCGTTCTCGTAGGTCCTGTTTGTAACGGTGACCGATTAGATTGGCCAGCAAAAAAGACAATGTTCTCTGCTGAAAATCACTTCCCGGTGGTTCGGAACCCACCTAAAACTGTAGGTCCAACTCATCAATCACCATCATCCAACTCATTACCCACGCACAGGTCTCAGACCCATGTGGGCTTCATCCTCAAAAAAAACTAAAAAAAAAAAAAACTTAGAAGGTGCCTAGCTAACTTGTAGATGGTCACAGTCTACAAATTTAAAATGTTTGTCTTCAAACTGTTGATGTTTTTCATGTATTTTACGATAACTACTTACTAATAAGTAAGAACTGCTTTTGAAAAACTTACTAAATACTAAAAATTCAGTAATTTTTCATAACTATGTCTTTATTTTGTTTTTGAAAGACACTTCTTTCGATTGTGTGTTGTAAATAACTATACATGAAATGTGTGCCTTTAATGTACTTCATCCATACATAAATTCTCCCAAGATACTACACTAAGTAAATAACCTGTTGTTTAACTACTGTCCAATAAATGACTTAGTATTTTGAATTTTTGTGTTTTACAAATGAAGTTATTAACTCATTGTTTTCACTTCCTTTAAAGGAACAACTTTGTAGAATTATTTAACCTTAATCTAATTGGTACACCGAACATAAACTTATAGGTATTTCATTTTTATTGAACATTGTGTATTTGTAATAATATTTTATTGTTTAAAAACCATTTAGGTTCAAATTCTTATTTAGCTATTTTGCAATTAAGTTTATTGAGCAGAAGTTCATATATTCATTTCATTGATATTTCTTTTTTACCTTTACAAAAAAATGTTACCTATGTAAAGAATCTCAAGAAATATACATACATTTTGTATATTATCGACTGGGTTTGAATTTTTTCAATAGTTATAAAAATCTTCTTTTAGTTTTAGAAAGAATACGGGGGGCTTTTTTCGCATTTTTGGGGGGGGGGGGGCCTAATTTATGGGGGGGGGGTTTGGTGCTAAATTTAGGGGGGGGGGGTGCGTCATGAGGCTTAGGGGGGTGGGCACCCCTGTCAAAACTGATACTGTATTTCAGTAATAGTGAGTGTAAATCACATTTAATTGAAATACAGTGTTAGTTTTGATATTAGATCGAATTTCTTATCAATTACTATGTATTTCAGTAAAAGTGAGTGTAAATCACATATTTAATTGGAATACAGTGTTAGTTTTGATATTAGATAGAATCTCTTATCAATCACTTCCCGGTGGTTCGGAACCCACCTAAAACTGTAGGTCCAACTCAACAATCTCCATCATCCAATTCATTACCCATGCAAAGGTCTCAGACCTATGTGGGCTTCATCCTCCAAAAAAATACATTATTAGTTTTGATATTAGATAGAATTTCTTATCAACTACATAAAATATTTGGCACCGACTTCAAAAGATTACTTGTATGAAATTTAAAATTTTCTCAGTTTAAAGTAAATACTCTATTTTAAACTTTTTAGTACGTGAGTATTTAATCATTTCACTGAAGTCGGTTTCTTTTTTTGTTTTAAAATATGGTTTTTAGTATGTGCCGTGAAAATGGTATTAGACTTAAATGGGAAAAATGTGAAGTACTGAAATCTGAAATTACTTATTTAGGGTTTAGAATTGACAAAGATTGCATACATAAAACTGATGATAAGATTGCAGTTGTTAAGAATGCAAAACGTCCTACAAATGTATCAGAGTTGAAATCTTTTCTAGGGTTTGTTACATATTACTCAAGGTTTATACAGGGCATGGCTAATTCTCTCTCACCTTTATACAACTTACTCAGGAAAAATGTTGTTTTTTCGTGGTCACAAGAGTGTGAAACTGCATTTCAAACAATTAAGAAAGATATTGAAACAAAACTTACTCTTGCGGATTTTGATGTCACTAAACCTACAATTGTTGCTACTGATGCTAGTAAATATGCTATTGGTGCGGTTCTTTCATGTTTAGATGAAAAAGGTGTGGAAAGGCCCATAATTTTTGCTAGTAGATGTCTCACTGCAGCTGAGCGAAATTATTCCCAGATAGACAAGGAAGCATTGTCAATTTTTTGGGGAGTTGAGAAATTTTTCAATTACTTGTTTGGTCGTCATTTTACTTTACTGACTGACCACAAACCATTACAAAGCATCTTAAATGCTCATGCTGCTACTCCATCCATCAGTGCTACATGTTTATTACATTATTCATTATTTTTACAAGGTTTTAATTACACCATACAATACCGTAAGACCACTGAACATATGAATGCTGATTTTTGCTCAAGATTTCCTATGGAAATGGTTAATGACAATACTATTGATGAGGTTCAAATTGTACAAATGAATCAAATTAATATTTTACCGGTTACAAGGGAACAAATAGCTCATGAAACTAGAAAAGATCCAGATATGTGTAAATTACAAATTTTAGGTACTGAAAATGGTGAAAATACAAACAATATTGCTGAATATTCAGTTGAACAAGGTTGTATTATGAAAGGCTTACGAGTTATGATTCCAAAATCTTTACAATCTAAAGTACTTGAGGAACTACACCAAGGACACTTAGGAATTGTAAAAATGAAAGGCCTTGCACGAAGTTATGTCTATTGGCCAAATATTGATTCTGATATTGAGCTTGTTACAAAGAATTGTATACATTGTGTGCGTCATTCTAGACAACAGTCTAATGTGAATTTACATCCATGGCAATTTCCTTCAGGACCATGGCAAAGATTACATATAGATTTTGCTAATCCTTCTCCAGGATTATGGCTGTTAATAATTGTTGATAGTTACAGTAAGTGGGTTGAAACTTACATAATGAAAACTCTTTCAAGCAAAGAAACAGTTGAAAATTTGCATTAATGTTTTGCTAGATTTGGTTTACCAGTTACACTAGTATCAGATAATGGTACTCAGTTTACCTCTAGTGAATTTCAAACCTTTTGTACTAATAATGGTATAAAGCATATTACCAGTGCTCCTTTCTTTCCTGCATCCAATGGTCAGGCAGAACGTTTTGTACAAACTGTGAAGTCAGGATTAATTAAATGTTGCGAAGGTATGATTGTAAATTCTACTTTACGGTTCAAATTAAATAATTTTTTAATGAACTACAGAAAAGCACCACATGCTACTACTGGTGAAAGTCCATGTAATTTACTCATGAAAAGAAATATTCGAACTAGACTAGATTTGATGCTACCCAATATTACTGACAAAGTGTTAGATACTCAAAGAAAGGAAATGCAAAAACAGGCAATTAAAGATAAATGTTTCAATATCAATGATAGAGTTATGTACCGAATTTACAATAATAAGGGTAAATGGAATACAGGTATTGTAGCTGATAGAATTGGTTCTTCTATGTACAATATCATTACTGATGATAATCTTTCTATTAGGAGACATGCTAATCAAATGAAGGATTGTAAAATTAATTTAAAGGATTTTTCAACTGATATACCTAATGTTCATTATGATACTGATGTAATTGTGCCTAAATCAACAGTACTTTCTGAACAATCGAAAGCTATTACAAGCAATGATGTTGATGATTCTACTTTCTTTTCTAATTCTTTCAAGAATGTTTTACATTCAACGCCAGTTTCTACAAAATTACCGATTGTGAAAGATACTATTTACCATACGCCACAGGCTAGACCTGTTAGGTTCAGAAAACCTCCTGAAAGGTATTCACCCTAGGTTTCATTATGGGGGGAGGTGTCATATATCCTTGTACAACATGAATTTTAGTTTTATTTTTATGCAGTTGGCAAGACTGTGCCACACCAGAGAGACAACGCCTACTGTACTATGTCTCTATTGTCGATTGAATTTTCATGATGTAATGAGTTTACTTACGCTATTCGTTCTTTTAATAAAATGTATTTCATCAATTACAATGAGTTTGTGATTACTTCTACCACCTACGTTACAGAATTGAATACTATAAAATACATAGCACAACAGAATGGTTACAAACACACACTAATAGACAAACTACTGCACAGAATATCAACAAAACCAATCACTCACACCAGCAACAAACAGAATGACAACCCCCATACATTCATCACACTTACCTACCTCAACAAAAAAAACTCATAAAATAGCAGCTTCATTCAGGAAACTCATAAAATAGCTTACAGAACAAATAATTCACTCAAAAAACACCTGCATTTTCAGACAACATCTCAAAACAAGTACAACAGATCTGGAATTTACAAATTGAAATGTGATGACTGCAACAAGTTCTATATAGGACAAACTGGCAGGACATTCACCACTAGATTCAAAGAACACACAAGAGCCATCTCACACCCAAACACACATTCCACTTTTGCTGAACACATCATTTCAACAGGCCACAGTTATACAGACATTGACACTAATTTAGACACACTACACTTCACTCACAAAAGCCATAAACTCAATGTTTTAGAACAATATGAGATTTACAAACATGCAAAGCAGGAACCTGACAACATTTTAAATGATCAACTTAACTTCTTCTCACACACTCTATTTGACAAAATAATCCCAATTTCAAACCTCCCGCCTACTCATCCCCCCACCCCAGCACCATTCCAACATACATAACCCTCAAACTCATCCCTTAAGTCAGTGTACTGTGGGTTGTCTGACGATGCTCTAGACAACAGAGCGAAACGGCCGTCACGCCATAACGTGAGTTAATTTCCATTTAAAAGTGTTTTTTTTTAAGTTTATATTACATATTAGTGGAAACAAGATGGATCTTCAACATCATAAATAAAATTACTTCCAATTCAATGACGAATATACTACAGCCATCCTGACGACCTCCCTATGTGATCACCCATTTCTAGCATAATGGTCGAAATGTGTCTCCAACACTAAGAGAAAATCCAAATATTAAAAAATAATTTAATTTCTGTGGAATAATTTAATATAAGAGTCCTTCACCAAAATTTTTGATTGCCGGCCGCCACTGCAGTGCTCAGTGAGTAAAATATTTTAATTTTCTACTCAAATATTTGACTTCATAGTCGTGCAATTATTCATAAAGTCAAATACTGTAATTATTATTAGTAATACGCGCAGTTCGTCATGTATACCAAATTTCAAGATTTCAAAACCAGTAAATGTTACCAGTGTCATTTTTTGGAGGATGAAGCCCACATAGGTCTGAGACCTGTGTGTGGATAATGAGTTGAATGATGATGATGATGATGATTGATGAGCTGGACCTACAGTTTTAGAATAGAATGACTTTTTTATTTGTTGACGTGGCGAAGTTTGGACAGTTATGTCCAATCTACCACTTAACCAGTTTTCGGTGGGTTCAGAACCACCGGGAAGTGATTTTACAGCAGAGAACAGTGTATTTTTTGCTGGCCGATCTAATCGGTCACCCTTACAAAGAGTGCCCAGTAGAACGCAGCTTATCCCTATCTGATTGAACAGATATCTGCTTCGGCTCACGGCTATCACTTCCCTGTCGTCTGGTCTATTAAAATTCAAAGATGTTGAAGAATTTGAATAGACCAATCAGACTCCACCAGTAACATTTACCAGTAAATGAGAAGGCTCCCATAAACTCAACCAATAATCTACTTTTCAACCTGATTTTACAAATTGTTTGGGGGGGGGCTTGAAAACGCTTTTGGCACAAAATGGGCAATCAAGAAGTGGAAGGGCGACGACTGTATTACTAGTAACAATACTATTTGATCTAAAACTGTTATTTTTCTAAGAAAAATTTTGAAAATTCAAAAATATATAGTTTTAAAAAGTACAATAATTATTATAGTTATTGTCGATTAGGACAATATTGTCGATTTGAGAGCGTTAATATGGTAACATCAGCTGATGAACCGGGTCCACTTTGATTCGGTCTCCTGTAAACAAAAACAGTCCCAGTAATACCAACTAGAACCACATGATAATCAAGTTGGCATTGCTACCAGTTACCGGCTTTCATAATCAGCTGACTGCCTCCATTTTCCTTCATCAGTTGATGTCTAGCACTGATAGAGAGAAGAGCTGTTTTGTGCTCCAGTAGATTTTCCAACACACATCACTGGAATGTTACCTTAAATTTGCTATTTAAACAGTGCCTTCTGATTGAATACTGAAGTGCTCAAATGATTTAGTGATGAATAAATGGAAAATCAATTCTGGATATCTTTCACAAGGTAAGCAGTTTCATATCAATTTTTGCAATTTAGTCTATTTTAAGACACCCTTAAATACCATAGTTTCTTAATTGCATAGCTTTGCTCCATTATTTTGAAGTGAGAAATAACTAGAATGAAATGGCTAAAATTTAACCTAAAAAGTTCATCATCACTAACTCTTTGAAATCTGTCTAGTCATTTTCAGTCACCAACTCTAATTCAATAACTATGTTTCAATACTCGGGTAGAGTGAACTCTACTAGTTTTTCCCTTTATTAACTTATTTCAAAGCCAAGCTAAGAAACTATTTAATAACTACAGTTTTTAACATAAAAACCAAAAAAGAATTGTTATTCATTTTTAGGTAGACTTCTCGCTATTCATTATTATACATTGACCTTGACTATGGTACCAATTTATTTTATAGATCATTAGAATTTATAAATTTTATTGGGACATTCTCAGTGAACATGCCTTTTCTCATTTTGTTAGTTTTAATCTACCAATGCTGCTTGATTTCAAATTTCTCATGAATTTATTTTTATTATTGCTTCTATTTTCCCTTGGACATTATTTTCCAGACAGTGTGCTTCAAAAGTCAATCTTAAAACTATCCATCAATTGAAACGTCCTTCAAAAATCAAAAGCAGAGAATTTAAATTGTTTTTGACTGAAAAAAGAAATAATTCATTGTTTGAAAAATAAGTTCAGAACTGGTCGTCGCCTACATTATAATTATTATAAATTGATAGTGATATTATATAATCAAATTAAAATTAGTTATCACACTAGTAGCCTCTTAGTGGAATTTCAATGAGCTTTTATATCATGATGATCATCCAAGTAACTAGTAACTATATTGATAAACCTCTTATTAGAACTTGTATGCATACTGGGCTAATTTAATTTTATGATTTCAAGAAATGTTTCTTACAAGCCAGCAGCTACCGTACTGATTTGAACCATGATCTACCAATAATTGATTCAAACTATTCCAATCCTTATAGATAATTAATCCATATTCTTTTCAATGAGAAAATGTTTTTCAGTCTCATTTAATTATTATCTTTAATCTCTGTCCTTTTGCTCAAACTCCACTTACTCACTACTCAAATATATACACATCCCACTTGCAATTTGACATGTTCAGTGACTATAGATAGGCCTACTGTACTAATCCAACATTTTCTCAAAATTATGTTGCTGCAACCCAAATTGACCAATTTCTTTGATTATTTCACAATTATTTTTAGGATATTATAAAATTGGGTTCCACTATTTGACGTCGTTTCAGGCATTGCTGAATATAGTTAGCAAGATTATTAACTTGAAGCTAGTTTGTGAAATATTTTTTCAAGTTTGGTTTCTCAGTCGTTTAGTAAATTATTCAGTAGCTATTGATTCATTAGCGGCCCTAAGGCTTGTTTCACACACACCCGGCAGTCGGGTAACTGGTGTTGTTTGCCCAGCTGTACGAACATTGCATTATATGGGACTATGTAATCATACCAGATAAACAATAATGGTTACCTAACTGCTGGGTATGTGTGAAACAAGCCTTAGGGCCTCTAATGAATCAATAGCTTTTGAATGATTTTCTAAACGACTAAGAAACCAGGCATGAACCATATATTAAATTGATCATGATGTTATTTCCATGCCAGTGAATCGAAATGACTCATTCCAAATTCAATTCCATTGGATCACCAATTAATTCTAATATATACTAATGATAGTCTTATTGGGATTGAATAGGAAATTTTAATTCATTCCAAGTATCCTCCAACATTATTCTCAAGGGCAGAGATTGTTCATTGATATACTTGATGAATGAAGTGGCTGTTTTACCCTATCAAAATTTCAATATAATTATTGTTGGAGCCGTATTGATACTGGTTTATTTTGTATGGCTTTCCATTTTTAAGAACAAGTATTTCTGAGTTTTCAACTATATCCAGCAAAACATATGATGCAGTATCAGTATATTAGGACACATTGTTTAATGCCCAAGATACTTGATCTTAATCAACATCATCACTTCAAACACATTCTATAGTCAATTGAATATTGCCAGCACATATCAATTTCCAATCAACTTTACAAACTTTTATCAATGTAACACCACCACATATTTTGATATAATTGAAGCAATCAACACACCTCCAAATTTGTAATAGCTTAACTGAACTATTTTTTTTTCAACAGGATGACTGATCAGTTCAACCTACTTCAAGAAGGAGATATGAAAAGACTCAACTTCACGGTAACCTCTTCAGTATAGGTCAAGATGGTGGAGTACAAACTGGCCAGGACGTGAAACTGGAGATTTGGTATTATGTATCTTGCTTTTATAGTCAGTTAGGTTAGAAGTTTCCCACCATTCTCCTGCATATGCTAGGAGGTTTACAGTTGTTAGTCAAGTACCACACTCTTCAACCATGCTCTTGGATTGTGCCACAAAGTCATATTTGTGGCTTCGATGGTATGGTCTGCATCTGAGAGTCCATGTCTCTCTTGTAGAGTTCATGACCGCAGTTGTCAGATAACGCTGCTATACGTCCGTCTTATGATGGAGTGGTACTGTTTATTGTAGCTGGTGGGATGTGTTATGAGGCTAACAATCGTGAATGGAGATTTGTTGGGTTGTAGGGCATTTGCAGTTGTTAATCATGTATCACACTTTCTATCCGGGCTCTTGATTTGTGCCATGACATAATCTTATCGCGCTTGATAGTTTTTTGGCTGGGTTCAGTGGCTCTCACGGATGCTTCGAGAGTCTCTCTCCTCGCTAAGGCCTTGTGACTACTTGTTAGTTCCACAAGGAGAACAGGGTGCACTGCTCAGTCGCCACAACCATTTTATTATGGTGTGGTACATTTCATTGCAGCTGGTGGGTTGATATAAGGCTAACAAATGTAAATAGGGATTTGCTGTTAGGTCCCTGTCAGGATTCTCATGTCACATTCATTGTGCATGGACTGTGTTACCCTGTGATCAAGAGATGCCGGTTGCCAGGTGAAAACCCTGGAGTAATGATGTCTCCAACATATGTTGAGTGCAGGTGTTAGCACCTTTATGTTTGGTAATTGTGATAAGAGATTAGATTAGACATTGATTATGCAAAAATTGTGGGAGTGACTCTCACTTTAGCTTCGGCTACTGGCTTTGTGCTTAGAGCTTATGCCGTATTTACTGTTGCCAGTGAAAATGCCATAAGCTCCAACACACTGAGAATAGAGTTCACTAAATCAAATCATTTATATATCCTCCTCAACAAAAATAGAAACATAAAAATATAAAAAATACATCTGAATAATATAAAATAAAATTGCACTAAATCAACAAATATATAACTAGTTTATATGGTATTTATATACCAGTTTCAAAAGTACAAATCATGATTTGAAAGAATCAAAAAAAAATCTGGGGCTCTTATACACATGCTAGGAAGTGGAAATATGTGATACTATTTATCAATTGCTTAGAGGCGCTTGCCTACAGATGGTAGGAATGCAAATATTTGAAACTATTTATTGATAGATTATTGGCGCTTGCCTACAGATGTAGGAGTGCAAAAATATTTGATACTATTTATTGATAGATTATTGGCGCTTGCCTACAGATGTAGGAGTGCAAAAATATTTGATACTATTTATTGATAGACTATTGGCGCTTGCCTACAGATGTAGGAGTGCAAAAGTATTTGATACTATTTATTGATAGATTATTGGCGCTTGCCTACAGATGTAGGAGTGCAAATATATTATACTATTTATTGATAGATTATTGGCGCTTGCCTACAGATGTAGGAGTGCAAAAATATTTGATACTATTTATTGATAGATTATTGGCGCTTGCCTACAGACATAGGGGTGCAAAAATATTTGATACTATTTATTGATAGATTATTGGCGCTTGCCTATAGATGTAGGAGTGCAAAAATATTTGATACTATTTATTGATAGATTATTGGCGCTTGCCTACAGACATAGGGGTGCAAAAATATTTGATACTATTTATTGATAGATTATTGGCGCTTGCCTATAGATGTAGGAGTGCAAAAATATTTGATACTTTTTATTGATAGATTATTGGCACTTGCCTACAGATGTAGGAGTGCAAAATAATATATTATACTGTTTATTTATAGATTATTAGCGCTTGCCTACAGATGGTAGGAGTGCAAAAATATGTGATACCATATTTATTGATAGATTATTGGCTCTTGCCTATTCATGTACGGTGAATGTGATAAGAAATTAGATTAGACATTGATTATTCAAAATTTGGGGAAGTGGCTCTCACTTTAGCTTCAGCTACTGGCTTTGTGCTTAGAGTTTATGCCATTCTCTCTGGCAATGATTTGGCAGTGAAAATGTCATAAGCTCCACCACACTGAGAATAGAGTTCACTTGGGTACATTCAAGCATGGAAGCAATAATTCAAGGGTAGTTTAAGGGTGCTGTCCTATACTTGCTAGGAAATGAAAATATGTGATACTATTTATTGATAGATTACTGGCGCTTGCCTATAGATGTAGGGGTGCAAAAATATTTGAAATCATTCATTGATAGATTATTGGCGCTTGCCTACTGATGTAGGGGTGCAAAAAATTTGATACTATTTATTGATAGATTATTGGCGCTTGCCTGCAGATGGTAGGAGTGCAAATATGTGATACTATCTATTGTTAAATAAGGAATTTTCCCCATTTAATCACTCTTGCTCAAGTCTGTTTCAGCCACACTGTGTTGTTGTCATCACCACTTCTTCTCGGGTATTCTTCTCAAACAGATTCAACTCCATTCGTGCTACAGTCTTTTTTTAAGCTTCATCTACTAGGTAATTAACTGTTTTTCTTTTCTTGTAGAATCTATTCTAAATAACTGAAGAAATCACAATAGCCTTCATAGCTAAACAGATTCGGTTTCAGAGCAATTCAAATATCTAATCGAGTGCTGAGTTTCAAGCATTGCATTTTGAGATTTGTCCAGATATCTCAACGCAGTAATAATTGAATGTTTCCATGAGTGATGATTCTGAATCTCCATCAATAAATCAGATAATAAATCCAGCCAATCCGACTTAGCTTTTTTAAATGCTATCCAATTCTAAACTTTTCTTGATTATTTGAATTGAAAATTTAATTATGTTGTTTTAAAACTATTTAGTGTGATGTTGAAGATCCATCTTGTTTCCACTAATATGTAATATAAAAAGTCAGTGTACTGTGGGTCGTCTGACGATGCTCTAGACAACAGAGCGAAACGGCCGTCACGCCATAACGTGAGTTAATTTCCATTTAAAAGTGTTTTTTTCAAGTTTATATTACTATTTAGTGGACTTTAAAAATTTCTTTTATCTCTGATTCTTTTCTAGGCTAGTTTGCCAGCAGAAGTGTTCATCTAATTGCTATCAAAGAGGATGGAAACTCCAAAACTAAAACTGATAAGATATATAGTAGTACCGGTAGCTTACCTGAACAGAATTTTTGTTTGAAGCTTGGTATTTGATGATCCAGACAAACTGCTAGCTGGACAGTTACTTGAAAAAATATTATTGTTGAAAATGATAGAATAATATTCTTCAAAAGATTATATTGTTTTCATATTGATGCAGGAAATTTGATGAAAATTTCTGTAAACATGATTAGGCTACCAATACACAGTTTCAGTAGTTCGTTGGTATTATAAACCTTTTAATCATAATTGAAATGCAATAATTTTTGTTTAATGTTGAAATAATAATTGTTTTTTGCTTTTCTACTAGTGGGGAAGGAATTATGCACAAATTCTGGAACGCAGATTTCAGGGTTATACCGGAACGTTTTTCTATGTATGTCGGAAATTAAAAAAATATTTTTTAGCAACTTTTTATATTGTACTTGTAATTGGGCATGCATTTATGTTGTTACAATTCTTTGTTATATTGTGTTTTTCATGGCATTGATTTAAAAAACGTTATGTATTAATAATAGCAAAAAAATCATTTTCTATTTAAATTCAAACAATGAAAATATAGTTGATAAAGTTTCTATAGAGTACAAGTGACCTTTTCAGATTATTTCAAGTCTCAACTTTTGTAATTTTATCGATTGTGGCTATTGTAATTTGTGAATACTGTTTGTATTGACTAGTCTTAATACTTCAAGGCATGATTTTGAAACACAGTTTGTACAATCCACTACTAGGTAGGGCATGCAGTTCTCTGTTACTTCGTTTATTTGTTTTATTGTGTATTTCCTGTCATTGATTTTACCAGACACTTTGTATCAATCATTGTTAAAAAATGTCAGCTCCCACTTCAAACAATTGAAGATATATCTAGTTAATAATGATTTATAATTTAAGTATAATTTCAAGTTTCAACTGCTGTAATTTTATCAATGGTGACTAATGTAATGTGAGAATACTGTTGGTATTGACTTGTCTTGTACTCCATGTGTGGAGTTTTCGAGGCTTAATCTTTAAAAAATTCAAATAATAATAAATAAAAATACAGGATGAAAAGGGCAGAAGAAGGAAGAAGCGAGAAAGGTGGGAGGTCTAGGCCACGGGCTTCTCCATCTTTCTTAGTATATTATATTGAATGATCAACATTTAATTTAATTTCCACTTTTAATAATATTTTATTGTTATATAGATAGGAAACATTGTTTTTTAAATGTTATGATTTATTCAAAATTATTTTCTCTTTTGTATGAATTTCATTTATAAAATCTTATACTGGGTTCTCTGCTGTACAAACCGATGGAGAATTTTGAGAGGCTCTTTTTGTCCATCTTGAATTACATCTGAAGTTCTGCTCTTCTGGTGTATTTTGATAATGTTCTCTTTTTGGTGTTTAGGGAGGGGGGTATTGTTTGCGGTACTGGTTCTATTGTGTTGCTACGGTGTCAGTTTGTAGAATAGCTTTTGATGTCTATTTGTTGTATCAGAGGAGTACTGCAGAAAACCCAGCAAATGAGATTTATATTAAAATATATTCTTTTGAAAACAATTATTATTTATTAATAGAAAATGTGGTCAGGGGATACTGTTTGGTTGGCAGGACAGAGGTGATCTCTGGAGGTACCCCAGGGATTGCCTCTCAACTCCAACACTACTTCCCTCCGTTAATGGGTTGTAGTTAGGAGCAGTATCCACCTCGCGTGGCCCACAAGGCCCCTCCCGGAAGGGGGGCAAGTCAACCTTACGTCCTCGAATGGTGTTGATGCCACACCTCGTGTGGGCTGGGAAACGTACGTCCTGGGTGCCCTCGGTTTGGTTCATCTCTTGACTGGAGGCAGTGTTGAGATGTCCCCTGACGGTGGGATACCACAGTGACTGCGGCCGACAAGGCTCTGGCGATTGGCGAAGTTAGGGACACCCAAAGTTAGTAGACAGATCTATCTGCTACTAATCTTGGTGGTCTCTCACTACCGCTTTTCATGAATTTTTACTATTCTTCCTTTCTGTTCTCAATTCCCTTTTGGGGCCAAGTAATAGGTGTTGTTAATTTTAATTTTTTTATTTTCTCATGTAGGCATCTATTATTTTATCATCCTATCATTCGCAGTTCTTATTTAGATTGTTGTGTAATTTAATTTATTTTAAATTATGTGAAAAAATTGAATTAAACTTAATATTTTGAGCTAGTATTCATGCGAGCAGCAGAACATATAGGACGTCTAAAGAATAGTAACTTTAAATTCTTGTAATGATGTGAAAATTCTTTAGAGTAGAATTTGATGTGGAAATAGTGCGTGATTTGGCTTTCTGCTTTCCATTTTCAGGTATCTGTTCAATCAGAGATAAGCTACGAAACTCCTGGGCACTCTTTGTAAGGGTGACCGATTGGCCAGCAAAAGAGACTCTGTTCTCTGCTGTATAATCACTTCCCGGTGGTTCGGAAACCACCTAAAACTGTAAGTCCAACTCAGCAATCACCATCATCCAATTCACTACCCACGCACAGGTCTCAGTCCTATGTGGGCTTCATCCTCCAAAAAAAATCATGGGAATAAAACGCAAAAACATTCATATCAAAAAACTAGGTCTAAGCAAGGGCGTCATTTTAGTCCAGCTTATGAGGGGAAGGGGCATTTATTAAAAAATCTATCTGAAGAGTTTGAATTTTGTCACAATTTTGTTTCTTATTACTATTTTTTCAAGTTAATTCCAATAAAGTAATTTTGTTGTTTGGTATAATAATATAATAATTATCTATACCGCTTTTTTCACTTTTGGCTTACCGTATATTAATAACAGGGATGCCCACAGGGGGGGGGCTATGACGCAGACTGCGTCATTGAAATTCTTGGGGGGGGGGGTTCCAAAAAACGTTTTGGGGGGGGGTCGTAAAGTTGATTGAAACCGTGTTTAACGTGACAATATTAAAAAATATACTAAGAAGTCACCAGATAGAATGTCAATTAATGAAAATATATTTATAATTATTATTATTATTATACAATTGAATATGAATTAGCTAAAATAATAATGTTTAGGATTTGTGCAGGAACTTGTGCAGATGTACTTGAGTCTATTTCTAACGAAGAAATAATTGAAAGGTTTTCTGTTTCCTCATCCCAAAAACTTCTATGTGGGGTTTAGAGAGATAGATTTAACAATAGATTTTAGAGGGAAGTGATAGCCGCGAGCCGTAGCAGGTATCTGTTCAATCAGATAGATAAGCTGCGTTCTCGTAGGTCCTGTTTGTAACGGTGACCGATTAGATTGGCCAGCAAAAAAGACAATGTTCTCTGCTGAAAATCACTTCCCGGTGGTTCGGAACCCACCTAAAACTGTAGGTCCAACTCATCAATCACCATCATCCAACTCATTACCCACGCACAGGTCTCAGACCCATGTGGGCTTCATCCTCAAAAAAAATAAAAAAAATAAAAAACTTAGAAGGTGCCTAGCTAACTTGTAGATGGTCACAGTCTACAAATTTAAAATGTTTGTCTTCAAACTGTTGATGTTTTTCATGTATTTTACGATAACTACTTACTAATAAGTAAGAACTGCTTTTGAAAAACTTACTAAATGCTAAAAATTCAGTAATTTTTCATAACTATGTCTTTATTTTGTTTTTGAAAGACACTTCTTTCGATTGTGTGTTGTAAATAACTATACATGAAATGTGTGCCTTTTATGTACTTCATCCATACATAAATTCTCCCAAGATACTACACTAAGTAAATAACCTGTTGTTTAACTACTGTCCAATAAATGACTTAGTATTTTGAATTTTTGTGTTTTACAAATGAAGTTATTAACTCATTGTTTTCACTTCCTTTAAAGGATCAACTTTGTAGAATTATTTAACCTTAATCTAATTGGTATACCGAACATAAACTTATAGGTATTTCATTTTTATTGAACATTGTGTATTTGTAATAATATTTTATTGTTTAAAAACCATTTAGGTTTAAATTCTTATTTAGCTATTTTGCAATTACGTTTATTGAGCAGAAGTTCATATATTCATTTCATTGATATTTCTTTTTTACCTTTACAAAAAAATGTTACCTATGTAAAGAATCTCAAGAAATATACATACATTTTGTATATTATCGACTGGGTTTGAATTTTTTCAATAGTTATAAAAATCTTCTTTTAGTTTTGGAAAGAATACGGGGGGCTTTTTTCGCATTTTTTGGGGGGGGCCTAATTTATGGGGGGGGTTTGGTGCTAAATTTAGGGGGGGTGCGTCATGAGGCTTAGGGGGGGTGGGCACCCCTGGATAAATGGTAGAGTGGACATGTAAGTCCAAAGTTCGCCATGCCAAGCAAACAAAATAGCCATTCTACACAATCAAAAATGTTTTCTTCTCGGCAATAGATTGACTTTGATCCGATTGATACTATATGGGTTATTGGATTACTAACGTTATGATACAAGACTACCAGTCATACATTATTTTGTTCTGTATTTTACAATAAAGTAAGAGATACCAATAGTACGGTAGTAAAAGATCTTGAGGAATTTAAAATTAATAAATTCTGTTTCTGTATATATTTGTCAGTTACTTCAAACTAACTATTAAAAGATCTCATATCCAGAAGGAGAAAACAACTCTTAAAAAGTAATAAATTAATGGATCATAAATTTTTTTCATATAAAAAATACAAAATATTTTGATGATTCTATGATATTGAGACATGGTATCAATGATTAGGTACTTTGCACTTTTGTATGACCTAGTTTAAAATTCGTTCGAATCAAAGGATTTTGTATAATATTGATTCAAAAGTACCATTCAGTAAAAATGAGATATGTCCCATATTTCTCTATGATTACGTACTTTCTGAATGTGTATGACCTAGTCGACAGAAGGGACTCGATCACGTTCACAATATTCACTGAAGTTGAAACGCTTGTACTTCGATATTGTATGGTTTATCATAGACGGAAGCAGAATTGGTCCAAGGAAATGTTTGGTTTATTTTCTAGTAGTACTGCAGAGAAATGCTAGCGTTTCCTGACGGCTGTCGATTGGAAGTCTAGGAAACTTTCAAGTTGAAAATCAATTCTAGTAGTTGGCCACTGTTACGGTTCGCTATGAAATATTATATTGAAATCCGTTCGGCACAAAGTTCGCCCACTTCCGCTTCAGTTCGCGGTGCGGAAGTATTTTAAAACGGTTCTCCATCAGCACACGTTCGGGCAATTTAAAAGTTTCGCCCAACTTTTGCCTTTTGCGTTACAGCAAAAATCATGTCACGTCTAACGGTGTTTCCGTGTGCGGGAGCTCCTTCACGGAGAGATTACGACTGAATTATTCGAGTCGTACACATTATTTATGATTTATTTCTACGCACCGCTTCACTCGATAGAATACCGTCGAACACGTTCAGAGAAAGTGCGTGGAGCCACGTATAGTGGCCATTATATACATTGCTATGAAAAGAACATTGACTGTAGTCGACCAGCCCCTTGCTATCTTCATTCAAACAAGAGAGCTCAAAGTATCGAAGTTTCGAGAAAGTAAGTTCGATAAAATTTTCTGAATAACCCAAATCGAAAATACGGGAAAATAGGTTGACTGATCTTTTACATGTTATTTTGATAGACAGATCTTCTGATACCCATAAATGCATGTTAAAAAACATGCATCTTTTTATCAACAGAATATTTATTTGTTACTTATTCTATTATTTAGTAACTAACTCAAAACGTTGTCACTGTTTTCAGTTCTAAAATCCAGGATTTCCTAGACCCAAATCGAAATTACGGGAAAGTAGGTTGACTAATCTATTTTAAATGTTATTTTGTTGGACAGATTACGTCTATAATTTTTTTAGATTACGTCTTGGATACTCTAGTTATGGAGTATAAGAGACAAGTCGGATTAACAATAATCTGGTACTTATTCTATAGTTTAGTAACCAACTTAAAATGTTCTTCAATTTACCACTTTTTTCTCTTCTAGAATCCAGGAACTCCTAGACCCCAGACCTCATCTTATTAGCAGATAACAAAGTTTCTAAATTTTTTCAGATTACGTCTTGTATACTCTAGTTATGGAGTATAAGACAAGTCAGATTAACAATTATTCTATCAAGTTAGTTTGAAGTGACTGACAATTGAATAAACTGACAAGTAGGCCTATACATAAACAGAATTTATTAATTTCAAATTCCTTTAACTGCTATTACTTTATACTGAAGACTTCCGCAATGGCGGATATTGACAACAGCATTGAGCAGCTGATGGGAATCGATGAATGCTACTGTACAAAAATATCAGTCACCACCGGGAATCGAACCACGGACCTCTCAATTGCCGGTTGAGCGCCCTTAACGTGGTTCGATTCCCGGTGGTGACTGATATTTTTGTACAGTAGCATTCATCGATTCCCATCAGCTGCTCAATGCTGTTGTCAATATCCGCCATTGCGGAAGTCTTCAGTATAAAGTAATAGCAATTAAAGGAATTCGAAATTAATAAATTCTGTTTATGTATACTTGTCAGTTTATTCAATTGTCAGTCACTTCAAACTAACTTGTGAGATACGAGCCGATATGGCCAAGTTGAAAATGAATGCTGCTGTACAGAAAGGTCTCCATGGTCTAGTGGTTAAGGTCGCTCAACCGGCAATTGAGAGGTCCGTGGTTCGATTCCCGGTGGTGACTGATATTTTTGTACAGTAGCATTCATCGATTCCCATCAGCTGTTCAATGCTGTTGTCAATATCCGCCATTGCGGAAGTCTTCAGTATAAAGTAATAGCAATTAAAGGAATTCGAAGTTAATAAATTCTAATTATTCTATCTTATACACTTGTTATCATAATAATTACTATATTAATCAATTCAGGTGAGGCTTAATTTTTATGTGAAAGGAACTCTTATACACTATAAAAATCTTTATCAACTAAATATTTTTTCAGTTGTTTTTTAAATATTTCTATATTTTTAAGACTCTTTAAAAACTGCGGTAGCTTGTTGTAGAGTTTCCTACCAATATAACTAGGTTTTGGTTTGAATAAGCTACTATTGTGACTCACCAAGTGATAATCTTCTCGGCTTCTTGTATTATAATCGTGTATGGCAAGATTTTGGTTAATATCACTCTTTTGAATAATTAAGCATTATAGTTTGTATAGAAGTTTTTATTTTAAACTACCCTGGAAAAACTGTGACAGATAATTGAGCTAATAAATGACTCTCTTTGGAATTTGTTTAATAACTCTTGCTGTTAGGAAACCCCATAGTATTGGTAGATAACAATGTTTCTTGATTTTTTTAATTAAGCTTTGTAGTTTGCATGGAAGTGTCATTTCAATCTTTCCTGGAAAAACTGTCTAAGGTTAAGTTAAGAATGGACGAATTTTGTCCAGACTTCGCCATTTTATGTAAATACGTCACTAGGATTTTCTTCAGTTAAAATTAATATAATTTGAATTTATTAATTTCGAATTCCTTTAATTGCTATTACTTTATACTGAAGACTTCCGCAATGGCGGATATTGACAACAGTATAAAGTAATAGCAATTAAAGAAATTCGAAATTAATAAATTCTGTTTATGTATATTTGTCAGTTTATTCAATTGTCAGTCACTTCAAACTAACTTGTAATATAATTTGCTGTACATTTGCTACCTATGCGACGGTAATAATGCTATATTTAAAATCATTTAAGAAATTTTGTAAATTTACATAAATAAAGTGTTCTAATCTAATCTCCACTAATTTCTCGCAAAAATCCGCAATTCAATGAAGAATTTTTGAGAAGACAAAAACTAGCCAATGACAAAGATGAAAGAGCTTTCGTTTGCAGCATACCAACTTCAATTGGCAGTTAGCGTTGATCGGACTAATTTTGTCGTTTGATTTTTTCCATATAAGAACTGCATTGGAAGGGATGCTGATAGCTGATAGCTTAGGCGAGTGTAGATCAGCGGAAAACGGCAGCGCGGAATAAGTAAATGATTGGATTCGGGGCTCTGGCGATGAGAAAGTTGGGCGTTTTCTAGCGTGCCGGGTTTCGGCTGATACGGATCGCAGTTTTACCACGCTCGCTACGGACCGGTTTTCATTAAAAGCTTTGCTGAAGCTGCGCTAATCTGGCCCAAGTTAAGTTTCGCTAATTGATACGCCGCTCAAATTCGGGAGCTCGATATTCATCCCCTATCAGTCGAGGTCCAGTGGGCGTAACCTCAACCTCTCAACCACGTCCCCGAAAAAGAGCGGCAAAAGTTCAACGAGCGCCAATCGACTCAAACGGTCGGTCACCAGCCTCGATGCCAATTCAAAATCTATTAAAAACGATTTTTCCTTTCAAACTGATATCGGCCAATTACAGAATCAACTGTGATATGGTGGAAAAATGAAAACGAGAGTTTTTCACTTAGGATTTCCGACTTTCAAACCGTTACTTTCCATTACACCAACAAATTCCTATTTTTGTTCTCTGCTCGTGACCAAAAGCCTACAGTGTGGACTCGTTCAAAGCCTTTTCACAGCTGCGCTCTCTAAATAGCATTATATTTTTGTTTTGTAGTTCATAAAAGGACATCTAAATGACGTGATTGAATAACATTTCAAAGCACTTTTGTTTTTTAAGCATACCTGTTGTTACTTTAATGCATTTTATTTTTTGGAATTGATTGACAGACCAAGGAATTGTGTAATATTGATCAAAGATGACCTTCCTGTGGACTCATTTCCGCGCACATGCAGTAATGCCTATGTAGTATGTAAGAATTATTATCTATTTCGTACTTTTTTTATCTTTTAGTGGTAGTAGTTTTTATTTATATTTTATGTGAATAATCTTTTTTTCATTTTACACTGAAAGTTTGTTGTAAACATTATTATTCTTTTTTGTCCATTATGAGCGGGCCGCTTAGCGCAGTTGGTTGGGGCGTCGCAACTTCTGCTTGCTGTCTTTTAAGCGGTCGTGGGTTCGAATCCCGCTCCTCCGTCTGGCATCTATGTGTAATCATTCATCTCATTACCCACGCCCAAGTCTCGTACTTATGTGGGCATCATCAGCAATAAAAAAATAAATAAACCTGAATTTGAATTGAAATTGACCTCTTAATAGAAATTCCATAATCAAATGATGAACACTGTTGAGCTCTAAATAATTATTCACACTTTTAACATTTTTATTAGAATGATTAAATTAAAAAATGATCACATTATGTAATTAATATTAATGCAATTGGCATAGTTGAATGATTAATAATTACTATTATTACTCACATGAGTGGAAAACTACTTGTCATTTTTAGTATTTTCAATGCTGTTATTATTCCATTTGAAAAGAACTGAAAATACATTTTTGAAGAATCATCTGCCGGCCTAGTTTTCATGTTTGACCATTTAGTTCAAAACTCACTACTCCAGTAGATGAATAATTGAGAAGTTATAATCATATCCTCAAAATTATTAGTGATATTGAAATTAAATTCATGGTCCTCTCCCATTTTCCATGACTTTTGAAAAAAATTCAAACATGAAAAATGTATTTATAAGTAATTGGGTCTTTCTATCGAGCTTTATCCAGGAGCAGTCTTAGCTGGAAAGTTTGGAGTGTCAAATGGTATTTCCCCCAAAATCGGGAATTAGCGTTTTGTTTTTGTTTTTTTTGCAAGATTGACCCTTTTCCATCTTTGCCATTCTTTAGTGAGTTCCCGATTTTGGGGGAAGGGTAATGACCTTCATGACTCCCCCAAGGGGTCGCCCTTGGCTCTAGGTTTAAATTAGCCCCACCTCATTTGAATCAATACGGCTTTTGAGGAATATTTTATTAAAAAATCCAAATTATTGAAAACCATAGAGAGGTGTAAATTTTCATTGTTTCTTTCGTTCTCAATTGAGCAAAGATATCAATTAATTCAGATTCAATCGATGAAGATAATAAATAGTAAGGATGAAAAATCTATACGAACAGTAAAGTGCCGTGATACTCACTTTAGTGCCTGGACAATATATGACGCTGACAGGAATAACTCCACATGTACATCTGGCAAGACACCGTTTTAATCATTTCGCTCGCTACTCTTGAACATCACTACTGTCCCTTGAACTGTGAAGTTGAACTTGACTTTCATGAGTACACCCATGTTAGATGTGAAGACATGATATGTGCCCGCTCCTCATACTTTGAAACATAACAATAAATTATTTCACGTTGAGTAAAATACTGGAGGCACACTTAGCCACTCCAACACTACTTAAACGACCGCCGATTACATGTTTGTAAGTGATATACGCTTAGGGTTGAACTTCTAGAATCGTGCCTAGTAACTCACCCAGCAGCTAGCCACACTTTTCATTGTCACTTTCAGGCACAATTACTTTACATTCTTATCACTGAAAATATTGAATTGAATTTATTTCCTCTTTAAAAAACAAGAACATCGGTAATGACAATAAGTTAGAGAAAAAAAATATTCTTCACATGGGCTACAATGCCTGTGTGCGAAGAAGAGTCTGAATCGGTAGGATTTTATATAGAAAAAAGACAAATTTTAAAAAAATGAAGAGAAAAAGAAATTACAGCCAAAAAAAAAAAAGAGGGAAAATAGACAAAAAAGAGAGAAAAAAGGCTTAATTATTTGAGGAGGATCATCTATCTATGAGAAATGTGAGGCCAACAAGAGACACCAGAGAGAAAAAACGTATACAAATAAGGTTTCTGGGATGAGCATCAGTTGTAGCAAGAAAAGAAAATTATCCAGAAGCTTCAGCACATGTTGAAAAGGTAGGAGGGCAGAGTGGAATATTAAATAAAAGATCAAAGAAAATAATATGAGGGTTAGAAACTGTTATTTTATTTATGGAAAAGGAAAAAATAAAACTCTTAAAAACGGTATGCAGACTGCAGCAGCATCTCAGATGCATCTCTTCCATGTTCAATCAGCCAAGACAGCCATGTTCAAACAGCCATTTTCTTGTAGGAAGCAACACTAAATTGGTCAAAAGTTTTTTTCTCTAACTTATTGTCATTACCGATGTACTTGTTTTTTAAAGAGGAAATAAAGAACAATTAAATTCAATACACTAAAAAATATGATTGATAACATTTAAAGTGTTAGAATTTTTTGTCTACAGATGACCCAGGTCTATTTATTGGCAATTGCATAACTCAGAGGACATTTTGGAATCGGAGAAAGCCAAGTAGAAATATAAAAAGCGAATTAAACGCAGTAAAAATAGTATAGTTTTAGATGCCTCACGTGCTCAGGTGTATAATAAATTGTTAACTGTATTTTCCGTGGAATATAGAATACTGTTGTAAAATATGCTAAGCGTTAAACTCATGTTATTATTGGCTGTACAGTACTTGGCTATTACTTACTTTCTTTAATTACAGTTACAGGACCGGAGGCCCTGAACTCATTCAGGAAGTTTACCTGATAACTCTGACACCAGACCTGAGCCAACCAGGTCAAACGATATTATTATTATTATTATTATTATTATTAATCAGCTGTCTGGCTGATGAAGCTTCTCTTTAGAAGTGAAATGCATCCCTTCATTATCTCCAGTATAAGTGAGTGAAAATAATGTATTAAATAGAAATAAAGTGTCAGTTTTCATATTAATGATATTTTGATTTCATTTTCATTCTTTAACTATCAGAATATATTGAGAATGATCTATAGAGGCTATAACTAAAAGTGGTGAGCTCAGAACAAGAGGAAGAAAAAGCAAAAGAAGAAGAAGAAGACGAAGACGACGAGGAAGAACTCCTCAAAATGGTCTAAATCTAAAATGTTGAAAAATCATGTCTTTACAGACTCTCTAATCTTAAAATGTTCGGCTACCACTCATCGATTCATTCTTGAAAATCTCAACAAGTTATTATTAGATTGTTCATCAAGTTACATGGTAAACATCACAGAAAATATCTTTATCTGCCACCTCTTAAATATTTCTTAAATATTTAATAATAATGTAGTGAATATGAAATTGGAGTGAATAGAGAGGAAGAAGGCACAGTGGTTCTTGGCGATATCTGCTATGTAAATGTTTACTTTTAAGCAATTAATTACTGTGCTTTTGACACTTTTATTGTGTTTACTTGGTAATTTGTAGAATGTTCTAGTTGTTTGATTAGACATTAATGGAATCTTTTCGAATATTGTAGAAAGTGCTAGTTTCTTTATTTATTTATTTATTTAGAAGATGAGAGAAAAATGTAGAAATTGCTCGATATTTGAAAAACCTATTTAAGGCGAACGCATTTGTGTAAATTAGTTCAGTCTTGTTTGTAATTCGTCATGATAAACAAGTGTGACAGTTAAGTAGTTCAGCTATTGTTCTACTTTGATAAGTGGCAGTAGTGACAGTTCGCGTTAATAGACAGTGAAATCCCGTTGGCGCTATTACAAACCATGCAATGAACTTTCGTTGTCTGTAGTGATAATTCTCTTGACAGTTCAGAAGTGATAATTCTTTTATCTATTACTGTATTGACGGACTTGTGCTACGTAAGTTAATTGTTCTTCCTCGACGTTTCTTTCTGAATATTATTGGACAGTTTTTTTGTACAGTTATCATTTAATATTAGATCGACCTTTTGACATTCAGTGATTGATTTTAGTACAGTTTATTGAAAACTCATTATCAGTTGAACAATATCGTGTTATCTGTTTTTAATTGCTTATTTTTCTGTAAGACATCCTTGAACAATATCTGTAGTGTTGTGATTATTTGTGTAAATAAAGTGCGAGTGATCAATTTAAGTGTTGCCAGCGTTATTTTAGACATAGAACCCGTAACAATAATTTAGAACGATAACTTACAAGAAGCAAATTAGATTCAAGAATCGATGAAATAAGATTTCATAAACATTGAATGTAAAAATTGATAGTTTAATTTAGATTAGAATCGTCCAGCAAGACAATCCAATTACAAAATACGTAGTAGTGTCTTGTAGTGTATTCGACAACAATTTTCCGCCTGAAACTCAAACGTTGTCCGTAGGAAAGTGGCTGTTAGGTTAGACGTTTATCTAGAGCGCGAAAGAAGAGATTCCACGTTTTGGATCCCGTGGGGAATGAAGCTCCTTAAATTCTAATGCCGGTGTCACCTTTCTCTCCTTTATCGTGTGTACCGTCTCTTATAGCAGCCCGCCAAATAACAGTCTCAGATAAGAAGAGCTGCTGCTGCTGCTGTATCTGTTTGTATTTTTTCTTCAGTCACTTTATATCTACGCAATTTTCTTTATAGTGATGAACGACTGAGTTGACTGACTCAAGGCTGTACGCAGGGTTTTCTCCGAAGTTTATTGAATTGTATGTCATTAAAATGTTGGTTTTAAAATGATATCGATTGCTGTGGGAAAATGTTTTCTCATTAATTATTTTGTGAAATATAGGGGTTCAAAGTTGAAATTTTTCTGTTTTTGGGGACAATTGATCTGACCTGAGTGATTTTAAACTTCTGATAAATTTTCCATAACTGAAACTGAGGTATAAAGTGACAAATTTTTTATTGCAATCTAAAAAATAGATTTTTGAAAAGTTGATTTTCTCACAGATTTAAAAAATGTATTTTGAGAAAACTTATTGCTTGATTGGAGTAAAAAATATGTCACTTATTACTCAATGTGTCTTAGTTACAGAAAATATATGAAAAGTTTAAAATCACATGTCAGTGAGATCAATTGCCCCCAAAAACAGAAAATTTTCAGCTTTGAATCCCTATATTTCACAAAATATTGGTGAAAAAACCTTTTCTTGCAGCAGTAGATAACATTTCAAAGCTCTAATAACATCCAATACAATAAACTTCGATAAAAAGTATGACCAAAACCCCTGCACACAGCCTTAACTGAGTAGATTTGAAAACGTTGAGAAGCCAGAACTTTTGTGTACCATATTGTGCAAGGTGGACGAATAATGCATTCTTCATTTGAAACTAAATAATTAGCAATTACAAAATTGACTGATTAGCCTAACTTACTTTAAAGAGCTGTTTTTTCTCAAAACTTTGAGAATTTCACTTGTCATGCAATAGGTATGTAATTTATCATGCAATTGGGATGTCATTTATCATGCATTCGGTATGTCATTCACCATGGAATAGGTATGTCATTTATCATGCATTAGGTATGTCATTTACCATGGAATAGGTATATGTTATTTACCATGGAATAGGTATGTTATTTATCATGCAATACGTATGTCATTTACCATGCAATAGGTATGTCATTTACCATGCAATAGGTATGTCATTTATCAAAATGCAAACATTTAATTTAGAATATGTAGAGAAATTTGCTGTGGAAATGGATTTAGAAGTTACTGGTTTGAGAGTAAAATTCGACAATAATTTCGAAGTAGCGGTGTTAGGTATTTACAGGTCACCAAATGGGGAATGGAACAATTTTTGTGAACTATTCAATAGGCTTTTAGAGATTACTACTACTCGTTTTACAAACGTTATTGTTGTGGGAGATTTCAATACAGACTTTGCAACACATAATAAAATGACAGAAGATTTAAAGGATATTATATGCATGAATAACTTGGAAATAAAAGTTCATGAATATACCAGAGTCACAAGAACATCACAAACAATAATTGATAACATCCTTACTAATATAGATTACTCTAAAACAAGATTAGGCGGCTCGGAACTATCTGATCATGACTATCAAATCTTAGAGGTGGGGTTGCAAGGTCATAAATCAATTAAAAAGAGTAGAGTAATGAAAGAAATTCAACAATGTGAACAGGGGAATATCGATTGTTTGAAGCAGAATCTGCTACAAGAAAACTGGAGTAGGGTTTACAATAGCAATAGTTTAAATGACAAATATGATAGTTTCATTAATATTTTAAGGCTTCATATTACTGTGAGTTGTCCAGTTAAAAAAGTCCCTGTAAAGAACAAATTAGACAAGATTGAAGAGTGGATAACTGATGATATCCTTGCAGAAAGAAATAGGGTTAAAGATGCATATGATGAATTCAAACTATCTAGAAATATGTTAAGTGAAGATAATTACAAAGCTCTAAAGAAAAATTATACAAGAGAAGTGAAAAGAGCGAAATGTAAGAAAACAGCTGAAATTTTGAATAATAGTGTGTACTTTAACACAGCAGTGTGGGATGTAATAAACAAAAATAGGCAAGTAGCTCATGTAGATGCTTATACTAGTGTCCCCAGAATAATTAACGAAAATAACAAATATATTGATGATAGTGTAGACATTTGTAATTTCTTTAACAGATATTATCAACTGGTTGCTAAGGATCTTCAAAAATCTCTTAATACAGGTATTAGTGATGCAAACATGAGGAATACTGAGGAGATTCAGAACGAATTAAAATTCCACCCAGTATGCCAAGACGAGTTGTCAAATATCATTGATAGTTTAAATAATAAAAAAACTGTAGGAATGGATGGGGTATCCAGTAAAATTCTGAAAGAATGTAAGGATCAATTGTTAGACCCTTTGATTCATCTGATCAATCATTCATTAGAACAAGGTGTTTTTCCAGATAACTTAAAAGAGGGGAAGATCTTGCCAATCTTCAAAAGTGGTGATAGAGAAAAGGTAGAAAATTATAGGCCCATTAGTATTTTAAATGTAATAAGTAAAATTTTTGAAAGAGTAGTTCTAAATAGGTTACTTCTGCACCTTCAAGAAGCTAACTTTATCTGTGATGAACAGCATGGCTTCCAGAAAGGGAGATCAACAAAAACAGCCATAGTTTCTCTAGTTGAAAAACTAATAGATATAATAGATTCAGGTGATAAAGCTACTGCAATCTTCTTAGATCTGTCAAAGGCATTTGATTGTGTTAATCATAGAACTTTATTGGAAATACTGCAAAATGTAGGTGTAAATGGGGTTGAACTGAAATGGTTTGAATCGTATCTTATTGAGAGAAAACAATGTGTAGAACTAACTACAGTAGTTGGTAATAGTATAGTAAAGAATAAATCTAATAAATTAGAGGTGCAAGCTGGAGTGCCTCAGGGGTCAATACTAGGTCCATTGCTTTTTTTGTTATATGTCAACCGTTTACCTAAAGAATTAATTAGTGGTAGAGCCCTCTTATTTGCTGATGATACATCACTCATTTTCAGCAATTCCATTCTAGATAATTTAGAAATAAGTGCCCATATAGGTGTGCAGTCCATTGTCCAATTTTTAAATCAGTTGAAATTAACTATAAATAGTAAAAAATGCCAATACCTTCAATTTAAAAACAAACATAATTTAAATGAAGATAGGGCTACAAACGTGTTTGTAAACGATAATCAATTAGAACAGGAAGAAAAAATTGCATTTATAGGAGTTATGTTGGATAGACGATTCACCTGGACTCCATACATTGAGAAAATATGTAGTAAAATTTCATCTGGGGTATTTGTCCTGCGACAGCTCGCTAGATTGAATGACAAAAAGTTACTTTTTACAGCTTACCATGGGCTCTTACTGTCACATATTAGGTATGCTATCTTAGTATGGGGTAATTCATCAGAACAAAATCTTGATAGGGTGTTTAAGATCCAAAAGAAAGCGGTTAGGTGTATAGAAAGAGTAAATAGATTAGATTCATGTAGGCCGTTGTTCAAGAGACTTGGTCTCCTAACTGTACCCTGCTTATATGTGTATGAAGCTACTCTATATGTAAAAACGAATGATATTAACCAAAATCTTGATGTACGTGATTATAATACAAGACGCCGAGGAGATTATCACTTGGTGAGTCACAATAGTAGCTTATTCGAACAAAAACCTAGTTATATTGGTAGGAAATTCTACAACAAGCTACCGCAGTTTTTGAAGAGTCTTGAAAATATAGGAATATTTAAAAAACAATTGAAGAAATATTTAGTTGATAAAGCTTTTTATAGTGTACAAGAGTTCCTTTCACATCAAAATAATTAAGCCTCACCTCAACTAATTGAAGTAATTATGGTATCTAGTGTATAATATTGTTGATCTGACTTGTCTTATACTCCTTAACTGGAGTCTCCAAGACGTAATCTACAAAAAAAAAAAAAAAAAAAAAAAAATCATGAAATAGGTATGTCATTTATCATGCAATAGGTAAATCATTTATCATGCAATAGTTATGTCATTTACCATGCAATTGGAATGTTATTTATCATGCATTAGGTATGTCATTTACCATGCAATAGGTATGTCATTTACCATGCAATAGGTATGTCATTTATCATTCAATAGGTTTGAGGATGATTACTACTAATGAATTAATTTTGCCAGACATTTTTGAAAAATAATGACAATCATCGTATTCCTGCCTGGATGCACCAAATCAATTGCTTCAAATCACATGAACTACAATCATGCTGCATGAATTAGGACAATGTAATGAATTAGACCTGATGTAAATTTTATGATGTCAAACGAGAGCTGAAGTGAATTCGAGTGGAGCCAGATATTAAATAGGTGAAGCCTCACTCACGTATTGTGCAAATAAATTCTCATTGTTGATAGTGAATATTTTGATCGTGGACAAGGCATTGGATGAAAGCCAGGCCTGGTTGAGGATGTAGGAAGTGGACAATGGACCTGCATCCATCATATCCACCACACAGCCTGCCAGCAGAGCGTCCCATCATTGTCTGGCAATTATTTGTTGATTTATGCCGCCAATTTATTGCCTCTAATGCACCGCTCCACTTTAACGACTGGGATCAAATATCAATCGGCCTCCAACGTTTCCCATCACCAGCTTCCCCACACGTCACTCTGGAAGCCCCGAAATTGATTGAATATGCTGAGGTAGACAATTTTTCACTTGTGGGTAGTTTTCACCTGAGTCTGTAATGCACGCAAACTATAAATACATTGCCCCTTCTCAACTCATGTGAACAAAATTATTCACAATTTCACTAGAAAACGAATACTGTAATACAGTAGTTTTTTTTTTTTTTAGATTACGTCTTGGAGACTCCAGTTAAGGAGTATAAGACAAGTCAGATCAACAATATTATACACTAGATACCATAATTACTTCAATTAGTTGAGGTGAGGCTTAATTTTGATGTGAAAGGAACTCTATAAAAAGCTTTATAAACTAAATATTTCTTCAATTGTTTTTTAAATATTTCTATATTTTCAAGACTCTTCAAAAACTACGGTAGCTTGTTGTAGCCTATCTCATAGAGAATTCAAACAATAACCTAGTTATATTGGTAGGAAATTCTACAACAAGCTACTGCAGTTTTTAAAGAGTCTTGAAAATATAGAAGTATTTAAAAAACAATTGAAATGATATTTAGGTGATAAAGCTTTTTATAGTGTACAAGAGTCCCTTTCACATCAAAATTAAGCCTCACCTCAACTAATTGATTTCCAGTAATTATGATATCTAGTGTATAATTGTTGATCTGACTTGTCTTATACTCCTTAACTGGAGTCTCCAAGATGTAATCTACAAAAAAAGAAGGTATTTACAAATCTAGAAACTGAAGAGGATGATAAGAAGAAAAAGGAAAGTGAAAGAAAATAAAAATGAATAAGAGAAATAAAAAAGATGATGAAAAATGAGATAAAAGTGGTATTAAACTAGATTTGAAGATTAAATAAGTTAAATCAAGGTCTAGTTATCTTCATTCAAGGGTCACCTGCTGGCTATGTTAGACTATTGAGATAGATTACAAGAATGTATTTTTTTGAAAACTAATTGTAATTGAATTTATTAATTTTTAATTCCTCTCCTCAAAGTACTATTAATTTATTAAATTCAATTCAATAACTAACTCTTGTCACAGCAGCGCACACAGCATTAACACTAGTTTAGCATATTAGCATAATCATGAACATAATCATATTGATCGTCTTAGACTATAACAAAAGTTAGTTATCAACTACACATTGTAACTTGGAAAATGTATATTATAAACACAATAATCAGTGACAACTCAATACTATCATACAAATAACCTGCCCAAAACGGTATATTATCAAAGTGCGCCGACAGTAACAATAAAGGGATAGCCCCACATGAGTCTTGGACTTGTGTGTGGGATGAGTACCACTCTTACAAATTAATTATTGTTATTGACTGTTAATGTCAAGAAATAAGACCATCAGAATAATGATTAAAAAAAAGAAGAAGATACTACCCAATTTAGTTTAGTAGTCATAAAGACATAAATATGAAGCTTTTAAGAGATGCTAAACATAAAATTGTATTGTGGTGATGTGAGAACAGATTAATTAATTGTGGAAGTATAAATTAATAGCACTTTAAGGAATTTGAATTAATAAATTATGTTTCAGTACATTATTCAGTTTGTTGAATTGTTAGTTACTTCAAACTAACTTGTAAATGTAATTCTTAAATCAAAAGAAAAAATGAATCCATAATAATATAAATCTTATGAAATCAGTTTTTGTGACCTATCTACTGCAAATGGTAATCGATGCAAAACTGCATCGATGGTAACTCGATGTGTGAGTCTAACCTCTGTATAATATTAGCTCTATAAACACTATTTATAGTATTTAGTTCCAGATAAGATCCCTTGGTTAACAAATTGTCTCATGCATTAACCATATTTTTCAGCATTTTTCTCAATCTCTACAAAAAATGTAACTTACACACTTAGCTTTTAATTTCCTCAAATGAGATTTTATGATTCGTGCAGATTTATCAATCATTGTCGCAACAAGGTTTACCAGTTGTGAATTCAAATTCAAAGTGGTTATGTGAAGAAAGTTTTAATATTTTCTATTGTAGTATTTTAAAATAAATTTTATTTAAAATCCATTGATAATCTACATTAATTATATTTCATTCATGAGTGACATTGCCTGATTTGTCTTTTGTTTTAAAAAAAATTGAAATAAAATAGATTGTATCACTATAATTTATATGAGGATCAGTAAAAATGTATTTCATTTTAAAATATGACAACATAAATTCATGTTGTCAGGAGTAATTCAATCATAAGAGAAATATTATCTCAACATAAATATAATATTGGAAACGTCATAAAGAATGAAAAGAGTTTATAAGAGTGCTTCCACCTAAAAATGGATTAGCGGAGAAGAAAAGTTGATTGAAGCTTGACTTGATTGTCAATGAAGAGATTGACACAGATGATTCAAGAAGGGACCCATATAAAACGCTTCACGCTAAAGACTAAACCCCAGATTCATTTTAATACCAGTCTAGATGAATTGACACAAATTAGATTTCTGATCCAAAGATGGAGCCAAGTTCTAGAAGGTTTGAGACTGGATGAGTGCAGAAGAAAGGCAGAGTGTGAGATTTTATACGAGTTCCTGATGGGGTTGAAGAAATTTGAATTATGCAGTGATTTTGTTAATGCATTGTTTAGTTCTTAGGGGCTGGGCGCCCTTGCCTTAATACGATTAGTTTGCGTAATAAACAAAAGCGCTCCACTCTAGTTATTGCTAATTATCAAGTTGGTAGCACTTAATCGCATTACACTCAGACAAATATGAGAAGAGAAGAAAGGAAGGCCACCATGCTCCGGTAGACCAATATATTTCATTCCAAAGTCGACATTATTTTACCATCTTGACAGACTCGATTTTCTTCTATTGAAAATATCTACACAGTATACCCAGCCAATCTTTATTCAAGATGAGGAAATCTGCCTGGCCCATTCCTCATGGAGAAAAACAATATCACTTTACTTTTTTAAGGCAAGATCAGATGAGAGTGATTGATACGAACTGTTGGATTTTTTCTCTATTACAAACTCCACTTATTGATTAAACTTTTTAAAATAATGCGTGACATTGCAGTCATTTTTATAAGAACATTAAAATAAGAGTTATTATTAACTTACATTTACAATGAGATCTTTCAGCTGTCACGCCTTCTTCCATGGTTGTCATATTATCTGTGATGTTTCCATGACGAAATACTTAATGAACAATCTAATATTAAAACTGACACTGTATTTCACTTTTAAATAATCTTTTACTCACATATATTGGAGATGCTTGAGGAATGCATTTCACTTCTGAAAAGAAGACTGACGAAGCTTCTTTTCAGAAGTGAAATGCATTCCTCAAGCATCTCCAATATATGTGAGTAAATCATTATTTAAAAGTGAAATACAGTGTCAGTTTTAATATTAGATTGTCATATTATGTTATATGTGCTATGACAACCAAGAGTAATTGAAATTGATACTCTTATATATGAGTATTCTAAGAGTAATTGATGCAAAATATTTTTTATTTCGATCTTTATTTATTAATGTAATGCTTGTCCTTTAAAGAACTCAAGGAAAATGGAAAAATAAGTCTAGGACCAGCAGAAGTTACAGGCCTACCTAAGCGGATGGGAAAAAGGGTGGTGTAGCAAGAGGATAGGCTGACCGCGCATGAGCATTGGTCATAATTGCTTCTGCTCATCCAATTATCTGTTTCATCACATATTAATCCTACTGTACAACAGTCTACTATCAAATAACTTCACTCATCCAAAAATGAGCTATAGTTTTAAGATTAAAATTTCACAAAGTTTTATCACAATTTTCACATATAACATTTGTCATACTCATGGTCCTAGATTATTTAAATAAATTAGATATAGAAATGACCACCATAACATTAATTGAAAAAACTTCGTTCAATGATCTAATACTATAACTCCATAGAAGCAAACTCAAAACTGAGCAATTTAAGAGAATATTTTGGATTAACTCTTCCAATATTGTATTGCAACACTCCACAAATAATGCTCACATATTATAAAACTAATCTTTTCACCTCTGACAAATGCTTAAAAATTTGAATGACAATAATGAAGAAAAGGGGGAAAATTAAAATTAGAATGTATTTTTTGTAGATTACGTCTTGGAGACTGTAGTAGGAGTATAAGACAAATCAGATCAACAATTATACAATCTTATACACTAGTTACCATAATAACTATATCAATTAGTTGAGGTGATGAGGCTTAATTTTGATGTGGAAAGAACTCTTGTACACTATAAAACGCTTTATCAAGTAAATATTTTTTCAATTGTTTTTTAAAAATATTTCTATTCCTGGATTTCTTGTTCCATAACTAACTGCGTTGTTAATATTAACTTTTCAAGTGAATTAAACAACTTGCAGTCAAATTTTATTAAAAATAAGTAGTATTTCACTTACTTTGAAAGCCGAACGTTTTCGAGTTGTTGAAACCCATCTTGAATTAAACGACTTGCAGTCAAATTTTATTAAAAATAAGTAGTGTTTCACTTACTTTGAAGGCCAAACGTTTTCGAGTTGTTGAAACCCAAGATGGGTTTAAAACATCTCGAAAATGTTTGGCCTTCAAAGTAAGTGAAATACTACTTATTTTTGATAAAATTTGACTGCAAGTCGTTTAATTCACTTGAAAAGTTAATATTTCTATATTTTCAAGAATCTTCACAAACTGCGGTATGAGTTGATGTAGAGTTTCCTACCAATATAACCAACCATATACCAATATAGGTATAATGGTGAAAATAGTCTTAGTGATGAAGGAAAAGAAAGGGTCAGAATAGAGCAAAAGTGAAGAAGGACAACAAATCGCCAGCCTTTTAGTGAGATAAAGGACGATATTATATCGCACGAAATGGATCTGAATTCATTAACTCTTTAATTAGTTTAAAAGCAATATGGCCGTTCAGGGCAAAGCTTTATAAATTAGCGTAGTATCACTTCTCCGTTCCTATGCCACTCTTCCACCTTTTTCTGCAATCTAGCTCTTTCTCTCCAATATCCCTCGCAATTAATTACTTTTATGCGCAATCCAATTCTCGAGCTTCTCTCAAAATTCTCTAAATCACACACTAATTCGCAATGAAACGAAAACTGTTCCCTTGAGTGCCTGTGAGCGCGCGTGCGTGTGTGTGTGTGTTTGGCTAGTGTCGGTCCATAGCATAGCACAGGAGTGGATCGTGAATATCATCCTTATGGCCCAGGCAATTACCTTCGAGAATTCGGTCATCAAAATAACAAATGGCTACCAACGTACTGGCTGTAAACCTACCACAACTAACGATTTTTCAGAAAAAGAGTTGAATTTATTATAAGAGACGAATTTACATTGAGGCGATAATATACAATCGCTTATTCAAGTTTTGCATCTATAGTCTTTCTGAAAAGTATTTTTAGAGATATTTGATGTATCACTGTATTAGGCTATACAGTATTATGTATCATATAAGTATCACTATAAAGTATCCAAAGTATTTTTAGTGATATGTGACGTATCGCTGTATTAGGCTATTTTATGTATCGCTATAAAGTATCTAATGCATCACCATTTCAACATATTTTTTATCAAAATACATTCTAACTGAGCTAGAGATTGAGAAATCATTTCAATATCACCATTTTGAATTATTTTAGAGTTAGAATTATATAGAGTTTCATCAACTATTCCCCAACAATTTCATCTATCCTGAGTTTTGCTGAAGCCAGTAGTAGTAGTAGCCTAATTACAAAATGAAAGAATAAACACCTACCTACTCTATATTAAGCATGTCACAATCACAAGTGTCTTGCATTTACAATCTTCAAGTGTCTTGAGTGGTAAGGAGAGTCATTGGCTTGTCTGACTGCCATATTTGCAAGCTCATTTAGCATTTAATTATACACAGGAGCGATCCCAGTTCAGGGGTTTGGGGGGGTTACAAATACACAAATGATTTTTTTTTTACTTTTTTGCGAGATTACCCCTCCTTCTTACCCATTCATCAGTGAATTTCCGAATTGGGGGGGGGGGGGGTCATGACCACAATGACCCCCCGAGACCGCCCTTGACTATACAAGTTGCAACCATGTGCACTCTTTACATGAGAACAGATCTCAACCTCCTCAAAAATGTGGGGGGCTAAAATAAACTAAAATACTTCTAAAAAAATTAAACGAACACAGAATGTAGACTACTTTTAGTTTAACTAGAATAAACTTCTTCAGTTTTACAGCAACAGATTTTGGTGCAGCAGTGAAATAATCTTTATTTTAAACTGAAGTTAACCATTATATTCAATAAACTTTATTGTTCTAAAAAAATGTCGAAATAATGTATTATAAACAATGTTTTAATTATGCATTTACACATGTTCATCAAGACCCATGCATGTGACGTGAAAACGTATAATAATTATTATTACTGTTATTATTATTATTATTATTATTATTATTATTATTATTATTATTATTCATTTTATCTTTCAAAGAAAACGTTAATAGTCGTTTACAAAGCTTTAGCTGAGTTTGTTGTTAGATATGGTGTTAACGTCTGGGGAAATGCAAGTGCATACGAAATTGATAGAGTTAAAAGATTGCAGAACTCATTACTAAAGATTATTCATTCAAAACAGGAAAGTTATCCAAAACTTAATTTATTTAAAAAGTATAATATTTCACCTGTGAATGACTTATATGATTTAATTTGAATTTGGAATGAACTATATAACTTTTCCTATAGATTTTTATCAACTTATTCTGACTTAGCAATTCCGGTATTGACATAAGTTATATTGATTATATATAATTTTATTAGTTGATTATTGCTGTTTATACTATAAGATATGGATTAACTCGACTCCTCCAGTCAAACCTTCTTGTGAAGGTTTTGGAGTAACATTCGTTCCTGTATAATGTATTGTTTTTCTAGTTAAAAAAAAAGGAAATTTGCATTTTGTATTGTCTTTTTTGAAATTAATAAACTCCCTTCTTCTGGGGGTACCAGGACGAAGGAAAAGGAAAGGATTATTATTATTATCATCATCATCATTGTCATCATTATTATTATTGTTATTTTCATTTATATTATTATAAACATTGATTTGATTATACATTTATATGTTGTTTGTAAAGACATCCTTATTATGAAAGTATGTGATAGAAAAGGAGTAGGAGGTGAAAAGGTTCTCACCCTCCTCAAAAGTTTAGTGGGCTGAAATAAAGTAGAATACGGCTAAAAAACTAAAATCTGCATAGAATGTAGGCTAATTCCAGAATAGTAAACTTCTTCAGTTTTAAAGCACATATTTTAGTGAGTTAATAAAATACTCTTCATTGTAGGCTGTAGCTTATTATTATCTTCAACTTCAAGTCTACAGCCTACAATGAAGAGTATTTTATTTTTGTAAAACTTTTAATTAGTTCAAACTATTGTGTATGTTTTTGTGGAATGCGGTTTTGGGCTTTGCCTGTCGCATCCACATGATGTAATCTTTTTGAAATAAATTGAAAATTTAAAATAATTTTCAATTTTTCAATTTCAATTTATTTCAAAAAGATTACATCATGTGGATGCGACAGGCAAAGCCCAAAGCCGCATTCCACAAAAACATACACAATAGTTTGAACTAATTAAAAGTTTTACAAAAAATCAAGAATATAGCTGAAATAATTAATTATAATAATGTTTTGATTATAAATTTACAAATTAATGGATGTGATAGAAAAAGAACAGGAAAATAAAAGGAGGAAACAGGAAAATAATGAAAGAAACGACAAAATAGCCGAGTTCAGGTGAGTGGAAAACATTTTCGGCTGGTGTCCATGCTAAAGATTTCCAAGCAGCTCTCGTATAGTCTGCCCTCGCAAGTCTGATAATACGGATAAAAGGTGCAAGATATTACTGAAGGGCTGGTGCTTTTGTACGTCTGGCGTTGACTGTAATTAAACGAGATAGCTTCAAGTTTGCGACACCTTTTCATAATGGCGCATTTCTTTGTCGACGATGAAGGCAGACTGCGATGTCTCATACACATGCACTTCATCTTCTTCGTCTCAGCATCCCAGCCTAGTGCTCCCACACTCTTCTCCAACGTCAAGTTGATACTCAATGTCTTGAAGACCTCACTCACAAAAGAAAGGTGAAAAGGTGAGCTCTTCATTTTGAATACCACGATGTCGAGTCAAAAGAGCACCTCTCTGTAGCCTACTAGAGATCTGAATAGAATGTACTTTTCTATGAACAAGTATTATAAAAAGCCCAATTTCTGTTTGCAACCAATTTTCATTTTCATTTGTTACTGTCATGAACATAAACATAAGCATTTCTATTATAAAAAAGGTCAATTTTGTTTTTCATCCAATTTTAATTTTAATTTAATAATTAAGAAGTACTGTGTTATGAACATAAACATAGACATATGCATTTGCATTATAAAAAGGTCAATTTCGTTTTTCATTAAATAATTAACAAGTACTGTGTTATGAACATAAACATAGACATATTCATTTGCATTATAAAAAGGTCAATTTCGTTTTTCATTAAATAATTAACAAGTACTGTGTTATGAACATAAACATAGACATATGCATTTGCATTATAAAAAGGTCAATTTCGTTTTTCATTAAATAATTAACAAGTACTGTGTTATGAACATAAACATAGACATATTCATTTGCATTATAAAAAGGTCAATTTCGTTTTTCATCCAATTTTAATTTTCATTTAATAATTAACAAGTACTGTGTTATGAAAATAAGCATAGACATATGCATTTGCATTATAAAAAGGTCAATTTTAGCACTACCATGAAATGTGCAAAGAAGCAAAACTAGAGACACTACAGTGGAGAAGAACTAAAAATGATGCAAAGTTCTTTTACAAGTCACTCCATGGAGAACATGGTTATTCGCCAAGGAATGTGGGAGTTGTTGTTCCAGCTCACGCTTTTAGGTGGCATCGACCCTTCCGGCCTTCAACTAAGAGTGCTACCTCACCTGTTCAGCGGTGTACAGAAGTCGCCAACCAACTGTCACCATTCATAGACTTTTTTGAGGTTGCTGCTGATTTCAGAAGACAATTGAGGGCACTGCCCGAAAATTAATTTTTATTGACATCCACCCCCGTGCTGCATACCAAGGCTTCCTGCTGTTCTGCTGCACTGACAAAGGACAAAGTCACTTGACAAACGTTGTGTTGCATTTTATAATTTCTGTTTGTTGTGTGCTTTGTTGAAATAAATAAATAAATTTCGTTTTTCATCCAATTTTAATTTTTATTTAATAATTAACAAGTACTGTGTTATGAACATAAGCATAGACATATGCATTTGCATTATAAAAAGGTCAATTTCGTTTTTCATCCTATTTTAATTTTCATTTAATAATTAACAAGTACCGTGTTATGAACGTAAACATAGATAATATGCATTTGCATAATAAAAAGGTCAATTTCGTTTTTTCCTCAAATTTTAATTTTCATTTAATCATTAACAAGAACTGTTGTGAACATAAACTTAATTAAGTATAGGAATATAAACATCTCGCTTCATCTTAAATCTCACAATCAAAATAATATTTGCAACTTTTTAAATAATATCAACTAGACACGTAGCCTCAACATGTAGATTTTATAGTAGGGTTTATAAATTATATAGAAGAATTATTATAACAAATATTGTCTTGAGGTATTGTACTTGGTAACTATATTTTGATTAGACTGTAATTTTTCAATTATAATTTTGAATTTTAATTATAAAATTTATTTACTATTTTCATTTTTGAAATTTTTAAGCACAATGTATAAATTGAAACACTATCTATGAAGAAATAATTTAAAACGGCTCATTTCTGTTGATTTCAAATTTTTTCATGAAAAAGTGGGTAATATTTTACTTTTTAATATAATTATTTATATTTTTCTTATAGGATTTATGAGCACAATAGAACTCTATTCTTTGAATAGCCATTTGCTTTTTAGTATGTAGGATAAACAAAGGATAAATAATAACGAATACATTTACTCCAAACAAATACTACTTTAGTAGGCTACAATACAAGTATCATTTTTATGGTAGCAGCTAAGACAAAATCACATAAAAAATGGGCAATGTACCGAATAATACACATATAATACATATAAATAATACTATAAATTAAATATATAATAATATGTACATATAGGCTAAATTACTATCACTTACATAGCTAAACACACAAAGCCATTCATTAACATTATTTTAGCATTAGCTTAATACCTAGCTTTATACTTTTGCTGCTTACAGCATTCAGATTCAAAACATATCAGGCACAAAAATGTTTAACTTAATTGAAAAAATTCATTTATTGTGACAAAATTACAATGAATGTGAAGGCGCAACAGACTCAAGTACAAAGCTGCTCTCTTCACAAAATTTGATTAATGTTGAAAAATAATGTTGATTGCATTTCCAAACATGAAATAAAATTTTGATTTGCTAAAAAACGTCTCTCGAAAAATAACAAAATTATTATTTTTCACTCAACGACTATTAATTCAAAAGTTGACTCGAGGCGAAACACTAAAAACAGTTAAAAATAGTTTATAATATTACTTTTTTATAAAAACTTTTGAGCCGAAAAATACTATCTTGTTGCTATGGAAACAACAAAAAATAAATTAACAGTTAATGGATTAGAACAGTGTTGGCAATAGGATAATCTCATATTGTCCTTATAACACAAAAGCTTGGGTGTAGTTGAAAAATAAAAAAATTGAAGTTAATAAGTCGACAAATAGTACTCGAAGCTGTAGCAAAAGTATAGAAAAAAGCAGCTAAGTTGCAATAGAATCTACAGAATTACCTGAAAATCACACAATATAAAAATCTTACAAACAATGTAGGATAAGTAGTAAGACAAAAACTTGGTGGCCTGCATGCAAATAAATTGACTGTCTTCAGATATAAAAATTTCATTATTATACTTTATGATACAAAGGTTTGAAAGGAAGAAGACAAAAAATGAAAGTGAAGTTTTTGATTACAGGCTACATACTGTGTGTCAGAAAAAAGATTTCTAATAAAGATAACCATACAGAATAAAAATTATCATTATTTGAAAGGAACAATAATAATTGAAGAAAAGGTATATAGAAGGTACAGTTTTGAGCTGGTTGATTTTTTACCATAAGGTCCTTTTCAGGTCGTGATTTTCACTTCAGAATCAATAATAACAATTCAACATTAATAACAATATGTTTTATTGTATTGCTAATTTTGAGTAATAATTTATTTGATTTTCTAACTTCTCTTCATGGAAGATAATTTTTTATTTTTGCTCAATTAAATTTTTTTATATTTCTCTTTCTTACTTGAGCCCATTTCTATTCTAAACAAAGCTTTTCTGAATTCTGAATCCAAGTTTTTGAATTCTGAATTAATAGCCTATAATGAAATAATTCGGGAAGAAAGTCAGAACCTGAATAGTTTTATGACAGAATGTGATCAGTATAGTTAATTCCAATTAAAAACGTATTCCTTTTATAGGAATATTTTCAAAAAATGTTTTCTTATTTGACAAAAAGCCTCTTTTTTTCTTAGCAATCGTTACATTGAGGCACCAATGCATCCAACGCATTTCAAAGCTCAAATCATCCAACTATCACTTACAAGAACATCACTGAAGCAATTTTGTCTATCACTGTCTTGTCACTTAATGTAACAACAGAAGTTCGTGACCAAACTGTCAATAAATTCAAAATGAGCCTTCCACCCCTTTCTATTGCAACTGTGTATCGTATAATTTTCCTACCCTTCTAACTGCAGTCTTGAAAGATATACCATACAATCAGATCACAAAGCAAATACCTATGGAAGAACGTTTTGGATTCGTTACATGATTTGTATTGCAAGAACAAAATGTATATATAAGAATGGATCCAATCAATTTCCATCTTAATCTTAATTAACTCCAGATAAACATGTTACATTGATCGATTTCAACTCTTGTTCTCCACCCTTGTCTAAGCATCCTTCCTTATTCACTATGAGTGCACGTTCTTTCATTTCCTGTTACATTTTGCTGAAAATGAAACTGGAATACCAATCTATTGATTACAGTTGATCTGGGTGTCTAACACATTGCGAACCCTAGTGGGAGAAGGGTGGTACACAGTGAATCAAAAATTTCATTTTGCTTAATATCTCATGACAAGAAGACTATTCTGTATGCAAAATAAACAGAAAGACAACTTTCGTATTTCCGATTTACCCCTTGGGTGTTTTAAGATCCAAAAGAAAGCTGTTAGGTGTATGGGAAGAGTATTGTAACCCACTCCGTGAGCAAAAACCACTATTTGTCCTCACACACTCTATCTAAAGGATTACTCTAGAACTCCATGGGTCGTAACTTACAGACACATGATAATTATAAGTTATAGTTTATTTAATAAAATATTTCCTTCTTTTCCTAATAATTCAATTGTAACAAAATATATTTAAGTACAATATAGTATCTGTATACTGTTATTAACTTCAATTATGAACTATACCTATTAGTTAAACATATTAGATTACTCGCTTGGCTTGCTTTTGGGGGGTGTGTTGAATTATGAAATTAATATAAAGTCCTACCTTAGATGTTCCTGGAGCTCCTTCCTTGGCCACCTCCAGAAGTATATGGACACTACTATAACTCTCAAAACCCAAGCTGATTGCCCTTGTCGCCCAGCAGAAAATTGCTGGCTAACACCCCAAAATTTCGATCACTCAACAAGTTTTCAACTGCCCGGACTGTGACAGACTCTATTAAGTTTTCAAAGATTTCGGGTTTGTAAGCCTGGCACTCTACTGGTCGAAAGAATGTCGCTCTGGCTTCTCGAGTTGAACTCCCCAATCATGAATTTTGATAATCTATTTAAGTGGTCCATACACTCCTTTCAATGCCAGAAAAGAGGCCTAACCTTTCCAAGATTGAATAGTGACATGTTCTTACATAACTTACCTTTAAAAATTTACTAAAACATCCATACAATTCGCTTGAACGTGCCACTATCAGACTTCTCGATCTTATGAACGTCATCACTGTATAATTATATTATTTGCCTTGAAAGCCTGAAGTGATACAACTCGGCTCTCATTTCTATAATGAATCTAATTTTTATTAAAAATGTCATTTATGACAGTATATACATTTGTAGGCCGTAGTTGCAGAGACTTGGTCTCCTAACTGTACCCTGCTCCTTTGTGTATGAAGCTACATATAGCTTTATATGTAATAAAGAGTAATATTAACCAAAATCTTGACGTACACGATTATAATACAAGAAGCCGAGGAGATTCTCACTCGGTGAATCACAATAGTAGCTTATTCAAACAAAATCCTAGTTATATTGGTAGGAAACTCTACAACAAGCTATCGCAGTTTTTAAAGAGTCTTAAAATATAGAAATATTTAAAAACAATTGAAAAAATATTTTGTTGATACAGCTTTTTATTGTGTACAAGAGTTCCTTTCACACCAAAATTAAGCCTCACCTCAACTAATTGATATAGTAATTATGGTTTTAGTGATCAAGATTGTGTAATTGTTTATCTGACTTGTCTTATACTTCTTAACTGGAGTCTCCAAGACGTGATCTACAAAAAAATCTTAATGCAAATGGAAGAAAAAAGGCCTTATTGAATTAAAAAATATATATTCGTTCTAATTTGTCCCATCCTTGAAGCACAGTGAAACGGGATTGAAGTTCAGTGAAACACTATAATATTTTACATTTTACTAATATTGACTTCTTCGAGAAAAGTGTCATTGACAAAAAACAGGTTACGGTATAATATTATTTATTGATGAAGTTACAATACAATATTTAGAGATAAATATAATATTTAGTTATACTAAAACAAAATTAAGACAAATTATATAAATTGTACTTTTCTCAACACCAATCTCACTGCAGAAACCATTTTTGATCTCCAGAGAAAGATCCAATGCTGGATATCTTCACTTGGTTCCTCATGTTATCATTACTATCCAGGTGAAGACATATACAACCAGAACTTGATGCGAAGTCTGTCGGTGCGAACTTGAACCGACGATCAATCACCAGATTGTGAGGATCGGTGGGTAGCTTCCTTTTTTTGGCCAGTTTCAAACAAAACTTGAGAAACTTTCTTACTTTTTCTACAAAAACAAACACAGACCCCCAGAGGTTTACCAACAATTGAGCAAGAGAGTTCTAGTCTCTATCAAACTTTGAGCACACTATTTCTTGGCTTTTGTGCAAACAAATTCAACAACTTTTCCAACATGCCTGTCAAAAAGTAGTGAATGAAGATGTAGAGAAAAAATAAACCGATAGAACCGGAGAACGGAGTATCCAAGGACCCGAAGAATTTACATAGAATCATATTTTTTAAACAGAATTTATTAATTTCGAATTCCTTTAATTGCTATTACTTTATACTGCTGAAGACTTCCGCAATGGCGGATATTGACAACAGCATTAAACAGCTGATGGGAATCGATGAATGCTACTGTACAAAAATATCAGTCACCACCGGGAATCGAACCACGGACCTCTCAATTGCCGGTTGAGCGCCCTTAACCACTAAACCATGGAGACCTTTCGGCACAGCAGCATTAATTTTCAACTTGGCCATATCGGCTCGTATCTCACAAGTTAGTTTGAAGTGACTGACAATTGAATAAACTGACAAATATACATAAACAGAATTTATTAATTTCGAATTAATTAATAAATTCTGTTTATGTATATTTGTCAGTTTATTCAATTGTCAGTCACTTCAAACTAGCTTGTCATATTTTTTATCAGTATTGTGCTGATAGGTACCGTACATGCACCATTTAAATTCTTTGATTTCTATGCACATCATAAATTTTCCCGATTCACAAAGAAAATGCACATCGTTAGTTTTTGAAAAAATTTTGTTTCCTTTTCTTCTTGTTTAACAGATCTCATAATACAAAATGCATCAGTATTAAATTAATTTACTCTCTCTATTGTTCCATTTGACAATTTCAAGTTATTTAACAAAAGATTTCAACACAATAAGGAATAAGAACGTCAACGCTTGCACTGTGAAAATAAAGAGAATAATTGGGCAAAAGCAGCAACTTTCGTAATATTCTTCAATTATTTTGTATTCGAAATAAATCAGCTGTCCAATGTTTTGTTTTCCACTAGCCAAAACTAACCTGTAGCGTATGGTGGAAATCAGTTTTACATCATAATTATTTTTATATTAATCTGACCCCCAAACTTCAAAATCAATAGCGATTTCACTTGGACTATGAGGAGGTTTCAAAAGTTTAGAATCTTCCTTTCAAGCGCTAGAGCACAGACGGACGGACGGACAACGGCTCGATTTCAATAAGACCCTGTCGGGTAAATTACAATCATCAGAGAATGAAGCTATGACGAGAAAACTTTTGATAGCAATCAACATGGAATAATAATGAATCGTGATCTAGTAATTTATTTAAAAATCGTTTTTCATTGACCGACCAATAAAACTAATCTCCTTAATGGGCGTAAATAAGGAAAGGGCTCAGGGGGCTTGAGCCCCCTGAAATTTCAAACACAAATAGGAAAATTAGTAGAAATCTGTGATTTTCACTTCAATTTACGTGATTTCTGTGATCATTTTCCTGGAAGAGAACCCCCGGACCCCCCACCCAACGGAAGAGAACCCCTCCCCACCATAGTAAAATCCTGGATGCGCCACTGCCCGTTGTTGGTGCGCCCCCGAATGTTTTTTCTATTTACGCCACCAATCCCAATGGCAGAATTTTAAACATAATTATTTCGTATTCTTGATAGTAATATGCAAAAATTGTTAAAGTTTAATAATTTAAAAAGTTATTGAAAAATTTCACACCAAACAGATGAAGTTTAAGAAAATATCCGACAAAAAATATCTTGAAAACAGTTAAATAGCATATGCTATTATTAATGATGCTCATAATAATAATAATAATAATAATAATAATAATAATAATAATAATAATAATAATAATAATAATAATAATAATAATAATAATAATAATAGTAATAATAATATAATTATAATTATAATAATAGTTAATAAAACGTCATGAAAATCATTTATTATCAATATTTACTACCTTACATCGCAGACACTGGTCTCTTGATAAGGCAAAGTACATGCTTCTCTGGCAATTGTAGTTAATTAAACAAAAACTCTCATTAATTGCTCAGACTAGTGCTGGTGTATACAAAATTTATTTATAATAAAACTGAACTTCTTCCAACTGAAAGGGGAGACGTGAGAAAAAATTAACAATTTCGAGGGCGCTGTTCCAAAGAGATCATTTATTGCTAGACGAGGACAATGATTATATTCTCTGAAAAGAAATAATATTTTTAGGTTTATAATAAATTCCTGGACTTCTTGTTCCATGACGAACTGCGTTGTTAATATTAACTTTTCAAGTGAATTCAACGACTTGCAGTCAAATGTTTATTAAGATTAAGTAGTATTTTACTTACTCTGTAGGCCGAACGTTTTCGAGTTGTTAAAAGTTGTTTTTCACGAGTTGTTTTCGCCTTGAAGATGGGTTTTAACAACTCGAAAACGTTCGGCCTACAGAGTTAGTAAAATACTACTTAATCTTAATAAACATTTGACTGCAAGTCGTTGAATTCACTTGAAAAGTTTATAATAAATTGTGGGTATTACATTTTTTTGTGAATGAATAATATTTACAAATTTTATCAAGTATAACAACTGAAAAATACTTACTTCAAATCAGAGATCCAGCCATCTATAGGCTACCTTATTCAAAATCATATTACTTTTTTTCCCATTTTAATAACGGACAAGCACTCAAGGGCTGAGAGATGAATAATGCGCACCGTAAGATTGTGATACCTTTCAATTCTGTAGAGATGCCGAGAAAAAGCAATATCCTCTTTAATATAACTTTGAATGAGAAGAAAAAATGAAAGAAAAACGGGACAGGACTTTGATTCCACAGATGACAGTTCTCCCTCATCCATGGCAACTTTCGAAATAACTCCTAACAAGATTAAAACTGTAACGGGTGGAAAAGGATTAAAAATCTTCTCAAACTTACTTTCTATCAAACTAATTTCAGAAGATTATAAGAAACTTGACGCCAAGGAAATGCGATATTGGATCGAAGACTGATACAAATACAGAAGATAAAGAAATTGGAAGTGATTATATTGGGCGTTCAAGTAAGAATTGATGGAAAGAGCATTATTATAAATTTGAGTCCATTAAAAAATTACGCTATTTTCAAATTATTTCTGGACTTTCTTCAAACTTATCAGCTTATTTTTCTTCTCAACTCCCTGAATAAAATGAGATTGAAACTTCGAGATTACTCAAGATATAATATCCGTTGCTTTTTTGTGTCTTTCATCTGAAAAAGTTTAGGTTCTTATTGATATAGTAACCCACAGTGCACTTCAAGATCAAGTCAACTGATGACGGTATAGAATTGATAAAAGTGATACCTTTGATACACATTTTAATAAAGTTTTCACTCTACAAAAACATATAATAAGAGCGGCTTTGGGACGAATGAGACGATATCCTAGTAAACTGCTGTTTGATGAACTTGATGTATTCACTTTAAGGCAAACTTATGTTATTAGGTGCGTATTGTACATAATAAAGAACAAACATTCATTTGACAATAGAAACGTATATTACAATACAAGACCGCTATTAACAAATAGATACAACATACAGTATACAAGATTGACAGTATGTAAGCGTCAGTTCACCAATTATTGCATGGTGCTAATAAACAAGATTCCTGCACACTTTTTAACACAAAGATTTACACAAACTCTATTGAGAAATGTAGAGGAATGGGTCAAAAGTAACATATATTTTAAGTTATAGTAACGTTTAGGTTGAGTAATAGTTGCCTATTTATTGTATTTGATAAGTTTTCTTTTTCGTTCTACTGTTGTTTTGCTAAAGATAGTGATGATAGATTTTCTTTTTGTTCTACTGTTTTTTTTTGTTTTGGACTATTTTTTTGATTGGTTGGATGCTTGATTTAGTGAATTATTGATGAACATTCCAGTGTAATTTTGGGTAGTAAAGAGGAAAAATTTTCATTTGTAATAAAGGAGAACTCGTCGTTAGCGAACAAGCTATGCTTTGCTGATGGCGCCAAAAAAAAAATGTATTAATTGTGTGTGATTGATTGTTATTTACAAGAGTTTGGCAATAAAGAATTTTGAATTTGAATTTTGAATTATTACATCTGAGAAGTGCTCAAATTCGAAAAATGAACTGTGAATAGTTCTAATTGTAAAAAAAAACTAAACACTTTCAAGTGGAAATTGTGACTCACGTTATGGCGTGACGGCCGTTTCACTCTGATGTTAAGAGCATCGTCAGACGACCCACAGTAACATCAGAGTGAAACGGCCGTCACGCCATAACGTAAGTCACAATTTCCACTTAAAAGTGTTTAAGTTTTTATTATATATTAGTGGATACAATAAGATGGATCTTCAACATATTTCTAATTATAATTCAGATTTAATCTCACAGGTCTAATATAGTTACTTTTTGGGCCAGTGCCTGAAATGCAGAACACATATACTTGAATACATAGCTTACGGTAGTTAACTGTTAGATTATTAGTTAAATGCGGAACAAAAATAAAATAAAAACATTTCTTACATGAGTCAAGTTTGTCAGGGACCATTACTGACATACTGAGTTGAGTTACAGTAGGAACAATTAGTCTGGGCGCACATCAGCCGTTTGGTAGTCAGTCATGGCGAGGGGAGTGTTTATCGCTCATTTCTAAAAACATGTGGCCCGTGCGACGCTGCAGATGTCTTCAAGGTCAACTAGTCAACTTTTACAGCACGGCTAGTAGTGAAACCAGAGCCACGCGCCCAGACTAATTGTTCCTACTGTACTTTGAAAGTTTTATTATTCCGTGTTTTTATCCATTCATAAAAAGGTTAATAATTAATTAATGATTTCTACTACGCTGATGATAGTATTCAGATGAAGAAAAAAAATTATTCAGCAGTGCAACTGCCATCCTCAGTCCTGGATTGTTAATATTAAATATTATAAGAAAACTCAATTGAAATTGAGACGAAAGTTTTCTTATTAGTAAATTACAACTTTTTTAGTATTGGTAATAGTTATATTGTGGTGTAAATCCAAAATGAAATCACTAAAATAGTTAACACTCGAGGTACTATAGAGTTTCGACAGTGAAAATTGTGGTTGTGGTGACATCTGTATTAATCATTAAGTAATTTTCTTTTTAAATTCTTTCATGCACCCACACATGTTTGTCATGGATCATTAAGTTTAATAGATATGGCTGCTTACTAAGTTGATTTACTTTATAAAATGTATTATTCCTTGTGTTTATTCATTATTATCTTTTACTTTTATGGGCTAATAATAATAAGCGTATGGCTTTTAATGGTGGGGAGACCCTTACGGGTAGTTCCACCTCGCCGTTTGTGCCATGTTACGGGTAACATGGTGGACCTACTATTTTAGGTGGGTTCCGAACCACCGGGTAAGTGATAATAAAGCTATGGGCTAAAATTTAGCGATAGAAACGCGAACACAAATACATTTTATTTTTATCAATGAGCCTCCAGATCCTCCAATATGTAACTTAACTGAAATTAACTGTTGATAATATTAGGAATATTAAAACAATGATAGCAATTCATTGTTTCTATTAAATAGATATTATTTCTGTGATGTTTTCCAACATCACATTTTAGTGACGAAATACTAGATGAACAATTTAATATCAAAACTGACACTGTATTTAAATTTAATATATTGTCTTTACTCACTTATATTGCAGATACTGGAGGGATGCATTTCACTTCTGGAAAGAACCTTCGTCAGGCTGACGTGAAATGCATCCCTCCAGTATCCCTAATATAAGAGAGTAAAGACAATATAGAGAGACGCCAACAGGACTGAGAGTTTCATTAAATTGAAATCAGTTTTGATATTAGATATTATTCTATTATAATACAATATTAAAGTTCCTATTCTTAATCATATTTTTCCTATTAAATAAAAGCCAGCTGAAACAGTTGATGAAACTGATTTTATAGATTGATATATATTAAATCTATAATACGGTATATGATATTTAGCTTTCATGGACAAGACACAGCTATATAGTTCCTCCTAAATTTTTGCTCAGCCTCTTGTACGCTTGTTCTCTTCTACAACGCATTATAGAACTGGCTTTGAGCAGTGGCATTTCCTAGTCAAATTTCATTCCCGCTGATAATTTATTAATAGGCCTATTTCTTTTATACAATAATTGTATTAGTTGAATAATACTTTCTCAATCTTGGCTGGATATGTACAAAGTTTAACACGTTTCAACGACATCAATTTTTCCATTTATTTAATGCATGCGAAAAATTATTTCTAATACACTGAAAGATGTCAACAAAACCTGTGTAAAACAATCAAACATATCTCCATGTTTAGTCTTTACACTCTTGCTATCAAAATTCATTAATTCAAGATATGATTTCAATCTTAATCTAATCAAGTCTGAGATGCGTAAACGAGAAGGGAATAAGTTAATCTCTAATTAATACCTCAGGTAGAGTCTTAGCAGGAAAAGATCACGATTAGCAGGGAAAGATCATCCTTATCTGCAAGACGCTAATTAACGGTTTCATGTACGGTAGGTTAGTTAAAGCGGTAGAGAATATGACACGCTCGTCTTCGCGGAACATAGGAACGGTATATAGTATACATATATTTATAATGAGCTTTATATACAGCTATATTCAAAATACAGACGTGTTTTAATGTAACCGTCTTTATAAATGTGTGACTCAACACCCAACCTAACGTTTTCATTCTTATAACGGCACCTGTGCATTGCTTATACCTGGATTTCAAATTAAAATGACAATACTAATAACAATTACGAAAGGTAGCATGCATGTCGTGCGCCTCCTGTAAATTCTCTCTCCTTCTCTCTTTCCTCTCCTTTTCGCTCCACTCGTTAGATTAAAAATAGAAGGGGAGCATCCTCTCGGCAACAAACTGTGAACGAACGTTCCGAATTACCTCCAATTAGGAGTGCCACTGTTTGCAGAGTACCTCAGTCGTCTGCTGTTTACTACACAGTGTGTAGCGTGCTGCTAAAGACTGATGAAAATAAGCAACAAAGGGTTGAAAATGGAAAAAGGAATAAAAGCTGTGAGGGAGGAAAACGACATACGGAAATTAATGTGTCTTCTGGGAAGTACATAAACTCAAATTAGTTGAAAATAGTCGGAAAACTGTTCAGAATCTATAATTGATTACAATTTGATTTCAATCTTAGAAAATAAAGAATTGATTGACTTATCTAAGTGATATTCAAGCATGCACAATCACTCTCAAAAATTAGCACAAGCCAACTAAACATAAATTTTATCAGTAAGACTTTTTTATGAGAATTCGTTTCATTGGGGAAGTGATAGCCGCTAGCCGTAGCAGGTATCTGTTCAATCAGATAGAGATAAGCTGCGTTCTCGCAGGTCCTGTTTGTAACGGTGACCTATTAGATTGGCCAGCAAAAAAGACACTGTTCTCTGTTGTAAAATCACTACCCGGTGGTTCGGAAACCACCTAAAACTGTAGGTCCATCTCATCAATCACCATCATCCAACTCATTACCCACGCACAGGTCCCAGACCTATGTGGGCTTCATCCTCAAAAAAAAAAATTATTTCTAAAAATACATCTTCGCTCACTTTTTCTGATTCAAAAGAGTAGGCCTTATTATGTAAGTTTGCACAATGTGAATATTTATTCTTTTTTCTCTTTCATTGTACTGTATTTTGATCAAGTGGAATTAAAAATTCTATTCTATTACTTGTGGAAGGGACAACTAACACTAACCTAACCTAACTAACACCTGCTAACAAGCTATAAATGTATGTATTTAGTACCATAACCGATTTCGACTGTAGGTTATTCTTCAAACCTCAACATTATGTTTCAGTCCAAAGAGAGTAGGTACTAGAAAACGAAGAGCCAGGTACTTTGCGATTGCTTAACTCACTGAGCTAACATATTTATATCAGTAAGCCAAGCAACCGAAATGAAGTCTGAAACTCTATGCTTGATAGTCTACTCCCATCACTACACTGGGTCTGGCTGCACAGGTGAGTGTGTGTATACTATCCAGCAGACTTCTGAAGCTATAAGTAGGAGCTCATATCACATTGTTTGATATATACAGAGGAGTCCACAATAAACCTCCACAGAACACAATGACATTCAGGTATGAGTTTTGCTTGTTATTGTCATTTTAGCTCGACTTTCAGTCAACAGATAGCTAACATCCTGTGTTCCAGTCGATGACGGGTAAAATAATGTTTGGAATTAATTTATTAAATGTCAATGTGTCTTCATTTTTAGACCATCTATCCCATTTTTCTATCCCAACTAAATAGTGAATAATATCCTATTATTATTACAATTTAATAAATATGGTTTCAATAATAATGATAATTATTACTTCATGGATTTCTTAATTATTACTTATTATTAATTATTATTTATTATTAATAATTATTATTTATTATTATTATTTATTATTACTTATTATTAATTATTTCTTATGTATTCTATTATTACTGGAGTTAATTATTACTTTTCTGAAGATGAAGTCCACATAAGATTGAGACCTGGGCGCGGTAATGAGTTGGATGATGTTGATTAATGAGTTGGCAGTTGGACCAACAGTTTTATGTGAGTTCCGAAGTACCGGGAAGAGATTTAACAGAAGATAACTGAGTCTTTTGCTGGCCAAACCAAACTGGCACCCTTACATAGAGGGCCCAGCAGTTTGGAGCTTATCTTTAGCTAATTGAACAGATACCTGATACGACTCACGGCTACCACTTCCCTATTTAAATAAATATAATGTATAAAAATATTAACTGTTATATTATATAAAGATAATGCTCCATCATTTAAATATTGGAAAAGAATAGAAGGTTGGAATAAAGCGACATAAATTAAATTAAAAAATATATTGTTATAAAATGGATGACAGTGATGTGATTTGCAAGGTGATGAGTTATAAATAACATTGATTGAATCAGTGATGCTTAGTAGTAGATAATAAATGCTTTCTCTGTTTCCATCTGGATATTTCCATGGCTGTTATGCAGAAATTGTACGCCAGAATAGTAAATATGACATTGAACTGCCAGTTTCCTGAAACAAAATTAGGTAACGTATAATTTTAAAAATAAGCTTGATAAACATGTTGAAAGCGTATTTTTCTAGTCGAATGATGCCCACGTGATCTTGAGACTTGTGCGTGGGTAATGAGTGAACGGGTGAATAATGAGAAACATCCATGGCTGAATGAGATTCGAACTCAAGACTGCAGGAAACGAAGCCAGTCAAAGTCTTATAAAATGTTAGACTAGTGCTCCAACCAGCTGAGCCACCACAGCTGCTAAAATTATTAGGAGAGTTGGTAGGCTTTCAAATAGTAATAAAAAACTAGATTTTAGGAATCATCTCTAGCGAGTGAGTTATAAAATTTACTCAAATTCATAGTAAGTTGGAATCCGTTTTAATCATGATGAAAAATAAGACGAAATTGTCACAACCACATTTATTAAAACTTCGAGAAACTAGTTTCGGTTGTTACACCATTATCAACCTCAATCAAACTGAAAAACTGAAGTACAGAGAAGCCTTATATATACTATATATAAGTATATATATAAGGCTTCTCTGTACTTCAGTTTTTCAGTTTGATTGAGATTGATAATGGTGTAACAACCGAAACTAGTTTCTCGAAGTTTTAATAAATGTGGTTGTGACAATTTCGTCTTATTTTTCATTATGGATACCTTCCACAATATCACCTTCGCCATTACTAAGGACCGTTTTAATCAATTTAACTTTATAGACGAATCAGTTATTCTCATTATTATCTAAATCTATTCATAAATAAAGTCCCGTGTTTCGGAGGACACGTTAAGCTGTCGGTCCCGGCTGCCTAAAAACAGTCGTTAAGTCACGTCAGAGGCCCTGAACTTATTCAGGTGCGACCTGATAACTCTGACACCAGACCTGAGCCAGCCAGGTCACACGATATTATTATTATTATTATTATTATTATTATTATTATTATTATTATAAATAAAGTCGACCTCCTTAGGTCGTTTTTAAGTCGACCTCCTTAGGTCGTTTTTAAGTCGACCTCCTTAGGTCGTTTTTAAGTCGACCTCCTTAGCGTTTTTGCTTTCCTGCTGATGGTTCAGTTCCAGGTTGCCAGGCTTTTTAACAGGATAATTTTGTTTACTTTTCAAAGTTTGATAGATTCTCAAAAAATCAATTAATGAACAATTATTAAATTCTTAGTATTTGTTGATGCATGACGATCTGCAAATAGAATATTTAATATTTTCACTTTTCGACTGACAGCACTCATGATGGACTCGAGCCCGTAAATATGGTCTACCTCTAGTAAGAAAATATCAACTTTTCATTCATTTAGAATAGTTCTGCATGTCAATCGAAAAGTGAAAATATCAACTATTATATTCACTTGTTATAAAGGCGTTCACAGATTTCAAAAGGAAAAATATTGAAAGAGTTCAATAAAGGATGATAGTAGGTCCTTATTTAGAAAATATTTATCTTAACAATTCAGATAATAATCAGCAAAATTCAAAATGGAGCTGAGCTGGCACTCAATGAACTAGTTTTGTACCAAAATTAAACAGTATTATACAACTGTCAATTAATTATTATTAAATAAATAAATAATGATTGATAAATTAATCATCAGTAATTATTATTTATAGATGATCCATTGATATTTATTATGATGTTGAAGATCCATCTTGTTTCCACTAATATGTATTATAAACTTAAAAAACACTTTTAAATGGAAATTGACTCACGTTATGGCGTGACGGCCGTTTCGCTCTGTTGTCTAGAGCATCATCAGACGACCCACAGTACACTCAGTACACAGAGTGTACTGTGGGTCGTCTGATGATGCTCTAGACAACAGAGCGAAACGGCCGTCACGCCATAACGTGAGTCAATTTCCATTTAAAAGTGTTTTTTAAGTTTATAATGATATTTATTCATTAAAAATTGCAATGGTATGTCAAGACACAACAGGCATTAAGCCCAAAACTATTATCTTCACAAAATGTTGACAAGAGAATCCAAATATTTGTAGGTTAAAAATTTATATCCTATTTAGAGTTTAGTGCTTAAGTGCTTAGACTGAACTCAAAGCTGTTGACTTTTCGTATAAGACGAACTAGAGGAATCTTTGAATACAGTTCAGCTCAATTTAGAACGCTGCTGAGTATTTTGCAATCACTAAAAGAATACATATATTGAAACAATAATAACCTTCTAAAAATTGACTGTTGATAACTCCTCCTCCCTCTTCCGTGCAATACATATATGCATTGAAATGGATCCCGAAAATACTGAATGGTGCATAGCATAGAGCTAACAATCTTTTTTGATTGTTGATTGAAAACGTATTATTCTGTGAAATTGGAGAAAATACAATAAATATAACATGAAAAATAATGGAAATTAAACAAGGTTTTACAAATAATCGTTGAATAACTACTGTACATTAACATTTTTTCAATGGAATAAAAAATCTCCTTTCTCCCCTCTCCATCCAAAACCCAACACTCAAATTGGTAATAAACAAATTTTTGTGATACAGCCTACTATGGGTATTGGATAAAATAATTCGATCGTGAATCTATTTAATTTTCTTCAAATATGCAACAAAACTATTTGTTATATACATGTTGGTAGACAAACAAAACAAACGCTCTTTTTACTCTTTTCACAAACTCCATTTTTTCAATGCCATGGTTCTGATCTAGTTGTAATGGACCATAATATTGATATCAAAGCACTGCAATGAAAAAACTAATTAAAAATGATAGATAGATTGAAAGAAATAATATTTTTTACTATTTTAATTTCAATTTTTGAAGATTCAAGTGGAAAATTTCAAAGAAAAATGAATTGAAATTATAATAAAATTATAATCAATAACAATAGGTAGATTGAAAACTATATTTTAAAATTCAAGATTTGAATGATATATTACGAAACAGTAGCTCGGAAAAATATAGATGAAAATGTAGATAAATATCGATCACAACTGATAGATAAATCAGTTACAGATGATAAATCAATAACTTACCACCCACACTTGAAATCCGTGAAGTTTTGAGATATAGCGCATAGTAGATTCTAGAGAAAGTTCGATAAAATTCAATAAGCTCCATAAAAATATATTTTCAGAGAATCCATGCCATAAGAACACATAGCAAAATGTCACTCCAGAGGCAAATAATCTTCTTGAAAAAGTCTTATTCTCCCCAAGAACTGGATCGTAGATATATCTGTAATGGAAAAAAGGATTAAAAAATGTTTTATCTATCAACTTCTTAAAGTCTGACTTCAAAAATCATCCGTCTACGCCCATCAAAAAAAATTTAAAAAATTAACACAAAGTACAAACAACACTGGATATCTGATTTAAGTGGGGAATTGTAAATTCAATCAACAGTTTATCCTCCTATTAATTTGATCATAAGGGTTTAAATTTGTGTTTGAATGTGTTTTATCATGCTGACGTGCCATACGCATATATATATAGGGTTTAAATTGTATTATATACGTGTAACTAATTCCTGAACATAAAAAAGTAAAGACTTGAATACCGCATGAATCAATAAATTAATAAATCTTGAAAAGACGTTGTGTTCCATTAACGATAACTATCGGAGTATTATGTTAATAGAGTAATCGTGTGAACCCATAATTTACATCTGCGGCTACAGACATGAAAGGACGATCCTTGTATTCAGAGAAAGACATCAAAACAATACAAATTGACAAAACCAACATTTTATATTATTTTACTTGACATTTCAATTTACAATATCTGATTTAGAATCATACTTGACATTTCAATTTACAATATCTGATTTAGAAACATACTTATTTAGAATGCATACAAATACATCAGATGCGTTTAAGATAAAAACAAGATATTCAAGATAAAAATTTATATCCTGTTTAGAGTTTCGTGCTTAATTAATATTTATTCATTAAAATAAAATTGCAATGGTATGTCAAGACACAACAGGCATTAAGCCCAAAACTATTATCTTCACAAAATATTGACAAGAGAATCCAAATATTTGTGGGTTAAAAATTTATATCCTATTTAGAGTTTAGTGCTCAAGTGCTTAGACTGAACTCAAAGCTATTGACTTTTCGTATAAGACGAACTAGAGAAGTCTTTGAATGACAGTTCAGCTCAATTTAGAACGCTACTGAGTAAAACATCAATCACTCCCTAGTTTAATATTCTGCTACCAATATATATTTGTAACTAAATATGTTCAAGGACAATAAAAAGAATGGTACGATAATATTGGTAAACAGACAAAATCTGTTTATAGCATCCAATTTATTGTCAAGAGCAAGATCCACCATGTATCAAAAATACTTCCTGCTCGTTGGGCCTAAATTCTATAACAGAGTACCTGACAATATAAAATCCAGTTCATCTGTTTCATTTTTTTTTCATAATACGATAATTTTGTATCTTAAATTTTAACTATCAATTGCAATGATGGACACAATACTCCTATTTCATGTTAAGCACTTTCTATGAATATTTCTCACTCAGCTTACTTTAAAAATATATTATATGTATTTCTCATTTTTGTATCACGTATTCATCATTAATTTATAACAATTAAAATTGTGATAAAAACTTGATAAATTGTGATTACAATCATGTATTCATCATTAATTTATCACAATAAATTTTTTTAAATTCAATTGAATACTTTGGAACTTTCAATTTATTCTAAGTGAAACCCCAATGTTATAGGCCTAATGCATTGCTTTTATGATTATTATTATTTATTACTGTAATTATTCAAAATGAATCAAGCATGCCAGTAAGTTGTTAAATCAATTATCATATCTCTACCTTCATGCTGAAAAAACATGGATAATTTCAAACAATGAAACTTTTTTCATGAATGAAATTAAACAATTCTTTACGCAGAGATGCAGTATGATTTCTATGACTGTAAGATATTCTACTTGATAAATTATTAAGTCTGGACTTCATTGGAGTCCACGTCCAACTCCATTGGTTCAAGAGAAATATCAATGACGTCCAGGAGACGATCGTTGGTCGTTTCTTTATAACAAGTTTTCTTGCATTTAAATAAGTGTAAATTACTATGAGTCTTACAAAAAAATTTTGAGGATGAATCCCACATAGGTCTGAGACCTATGCGTAGATAGAGATAAGCTGCGTTCTCATGGGTACACTTTGTAACGGTGACCGATTAGATTGGCCAGCAAAAAGACACTGTTCTGTGCTGTAAAATCACTTCCCGGTGGTTCGGAACCCACCTAAAACTGTAGGTCCAACTCATCAATCACCATCATCCAACTCAATGCCCAAGCACAGGTCTCAGACCTATGTGGGCTTCATCCTAAAAAAAAATTAATTGGTTCCGAACCACTGGAAGTGATTTTACAGCACAGAACAGTGTCTTTTTTGCTGGCCAATCTAATCGGTCACCGTTACAAAGTGGACCCAGGAGAACGCAGCTTATCTCTATGCACGCATAGGTCTCAGACCTATGTGGTCTTCATCCTCAAATTTTTTTGTGATTATAAACAGAATATAAATAATATAAACAAACTAACTACACTGGAATTTCTAATCACCTTTTCATGAACGAATAGAAGCCAATATCAAAAGATCGCCAGAGCTGTGAGTCACAGTACATGTAGCATACACACGCAGGAGGGGGAGGGGCATTGTAATTTTCTGCTCTAGCCAGAGTTCCAGTCAATCCATAAATTGCCAAGTACTTGATGTAGAAGAATAAAGCCAGATAGTAAACTACACCATTCAGATACCATGCTCCCAATTCCTTCAGTTGCTGAAAAATCAAATATTTCTGAATGATGATTTTGTTGCAGTCTTATGATACTATAGTATGAGAGGTTTCATATACAGCCTGGCCTTTAGCGGCCAGTCGGCGTGGTGGGGACAACACACCACGAAGGGGAATCGCCTTATAACTTAACCCACTCGGCTACGGCCACTCCAAGTGATACACTTACATTCCACGCTAGTATTTATTTCGCTTGTTTGATTAATATAGATACGATAAGATAATATTTTAATTTTATTTTTAATCTACAAATGTTCTCTTCAAAGTCTTTTAGATTAAATAATATGATCCATTTATCAAACATTTGTTGATTTTTCTTCTGAGTTAGTATCTCTCATTTATTTGATAATTGTTAATGAAAATTACTAATGTCGATGTGATCATTGATTTAATTGAAGTTTTGTTTCTATAAAATTGTTTTTGTATTGTATTAGCAAGTGAAATAAAAATATTCTATTCTATGTGTGAAACATTGACATGGGAAATCAAGTAGCCAAGCAAATAGACTGACAACATTGATACATGCTCTGAACAGGACTAAAACATGACTAACAGAATATTATAATTATTATAAACTATCACCATTATGACTAGTGTACCAACAATAGAATATTTTTCATTTGATACTGAAAGGAAAACCTACGGCACATTTAATAGGCTATACCAAAGAAGTTTTAATGTTGAAAAATTATAATTTACAACTAAAAATGTTGAACTGATTTATTTGTGAAACAATATTACTAAAAACTTTCTGGTAGATGGAGTTTTTAATTTCATTGTTTGAATTACAATAGGAATAACTGTAAAATAAATAAATCACTGCACATGGTAAATTTAACGACTTGCACTCATTTTAAATTAAGAATGGATAAATAATTTACTCACTTGGCTGAAACGTTTTCGAACCGCGACGATTTATTTTCGACAACAAATGAAATAATAGGACAGGATAGGCTGTTGAAAATGAATTGTCGCGGTTCGAAAACGTTTCAGCCAAGTGAGTTTACAATAGAAGGCTATGAATAAATAAAAATAAATCTTGAAATTGATGAATAATTACTCACATCCAACTTATATTCAAAAGCATGAATGTAGAAAAAGTGAAGGAAAATATCTAGCACAACCATCCAAAAAGTATAGCGCAGTATGTTGAAAAATAAAGCACCAAACCGCTCTCTGTTCCATCTTTTAAATGGCCTTCTCACCTGAAAATGAAAAGCGAGCAAAGATTGAAACCTAATAGGCTACATAATTTTCTAACAAGTTGGAGGAAAGCTAGTTATAGAGTGAAGCCGAGTTTGAAAAAAGTTTCCCTCTCAATTATATATGTTCCATGAAATAGAGATCACCTTACACCTTTGTATTGATTTAGGTAGAATAAATAGCTAAAAAAGAAATGAGTTTTTATTATTACCGATTTCGATAATAATATGAGTACCGGACAAGTTAGAACAATCTCAAGAAGCATTATAATAGTTATTTATGTATTAAGAGTGTGAAGCACGACTTTATCGCTCAAGCCAAAACAGTTACTTCACGACACATAGCGGAGCGCAGTAATTTTGCTAGAGCGATAATAGTTATTTATGTATTAAGAGCGTGAAGCGCGACTTTATCGCTCGAGCCAAAACAGTTACTTTGCGACGCAAAGCGGAGCGCAGTAATTTTGCGAGAGCGATAATAGTTATTTATGTATTAAGAGCATGAAGCGCGACTTTATCGCTCGAGCCAAAACAGTTACTGCGTGAAGCATAGCGGAGCGCAGTAATTTTGTGAGAGTGATAAAGAAGATTCATGCACGAACTACATACAATATATTCCCTACAACTGCAGTTCTGGATTCCAACACAATTAAAGCTTGTAATTTGTAGCATTACAGATCGTGTGCGGATTTGGTTAGCATGCGCCATAGTTAAGGTTATGAGGATTTCACGGATTCCAAGATCCACCAATGAGAAGACATCAAAATCAAAACAGAAGCGTAAAGAAAACAGTTGGCGAGCGTAAAGTACTTTACCGCTCGCGGAGCAGTAAAGAGGTATTTTACAATTAGTTTTCAGTAGTAAAGAACTACTTTACGAGCAGTTGTAGGAAAAAATAATTTATTCAACTTCGTTGGAAAGAGAATGTATTAGTGTCACGCAGGGACAAATCAAAGGTAGGAGGGATTTCGTGATGTATCTCCCAAAAAATTCTGGATTCAATCAACTGTCATGAAAGTTGTTTCACACTGCTTGTAGTAGAATTATGCAAGTTTTTTCACGGTGAAGCGCGTAATACTCGATGATAATCATCTACGCAAAATCAAGTACATGCTTTGAAATGATGTAAGTTAGGACAGATTGGGTCAGAGAAGCTTCAGCAACAATTTCACAGCATGTCTTTGATTTTGCAACGGTGATTATCATCGAGTGTATCGATTGCTTCATTATGTAAGCATGCTGATAAACTGATAATACACAAACACATGAAATAAAATGCAATTGTTTCTGATAGTACTTGGTCGGAAGTCTATCTTCTTTTTTTGAGGATGAAGCCCACATAGGTCTGAGACCAGTGCGCGGGTAATGAGTTTATTTTATTTATTTAAGAAACAGAGTGGAAACAACAGGCTTACAAGCCCAAAACTGTTTCCTGTACAGTTTTCAAGTAAAATCATAATCAAGATAAAAATCTTAATTACATAATATTTTGTTTAAAAACTATAATTGGAATTACTCGATACTAAAATTAAAATTGGGGAAACATTGACTGAGAAATTACCACAGTCTTGATTATTAATTCAAATAAACTTACATTGAAAAGAACAAAAAAAAAAAAACAAGAAGAGAAGAAAAAAGCTTTGGAACATCACTACAACCAATGACACATCAATTATGTAGAAAGAAACTAATTACAATAATTCAATATAAAAAGGAGTTCCAAAAGTTAATTATTTTGAAAAATGAGAACATAAAAATAGAATAATACTAGTTTGCCACAAAAAAGTACTACCCGTGACAGTGACTGAGAAAGACATTTCAGTTGAATAACTCAAGCTCTGGTAGTTGGATGATGGCGATTGATGAGTTGAACCTACAGATTTAGGTGGGTTCCGAACCACCGGGAAGTGATTTTACAGCAGACAACAGTGTCTTTTTGCTGGCCAATCTAATCGGTCACCATTACAAAGAGTGCCTGGGAGAACGCAGCTTATCTCTATCCGATTGAACAGATACCAGCTACGGCTCACGGCTATCTCTTACCGTAAATCAAGAGATCTAATAATAAAATAAGATAAATATGAAATAAAATGAGATTATTTATTTATTTATTGAAAATACAAATGTTTGAGGGCACTAGAAAATATCCCATTTTTGCCCTCGTGACACAATCATACATATTACAACAGCCACGTTGAATTTAAATAATAATTAATAATAATAATTAAATAGTAATTAAATATAATAATTAAATATAATAATTAAATAGGCGAAATATTAGCTCAACTTCATTTATTGAAGACTACTTTAGTAATTAATTACTCGATATTTAAATTTTTAGAAATTGTTGTTTTAATAAGAATGCTCATTATATTGGGGAGTTTTATAGCTGCTGCAATACTCCTTCAAAAAATCACCATACTACATACAATCAACAATCTAGGCGGCTCTGGTAACGCAGTTGGTTGGAGCCTTGTCTGTGATAAGATAAGACTCTGTTCTTTGCTGTAAAATCACTTCCCGGTGGTCCGGAACCCACAATAAAACTGAAGGTCCACCTCATCAATCACCAACATCCAATTTTTTTTTAATTTTTTTTTTTGGAGGATGAAGCCCACATAGGTCATTCATTACCCACGCACAGGTCTTACATCTATGTGGGCTTCACCCTCCAAAAAAGTAAGGCTCTGGTTGGTTTCGTTTCCTGCAGCCTTGGGTTCGAATCTCATTCATCTATGTTTCTCATCATTCACCTCATTACCCACGCACAAGTATCCATACTCATGTGGGTATCATCCGCAATAAAATAAGAAATGCAGATTTTGACAACTTACCCCATTCACATAGTCTTCATACATCATGAAGGGGCCAAGAAAAAAGAGAGGCAAGTAGAAAGTGTAACCCAAGAGTGAAATGAATAGATCAAAGTTCATCTCAGAGGATTGTTTGCCGTTAATATGATCTAAGCAGAAGCTTATACATTTCAGCAAGATCCATGCAGAAACGACAGCTGTATTGACATAAAGAGTATGATCTGTTAAGCCAATTGAAACCTAGGAACAACCAAGAAATCATCAATTTGCGACTGTTTGTGTACGTTGGAGAGTGATGGTTCTCCAGTTAACTGACAACAAAAGAATATTATTGGATAACATTTCATAAAAAATACTGTGATCTAACAAATTGAGATAAAAGAATACTATTTGATAAAATTATTGGATAACAATACAGTGATAAAAGAACATTATCGGATAAAATTTCATAAAAAATACTGTGATCTAATAAAATTTTCCAAATGATTGGAAATTTGTTTCAATAAATGTTTTACATAATTTTTTTTCAAGTATATAGTATTTCCATCCGCGCATTCTAGATTGAAAGCTACAATAAAAATCATAAGATCTTATTCTGTAACCATATACAAAGTGTATACAATGATATAAATTCATATCCATCAGAAAAATCATACAGTAAACAATATTTTACATGTTCAAGAAGATGAAAGTATATGCTCTTTTTATGACAGTTGTGATTAATGAATAGAAGACCCATATCTGTACCGATTGGTATTAGCTATTAGAATATTATCCTGATTGGATACAACCGTAACGTTGTTACGTATTAATTTGGGGAATCCGGTCTGATCACAATATATATATATATATATATATATAACATCATCTTCAGATAAACAGCGAAACTTCAATAAATCGGCCATATAACAGAGTAAAAATGTTATATGTAGGTATAGGCTACTAAAGACAGTAACGCAGTGTTAAATTTGTTTAGAATTCGAGAGCATATTCAACAGTTTTAATCTAGACTGTATAAAAAATTCATTTTTTAAAGAATTGAATCATGACCAAAATGACTGAAAAAATCACATATTGCATGCATGAAATTATCGAAAATCTCTGGACCAAAGGAATTCAGAATGACGATAACTGTTGGTGTTCATCACAGCTGAACCTGACTTGATGAGCATTGAATAGCATTAAAATATTTACATGGAATAAGAACTGAGATACTTATTTCAGTTGAGAGCTCTATGGAACAATCTAGACCCTTACTAAAAGAGTGTAGACTCCAAGAGAGCAAGACTCTAGAGCGTTCTTGTAGAGCAATATTAATTGCCGTACCACAGTAGACTTTTACTCTCTATGAGAAAGATCTAGAGCACCGTTTATCCAAAATATTGCACTCAAATGCCAAGATCTGAAACTTGGATGAATTGAATACTGAATGATACTTTGTTGTTTCAGTGGATGTAGTTTATGAAGTTCAATAGATACAACTAATTACAGTCCCTAACAAGGTTATAACAACGTCCTTAATGACAACTTGAGCATCTTAATTACAATTTTAACAAATGGCAGTTTCAATCTAGATTTCATGTGAAAATAGAACATTTCACAAAGTGTTTGTGATACTTACTAATATGTATGATAATCCAGACTTAAAACCGTAGATCACGTAGAGGAGCAGTACTGATAAAATCCATACAACAAGCGTCGATCTAGTCTGCAGAGCTAAGTAATACAGACACACCTGACTGATGAGAATTAGGCAAATCTCTGGGCCAAATGTATTCACAATAACTATAACTGTTGTTACGAAATAGCATATTGGAACTGCCTGAAATGGAGAAATTAATAGAGTTATTTTAAATGATACTTGAGCATTAAAGGTATAAAGTGAAATTTTTCGACAAGTGTCTTTTAGTAAGCTCATCTAAATCAAATGATTAATAACTTTATGCGGTATACCTCGGCCATCTCTAGCTTTCTGGAGACCGCCATGGGTACACTCTATCCACAAACGGAGGCAGCATATTTTTTTTTCAATAAGATAATTATTACGAGAAAATGATATAGCAGAGTAACAAATGGAACCACAACATTTTAAGAGTTATTGCTATGCACTGAGTGCTTACAATGGAAATATATGGTCGTCAAATCAAACATACAATGTGAAAAAACTTTTTCACACTTAATTTTCAATTTTAAATATAAATTGTGCATGTTCAAAACATTAAACGAAATATTTAAAGCCATACGCTTAGTATTACTAATTTTTTATAAAAAGTAAAACAAATATAAAAAGTTGAAGAAAAACCAAAGTTTACAATAAAATAATTTTTAGATGTTATGTTCAATTTCATAATTCACCGAAAGACCACTTCATTGAGAAATAGAGAATTTATCGGTTCTGTTTCGAATGAGTATTTTAAAACGAATTATTACTTGAGTAAGAGTCAAGGTTGCAGAGTATTGAAAACTTAGGGGTTTCTTCATTTTTTGTATTGATTTAAATATTTTTAAATGACAAATGTTTATTTAAAACTGAAATGAATTGTGAAAAAAATCTACATTGAATTTTTGATTTGACGATTATATTTTCATTGCAGCATAGTGCATAATAATTAAAAATTCTTATATTGCAAACTTTGGTTTTTCTCATAAATGAATGAAAGATAAGAAATCATATGTATGTATAGTACCACAACTGATTTCGACTGTAGGTGACTCTTAAAGACCTCAACATTATGTTTCTAAAGATCGCACTACGTAAACGAGGAGTGAGGTAGGTTGCGATTACTTTCCTCACTGAGCTAACAGAGTTGTATCTATGCCAAGCCGAATGCAAAGAATTCTGAAACTCCACTCCCATCTTTACACAGGGTCTGGCTGCACAGGTGAGTGTGTATACTATCTAGCACACCTCTCAGCTAATTCCAGCGTACAAGCCAACATTCGAAAATGTTACATAAGATGGTATAAAACAGACAAAGCAGAATGATAAATTAATGAAGAACAACTAACTGTGGTAAAAAAGTGTTTCATAAACAGAGTATGGTGTATCCAGGATTACTGTGATTTGTATCTTACCAGCAAGTGGAATTCAGTTCTAGTTCAGAAATGAATGCTAGACTTAATTGCATTGAATTCCCCATCCTGTACGGAATTCTGTGTTACGAAAGCAAACAAAGCACTCGTTCTATTTACATCATTCCATAGTTTTCATGGTCGGACGTGACTCGACACCTGATCTTCATTCACTTTCTTTTCAAATGTCTTTGTCACTCTTATTCTTCAAATATGCAACTCTTCCACTCAATTAAATTTCTCGAGATTTCTACACACTTCCTGAACAATCGAGGTCTTTATTCTGTGACCACAGAATTCTTGAAGCATTGAGAAGCCACCAATTCTTGGAATTATACAACTTTAACAGCTATATAAAGAAGTCCACGTGAACAAGCTAGTCAGTTTACAAACCCACGTGACAGATTGTGTCACAGATCTCGTGCCAGTGGAGTAAACAGTGCTTGATTCCAGTTTCAAGTGCAGAGACAAGTGTTTACTGTTTGCGCAGCTTACTAATAGTTTAAAGACATTGTGTTAAGTGATATTATTTGGGACTGTCAAATAACGAATTGGACTGTGTTTTGTAAGTGATAAGTTGCTCTTTTATCATTTCTTTCTACATTATTGTACAGTTTATTGGACTCTTGTTTCTTTTATTATTGATCAGCCTGTAATCAATTATTCATTAATTCTTGTAAATAATTACTGAAAATAAGTATTAGCTTGTCATTTGTTGATCTGTTTTTCTTTATTAATTTAACTTACAATAAGTGTGTGTAAATAGACTAATTTGTGTAAATAAAGTGCAAGTGTGAACTTTAGTGTTGCCAGCCTTATTTTAGCCATTAGAACCCGTAACAATAGTTTGTTTGTTATTTTCACATTACAGCAAAGAACATACAAGACTAATTGAAGGGTCAGTATAATTATAATAGCGAATGTTAGAGAATTACAATAATTAGTAAGTTCATTATAAATATATTTTTTTTTAATTTTACGCCTTGAAGGCTCTACGCAAGGAGTATAAGACAAAACTTACCTCCAAAAACGCCCATCGTGTTATCTCCGATACTATTAGATGAACTAAGAACCATGGATAAATCGTTCTCAGCAAATTCAGCCATCTTTGCCACTCATAATCGGCACAATCTTTTTTCAAGTTCCATAGCCAACCATTTTCGAAGTCCTCTGCATTATCAGAGAACTCTAAATCTGAAAATAAAATCAATACAAATTCAATAGAATTGTAATTTGGTGACTTTGAACTGTTTATATGACCCAAACATAGTTTAATTCATTTAAACATAATATAAAAAATAATCTGACTAATGGCGAGCTACTACAACGATAAACCATGAATAATAATATAATAAAATACTCTGACTAATGGCGAGCTACTACAACGATAAACCATGAATAATTATAGATTGAGTACAATATCGTTCAAAATGTAATGGACCCATTATTAATTTCCGAAAACTTGACAAAAAAGGTAATTTGAATTACTGTATTGTAATCGAAGTTATGATTAATGTATGAGGCATTTTCATGGAGTAAATTTGTTTGGTTTTTAATTCGCGTACTTCAAAGCAATACTGATGATGAGGAAAGAGTAGGATAGAATGCAATAGAAAGTGACCCATAACGTTACATGTTTTAACGAGAATATTATCATTATAATTTTCTTTGAGTTATTATTTATATTGATAACAAAGAAAAATGTATGAACTAGCTCTGTAAATCGACGAAAAAGTTATAAAACCTCAATTTTTTACAGAAATTATATATGAAATAACTTTTTGGATCAATTAAAATGTCATAAAACCTTAACTTTTTCACAGAAACGCAATAGAATGTTCATTTATCATTTATTAATACGGCAATTCAATGATAATTAAAGATATCAATTCTAAGTTTAGCGAAAATAATATTATTATTATCATTTTCTTTCAGTTATATCTACATTTCTGACAAAGAAAATGTATGAAGCTTGATGTAGACACTTTGTGAATCAACGAAAAAGTCGTTTAAACCTTAAATATTTTAGAGAATGGCATTAGATTGTTCATTGAGTATTTATTACAACGGTAATTATAGTGAACATTCTAGGCCAAAGGCTTTCTAATTACAATCAAAATTTTAAATTCCATTCATGCAGTTAGCAGTTTTAATAGAACAAAATTGTAAGTAATTTTGTAGGAGAATAAAAATTTTTTTTTTTTTTATAAAAAAGAATAGAAGGTCATTCAAATGGATTTAAAAAAATGTGAACTTTTCATTTATCCAGTGATTATTATACTTTGTATTTTAATATAATATAAATTATGAAATTTTATTTTAATATATGAAATTGTCAGAATACTCACATTTGCCTGCTTCATACACATGGAACGAGGCATACAAAAGAGCTGATAGCCAAACGAATCCATTGAAATATAACTCAGCTTTTGAAAGCATTGTGGGTTACTCCATTCCAACTAACATAGCCTATTATTTGTTCCTTACATTTCATTGCACCTGCAAATGAATAAGAAAGTCAAAAATGTCAATAATGAGCTTCGATAAGTGTTTCACTCTTACTGTTCCATCAAGGAAGGCCATAAATTAAAAATGTTTTATCATTAAGTAATGATTGTAATTAGCATGTCAAATTTCAGTTGATTTCGACGCTAACAGTCTACATCGCGTAGGATATTCATATATTTGATTCTCAGCGTTGGGAATTGAATGATCAAGAAATATTGTTACTTATATCTATCATCCACCCATTAAACTAAGCATATACGAACCATAATTAATGAATTTTAATTCGAGACTTAATTAGTTTTAATTAGACTTAATCAATTACATTTATCAATTATTATGTATTTTTGTGCTTGTTCTGTTCTGTACATGTATTTTTATGAATTTTGTTCTTCTTTGCGATACTGTATTGTATTGTGTTTTTGTATTTGGGGGAAATAAATTTCATTTCATTTCTGGACGTGTGCAATACACAAAGACCTAATGCACTAGAATAAAGCCAATGTGATGCAGTAGTCAATTATTATAATATGATTGTGGTTAACCTGAAAAATGAATTAATACGATGAGAATATTTTAACCTAGAGATCTAGACAAATGGTGATTTTGAGTCGTATCTGTTCTTTGGTGAATAATTTATTTGAGAGATGGGAAAAATTGATTTTTTTTCAAGAACATGACTGGATATAGACTACTTTTGATGAAGCACAAGTAACTTATTCGAAAATCGCACAATGAAAAACAACCTTGGAGTGGTATCCTCCACTCCATATTATTCATAATTTATTTTTAGTCAATATATTATTAATGCTGTTCTTTGCTGTGAATTATAAACTTCTAGACTATATTATAGTTGTCCAACAAACAATAAAGTGTTTTGTGCTCTCAACTTAAGTCAATGGTGAAATTCAACAGCACAAAAGGGAATTAAATACTTAACATGTTAATAATAGAGTAGCTCACAAAACGTATTACAAGGATATGGACAGTAAAATTGAAATCTAACATTTAATTGATAAGATTATTCAAGTACAAAGAAGAATCATTTTTTGTGTTTTTTACTTCCTTTTATTTTTGGGGTTTACTGATAAAAAATGAAATCCTTCCCATTGGTGCACATGTTATTAGAACTTACGAATTTCAAGATTTTTTAGAACTGTATACTCATCAGCAATGGTATATTAATTGTATAAAGTATGATATGCGTTATATTTTCTTCAACAGGTAAAAACGTGAAATAATTAATTTTATTCAATCATTACTAATTATTATTCATGACTGATTATTTAACAAACTGAGGAAATTCTCACTCTTTTAGTATTTCACACTTGACAAACCAAACCACATGGAATCAAAGCTATTTGCTCCAGTCAATGTTTCATCATTATTACTGACTCTGTTATACAGTAAACATCCGATTATCCGGGATGATCACTGGCAGGACCATCACGGAGAATCAAAAATCACGGTTAAAGCAAATGCCACAATAAATGACCTACATACAAGGTATTTCAGGGTTTCCAGCGATCGGAAATTCCTTGAATGCCGGAAATTGTGCAGGGAAATGTACAGGAATTTGTAAAAATATCCTTGAAAAAATTAGAATGTTTAGAATGCAATAAAACTATATTCTCACGTTATTTTTATAAATAACTTCCCCGCTCCACTACGCACAGAAGGATCCCGGTTAATCCACAACCCGGATAATCCGATCTCAGACAATCGGAAGTTGAATATAGGGCCTACTAATTATATTATATAGCCCAGGACTATTGTATTATAACAAAGAGCAGATTTGTGTTTGTCAAGAGTAGCATTTCTGTTTTTATAACATTTTTGTGATTTTTGTGACAATGATTATTCTTTCGTTATTGATTTGATTGTTAATGATTTTTGTTGACTAGCATTCTTGAAACTTCCGCTCTGAAACTAGAGTGTTTGTTTCTAATTATGACTTTCATCAATTGATTTACAGATTTAAGTTCAGTGCCTATATAGAATTTATATTCCTTTGTCTAGTTATTCTAACCGTAGCTTGTTTTCACTTGATTCATACCTAGTGTTGTATGATTAGTTCTATCACTGTTTGATTTCCCACTTACTTGTTTGTCAACTAATTCATAAATTGAATTAAAAAAAAAACAGCATTTTCCATTATATAACAAAGAGAAGCAGTTCAACATTATGTCAATGTGTTTGACCATCTTTCAAGTTGACATATTACATATTTTAAATTGTACTAATAAAATATCAAGCATTAAAATAGCGACCGAAAGTAACGTTAAATGCTAGTTAACGGTAGATCTTTAGTAACGTAACTTACTGACCCAGACCATTTCAACATCTAAATAACCCGCGTATAAATCTATTTTATGCTCGAATGGTCGTTTTTACTGGTGTTCTCTAAACCTTTCTTCATGTGAAATTACATGCCTGATCAAAATCGCCAGAGTTGTTGGCGTTGTCAAGCTCTCGACCGGCTCAAATTCAACTAAGAATGAGAAAGTTTTGTTCAAATATCCAACCTTGAGAATCAAGATAACATACTCAGAAATATTGAATACATTCAATAACCAATACTCTTCTTTATTATTGTTTAAAACACACAGGATGCGGTTTTCCATGAAGCGAATGAATAAAATAGTGATTAATGTTATAAAAAGGAAAATAAAAAACATAATTTTACATCATCATAATAAAATCATTGTACTCACAGAAGTTCCATTAAAAAATAATACTTTTAAACTAAAAAAGCAAAAATGCATAATCCACAGAAAGCTCACAGAAAAAGATAGGTTATGTTTATGTTGTGGTTCCCAATAAACGCCCCCCCCCCTCCAACGCAGAGCAATGCCCTCTATATCCTTCAGTTTTGTTTCAGGCTATGCGTCAACTAGACATCTTTTTCGTTCATATAACATTCAAAATATTATAGAATAATGTTTTGATACGATGAAGCATTGTCTATGTATCACTTTCTACAACCGATTATCAAAATTTTATTCAATACTTCATTAGAATTAGCTGTAGCTTTATTATTATAGTAGTATTGGCTGCTAGTGCTGCTCTCTTTACGTTGAACTTGAAATGTTGGATGAAAGAGCGTGCAAGCTGCAAGGCGAATTTGTATCCTTTGTGTTTTTGTCAAAGTTGAAGTTGTGATAGTGGTAGAAGCAACCAACAAATTAATAATGAAATTGCCTGGTTGAATTCGTATTAGATTTGTATCTGTATCGCCATGTCAGGAGTTTATCCAAATCATAATGGTGAAATAGTATATTTGAATGTAGGAGGTACGAGGTGAGCAATGAATTCAATGTTGATTTACTAGGTTAGCAAGTGGCATAAACCCTTCAACAGCTGTTCGCTTATCCCGTCGCTTCTGCCAAAAACACTTTTGAAAGTATTGAATGTTGATATAATTTGAAATATTCATTCTTCTAAATCATTTGCTGATTGCATTGCTATTTATTTAGTAGATAAAACATTTCAATTCAGAACAGATCTAGTTCTCTTCATTTCTAATAAAAGTAGTTTCTAGTCCGTGAATGTTTTGCTGTGACAGCGTTCTGCTAGACTGCTAGACAGTTTGTGTAATTTTTCCTAAGTTTACTAATTTGAAGCTTAGAATATCAACTTTATTGCTGAACTTCTCTATCCAGAATCAATAATCAGCCCTCTTATATGCTTGAGCTTTAAAACTATTACTTTTGGAATTCTTAAAAACGTCATGACGCACTTTCTGTTCACAATGAAATAATATTCTGTCCTTGATTAACCCGAATCTTCCTCTCGTTCTATTGACCTCTTTCTTCAGTACTTCCAATGTTCCAAAATGCATTTAAACACACTTGTTTTATGCCCTCACATAAATTGATGTTTGTCGTGTCCGTGTGTGGGTGAATCATGTGTGCCCTACTCTCCTCAAGGACATAATAATAATTAAATTCACATTACAATGAACAATTCTTTTTTATCGAGTTTATTAATCATTCTAAAAATCCTATCAGAATTTGGTCAGCGAATTGAATATCTTCTTCTACCATTCACCACTTTTTATACTGACAGTGTTCCAAAAGCACACTGTTCTCATATGCACATTTCTCAGGGTTCAAACGGTAGTGATTTAGAATCTGTCAAGGTTTTCCTTAAGGTTTCCTGTCTAGGAGGATAAGCTGACTTAATCGTTCATATATAGAACAGATGAAAAAAAAGTAGAACGATGGTACGGTAAAAGAGTGGACTTAAAAACGTTCATATGGACCTAGCGATAATTACACTAGGCGAGTTTTCTAGCTAAAAACCAGAGTGAAAACACTTCATGCCGACCAAGCTCCTCCCCATCAAAGACGACTCTTGAGACTTGACATTACAAGACCAAGGCCAAGGGAGCTGGGTCAGCACAGTGTTGCTTCTCGCTGGCTTTTCAACTAGTGAACTCGCCCAGTGTAATCGACACTTACGAATAGTTAAGAATGGTGACTAATTGTTTCAATACTTCAGCGTTTTGAAATCATACAGTGATTCAATTAACATAATATAATACGTCATATATTTTGTTCCGCATTTTGCAAACAAAAACATTATTTAATACATGACTCACATTTATGTTTCTATCATGTAAATTGTGGAAGTGTAGTAAATTGTTTTGATTTATTCATACATGGCAGATCTTTATTGACTAGACCCCTGATATATTTGTCATATACGTTCTGCTTTTTCCTTTTTCCGTCTTGTTCTCGTCACCTAATGTGAAATTATTATCTTGATCCATGTTTTCAAATTCATCATAATTTGTGATGTTTTCCATGACGAAATACTTAATGAACAATCTAATATTAAAACTGTCACTGTATTTCACTTTTAAATAATGTTTTACTCTAATGTTGAGTAAAACATTATTTAAAAGTGAAATACAGTGTCAGTTTTAATATTAGATTGTTCATCATAATTATTGTATTTTACTCTTCCCATCTGAATCGACTTGATAATATTCTTTCTCTGTTTCACACCTTTTTCTGTCTTCACCAATATTCCGTAAACTATCATTTTTAATCTGATTAAAAATCCTAATTATCAAGCTAGAATAAATATTCTTCACAGAAGTCAATTAACCCTCCGAATCCATATGCCTCCAATCGGGCTAACTTTAGCAAGAATTCTCCCCATTCGTCTTTCAGTATTAATTTGCTTTATTTGTTTTCCAATTTCGTTTCAGATTTTCCACATCTCGTCAGACTTTGATGTGGATACCGGACTCATTTTTCACAGCTTTATTAAGTGGACGTATTGCTAGTCTCAAAGATGAAACCGGTGCAATTTTCATAGACCGAGATCCAAGACTGTTTGCAATAATATTGAATTATTTACGAACCCGTGACATTGATTTGAAAAATGTTGAAATCAGATCCCTAAGGCATGAAGCTGAATACTATGGAATAGTGCCTTTAGTCAAAAGACTCATATTGTGTGAGGATCTTAATCAGTCTTCCTGTGGTGATGTCTTTTTCTACGGCTATCTTCCACCTCCAAGTAAGTGAATTTATTCAACGAACTTTAATTTTAAATTTTCAAAGTAGTCTACTTAATTTCAAAAATTTTATCTAATTTCTACTGCTGTTTTTAGATAGCAAAAACACTCAACAATGTTAATTTTGCTTTTTCGGAAAAATGCAAAAATTGCTACGGTATCTTTATTGATATTGATTTTTATTGATATCACCGTCTATCATTATTAATAATGAAGTCATATCGTCCCAAGTCACAAAGATTAAAGGAGTACTGGAGAAAAATCAGGATATCAGGAAATTAAACAAAATCAATTAAAGAAAATCAGGAATATAAGGAAATGTGCACCAAGATTAATTTGATGAACATTAGTCCAATAATAATAAGAATAATAATAAGTTTTTATTTATTCAACATAGCACATTATTTTACAGTTGAATATCGTCAAATACAAATTATAGAAACTAAAAGTAACACAAAGCTACAGTCATAATAGGTTTAATAGGTATTCAATAAATAATAGTGAAGTTGTACAACTCACTGAATCTTAGCTGCTAGATATTAGTCTGTTATAAAAGTCCTTAACAATTATTTCAAATCTAAAATTTCAAAAAATAAAATACAATTGAACTCTTCTACTCTATAAAATGGAAGCTGTACAAATTCTGACGGCCCGTAATTGAGTTGGTAATTTGTGAGCAACTTCGCTCCTATGTGGCTTATATACAAAAAAAGAAATATCGTGGGACGTGAGACCTGACTGGCCGTACCTTAAAAAAAATTTAGTGCCTAAATTAGGCTTATCTCAACAGACCTTAATGGCACCACCATAATCATTAAAAATGAAAAGCAATATGAGTACATGAAACTTTTGCAGTCATCAGAAATAGCTACATAAGCTGCAAAATTGATGCATAATAACTTAGCATAGCCTAGATAAAACGTTGCATAAAACAGAAAAATAGTTAATGTAGAAGATGTTAACTTAATAATTATAAAGCTTAACTAAGCGATATAATGAACTAATTTAAAAAAGCAAGATTGATAAGGCTAATGCAAAAAATGAAAAGAAAAAATTAACTCAATTATTTGTTCAATTTTTATATGGCGTAACTGGAAGCCTATTGTAATGAAATAAAAGTTGATACATTTATTCACATACAGAAGCTCACAGGTTAACCGATTAAGAACCTTCATGACATACAATAAAGAACAATTTCAAAACTTAAAAATTGAGATCCTTGAGCACAAAACTTAAAGTTGAAGTGAGCATTTAATTATAATTAAAACCTTGAAGTTTTTTATTCATTCCTTATTACATTCAATTCAATTTATTTAAAACACAATAACATACACAAAAACAAAACAATAAAGCAAAGACGTAAACATAACAAAGACAATAATTACAAATAGGTGGCTCCATGGTGGGGTGTGCAGGAGAGCGAAACTTGTCAAACTATGGCAAGTCCATATATTAAGGATAAGTGAAAAAAGGAGATGCGAAAGGAAGGGGAATAAATAAAGAACAACGAAAATAATTCAATAAACCTAAAAAATCATTTACACTAAAAAATTAAAAATTAAATATAGAAAATAATTCCCCAAAACAGCAAGCTCAAGCTTGATGAAGGAGCCTGCCGTACTTCGATGAGTTACAGAAAAATATACTTGAAATGTTGAATATATCCTTCTAATAAACATTAAAAAGAAGATTTTACTATGTGTATATTAAAAAAGAACACCATTCAATATCCAGAAGTGCAGTATATTTCAAAAACATGTAAGTAAAAAATATCATTCCGATATCAATGAAGGAGAAAGGTTAACAAAATTAAATTAATTAAGTACATTTAAATAGAGTGATCTCATAAAACACACACACACACACAAACACTAAAAGCATACACAAAAAATAAAAAACAAAGCAAAAAAAAAAATAACTATCATTTACTTAATGTTTGTTTAGTTTCTATTTAATTTATTTTCACGGTTTTTTCAGCCGCTCCTGTACATGAGCCCGTTTCTTCTGGAGCTTCGGGTGCCACTGAGGACAGTCCTGCCCGAGCGGCTGGTCCTGCACGAACTGATCAGGCAGCCAGCCACGCCGCCTTCTTGCCAACGCCTCACACGCACTCACGCACCGGCCACACGCACTCGCGTAACTCATCCCTAGACATGCGAATTGCGTCTCGCAGCTCCAGTGAAATACGCAGCGGTCCAGGCAGGGGCTGTCACTCGAGAACCACCTCACTCGACCTGCGTCACACGCGAAACTCTTCGGCCGACCTGAACAAGCTTATCAGAAATGATCTGGGGCTTGTGTTCGGAGGTAACCAAGGTGAGCAGGATACTTTCTACTGTATAATCATGTTCAAAACAATTATTCAATCATTTTTAGATGTGAAATTGAATTCAACCTTTTTTTTCAGAGGATGAAGCCCACATAGGTCTAAGACCTGTGCGTGGGTAATGAATTGGATGATGGTGATTGATGGGTTGGACCTACAGTTTTAGGTGGGTTCCGAACCACCGGGAAGTCATTTTACAGCAGAGAACAGTCTTTTTTGCTGGCCAATCCAATCGGTCACCCTTACAAAGAGCGCCCAGGAGTTTTGTAGCTTATTTCTGATTGAACAGATACCTGCTACGGCACTCGGCTATTACCTCACTGTAAGAAATTTACATGAATTGATCATTAAATTATAAGTATTCAACCTTACTTATAAGTGTTTAATTGTATTGGGTATGATATTTACAAAAAATAATCTCAAATTCAAATTCAAATTTATTTGTTTCCAGCAATTACATCACATATATACAATATTGTGTACAAAATTTATTGAAACAACACTCACATGGACACGTAGGTCTGTTCGTGAGTTGTTTGAGTTCGTAATATAAATTGAAAATAGTAACTTAAATTAAAGTCCTGGAAAAGAGAGTAGGCTAATTATATATATTTATTTATATTCAAATAATTTGAGTAGTATAATTAAATGTGATTTAAATAAGTAAATAACATTATTTTTAATAATATCAATTATGCAAGAATACTAACACATTCATTCAACTCACTCATACCGGGAAGGGGGAAACAGTCACGCCATACACACACACACACACACACAAAAAAAAAAAAAAATGTTAGCCTGAACGTCAGACGTACACAGATCTCATAACCTGACTACACTCAACGTCACTTAGGGCAGTTAGCCACCCCTGTAATATTCTTTTGTAGTGTCGTATGGAGCATTCCCCCGGCTGGCTAACAATCGAAGGCGCATTCCGCAGAATCACATGAACCAGGTATGTTACATTCCTGTCGCAGACAGATCGCGAATTCCGAGATAGGCCAGAATGATGAAGAGATGAATCTGTACCTATATATTTATAATGTACCTCCGTTTTTTTTTTCGATAACACGTTACTGATACGTGTTATTAAATACGTATTTAATAATTTTCTTTGTAGCGGTGAAGGTGATATTGTGATATCCATAGTGAATAATAAGAGGAAGTTGTTAAAACCACATTTATTAAAAATAGTGAGATACTAGTTTCGGTTGTTGAACCATTATCAATCACAAACAAACGGACAATATAAAATAATATGTTTGTTTGAGATTGAGCATGGTGTGACAACCGAAACTAGTATCTCACTATTTTTAATAAATGTGGTTGTGACAACTTCGTCTTATTATTTATTTCTAATAATTCTCTAAGATTGGATATTTTATAAATATTTTTGTATAAACTGCGCGTCATGCTTGTGTTGAGAACTAACAGTAAACTACAAAAGAATTGTGTTTCTTCAAAAATTATTTCAAGTAAGTTGGATTGATTTCTCAGTAAACACATTCTTAGTGTAATTGAATGTTTTAAAATAATTATTTCATTCTGGAAAACATAACAAATTTTAGATTGTAAGTTGAGAATTAAATTATAACAAATTTTAGATTCAAATGTAGGCCTATAAATATTGTCAATACCAGAGCAGAAGTCAATTATTTTGTCTCTTTCCAGTGAAAGCCAATTTCACATTTGTTCTCTATAGTGACATTTTACTTATTGTGTTCTTTCGTAGTGCAATGTGTAAAATTAATATTTATTCATTTGAATCTAAAATTTAAGGAACCTTTCAATCTTCAAATCATGTATTATTTAATGTTAATTTGATAAGTGTACAACTTTTTACATGTATGTTCTATTATTGAAAATATTTCTTTTTAATTTGCAGGCAATAACTGGGCCGACCCTCTCAGAGTCCAGATAATCAAAGCGCATCACCATTGGATAGTTGTTGCATATGCACATTTTGTTGTCTGCTATAGGTCAGTTTAAAAAATACCCATTACATTTTAATATCTTGAAGTGTGAAATAATGATTCTTACTGCTCGGCTGAATAGTTTTGTTCACTGTATTTCACTATTGTTCAAAGTGAACACTCCGAAACACAGAAGTAGCACAAAAGTGCTACTTCTGTGTTTCATGTTAAGCCTGTCGGTTCTGACTCTAAAATATCAATAATTTTTGTCACTTCAGATACCCTGAACTTATTCAGGTTTGACCTGACAACTCTTACGCCAGACCTGAGCCAGGCAGGTTACACGATATTAGTATTTATTCATTACAATGAGTTACTTTTTTTTTCTGAGGATGAAGCCCACATAGATCTGAGACCAGTGCGTGGGTAATGAGTTGGATGATGGTGATTGATGAGTTGGACCTACAGTTTTAGGTGGGTTCCGAACCACCGGGAAGTGATTTTACAGCAGAGAAGTGTCTTTTTTGCTTGCCAATCTAATCGGTCACCGTTACAAACAGGACCTACGAGAACGCAGCTTATCTCTATCTGATTGAACAGATACCTGCTACGCCTCGCGGTTATCACTTCCCATACTCATATGGAATACTTTTCTATAAGTGGATAAGTGTGAGTGTAATATGAGTGAAGGCTTCTTCAAGGCAAGTAGAGGTTAACAATTTTCTACCCTTCGTTTCAAAGGAATCGACATTCTAAATCAGATCTTCTCTTCTTGAATTTTCTACTTAACTGCTGTAATTTCAAACTTTAACGGCTAGTTGCACAAAAGAAAATTAAATTCAACCACCATAAGATGACGTCATAGGGAAGTCGTTGCACGTTATAGGGAAGTGATAGCCGAGTGCCATAGCAGGTATCTCTGTTCTATCAGAGATCAGCTACGAAACTCATGGGCCATCTTTGTAAGGGTGAACAATTGGATTGGCCAGCAAAAAAGACTCTGTTCTCTGCTGTAAAATCACTTCCCGGTGGTTCGGAACCCACCTAAAACTGTAGGTCCAACTCATCAATCACCATCATACAGTTCATTACCCACGCACAGGTCTCAGACCTATGTGGGCTTCATCATAAAAAAAAAAAAAAACTGGCTCCGTCAAATGACGTCATCTTACGGTGGTCAAATTTAATTTTCTTTCATGCCACTGGCCGTGAGAATTACAGATATTTAAAAGTTTACTATACATTTATTCTTCTGTTGATTAAATCTTCAACAAAAAACCTCCATGATTTAATTATTTGAAAGAGAACTTGAAGGTGAGGCGATAAAGAACAGTGAAATTCAGCACGTATATGGTAAGGGAGATCGAAGGCGTATTGAATTTTGCCGCTATGCCTGCAGGCTGCCATTTGTCATTCCTTTCATTCTAAGGCGCATCTGATGAGAATATAATAAGAAGAAAGATAGAAATAGGAATAATTTCTATCTGTGGAGATTGTGTTAGACAAAACTTTCAACTTGGATACACCGCTTCTTTTGGTAAAAAAATAAGTCATTCAGTTGTTATCCAATAGCGGTCCTAAGGCTTGTTTCACACATACCCGGCAATCGGATAACCTGCGTTGTCTACCCGGCCGTAGGGACACTTTATCTAGGGAATTGATAGCCGAGTGCTGTAGAAGGTATCTGTTCAATCAGAAATGAGCTACGAAACTCCTGGGCGCTCTTTTTAAGCGTGACCGATCAGATTGGCCAGCAAAAAACTCTGCTCTTTGCTGTAAAATCACTTCCCGGTGGTTTGGAACCCACCTAAAACTGTAGTTCCATCTCATCAACCTCCATCATCGAATTCATTACCCATGCACAGGTCTCAGACCTATCATCCTCCGAAAAAGAAATCATATGGAGTGTTTCACACTCACCTGATTCTTTAAATTATATAATACAGTGTAGGCTAATTATGCCATGTAAACGACAACTCGACTGACTGCTCGCTATTAAATCAGTGGTTGGGTTCATGGGAGCCTTACTGGTGAATGGAGTTTTACCGGGAACTAAGGCGTCGGTCTATTCAAATTCATAGACATTCAAAAATTTGAATAGATCAATCAAACGCTCAAGTTTCCGGTAAAATTTCATTTACCGGTAAACGTTAAGGCTCTAATGAACTCAACCGTTAGCTACTGAATAATGGGTTCATGGGACCCTTACCGGTGAATGGTTTTTACCGGAAACTAAGGTGTCGGTCTATTCAAAAATTTGAATAGATCAATCAAACGGCCAAGTTTCCGGTAAAATTTAATTTACTGGTAAACGGTAAGGCTCTAATGAACTCAACCGTTAGCTACTGAATAATGGGCTCATAGGACCTTACCGGTGAATGGTTTTTACCGGAAACTAAGGTGTCGGTCTATTCAAAAATTTGAATAGATAAATCAAACGCCCAAGTTTCCGGTAAACTTTCATCAAGGCTCTAATGAACTCAACCGTTAGCTACTGAAAAATATACTCAACGGCTGAAAAACCGGGCATAAATGTGTCAAAGTCTATTTAGATTTACCTTAACAGTGATGGATGCTTTTCTTTCACAGGCTCAAAGACTCCACTGGCTGGCAGCATGTGTTTACGTCTCCGCACATAGAAAGTTGCATTGAGAGGGTCGCAGTCAACTCTAAACTTGTTCAAAATGGAGTTAATGAAGTATCTAAGATGGTGGCTATCTCATATGCAAGTCATATACGTTTATGGGGTCTAACAGAACTAGGTACCCGAACCAACATAGGTAAGTAAAATCATTTTGCGATTGATTTCTATGACAATAGTTGAATACAGTGTAGTTATATACTTGTATGGAATTGAGTAGCAGCATAAAGGAAGCGAAGTTATATTGTTAGATCTAAATTAATTAGCCAGTGCATGGCCACGTCATCTGCTACATGCAGTTTTTGTAGCCCTCCTGGGAGTCTTGTCAATGGGCATGAATCAATAATATGGTCCATTGTTTGCTCTTGACCACAATCACAGAGAGGAGAGTCAGCCAAACCCCACCGATACATATTTTTCTGGCATCTTCCCTGTCCAGTTCTGAAACGGTTAAGACGCACCCACACCTGTCGGGGCAACTCAAAACCATTCACTCTCCTATTTGGATCAGAGACTAACTCTCTATTTCTGACTGCTACAGATCGCCAAGCCTCAGTCCACATTTGTGTAGGATTTGCAGGCTGTGAAGGGTGATCCCAAAAAGGTTTTCTGGATCTGAGCCTCAACGGTGTTGGAGAGTCCAGAAGCAAGTCTTTGTGAATTGGGAGCTCTGGCAACTCACAAATCTTCCTCATCTCTCTGCAAGCTATTTCTTGTCTTCTGAAATGTGGAGGTGTAATATTGCTAAGAACAGGGAGCCAGTCTGTCTCAGTTTGCATCAGACAACCAGTTATTGTGCGCATTGCACTGTTCAGGGCCACATCAATCAAGCGGGTGTGACAGCTTCCCATCCAGACAGGGGCACCATACTCTGCCGCACTGTACACAAGAGCCAAAGCTGCAGTTCTCAGAGTATCAGCCCTGCTCCCCCAAGATGATCCAGCCAGCCTTTGTAGCAGATTCACTCTTGATGATAATTTTTTTCTCAACTTTTCCAAGACAGTGCCTCAGGGGCATTTCACAGAAATGATCGGGCTTGGCAACCCCGGGGTACCCCAGCAAGTGGTTGATGTAGACTGGATGGCATTACCACCTTTGCGTCCCAGGTAGTAGTGTGTTCAGACAGTGAATATGAACACATGAAGCACCAACTGCGACTCCAGAGCCCTTCCTCTTCTCCTTCTTGCTCTGGAGCCTCCAAGATTTTGCTATGGCGGACTGGCAATAACATCTCCATTTTTTTTTTTTTTTTTTTTTTTTTTCTCAATTTGGTTTGATTTTGTTCTCCTTGCTTTGTGGCTCTCTTTTTGTTTGTTTTGTTTATTCTACTCTATTTCATGCTCTCTGGTTTTGTTTGGTTATATATTTTAGTCCTTTTGATTGGCTCTGCCAGAACTCTATCCTTATCTTCTTTGCTATTCTTTCATTTTTAACTTCAGGTTTTTATAGTTGTCCCTTGCGGGGTTGAGGTGAAGGTTGGATATTGGCAGTGATCAAACTAGTTCTGATTGAAGGTGATTTGAGAATTTTGCAAAATTGACTGCGCAAGGTCATATATAGCAAAGCTGTTCGCGGCGCATTACTGATGCACGTGCTCTCTTCAAAATGAGCAGCAACATGGTGCCGAACGCCGTTATCCGGCCTCCCGGCAGTAACAGTGTAGTTGAAATCAATGTTATACTTGATAGAATTTATTTATTCATCAAGAGTATTTATTTCATCTTTTTTTGGACTGTGATAGTGCTTTGTTTGAAATGAAAAAAATAATATTCTTTATCTGCAAAAGGCTTGTGATTGTGAATAATTATTGTGCTTCAAGGTGAAATTTCAAGTGAAACAGCGACCTAACCTAAAATTTTGATCCTACTTTAAAATTCTGTGAAAAGCAGTTTTGGGCAATAACCTGTTGTATTCACATTGACTGTATTTTAGTTAAATGAATGGTTAAATAGATAAATAAGAGTAGTTTTAATGTAATACAATAGGTTTTGTGCCCCAAAACTGCTTTCCTTTGGTAAATTTGAACTAGAGTCCAAATCTTTGTTAAAGCTCCACTGGTAAATTTCGTTTGAAAAAAATGTTAGTTTATTCTTTTCTAGTTGATTTCTTGGATATTTTTTCTGAAATAATTGTCTCATCACAATCGAAGAAATGGTGATGCGGCGGCCCTGGTAGCGCAGTTGGTTTGAGCGCTTGTCTATGGTTAGATAAGACTGGCTAGCTTCGTTTTCTGCAGCCTTGAGTTCGAATCAAATTCAGCCATGGATGTTCTCCATTATTTATTTCAATAAAGAACTATGGGTTAACCAAAATCTTCCTTATTTATAAAAAAAGTTATTACATTATTGAATATTTACCTCCTTACCCACGCACTAGTCTTCAGACTGATGTGGGTATCATCTGCAATAAAAAATGATTGATATTATTTATTTATCCATTCAAATATATACAAAAACCCACAGAATTAAAAGCCTTATTTCAATTAAATTACATGACAATGTAATAAAAGAAAATAATAAAGTGAAAAAAATAATGTGAAACTAGTAAAGACGAAACCCAGTACAATAATAGTAGTTTATGCAACGATTTTATTTTGACCCTTATTAAAGCACGAGTTAGATGTAAGTTATCTCACGAGTGCCTTAATGGCCAAATATATATATATATATATATAGCATATGGCTTTTTTTTTTTTTAAATAGGTTTTTCTGAGAAAAATTCACACTATAAGTGCACGTCCAAATTTGAAATATACTGTATGGCCTGGGGGCTTGCTACAGTAAAATCATATGCCTCTCCCAGGTAGGCACGTCTCTCACATTCATGTACAATATGAACTACTGTCTGTTCAGCTGCCCCACAGTCACACTGTGGGGACTCTACAAAGCCCCATTTGAAAAGTGATGCATTGCATCTACCATGTTTTGTCCGGATTCTGTTGAGAGCCACCCAAGTGTGCCGGGGGAGGTCAAAACCTGGTGGCCTAGAGCACAGCCTCAGAGCATCTGGAACTTCTCGGGGTACCTCATCTCTCCATTTTCCAATCAGAGAAAAGTTTTCTCTTTTTAGGTGCTCTGCCAGCTTCACTGCTGGTCTTCTTGACTTTAGCTCCCTCAATCCTAGGTCAGGGATGTCATTGTGGATTGGGAGCTGTTGATTAGAGCATATTTTATCATATACACGAAGGAGAGCATGTGATCTTCGGAGAGGAGGAGGTGGAATGCTACTGAGCACTGGTAACCAGTAAACTGGAGTTGATCTTAAGGCTCCAGTGATTATGCGCATTGAGGTGTTTAGCTGCACATCCACTAGCTTTGTTTGGGAGCTGTTTAGCCAGGATGATGCACAGTACTCAGCAGCAGCATATACCAAACCGAGGCTTGAGCACCTCAGAGTTGCTGAAGTTGATCCCCATGTTGTACCACATAGTTTTTGGACTATGTTGTTCCTTGTTTTCACCTTGGCCACAATATTCTTCAGATGTTGTTTGAAGGAAAGTGTTCTGTCAAGAGTGATTCCAAGGTATTTTGGGGACTTATTATGCCTTAGGGCTGCGCCATTCATTGTGACTTTCAACTCAGCATTTGCCAGTTGGTTGTTCAAATGGAAAGCTGACACTTCTGTTTTTCCCACACTAGGGCATAACCTCCATTTCGAGCAGTAGTCTGCTAGCACAACCAAGTCACTTGTAAGTGTCTCTTCACCAGCTCTAAGGTCAGTGGTCTGTGTTGCAAGTGCTATGTCATCTGCATATGCAAAGACTCTTGATTTGAAAGAAGGTATATCTGATATATACAGATTGAAAAGGAGGGGGGACAAAACAGAACCCTGGGGAAGGCCATTATCCAGCCTTCTAGTCCTGCTCATCTTACATCCCATTGATACTTGAAAAGATCTGTTTTTCAGCATGTTGTTGATGAGCTTAGCAATAGGTTGGCAAGGGATCACTTGCAGCAATTTAAATATGAGACCTTCACGCCAAACTGTGTCATAAGCTGCCTTCAAGTCAACAAATGCTACAGCTGTCTTTTTCTGCCTCTGGTATCCTGCTTCAATAAATGTAGTCAGAGCTAGGACCTGGTCCTCACAACTACGCTCTGGTCTAAACCCTGCCTGCTCTATCGGAATGTTTTCCAGAATTGCTGAGCTTATTCTTTTAAAAAGTAGCCTCTCAAGCAATTTGTAAACTGAGCTCAGCAGGGCAATAGGTCGGTAACTCTCAACTTGGTCACCAGGCTTACCAGGTTTTAAGATTGCGACAATCTTGGATCTTTTCATCTCATGTGGGATTTTTCCTGTGAGCAGTATATTGGTGAAAAACTGGCTCAGCCATCTCTTGGCGTTTTTCCCTGCATGTAAAAGGAATTCTGGGTGAATGCCATCAAAGCCAGGAGCCTTGCCAGGTCTTAGGTCTCTCAGAGCAATGTCCACATCCTCAACACTGAAAGGAGCAGAGAAGTGTGAGTCAGGTAAGATCCTCTTCCTGAGATGTGACAATTGGTCTCTTATATTCTCTGTTTGCTCCATACTGTGATTCACTCTAGAAAGTCTTACAATATGGTCTGCAACCTGATTAGGTTCAACAAGATCCACTTGTCTGGCAGGCTTTCTGGCTGCACCCAGTTTTCTTAATAAACTCCAAGCTTGGCGACTGGAATGCCGAAAGTCAAGACCTTCCACTGTTCTGTCCCATCTTTCTCTCCTTGCCCTGTCAAGACCTCTAAGTAGTTCATCAGCAACCACCTCATCTCCATTTTCCTGAAATTGTCTGTAGAGGGTGTTGCATTCCTCATCCCAGCCAGGTATATATTCTTTCCTATATCCTCTGGGAATGTATTTCTTTGCAGTCGATTTAACAGCGCCTATGAACCTCCAGTAATTTTCCTTGGTGGGAGGTATCCACCGTACACACTTATCAAGGTCGGCTGAAAAGCCATCCCATTTTGCCTTGGAGAAGTTCCATCTTGGTCGGGCTACTGATTTTATGAGTGGTATTTGGATACCCAGGTCAATAAGGACAGGTCTGTGCTGACTATGGGGAAAATCAGGTAGCACATAACGTGCGGCTGGCAGTGGTTGACCTGAGCCATTCCTGCTGGCAAAGCACAGGTCAGGATTATAGTCTCTGCCCCATGCAGATGACCGAAAGGTACCTCTGTCCTTGCCATCAAAAACCAAATACATGTTTTTATCCTCTGACCACTCCACCAATGATGTGCTACAGCTGTTGTTCTGACTGTAGTTCCACATATCATGATGGCTGTTGAAATCTCCAACAAAAACACATGGATGATCAAATTGTGGGAGGACCTGGGCAGGCCACTCTGCTGCGGGTGGCTTATATACATTTGCAATGGTGAGGTTCTTGATTTTAATCACCACCAGATGAATATTATCCACCTGACTTTCTGTGATCAGGCTAACTTCCTCTAAGCTGCTCCTTACATATGTAGCTGTGCCATATGATCTGTGGTATGTAGCACCAATTATGTCATATCCGTAAATTCGCCCTCTTGAGTAGAGCTGCTCTTCTGTTTCTGTGTGAGTTTCCTGTAGAGCTACAACATCTACATTTAGCTCCAACATTAATTTTGACACATACTCACTTTTTGCTCTACTAATGCCTTCAATGTTCAAGTGGCATATTTTGATACCAGGGCCAAGTCTTCTACTAGGAAAGTTCTGAAAAGAACTGTTTGCTGTCATGTCCATGATTAAAACGCCGGGAGATCCAAAGGATAGTCCGACTGCCAGAATAACCAAGCGCAATATAAGAGAAAACCAAAACAATTCATGGATAGTGTTCTTACTGCCAATATCCAACAGTTACCAACCCCACCTGTATTGAACCAGGAGCATTAATTTGGCTGATGTTTGAGCCGGTCCACTACAGCAAGGATAAAAGGAGCAGGTTGACACCTGCTAAAGAAATGAAAGGGATGAAAAAAGGAAAGAAGCAAGAAAGAAAAAAAGAAAAGCTGGGGCAGAGAAGAAAGAAAGAAAATGACACAAAGCTAAGTCAATGGAAAAGTGTCATTTTAGTGAAATAAAGCTCCAGAGCAGAAGAAGTAGAAGAAGAAGGGCTCTGGAGTGACTATTGAGATGGAGTTGAAAGGATATCTGGGGGAAGAGTGTCAGGGCAAAAGTTATTAGGAGAGAAGAGGAAATAGGGCCATGTTGTGGGGAGGACAGGGGTTAGAAGGTACCCGGATTTTTGGTGGGGTTTACCACTCTAGCACCTTAGGAATTTGGGATGCTAGGGCTGCTATTCTTGACCCGACAGCCAAATAAAATCGTTGCATACACTATTTTATCTACGACCACTAGTATACATTTAATTAAAACAATTTCATTTTACCTGTGACTGTCAGAGATATCTAACCTCTCATCTCATATATGAGAAGTTATAGTAGATTGTTAGGTTAAAGTAGCTGGTGTAGCAGTTTGATGAAATCAGCTGATAGTTTCACAATATTGAATTACGATATTGATTCCATCAAAAATGCTTCTGATTGGTCCAGAACCCGTGTTATAATGTAGAACCTATACTATAATGAGCTCATTATGCAACGGATTTCAAAAAGCATTTCGAAAAGACAGCTGTTTTGGCATCAATTGTGAAACTGTAATGTATACATTATGACATGGTCGTAGATAAAATAATAATATTACAATAACTTATTTCTTATAATACACTGAAGTCAAGATAAAATTTGAAACTTAAGAAATGAAAGCAAGATAGATAAAAATTGATACTGTAAGCAAATAATATAAGTTATGAAAATAAAGAGTTTCAGCTCGCCTTAATTAATTCTTTAACCGAGCGACAAGAGAGATAATTCATCATTCCTTTTGTACGCTTTAACTACTCTCGTGTATCTTACTGTTATCAATTTTTTCAGGAACTTTCAATTTGAATGTTAGAGTGGAATGTTTATTCTTCATTGGCAGCCAATTAGTCGCTCTTTCTCCCACCGGAAAAATTGGTGTCTGGCATTCCATGACTCACAACTGGCAAATACAGGATGTCATACCAATTTCATCATTTGACACAGCTGGATCTTTCTTGTTGCTGGGATGCAATAATGGATCAATCTACTATATTGGTGAGTAATTACTATTTTTTTTTTTTTTTTTTTTTTTTGAGGATGAAGCCCACATAGGTATGAGACCTGTGCGTGGGTAATGAGTTGGATGATGGTGATTGATGAGTTGGACCTACAGTTTTAGGTGGGTTCCGAACCACCGGGAAGTGATTTTACAGCAGAGAACAGTCTATTTTTTGCTGGCCAATCTAATCGGTCACCCTTACAAAGATGGTCCAGGAGAACGCAGCTTATCTCTATCTGATTGAACAGATACCTGCTACGGCTTACGGCTATCACTTCCCAAGCTATATATCAACCTAGAAGCTACATGTCAATTTAGAACCCCATTCACTACTGACCATTGAAAGCACCATTGCTGAATGATCAACAAGCACCATTGAAAGAATGGAAGTACCATCGGGAAGTGATAGCCGAGTGCCGTAGCAGGTATCTGTTCAATCAGAGATAAGCTACGAAACTCCTGCGGCACTTTGTAACGGTGACCGATTGGATTGGCCAGCAAAAAATACTCCGTTCTCTGCTGTTAAATCACTTCCCGGTGGTTCGGAACCCACCTAAAACTGAAGGTCCAACTCATCAATCTTCATCATCATCATCCAACTCATTACCCACGCACAGGTCTTAGACCTATGTGGGCTTCATACTTCTAAAAAAATAATGGCAGCTTGAAGAAAATATTCTGGTACTATTTCCCCACAAGGAAAGAAATACAGATCTTAAAAGCTGATAAAGCTGGGCATTCACGTTCCGATTTGCAGTACGACTTAGTAGGACTGCTAGTTGGATAGTCGACTCACGCTCCTACTTGCAATCCGACTAGCAATCCAACTTTATTCCTAGTCAGCTGTGAACATCGCTCTCGAGCCCAAAAATGTAACAGATGTTGCCCTTACTTGCCCGAAGGTCAAGCACTGACTGAGGTAAGTTGGACGCCTTTGATCCGACTCCCCCCCCACCGTCGACAGTCGGAAGTCGGACCTTCCAGTCGTCCCTCTAGATGTTCCGAGTCGTCCATCTACGCTTCCAACTATCCAACAAGCCCATTCACGTTCCAATATCGGATCCAACCTTGGAGGTTGGACCACAAGTCGTACTGCAAATCAGAACGTGAATGCCCAGCTTAAGTAAGTAGCCTTTATGTGATTTTCCACCAATGTTTCCGTAACTAACTGAAATTGCTAATTGCAAAATCAAACCGAACGGTTTAGCTCCGTCTAGTAAGTACCTCCGTATGCATACGGCCCAAACATTATTTATTAATTTCGAATTCCTCAAAGTACTGTCAATTATACTGAGTACTTCTGCATTGGCGGATATTGACAGCAGCATTGAATAGCTGATAGAAATCGATGAACGCTACTACACAAAAAAATTTAGTCACCGTCGGGAATCGAACCACTGTACCAACTTATTAAAGAAAACGAGCAGAGGTATAGTTGGTAAAATGTGTAACAGGTCAGCCCAGAAGTAAGAGCACTAACTGGTCAGGCCTGAACTGGTCAGGATAAACTGGGTTTTTTATCAGTAACATTCAAAGTATCAAATTTATCCCAATAATCACTGAGTTTACTCATTAAAGTTTCAAATCTTCCCTAATTCTTCCATAGCACTACTCTCATCATAAACAATTCTATAAATTTTTGCATCAGGTACAGACTTAACTAACCTAAACTTTGCTCTTAGGCTGTCGACATCAGCGTTTTCTAGCTCATTAGTATTGAGGCCAGAAATTTCTAATTCATACAATAACGTATCTTTACTCAAGTAATTGGGGTTGATCTTTGGACAAGGGAAATTCCTCCAACCGAATTGAGCATCAATCTCACATTTTACTTCCCAATAATTCACAGTGGGAGTAATTGACTTACTAGGTGTACGTACAGGCGAACTCATCTTTAAAAGATAATAAGTTCCGATCAAGAGTGAAATTAAGCAGAAATGGGTGTTTATAAAAAAAGGTTTTAGTAAAAAAAAATTTGGTCATTAAGCTTAATCAAGACTTATCTCAAGACAGCGCTTGCTAGTACTTTCTTGTTTAACAATCCTAACGCCTGTCCTGTTATTTAACCGGTGACAATACAGAAAAGTTACCAACAAGAATAACATCATAAGACAAACTAAATTTACTTTAATTAATAAATCAATTAATTAGCAGAGTTGCGCAGCTTTTGTACCAACTTATTAAAGAAAACGAGCAGAGGTATAGTTGGTAAAATGTGTAACAGGTCAGCCCAGAAGTAAGAGCACTAACTGGTCAGGCCTGAGCAAATACTCTTGTCGGCAAAGAACTTAAATAATGTCACCTTCATAAAATACTAGGACAGGATTCAAAAGAATAGCCAGATCTTCCAAACAATTCCACTTTTCGCTATATTGAATGTCAATATTTTACAGAGCAAGAAATCCATAAAACTTATAAAAACTAAAAACTTCAAGTTAAATCTGATCAGATCTTATATTATTAAAAAAAACAACAGCGTTTTCAGAGATTCCATATGTGAGTACATTCATGTACATACATACATAAATACACACACATACAAATACTATCACTATTGTGTGCACACTTCCAAATTCTTAAGGAGCAAAATATACGATTATAATCCAAGTTAAACTTAACATTTAAAAAAAAACGTTTTCATGTAGTAGAATAAAATTTGAATTTTACGAAGATTTAAAGATTTAAGTTTTAAAAAGAAAGTCCAGTTGAGAATTTAGAATGTTGGCGGCGAAAGATAGAAAGTTCCTGGCGTTGAATAATTTGCAGATAATTTAGTACGAAATATAAAATGTTACCTTCATCTCGGAGTTACTCTAATTTTGCATCACACAAACATCAAACCTCTACGATGATTTGGTCATAAGCGGTATTCATATTCCAAAATTCAATTCAAATTCAATTCTGGGTCGGCGATCACAGTTGAAGCATGTTGTGAAGATATCTTGAATGAACATGAGACATACTTTCATTCGTCCTATGGGTAATTAGTCGGTTCATCAACGTGTCAATTCATAGATCCTGAAATTCTTCGATTCATAAGTACATCGATACTGTGATTCTTCGTTACTCTGGTTCTTCGACCGCTGAAAAGAGTCCCAATAAAAACGAATAGAAAATAGTAACTCATAAAAATAATTCCAACTTAATAGGTTTCGAAAAATTGACGAACAGACAAGTCAAGTTCCCTCCCAAAGATTAACAATGAAAAGTTTTGAGAATACCAAACAAAAATAGATAGAATAGACATAATTAATTACGTGACTCAGGTCAAGGAAAAGATATTTAAATTTGAGACATTACTAAAAATGAAATATTACTAACAAAATAAGAATGATGCTAACGATAGGAAATAGTTCGGCCTAAAGCACGTTTAGACAAAACTTGGCAAGTAGTATTACCTAACTGTCCTTAAAAAAAAGGACTTAATTAAATTACAGAATATTGAAACAGCCAAAAATAATAAGTAAAAGATACATTGTAAATCAATAGTAATTAAGAATGGATGAATAAATAGAAAATCTAAAAGTGAAATATTGTACTCAACGTGCTCATAAACGAACAAGAGTCAACAAGATAAGATACGTTATTCAGAGAAAAATTAAGACTCAAATTTAATAATACAATGTAAATAGTTTGTCTCCAGTTACTACGTAGTATTCTTTAGAGTAAATCGCAGCTAAAAGAGCATCAAAAAGACATATTAAGTAAATCAAAGAATTCACAAATACAAATCGACAAATTACACTTACCCAACTAGGCGGACATAAATTTAGTATTTAGCAACTTAAGTTTGGTATCAATACAGCAGCAAGTGGAAATGTTCGGAAAAAAGTTTAAACAAAAGAAAAATAAAAAAGGTAAATTAAAACCAGATCACCACATGATCATATTAGAGTTATCAAAAAAATTTACTTAAGGACATCATGGTCCAAACAAGAATCAATGCTACACCTCGAACATTTTGTAAGAGAAAAGGAAGCGTCATCCACGATCAAAAATCGAACAGGCTCCTTCTTATTTCAAACAGCTGTCCAGATTCAAGTAAGATCAGCAGATGAACCAACCTAACGAAAAAGGTCGCAGATAAAGTCAACATCAAGACAACTTTCAAATAAACAATAAAAAAAACTAGACCAGACGAGTCAAAAAGGAAACTAAAAATAAATATAAAAGTGGATACCAGCTAGCAAACAGCTTTATGCATTGAATAATGTACTAGAGCAGACGAGTATGACAAGTACAGAGATGACAGTTACCGTAGTAACGTCAGAGTAGTACCCGCGCAGTTCAAATATTATAATTCGTACCTATAAAACTAGCAGTTTTATAAAGGGGTAATTAAAAATTCATTACACCACGGACTTCCCAATTGCCGGCCAGGCGTCTAGACTAGACTACTATATAGCAGCGTTCATTTTAGGCTTGGCCTTATCGGCTCGTATTTCACAAGTTGTTTCTGAAGGGAGGTCCGTGGTTCGATTCCCGTAATATATTATATTCTATGAATTTGTCAGTTTAATAAATTGTCAGTTCCATCAAATTCAATTCACATAAAGTAGTAAAAATATTAATTTGTAATAAATATAGTGTGTCATTCAACTGTGTGATTCGTATGAAGTTCTCATTATGTGAAATGTGGGGAATTCCAAGAATTTCAGTATTCAATATTGTCCATAAAGCACTATAATATATCAAATTTGTCTGTGGTACTTTACTGATCGTTAAAAATGAAACCTAATTGTTGTGTATTATTATTATTTCACTTTTGTTTTTTAATTTTTCACTCTGCATCCGGTGATATAACTGACCCCTAGGCTACAAAGCTGCATCACAAAGTAGACACAGGTCTATAAGGGTTCCTCTTACCCTTCTATATTATAATGAGAGAAATGTGCGCACAATATTTATTATTATTATTATTATTTATTATTATTATTATTATTATTTATTATTATTATTATTATTATTATTATTATTATTATTATTATTATTAATTATTGCTGTAGCTGCAAGATAAAAAGTACAAATAGAGATTAATTTCTTCTTAGTATTCCACCAAGATCTGTAAAAATATGTAATGAATGTCTTATTAAGTACTCTATTATTTTACAGATATGCAGAAGTTCCCGTTGCGAATGAAAGATAATGATCTACTAGTCACCGAATTGTACAGAGATCCTTCTCATGATCCCATTACTGCCATCTCTGTCTACCTCACACCAAAAACAAGTACGTATTTGTCTGGATAAGCCAAATTCAGTTCTTGGGAATAGCATTTAGTAATCAATAAGAATAAAACATTTAAATCGTGTAGCCGATGCAATATTTATGTTGAAAATTTCTCTCAACTTCCGTTGGTGATTGAAGTGCTCAGCCATCACTCAATTGTAATAATAGATAGTGTTTTAAATGATATTATTTTATTAAATATACCAATGCCTCATCATTAACATTTTCCTAGGTATACTCCTAAAGGATTGATCAATGTTTACTCAACTTCAGCTTGTCGCAACTTAAGCTTGCTGTCGTTTAAACGGTCGTGGGTTCGAATCCCGCTCCATCGTCTGGCATTTATGTGTAATCATTCACCTCATTACCCACGCACAAGTCTTTGACTCATGTGGGCATCATCAGTAAAAAAAAAATGTTTACTCAACCCTGTTTTCCGCACCTTTTTGAACATTTTTTCCATCACACTAACAGATACTAATCTTAACAGTAGATCCTTGAATCATAAATACTAGAGATTATTTTGTCTCCAATAAGAGATAATTTGTTTCAGGGTCGAATCCATACATTTTACCTTTCCCACGCAGTGTAGCTGAGCTTTAACACCTCCTGTACACAGCTGACATCAGGGGAATGTACTTGCACAAAAAAGTTATAGTATTGACAAGTAGAGCATAAAGTAGTTTGTTATAAATTGTTGTTTTTTTTCTGTTTTTCAGCTGCGTGTGGTAATTGGATTGAAATAGCTTATGGAACAAGCTCAGGCACAGTAAGGGTCATAGTTCAGCATCCAGAGACTGTAGGAAATGGACCACAGCTATTCCAGACCTTTACTGTTCATCAGAGCCCCGTTACAAAGGTAAGATAACTCGTCAATAAACTATTATGCTTAAAACCTTTGAATAAAGTTAATATTCATGTCACAACCACTTTTTCTTATACTTAATACATACATACATATCCTGATCCCGTTCCAGCTAATGCCAGGTCTGGTTGTTAACAATGCCTCTCCATCTTCCTCGATCTTCCCAACTTTTTCTTATAAAACCACGATATATAATATTTTCGACTGGCACACTTAATTTCTAATCTGGAAAATGGCGGCTCTAGTGGCGCAGTTGGTTGGAGCGCCTGTCTATAGACAGACTATAGATAGATAAGACTCTGGCTGGCTTCTTTTTCTGCAGTCTTGAGTTCGAATCTCATTCAGCCATGGAAGTTTCTCATCATTCATTTGTCATCTCATTACTCTCACATCTCTCACACAAGTATCAAGACTCGTGAGCATCATCTGAGATTTTTAAATTTTTTTATAAAAAATCTCAATCAAATCGTTTGAGTTTTAGTTTGAGATTAAAAATGGGGTGACATTCGAAACTATAGTATGTCATGATTGCATGATTCTATAATAATTATGGTTGTGAAATCAGTCTTATCCATTGCGGATCATAATACCACAATATCACCATCGCCAATAAAATATTTATATTAAATTTTATACCTGAACTTGAAGTTTCTAATTCCGATGACAGATGTAAGTCATGGTTTAGAAGAGACAGGAGAAAACCCCTACTAATAATGGATTGAACAGCAAATAAGTAATTATTAAAGAAGTAATCATTAATCATACTTTCATCATTGCCTGCACTAGTAATAAATATTATATGACTTTATTCAATAAATTGAATAATATAGAATATTGAATTGAAGAATATTGGGTGAAGCAAATAAAAGTAGTGACTACCTAAGGTGGTTTTCACGGCTGATGAACTCAGACAAGGTTTCCTGCTACTTGCAATGCTAGCCAATCATTTGCAAGCAACGTTGCCAATAGTAACCTAAACATCATATCGATGGAAGGATGTGCGAGACAAAGTTTTTATGCATGTGTTATTATATGAAGTAACTGTCCAGACGGGAATGAGCTGTTTGAGCCACCGTGAATTTGTACAATCCGGCAGCAATAGCGAACAATCAGATTGGATACTTCACCAAACCAAACAGAGCTCATCAGCCGTGAAAACCATTATAGGCTCTACTGTGTAGTGTTAGTGATATCTCAAATTGGAGTGAATAAACAGAAGCTAACGTTACCTACTACTAGCAACTAGATTAAATCTGAAATTCTGTAATTACAACTTGTTTTTGTGCTCCCCTCTCCTACTTGTGACTATGTTGCCCTAGCTAGATACAACTTAGTTGGAAACCTAGTCTTAGCGTTTCATTCACAGCTTAGCAGTAGGACCTTTTCAAATTCCTAGTTACAACTAGGTGGCTAGTTGTATCTTCTTTTATTCACTAACCTAGTTACAATTTTAAATTCATCTAGTGTTTGCATTAATTACTTTTTATTGTAAATTTAACGACTTGCAGTCAATTTTAATTATGAATAAATATTATTTCTACTCACTTTTGATCAATCTTCCATGACTCGAAAACTTTTGGCCAAAAGTGAGTAGAAATATTTATTTACAATTAAAATTGACTGCAAGTCGTTAAATTTACAATAAAAAGTTAATATTAACAACGCAGATCGTTGTAGAACAAGAAATCCAGGAATACATTTTATTGACCACTCATTATGTTGATATAAAAAATACAATAACCTTGAACGTTTTCCTTTATATTATTTCATTTTGAGTTTCTTTTCTTCCAGGTAATGTTGTCTGAAAAGTTTCTGGTATCAGTTTGCTGCGAATACAACCATGTAAGAACGTGGAGTGTCACGAGGTTCCGTGGCATGATTTCCACTCAACCAGGATCCACTCCTGTCGCTTCCTTTAAAATTCTCTCACTAGAAGAAGTGGAGCCATATGTCAGCTATGCTGCTGGAAATGATTGTGGTAACTATACTCAACTACAAATTCTGTTGATGGATTTTAGACATTTAACTTCATTCTCCATAGAAGTTTCAATATTTTCCCGATTATGCTTTCAAATAATATAATATTCAGTGAAGTGATAGCCGCGAGCCGTAGCAGGTATCTGTTCAATCAGAGAGATAAGCTGCGTTCTCGTAAGTCCTGTTTGTAACGGTGACCGATTAGTTTGGCCAGCAAAAAAGACACTGTTCTCTGCTGTAAAATCACTTCCCGGTGGTTCGGAACCCACCTAAAACTGTAGGTCCAACTCATCAATCACCATCATCCAACTCATTACCCACACACAGGTCTCAGCCCTATGTGGGCTTCCACAAAAAAAGTATTGGTTCTTCTCTTGCGGCCGGTTGCACAAAAGCCAATTAAATAAGGAGTTTAATGTTAGTTAACTAATCGTAGTAAGTGTAACGGGTTTATTTCGTTGCACAAAGATTCCTTAGTTAATTTTCGTTAACCGAACGGGCACAATCTGGCTACACTGTAATTTGATCAACAGCTGATTCTGAAGTTGAGAAAAAATATGAATTAGAATCATTTCATTGTGAATTATTTGAATCATTCATGTATTTCAATATTATTATATTCTTAATAGATTTTATTAATTTTGAAAGGTTTTTAACACCTACGACCTAATTTCCAGTTTTGTGTTCTGGTATAACCTATGTTATATTATGAAGGGACGGATTCAAAGATCCTCGCACGTCAACCGAAGCTTATTGTGTGTCCCTAGTACGTTAGTTGGGCAAACCAATACCTATGCCCTTTGCAAGATCCAGGAGTTTTTTCCCTATGCTAACGTCCCATTCATCACCTGGTTGTTTGCAGCCAAACAGAGCCCTTCTCCTTGCCCCGAGTCTCTCGCAATCCAGAATGATGTGCTTGGCAGTCTCTTCAGACTGATTGCAAAGCCTACACATCTGACTTTCATTTCTGAGTCCAATTGTGTGGAGATGTTTCCTGAAGTGGCCATGTCCAGTTATCAGAGCAATCAACTGTTTGACCTGACCTCTACCCAGCCTCACCAGCCAGTTGGTGATGTAGGAGCTTGTGTCTGCTAGCAGCCTTTTGCGAAGTGCTTGACCTGAGTGACCTTGCCATTGCCACGGTATAACCTAAAAAATGTAACTTAACGGGCATTAGTGAGATTTAATCATCGGTGATCGGGCGGTTAAATATATTTTACGCCAGTCGACCTAATCTAATCGGCGTTATCGCTTGTAATATTGTCCTTTGTGCAAATTCTCTACATTAAGTTTAATTTCCGTCGAATGACGTCATTCTACGGGGATTAAATTTAATTGGCTTTCGTGCACCAGGCGTTGAAGGTATAAGAAAGTGGAGGGAGCATAAATAGTCTCATAAAGAGTAGCCGACGCCCTCTTTGGCGGCTATACTCCACTATAGATATACACCAATGTTGTTGCAGTTGTTATTATATATATTCATGAACTGCTCTACCTAGGCTATCTTTAAAGATGGTTGACACTTTACACTTCGTTTTAGGTAAGCCAAAATTGGTGACCTATACGACAGCTAAATCTTGATAGATGTTTTCAAAAAATCATTCTGATAAAATAATAGTTTTCCACAGATGATAAGCGTAGTTCAAACATTTGAACTGGAGTGAAAGTGAAATTTTGTAAATGTGAACTACTTAGTTTGAAATTCGCGGTGATATAGCCGCCTATGGCGTCAGATCCCATGTAGTAGGGCCTTTATTGCTTCTTTCTAGTTACACTTTTTTAACATTGGCGATATACGTTATGTTCCCTCCATTTTCTTGTACCTCCATTCATTTATCACTGAAACATTAATTCATTTACGCATTGTTGCAAATGACATGATAGTTTTTGACAAAAATCAATTCAATGTGCCAATGTGAAAGTAATGTCGTATGAAAAAATTTAAAATTGAATGTTTGAACTTTTATCCAACAACATTTTGAATGAATTTTGTACGAGTGTGAATTTGTACTAGTACAAATTGAATTTTGTACTAATACTTTTGTACTAGAGTCAAGCGGTTTGTGACGTCACAGTCTTCGGACTGACGGGTGTAGATAGTAGCTCTGTAAAATATACAAAGGTGAATATAATATTTTGAATGTCTTTGTTCGAATATTTTCTACTGATTATAAGAAAAGTAAGGGCAGTCCATTCATGAACTAAAATTGCTTATTCAGCTTAAACAATGCTGCTTGGTATTCTTCGAAACCTTCTACTACCCTTTTTAAGTACTGCACATTCCAAAAACATGTGATTCCAAAAAAATATTTTCTACTAAAATTAATATTTTTTATTAATATTACAGGACCATTTGGTGAACAAGATGACGAACAAGTTTTTGTCCAAAAGGTTGTGCCAGAGACACCTGAACTATTTATCAGGCTAGCATCCAATGGAAAAAGGTGAATAAGATTATTTCTACAATAAACTCTCATAAATAAAACAATCAATATTGTTGAAGATTGATAGCACTCCTTTTACAGCCTGCGAATGTGATCATTTTACGCCTTCGTGGTTTTACTCCACTCAGCGTTTTAGATGTGAATTTATCAAGAGTGTTTGAAATTCCTCATGATTTATCAGATTCGATTATCAAATAGAATTGGTTATTGGAATTGGTTCTATTTCGATTAGAAATAGAATTGATTCGATTATCAAATAGAATTATCAAATAGAATCGATTATCAAATAGATTATTATTGATTATCAAATAGAATAGTGTATTGCCTTTATTGGTGAGTAGTTTCACCTCGCCGTTTGAGCCATGTTTTGGGTAACATGGTGGGCCAACTATTTTAGGTGGGTACCGAACCACCGGGTAAGTGATAAAAAACGTATAATTTGCGATGTTTTCCATGACGAAATACTAGAACAATCTAATATCAAAACTGACACTGTTTTCAATTAAATATATGATTTTCACTCACTTTTACTGGAGATACTGGAGGGATGCATTTCACTTCTGAAAAGAAGTTTTGTGAGCCTCTTTTCAGAAGTGAAATGCATTTCTCCTGTATCTCCAGTAATAGTGAGTAAAAATCATATATTTAATTGAAATACAGTGTCAGTTTTGATGTTAAAAAACTTATAACATCAGATTAGATTAATAAATATTTTCGACAGTTAATTAGTTAAGTATGAACTATTCGAATTGGCATTTGATTTAGCTTTATTTTGCTCAGTTGAAAAAATGTATAAGTTTTCCAGGTTTGTAAATAAAAAGCCTCGGTTTCCGACTATGCGGACTTGGACTGCGTGGTGGACAGGAGACGGGGCAGGAATACAGTGCAGTTTATACTTTTGGTATAGGGACCTTTAAAGAGTCATTTGTAGAGTATTCCGGTCAATTTAGTCCAAATGCGAGTAGTTGGAAACCGAGGATTTTTTTTTTTTTTGAGGATGAAGCCCACATAGGTCTGAGACCTGTGCGTGGGTAATGAATTGGATGATGGTGACTGATGAGTTGGACCTACATTTTTAGATGGGTTCCGAACCACCGGGAAGTGATTTTACAGCAGAGAACAGAGTCTTTTTTATGGCTAATCCAATCGGTCACCCTTACAAAGAGCGCCCAGAAGTTTCGTAGCTTATCTCTGATTTTCAGATACCTGCTGAATAATGATTTGACTCTTATCTGATGCGATTTGATTATCAGATTTATACACTTGACTAAATGAATATATTCTCGATAGTTAGTTACTTGAGCTTAAACCATTTACTGTTAGTTACTGTTATTTTTATTTGTTTTATTGCTGATGATGCCCACATGAGTCCGAGACCTGTGCGTGGGTAATGAGGTGAATGATTACACATAGATGCCTGACGGAGGAGCATTTGTTTTGAAACTTGATATTGCTTTTTTGGTTTTAGTTAGGTTTCTTTAATTCGTGATGTAGACTATTTAGGGAAATGATAGCCATGAGCCGTAGCAGGTATCTGTTGAATCAGAAAGAGATAAGCTGCGTTCTCCTGGGCACTCTTTGTAAGGGTGACCGATTAGATTGTCCAGCAAAAAAGACACTGTTCTCTGCTGTAAAATCACTTCCCGATGGTTCGGAACCCACCTAAAACTGTAGGTACAGCTCATCAATCACAATTATCCAACTCATTGCCCTCGCACAGGTCTCAGACCTATGTGGGCTTCGTCCTCAAAAAAGAAGAAATTAACGTCATATAAATGAAAGCTCTTACTGATTTCTGTGTTAGTATCAACTTCTTGAATTATTACTGGATTGGTTGCAGGATGTGTGATATTTTCTTGATAGTTACTGACTTGAGGTCGAACCATTCAACATGAAACTTGATATTGCTTTAGTTATCCAAATTCGTTATTAAGACTGTTTAATGTTGGATGAATGAACGTTTTTATTGTTTCTGTGTTTGTATCGACTTATCTGGAATAATTATTTGATTGATTGCAGGGTGTGTGTAATTCGAGCTGTTGATGGCTCGCCAATTACATCATTTTGTGTGCACGAATGCGAAGGCTCAACCAGAATGGGATCAAGGCCGAGGCGTTTCATTTTTACTGGCCACAGTAATGGCGCTTTACAGATGTGGGATCTCACCACAGCTCTTGCTCTCTTCAAGAAAGCCGAACCTGGTGAGTGAGACGTTGATTCAAAAGAGACTAAATTCACTCGTTAGTTAGAAAACCAACTCGGAATCTCAGACGAATCTATTCATTTTCCCGGCCTTGTCTGCAATATTTTTCACGTTCTAAAGAATGTTCAACTAAAGAATAGTCCAATTTTTGAATTCTCAGTTTGAGTGTTATCCAAAAAATGAATAAACCATTTCGAACCCCATTATCCCTTTCTCAATAGTGCATTTGAGAAAATAAATTTGAGACACGAAACAATTTGAAACACTTGCGAAAATTGACTACTTATAAAATTTATTTTATTTTTATTTTATTGCCAAACAAAAATAAACATGTAGTTTGCACTGTACATCATTTCTTTAAACACTTCGATAAAATTAAATGAACATATGCATCCAATTCACAGTCATTATTATATTAGTTCAATTAAATTTGTTGAAATTTTCTGTAACAAAAATCACCAGAGAATAAATTAAACTTTGATTCCGTCTAATCCACAATCCATGTTCATGTTACTCTTTGAAGTAAACATTTCTATCCCAACTCACAATGTTTATAAAGATAGATATTACATTATCTAATTGAGGTTGATTTTCGTTTATTGTTTGGGAAATTGACGTTTGTTTGCTATTTACAGTTGAAATATTGATAAACATCAGGTACAGACTGCAAACTATTTTTTTCTAGCTTTTGCTAAACTCAAACTGCTCATTTTCTCGTTTAGATTCAGTCTCTGTAGTTATAATCAACCAAAGTTTTGATCATATCGATCGCTATCCGGTGTTTTATTTCTATTATACGGTACGATGTACGGCGTACTGTTAGAAATAAAAATTATGATAATCGTATTGTACAAAACAAATTCATTCTTTCGAGAATCTCAGTATTAACTGTTTGCTACTGGCATTGTACTCTGTGAGAACTAAGTGCATTGCAATAGTGCATATAGGATATGCCTCGTTACTTTTTTACTAATTTATTGTCCTTCTTGGGAACAAGTAAGAATAATTATTATTACTTGTTTTGTGGTTGCCTTATCTCTTTTTTCTTCGCAATATTTCATCGTTCTGGCTGAGATGTCCTTTTCGAGGTATGGTTTCTCTTCGCATACATTGAAATTGTTGAGCTCGGTCACACTGTCAGCTGGTGTAGTTTAGCCTTAAATTGTGACTTGTGACCGCGACTGCAGTGGCTCTGTGTAATAGGGCTCTTAGGCCCTTATACAGTCGCTGCAGTCTGACCGAGCTCAACAATTTCAATATACGCAAAGGCTTACACTTTTTAAAGCAATCAGCTGATTTCTTTATCAACTTTACCCGGCTGATGTAATTTATCCTTGAATGTGGGGCGCGACTGCAATGGCTCTGTAAAATAAGGCTCTAACCTGCTTCTTGAGCGCGATTTCAATTTCAGTCAATTTTCAGTCAGTTCGCTAAGGCATACACTTTTTTCATCTGATTTTTAGCTGATTTTCACACATTTAGCTGATTTTTTTTATCAAACTTACCCGGCTGATGTAATTTATGCTTAATTGTGCCTCCAGTCACTTCTACGTCTACTGGCATTGTGAAAATGCGCTCTTAGTAATACTAAGTAAAGTTACTTTAGTTGCATTTCGCAACATCCTTTCACATCAAAATTAAGCCTCACCTCAACTAACTGATGTGGTAATTATGGTATGTAGTGTGTAATTGTTGATCTGAATTGTCTTATACTCCTTAACTGGAGTTTCCTAGATGTAATCTACAAAAAAAAAAAAACCGACAACAGGAACTGAATGATCCCTGAAACTGAGTTATAAGATCTTCTTGGTGTTAAATTATAAATTATGCTGAAATGATCTATAAGAGTTGTAACTTTGTTTTTGAATTCAACCTAATTGGCAATGTTATGACGTCTCAACTGATCCGTGTTATTTTGCCTTGCAGCAGTTCAATCCAATGGAGGTCCAACAGCAGAAGAGCTGCTGAAATTGTTGGACCAATGTGATCTTAGCAACAGCCATTGTTCAACGCCATGCATATCGCCTTGTCCGCAGCTGATAGGATCCGCGTCTCGCATCAAGGCTTCCAATGTCGCATTCCTCAACCAGTCACAGAATCAAGACCATGCTGGAACTCCGTGCTAATATTAAGAACATTATCATCGATTAAGAAAGTGAAAGAAACAATATTTAAGAATTAAGAATGTGTCTTCGATTGGCGGTTGTTTAGGGAGTAGTTGGAAAATAATCACGCAACTTTGTAACGGGTGTTTCAAAAAATGACGCAATCCTGAGATGAAATGGCGGAAGCCTTGCATGGGGGTGAATTTTCTGTGCCCCAATCGATATTTAATTCAATGTCAACTATCTGAGACAATTGGAATGTATTAATCGAGTATTAGTTAATTCACAACAGTCGTTTCATTACTCTGAGTCAGATCTATTTCTTTCCAGATGATTTAATTCTTGAGATCCTTGGAACTTATCCTGTCTAATGTTTTCCTATAGGGCTCTGCATTACGAAGTTGATAACAAAATTCTTATACAATAAAATTGATTGACTTTTAACTCAAACAATTGAATTTTCAAGATTGACTCGAAAATCAAACAACTCAATTTTCAAGATCGACTTGAAACTCAATTTCAATTATGCCCGGTTTCTGAGTCGTTCATTAAGTTTAATGGATCATTAACTCACAGCTGGAGCAATGGGTTAACATTGCTCCAGCTGTGAGTTAATGATCCATTAAACTTAATGAACGACTCAGAAACCGGGCATTAGAGTAACAAAGAAAATTTGAAGGAAAGTTGCTACAAATGAGTTAAAATTATTACAAATCTATTTTAAACCTACAGGGAAGTGATAGCTGTGTGCCGTAGCAGGTATCTGTTCAATCAGATTAAATAAGCAACGCTCTCCTGGACCCTCTCTGTAAGGGTGACCAATTGGAATTGGCCAGCAAAATGACTGTTCTCTACTGTAAAAGCACTTCCCAGTTGTTCGGTAACCACGTAAAACTGTATGTCCAACTCATTAGCCACGTGCAGGTCTCAGACCTATGTGGGCTTCATCCTTAAAATAAAATGAAACATCTTACTCCGCAACATTAATGCAAGATTGAATTTCAATCATGCGCATGTTGAATATGTCATATATTATACCTCATGGGTTGCGTTAACTTTAGGAACACTCTCTGTACAATAATAATAGTTTATAAACTGGAAGTGATGAAAAAATATCTAGATAACCTTGTAGAATCGTGCATACTGTACTTCGAATTAAACTCAAGATAACATTATGTCAATGTTCTTGAAACTGTATGTGTTTTATCAAAATGAATTTATTATTTATTCTTTCTAATTTCAAAATGCATAAACAATTTGGTATTATTTTATAATTTTTAACAAAACTTTGTTTTTGTGAAATTGTTTCAAAATTGATATATCCACGCACGGACATATTTAATTCATAGTGAATATTTGTTTTAATCAGAATAGTTGAGCATATCTAGCCAAAGAATAATCTGCAATATGTCCCTTATTTGAAATAAGTTAGCAAGATATGCTATGGGACTGTCTTATAATAGTGATAATGTAATATGCAGTGACATTTTTAACTTCTTTAATATTGGAATATCATAAGTTTTTCACTAAGTTTATCAACTTTATCACGGTAGATCATCCCGAATGAAGACTATTATTTCTTACGTCTGTAATTAAACATTTAATTATTTTTTTATTAGTCACGTTTTTTCAGTATCTATTTTGTCACAGTAATGTGTAAAATTAATTGATGATACTGAGTATTTTGAACCTCTTTAAATATTTACAACATAGCAATTATTATCACTTCCACAATTTATATTCATATCAAAGAATTATTGTTAGTATAAATATAATTGGGTAGATATTGTTAATATAAATGATATATGTATATTCTGTAAGTAGAAATATTATTGTTTTGATATATGTTTTTATGAAATTGGATTTATAGCAAGATAAAGTAAAAGAGCTGAGACTGTTTCTATTGGTGTTTTATTATTCTTCCAAGAAAGATTCGAGTATACCTTGATGATTTTCTAGTTTTGTTACTTAGACATTTGAAGAACAACTTTATTATATATAGCGTTGTGGCATTTTCTGTAAGTTTGTTTTTCTGGTCATGATTCAATAATTCTAATCAGATTTATAATACGATCATTATTAATCTATTAATTTATTTATCGTGTAGCAACAATTCACATTTAAAATTGGTTGAGTAGAATCTTGTAAAGTTAAGGCTCTTCGCACACGGGTCGCCTCATCTGCTATTTGAGTTTGCAACTTGACTGCGCAACGTGCAATCTGAGTTGTGCAACCTGTTTGCAGCTTCAGTCCGCATACGTGTTTGCAACTTGAATCCGCAATTCAATTATAGCCTCAATTCAATACTCATCCAATACTTCTGTACGGCATGCAACTGAGATTGCAGGTGACCGGCTGTCACCGTTGCGTGCAACTCAGACGATTCACGTTGACGACTGGATTTGAGTTGACGACTGGCAGTTGGTACTTGAGAGGGCTCCCGCTGTGAAACACAGACAAGGTTGCACGCGACTCCCGTTGCCAACTCAAATTGCAAATTAGTCGACTCGTGTGCGAAAGGCCTAAGAGAACCATTGGTTTGTCTGACCAATATATTTAGACAATAATAACTTTACCATGAATGAGATGAATTTTCCCAAGAAGACCTATCACCATTAAAAAACTTATGGCTTTTATTGGTGGGAAGACCCTTACATGTATTATTTGTTCGGAAACCACTGTAGGTAAACCCTGTTCAGCGAGAGTTGACACTAAGGCTCCACCTCCCGAGGCCTGACGTCACGGTCAGGCCTATTCACAAGCGTTCCTAGCGCTATAATGAGGCGAGAGCATGCATGGCTCATAGTTGGAGACTGACTCTGAAATTTGTGTAAGGGATGACTGTGACCTGAAAAGTGACACTCGTCGGACGATGACCTTGCTCTGTATTAGCCAAGCGCTCTGTCCCGTTAGTTTTTAGGAGGAGCCTTAGTGTCAACTCTCGCTGAACAGGGTATAGTCACCTCGTCGCGTGAGTCATGTTGTTGGAAACATGGTGGACCTACAATTTTAGGTGGGTTCCGAACCACCGGGAAGTGATTTTACAGCAGAGAACAGTCTTGCAGGCCAATCCAATCGGTCACCCTTACAGAGAGGGAGAGTTGCTTATCTAATCTGATGGAACAGATACGTGCTACAGCTATCACACCTATTTGAATAGGAAGATATCAAAGGGATATTATAGGTGGTGAGTGAAGAAGTGATTAGCTAGGCTAAACGCAGAAATGAAAATGGAAAACCCTAACCCCTGAAACAATAAATTCATCTTTAAAATTACCAAGTTTATAAAATAGAATCATCACTTACGTCGATTGTCAATAAATTGAAGATGTATTTCAAATATATATTTATCTCTCAATTGCCTGCCAATTCGCTGCGGAAGTAAGTACTTAAAAGATAAAAATGCTGTAGGTAATATTTACTATTTATTCAGCCTTTTGAAAAAGATCAATGTAGTAGTGTAGTGGCCGTAGTCTACTCAAGTGATTCCACAAAGTTCTTCCAAAATGAGATTCATCTTGACTCTATTGTTTCTGTCTTCAACTTTTTATCTTGGACAGGTATGATTACATTTTTTCATATCAACTTTTAACGTATTAATTCATCTTACATTTGCATATTAATTCTCGAAAACGACTATCGCCTCGCCTACTATACTAAATGCATATGACAATTAAATTCTATAAAAATGTCATAGAATAGCCTGCTACTGAGAACGACTGCCCAAGTACTAATCTTATACAATTCGTCATTTTATTATTTTTTGTAGATTACGTCTTGGAGACTCCAGTTCAGGAGTATAAGACAAGTCAGATTAACACTAGTCATATACACTAGATACCATAATTACTATATCAATAAGTTGAGGTGCGGCTATTTTTGATGTGAAAGGAACTCTTGTACACTATAAAAGGCTTTATCAACTAAATAGTTTTTCAATTGTTTTTTAAATATTTCTATATTTTCAAGACTTTGAAAACTGCGGTAGCTTATTGTAGAATTTCCTACCAATATAACTAGGTTTTTGTTTGAATAAGCTACAATTGTGACTCACCAAGTGATAATCTCCTCGGTTTCTTGTATTATAATCATGTACGTCAAGATTTTGGTTAACATCATTCGTTTTTACATATAAAGTAGCTTCATACACATATAAGCAGGGTACAGTCAAGAGACCAAGTCTCTTGAACAACGGCCTACATGAATCTAATCTATTTACTCTTTCCATACACCTAAATGCTTTCTTTTGGATCTTAAACACCCGATCAAGATTTTGTTTTGATGAATTACCCCATACTAAGATAGCATACCTAATATGTGACAGTAATGTACAGTATGTACCGGTCACCGAGCATATTTTGTCACATTGGCATTTTTCTAATCAAAAGTCTAAACTACTAAATGCAATGCATTTAGCGAGTTGAAACAATAGGTATTCAGATTTCCTTCAAGGCCCACTTGGTTTGTTTCTCAAAGTTCTTCAAAAAAGCAAATTGGTAGAACAAACATCTATTGTGAAGAATAATCACACTGCATTATCCAGAAAAGAGTTGAACTTTGAATTCTTCTGAAGCCATGTACTAATAATATTAAGACTGTGCGCACGGTTTTTGCTCATCATTTTTTAAAAAGTTTATTGTATTAGATGTTAAGGCTTTGAAATGTTATCTATTGCTGTGAGAAAAAGTTTTTTCATCAATTATTTTGTGAAATATGGGGGTTCAAAATCGAAATTTTCGGTTTTGGGGGCAATTGAGTTATTTTAAACATTCGATAATTTCTATAACTGAGAGACATCTTAGGGAATATAATGACACCATTTTTATTTCAATTTAACAATTGGTTTTTTCAAAATAATTTTTTGAAAAAATGAATTTTTCCCATATTTAGCCCGACGCTTAGCGGCATAAGGGATAGAGAAAAAAGAAGAATTTTTCCCCAGTTTTTTTTAATTTATTTTGAGAAAACGAATTGTTTGATTGAAATTAAACGTGTCATTTTATTCCTCAATTTATCTTAGTTAATTAAAAAATTGGATGATTAAAAAAATTACCAAAAGTTTAAGATAACTTGAAGGGGAGATGAATTTTGCCCCAAAAACCGAAAAATTTAAACTTTGAACACTCATACTCTATAAAATAATTGATGAAAAAAATTATTTCTCATGGCATTAGATAACATTTCAATGCCTTAATAATAGGCTACCCAAAACAAGAAAAAATTATGACCAAAAACCATGCGCACAGCCTAAATGCGGAACACTGCTCTATAATTTCTGAAGTTGAAACAAATTTTGCGTTATCAGCAATTTGAAGATTTTAGCATTGAGAGTTAAAACGCCCCCATTCGAAAGGCAAGCTAGAAATTATGATTTTATAATTATAAAAAAGTACACACTGGCTTCTAACGGAGTCATCAGTTTCCAAAGGGTAGAATTTATCACACGTTATGTTATAATATAACATTTCTATATTATATAAACCTGTGAAAGGATTTCTACCGTAATGGAATTAGAATTATAATACTATATTACCTATATGTTATCGTATTAATGTGCATGTTCCAATATTATTTTAGAAAATTCTGTGCGAGAATTACAGGCTTTCTAGAAGACGGCTTGAAACAATGGGAATAGTCGAATCACGCAAATTTTACAAGCTTTCATGCGGTGTGAGAAAAATCAATATAATCAGCGGTTCTTTTTTAATTATGTAAAAGAAAGTCATCAGTGATTTTAACAGTGAAAATGAACAATCGGGTATTTCATATGGGAATTAAACGATTGTCTTACACAAATTGGAAAATAACCGCTAGTTGCATTGAAATGCTTCTTTCATCAAATGAAAACTTGCAAAAAACTACGGTATGTGATTTGAATTTTTTAAATGTCCTTTTATGAAGCCTGTTAATAGTAGAAAAGTTTTTGTCCGATGTTAAATTGGGCACAAAGAGTTTGGCTGGCAGACTTAATTCTTGTTGCCTCTTGAAATAAAATTATAAATACTGTAATCAAACTCTAATTCATTATAGGCCAAGTTGACCAATATTGAAGGAGTCCTAATAGATCTGGAAAAATTGGAACCACTTGTTGTACAACCAACAAGATTCGGCAGATTTTACAGACGGTGGTCAAGTTTTTTAGAGTCAAATGGTAGGTAATTTTCAATTATATGTAAAATACATCTATATAAATAAAATTAGAGTTTTGTCTGTACATTTATCAGAATTATATATTTTTTGGTTATTTTTACGTTTTATACATTGAAGAAGCCGAAAAAAGTCTTATCTCAATTTCTGTCTGCCTGTCACGGCCCCGAAGGCATTTTACGCGGCCTTCTCCTGAAAAACGAGAGCATCGATCGGGATTTAAGTTATTTATCAGTATTAAAAACCTTAACTTTTCATGTGAAATTTAACGACATGCAGTCAAATATTTGTTAAGAATAAGTATAATAACTCACTTAAACTGGCCGAGTACTTTCGAATCTATGAGATCGTTAAATTTCACATGAAAAGTTAATATTAACAACGCAGTTCGTCATGGAACAAGAAATCCAGGAATTTAAAAACCTTTTTGACAATGTCTTACAATATAATAAACGCTTAAAAACTAAGTATTGTGCGATTTTGGATACATTTCTTCTATATATGTATACCACATAAGAACAAATCACGTAATTTATCATGATATATCAATAATAATCCGTACTAAGGACGGGCAAAATAGCTAGGTAGTTTATACTATTATAACAATTATTAGAAACTCAGCTATATACATATTTTCAGAAACAACAACTGCAGGTTTATAATTGATGTATAGGTTTCTTAATAGTAATAGATATTTTTTATTCTTGGATTTCTTGTTCCATGACGAACTGCGTTGTTAATATTAACTTTTCATGTGGCCTCTGAAGATGGATCTCAAAGATTCGAAAGCGCTCGGCCTACAAATTAAGTAAGTTATACTTATTCTTAATAAATATTTGACTGCAAGTCGTTAAATTTCACATGAAAAGTTGATATTTTATAGTTTGAAGTAAGTGACAATTTAATAACAAACTGACAAATATACAGAAACAGAATCTATTAATTTCGAATTTCTCAAAGCGCTATCAAGTGCCATTGCGGAAGTCTTCAGTATAAATTAATAGCACTGAGAAATTCGAAATTAATATATATTATTATTATTAAATAATTGTATTATTGTTATTATTAATAATATCATTATTATATGATTGAAATGATTTGACTAATATTTCCCGTTCTAAAATTTACAAACTAAATTTTAACTTTCGCTTTGGACTATTGGACTGTTTTAGTGCTTCGTTTTATTCTTGTATTGAGAAGAATCGGTAATTGTACTCAGAAGCAAAATTTCTAGTTACACTTTGACATATCCTAAAATTTTGATTTTTCAGTTGTGAAAGATTTGTGAAGATAGCAGTTGCGGGCAATAGCCTGTTGCATCTTTGCGAGATTGTGTTTTGTAATGAATGTATGAATAAATAAATATTATGGTATTAGTTACAATATTAATTATAATGTTACTCATAATATTAATATTATATCATTGATATTTGTATCTTCATAATGTACTTTATTCAAAAAGTCATTTCTAATCACCATCACTGTAACAACAGAAACAAAATACAATTATACAGGATATATCCTATGTAACTCTAAGTATAGATAATTCTTTATCTTTTTTTATATTTCTTTTAGTTTTAATTTCTTATTTTTAATATGCATTGTATTGGAATTGTTTGTTGTGTTAAGGAAACATATTTGGGTTTTTACCTGTTGTTTCCATTGAAAAGTTGTCAATAAATAAATAAATAAATTGAACATTATCTATGTAACATAGAATTGGTCAGCTATATATATTGTATAGTTTTTCTTGGTTAGTAGAACAATACTCTAGATACATGAATGGTACCGATATATACATATACAACACCTAACACAACTATCATGGCAAACGCATAGATTAAATACAGAAACAAATGTTGGCTGCCTATAAAATGAATGATGGAATATAAATCGTATAAAAATTTAGACTTCTATAATAAACCAGTTTTTTAACAAAATATTATTCTTCCATTGCTATTCTTATTTATTATTTGTAACCTTTGGTACATTTCATAGAGTGACAAATATCATTCTAGAAGGAGGTTTTTTGTTAATAATAAATATTTCTACAATTGAATTACGTATCTTCATACTATTTTCTAAATCTGAACATACGAACTTTATTACAGTAATGCTGTAAGAAATAAAATGCGATAGGCTCGTCTATCTACATCCTTATTCAATTGTTATATTGTGTGATGGATTCATTGAAAATCATGTGAAATATTAAAATTTTCTAGTTTCCAACATAATTAATGGGCAAGATGCAGCTGGACAAACGCAGTTCCCGCACCAGGCAGCTCTTTTTCTCAAGAAGAAAAACGACAAAATATATTCCTCGTTTTGCGGAGGATCTTTAATTTCTTCAAGGACAATATTAACAGCAGCACACTGTCTTGACGGGTGAGGATGAAATAATACACTATTTATATTACACTATGTATACAGGTATATATTCAGTTTCATATAAATAAATAGGCATTGAAAAGTAATTGACTGAACGAAGAGAGGTCTCTGTTCCGAGTCGATCGTTTTGCATTTTTCTGTCTGTAACGCATTTATGGCTAAAGGCGTGGACTAAATTTTATGAAATTTTTCATGGATACTCCTTTAACTAATGGCCAGTGATATATGTGTAAGGATTTTCGAAATTTTCTTGCATTTAAAAGACATTCAAATAAAGGAAGTCCACGCAGGCCGTCTTCTATAGAAATCATATTATTTTAAAAATGAGCTTCTCCATCATATGTAATATAGATCAGATTTCAAGATAGGCCGCTTATTCATTTGGTTGAGCCTTCATATCGATCAAGTGATCATTCGTGAGAGTAACATATCTGAATAATAAGACGAAATTGTCACAATTGATTGAGATTGATAATGGTGTAACAACCGAAACTAGTTTCTCAAAGTTTTAATAAATGTGGTTGTGAAAATTTCGTCTTATTATTCATTATGGATACCTTCCACAATATCACCTTCGCCACTAAAAAGAAAATAACATATCTGTTTGTGAGAAACAAATCATTCCTAATATTCAAACTGATTACTAAGTAAATGATGATAAAAATACAAAATAATTAAATTAATATTGTTCTATAAATTCATTTATCAGACATGTGAAATCTGATTTGAGTAATCAGTTGTATTGAAAAATTCAAGTACATGCTGGATGAAAATATAAACACTGCCTTATTGACGTGATACAGAGTGGATTTTTCTGGAAAACAGACATGAAATAGACTACGCAAATTGAATCAAGGGTTCGGTGTGATGATTCAATGTTTTGTTCGATTTTCATGTTTTTGGTATTGACATATCGGAAATAAAACTTACTAAAAAAAATTGTTCTTGGTAAATTTTGTAATTTTTCCCGTTTTCCCGCCATTTTAGATTAAAGGTTTAAAATGGCCGCCATTTTTAAATTTTAAATTGGACCAAGTTAATTTTTTTCTCCAGTAGGTCTATTTTATTTAAACACACTTACCGAGTTTTAAAAAGATCGGTTGAAAACATTTGAAGATAACAATTTCTTTGTAAAAAATACAAAATGGCGGATATCTGGTAAACGAAGCTTTTGTAGAAAACATTTTATTCGTGATTTTCTCTTTATTTTGACCCAAATAACCTTTTCCCAGAGTTTGGAACTTTACTTATGGGACACTCTGTATGTCATTGAATACAAAGAGTACCTGTATTCTTGTTCGTACAATTGTAGAAGAATTGTGCACCATTCAACTTCTCGAGTACCTCTAAGCAAGCACCCTTTATCTTGGGAGTAAGGTCTACTGTTCACTCAAATACTAGTGTAGCCTACCACACAAAGGAGACCTTTACAAAATAGTTTTGTTTTATCAAGGACCCGACAGGGCTTTGTTGAAATCGTGCCATTGTCTGTCCGTCCGTCCATGATCTAGCTCCTGAAATGAAGACTCTAGATTTTTGAAACTTGGTATGTAATTTGTTCATAGTACAAGTGAGATCGCTATTGATTTTGAATTTTGGGGGTCGAATGTAAAAATAATTATAAAGTAAAACTGATCACCCCTATAGGCATTTCGAATACAAAACATTTGAAGATTTTTATGAAGGTTGCTGCTTACCTAATAAACCACTTTATTTTCACAAAGCCAGCGTTAACGGTTTCATTTTTTGTGCTAAAACCTTTTCTTAAATTATTTTAAATCGGCAAATTGAAAAAAATCCAATAAATACTGAGGTTCTGTTGAACAAGAAGCTATGAAACTATGTTCCAAGAACTGCCGAGAAGTTGAATATGCCTATCAGCACAATTCTTCTACAGTTGTACAAAGAAATTTGTAATTGACTAATGCTTTCATTGCAGCGTGGTGGAGGTTGAGGTTTGCCTAGGATGTATGAACTTTAATAATGATGGTGAGAGTGGGAGAAAAGTTTTCAAGGTACAAAAGTCTTCAATGATAGTGCATGAAGAATGGAATCCAACAGATATTAAGAATGACATTGCACTCCTGATTCTACCCGAAAAGGTACCATTCTCAGGTGAGTTTTGGTTAGCTGGTCTGGTGGATGTTATAAAATGCTAATGTAATCGAGAGCCTTCGAGAGAGTTTAAGTTGTTGCATAGCCTATCACATTTCGCTTGATGATCAAATACGTGTACAATACACTCTAGAACTTTACTTTTGAGATTTAATTATCCTAATTAATTATTATTGGTACGGCACCAATTCTAACCCACATATTTTCTCTATTATGATCATTATTGTGAATACAGAAAAAGCAGGGCTGTGTGAGTAATCAGGAAAATAATGGTACAAAATACCAGATCTAGAATAAAAAAATTGTCTTCCTGGATTTCTTGTTCCATGATGAACTGCGTTGTTAATATCAACTTTTTAAGTGAATTCAGCGACTTGCAGTCAAATTTGACTGCAAATCGTTGAGTTCATTTAAAAAGTTAATATAATTGTAGTCACACTAATAACTGCACTTTTGCAGTCGCAAGTAGTATTTCATTATTATTTATTAATTTTGAAACAAACCATAATAAGGGATTAAGTGATACCAGTTATTAAAATTCCATAATTTTAATGGATTAAACTATTAAGCAATAAAAGTAAATTTTAAACGCAAAAAATGGATATCAAAGAATAAATAAAATGAAAAATAAAACAAATGACACATTAATGAAAAGAACCTATTGTAATTCTGCTTTAAATGAAATTGTTCGATTTTATTCATTATTTATGGCAGCAATAAATTTGTATTTATACCAAAGTACATGTAATCTACAGTATCAATATTGTGCGTTTTATCATTACAGAAGTGATTAAGCCATTAAATTTGCCAGAAAAGCAATCAAAAGTCGCAAATGTTTTAGTTAGTGGATGGGGAAAGACAAAATCTAGTAAGTATATTTTTATATAAATATCACCAGCTCAAGTTAATTCATTTTTATGAAATAGTTATTGTATTAGTTATTGAAATAGTTATGTATTAAGAACAACTTTATCACTTGAGGTGAACAGTTACTGCATGATGCAAAGTGGAGTACCGTACTTTTGTGAGTGATAAAGAAGCTTTACCATTAAATTACATACAAAATTTTTTGTAACAGCAGTTTCGAATTTTCATGCAATAATTATGTATGGAATTGTCATTTGTCAATGCTTCATTGTTGAGATTATGAAAATTCATATGCCAGTAATCAGCTGGCAATCGTAAAGTGTTACCCACCATACAATAATTATCGTTTTATATGATAGTTTGGTACATTGTACGATCTGGCTTTATCATCTGCCATTTTGTATGATAATTTCAGATATATCATTTCAAAAAAATATTTTTCAAATTATTGAAAGACAGTTATTTGTTATTAAAACTACGAAATTTAGCCCTATAACTGATAATTTTATCAGGTTCGTCATTTTTGACAATAATAATTGTAGAATGGAAGGTTGGCGACACTGGATACTTTACACTTTCCAAGTCTAAAATACATTACTAGTAAAGTAAATTCGTATGGCTTTTCGTGGTGGGGAGACCCTTACGGGTGATACATTACTGATGCTCCCTTGTAAACAGCTGTTTTATGATTAGTTTTCAGCACTAATTCTTTACAAGCAGTGTTGTAGAAAAAGTGTATTTTATTTATTCTATGTCTCAGTTGCAATTTGGAAAAGAACTTGATGATATATGGTAACATCAAAATAATTTTGACTTATTCTCAATTTGGATTGCACCACATGTTTTTACACATTGGTAAAAATCTATAATCTATCAACGCATTTTAATTTAGCATTTAATATATGTGAAGAGTTCTAAATACTCAGCAAATAGTCAATCGAACCAGAATATCAGTTGTTTTTTAAATTTTTATAATAATTATAGTACAGGTTGAGTATATATCTATACTTCTTTTTCACATATATTGATATATTGTTTCCCCCAAGGAATATACCTAGTGGACAACGTGGAACAATGTGAGGGATTGTCTTCAGGCCTCCCCCATTGAGGTCTATTCTCTCAGACTCAGTATAGGATTTATATTCAGGCAATGTAGCACTTCTGCACAGCAAACTGACCTCTTCCATGCAAAGTAGACTGCGGATCTTATGCTACTTGACGGTAGTCGGTGGGATTCGCCGCCAGTGTCAGTTCATCTTGATGAATGGACACGCATTCTTAAATTTCGTAGGACAATAATTTTTGTATAATTTTGCAGGTGCTAGCGGCATATCAAAGCGACTGAAATATATAGATACACGTGTAATAGAACATGAAGATTGCGTCAAGTTTTATAAGTCAAAAATTAGTATAAATGAACTATGCACAGATGGCTCACAGGGGAAGAGTACTTGCGGGGTAAGAGTCTGTTGTTAAAATGACATTTTGTTAAGATAATTCAGAAAATTTAATCAAATGAGTTACAATAGTTTTAATGTTTTCACATAAGAGTTGAGATGAATTTCTGATGGATAAATAGCTAATTATTGTCAAATTAGCGAGAATAAAAATCAGGGATGCTATGCAGATTTTTAAACTTTGTTCAATTTAAATAATAGTTTAAGATTGTATTATGACTGCCTTTTAGTAACGAGTTTATCTCATGAGTTGCTTTAAGGCAAAATTCAATCGCTGCATACAACATTTTATCCCCGACTACCAAAAATTATGTTTGATTCAACTAAACAATGAATACAATAGCTTGCCCATGATATAACATAACCTAGAATGTGTGATTGTTGTTAATCCAGTTAGATTTGGAAATGTTTTAATCAGCCGATGTGACTGTTGCATAATATTCATTTTGACATTGTTTTGAAGAAATCCTGAGTTCTGATTGGTCTAGATTGCCTAGTGAAAGTAGTGTTAAAATAACTTCACTTTGATACTAGTTTGATAAGACGTGGAATTAAGTGAGCTGTATTGTCATTACTTTCCAACCCTTTACATACTTTATAACGTAGCCATTTTAATTTGAGCATAATTTATAGCCACATAATTTGAACACTATTGTTTCACCTTTGCAGGGAGACAGTGGAGGGCCTCTAGTAGTAAAATCAGGAGGTGAATACATTCAAATCGGGATAGTATCTTTTGGATCTCCTAATTGTGAGAAGAAAGTACCAAGCGTATACACGCATGTGTTTCGTTTCCTACCATGGATAGAAGAAAAAATGGATAGAATTATTCATAGGATGGAATCTTTATGATAGCTACTTGGTCTGTGCGAAAAATTAGTGATAGCAAGTCGTCAAGTTGATCGGATATAAACTCATCTACTGTTGTGTTCTGAAAAGTTGATCCCTGGCCGATTCTTCCCCTTCTCCTGCAACTCTCTGCTACTGTGCATTGCAATAACATAGCCCTAGACACAACTAGGCTAGTTGAAGCTGGCTGAAGTGCAGAAAACCTGTTTGTCTCTGGCAGTAGTTTTCAAATTAGGAAAAATAAATCTATAGAGCATGCGCAGTTGGCTTCCTACAACCACCGCCCGCTCCCACACCGAAAAACCAGGGATAAACTCGTCAGACCACAACAGTATACGAGTTTAGGTACATGTGTGTGAGCCTTCTGAAGACTATATTATTATTTATGTAGCAATAATAATAATAATAAAAATTGGCCACAAAAAAGCTGCAAGATTTTGAGAAGCTCTTATTCAACCATAATCTGTGAAATATGCCTTCCTGGCAAATTTTCTGTATTCTACAAACAACAACCTTTCGAGTAGAATGTGAAATAAGAAAATAATATTTTTTGTAGTGAATAGCCAGCGATCATACAAATGACTTGTTAATTGGATGAATAAATAATATATGATGTTTGAAACATGATAGCCGTGAGCCGTAGCAGGTATCTGTTCAATCAGATAGAGAAAAGCTGCGTTCTCCTAGGCACTCTTTGTAAGGGTGACCGATTAGATTGGCCAGCAAAAAAGACACTGTTCTCAGTAAAATCACTTCCCGGTGGTTCGGAACCCACATAAAACTTTAGGTCCAGCTCATCAATCACAATCATCCAACTCATTACCCACGCACAGGTCTCAGAAATTAATAGGAACTCGCAAGGAATTCGAAATTAATAAATTCTGTTTAATAATATATCCTTAAGTGATATATCCTAATGTGATATCCTAAAGTAATATATTACTTAGGTTATTACTATTATTATTACTTTAGGTTATATCCTAAAGTGTCGCTTTTGACGTTCTTTGCATGCGCAGAAGCAAACATGGTCAAATTAAGCACTTTGTGCATAAGTGCAAAATATCCTAGAGGTAGAATAAACTCCCAACCAACCAATTTTGTTTAAATTGTTTTTTGGGGGATGAAGCCCGCACAGGTCTCAGACCTATGTGGGCATCATCCTCCAAAAAACAATTTAAACAAAATTGGTTGGTTGGGAGTTTATTCTACCTCTAGGATATTTTGCACTTACGCACAAAGCGCTTAATTTGACCATGTTTGCTTCTGCGCATGCAAAGAACGTCAAAAGCGACACTTTAGGATATAACCTAAAGTAATAATAATAGTAATAACCTAAGTAATATATTACTTTAGGATATCACTTTGGGATGTATTATTACTTTAGGCAAAACCTAAAGTAATAATAATAGTAATAACCTAAGTAATATATTACTTTAGGATATCACTTTGGGATGTATTATTACTTTAGGCAAAACCTAAAGTAATAATAATAGTAATAACCTAAGTAATATATTACTTTAGGATATCACATTAGGATATATCACTTAAGGATATATTATTAAACAGAATTTATTAATTTCGAATTCCTTTAATGCAATGCTGTTGTCAATATCCGCCATTGCGGAAGTCTTCAGTATAAAGTAATAGCATTTAAAGGAATTCGAAATTAATAAATTCTGTTTAAGTAAATTTGTCAGTTTATTCAATTGTCAGTCACTTCAAACTAACTTGTGATATATTATTACTTTAGGCAAAACCTAAGTAAAGTTAGGCAAAACCTAAAGTAATAATAATAGTAATAACCTAAGTAATATATTACATTAGGATATCACTTTGGGATGTATTATTACTTTAGGCAAAACCAAAAGTAATAATAATAGTAATAACCTAAGTAATATATTACTTTAGGATATCACATTAGGATATATCACTTTAGGATATATTACCACTTTTGGCAAAACCTAAATAATAATAATAGTAATAACCTAAGTAATATCATCAATTGTGGAGACTTTATAAGATAATGAAATTAGTCAATAAATTACTAAAAAATACAAATAAATTTATTTGTATACAAGAATTACAAAAATAATACAGCTTTCTGTTGACATCATAAATAGATAAAGCATAAAAGATGAATGAAATCAAAAATTGGTGGTAATTGATTATTTTATACCTAATGTGATGTATATACTTGAAATGAATGGGAATATACTTTATAATACACCCACATGCGTTCACTAGATCACTATCACGTTGTGATAGTGAATAAATATATATTTCTGATGTTTTTTCAATTAAGTGGACCATAATTATAATTTTCTTATTATCTCATGTTTCACTGTATTGAGACGGGTTCTAATGATCGATTCCAAGTAACACATGAGCTGTAAAGACCTGTAGAGTCTGTTTGAGATTGATAATGGTGTAACAACCGAAACTGGAATTCAATAAATGTGGTTGTGACAACTTTAAGTCCTTTCATTCATTATAGATATTTTACATCATCACCTTCACCACTACAAAGAAAGTAAAACTTTGGCTGTAAAGTCTTGCTTGAGTGAAAGAAGATGCCACATCGTATCATTGTGAAAGGCGTTTACACAAGTCTAATTACAAAGCGCAAGCTACCTGAAGTTGACTGTGAAAACTCGTCGCTTTCTGGGAGTGAACAACTTTATTTCCACATTATAATTGGTTGTGATTGATAGATTTTTAAAACCTTACTTGTGCGACAAGATAAAATTGATATCTTCAGAAGACTAGTTTCATTTTAGACGAGCACTCAGTGGTCTCTCTCCTCAGGCGGCCTGTATTCCAAACCTAATAGCTGAAATATTGACTCTTCTGTAGGGGTTTCTATTCGTCGCCCATCATTGCACTTGTCTGCACCCTGTACAAGAAATCTTAACTACTTACAATTCAACAAATTATCAACATATAAATATGGCTTTGTAACAGATAAAGTAAAAAGTGCAAAAACGAACACAAAAATAAGATCACATGAAAATATTTATGAAAAAACTCTGATTTAATACTGTTTTTTCATCAATACTTGACATTGCTCACTTTGAGAAAGTAATTGTCATCCAAATGAAAAACTATAATAACAGACACAAAAAAATATGAAGAGCATTCACTCTGACAGGCTAAACAGTGAACTGAAAAAATATTTTAATATGTTAGTAAATATGTTAAGTAAAGTACGTTAGGTAAAATATGTTAGTAAACAGTGCTTGCTTTCACTTTACAACAAAAATCAGACTACAAGTACCACTTCAAGTATGAAGTGCTTTTACTTTGTTAGATATCTAAAATCCAATCTTTAGGTTACCGAACTACAAAAATTAATAATCTACCACTATCAGTGTGGTCTATTATATTTCTTAACAAATACAAATTATAAGCACCACTCCATTTTTTTGAGATTACGTCTTGAAGACTCTGGTTGTGGAGTGTAAGACAAAAGTCAGATTAACAATAAATTATACATAAGTTGAGTTGAGGCTCAATTTTGATATGAAAGGAACACTATAAAAAAGTTTATCAACTAAATATTTTCTCAATTGTTCTTAAATATTTCATAATTTCCAAGACTCTTTAGAGACTGGAAGTTTGTTTTAGAATTTCCTACCAATATAACTAGGTCTTTGTTCGAATAACCTACTACTGTGACTCACCAAGTGATAATCTCCTCAGTTTCTTCTTATTATAATCATTTACGTTAATAGTTTGGTTTTTAACACTCTTTTTTACATATAATATAACTCCATACACATACAAGAAGTTACATTAGGAAACAAAATCTCCTAAACAGCAGCCTACATTAATCTAACTATTTGCTCTTCCCATATAACCTTACAACTTTCTTTTGTATCTTAAACACCCTATCAAGGTTTTGTTTTGGTGACCCCATACTAAGATACGAGGGTGGTTTGATAAGTCCGTGACTTTTAAAGGAAAAAACTTTTTTTTTTGCAAAAAATCATTTTATTTTTCTACATAATCTCCTTTTAGCTCAATACATTTAGTCCCACGTGTTTCTAATTTTTTTATTCCTTCTAAAAAATAAGATTTCTCAAGGCCCCCAAAATAGGCATTTGTTTCAATGATGACCTCTTCATTCGACCCAAATCTCTTACCACCCAGCCATTCCTTAAGGTTTGGAAAGAGGAAATAGTCAGAGGGTGCTAAATCTGGAGAATATGGTGGATGAGGTAGCAGTTCGTAGCCCAATTGATGAATTTTGGCCATGGTGACTACACATGTGTGTACCCGTGCATTGTCCTGATGAAACAACACTTTTTTCTTTGCTAAATGCGGTCGTTTCTGCTTTAAAACAGTGTCAAGTCTGTCCAACAACTGTGAATAATAATCCCCAGTGATCGTTTTACCTTTTTCAAGGTAATCAATAAAAATGACACCGCGGGAATCCCAGAAAACGGTGGCCATGACTTTGTTAGCCGACAGACCCACCTTAGCCTTTTTCGGTGCACGTTCACCCATAGAAACCCACTGTTTCGATTGTTGCTTGGTCTCTGGTGTGGTGTGATGGATCCAGGTTTCATCGACGGTTATAAAACGCCGCAAAAACTCGTTTTGATCGCGTCTAAACATCGCCAGACAGGCCTTTGAAGTCTTCACGCGGTTTTGTTTATGGTCGTTCATGAGCAATCGCGGCACCCATCGCGCGGACAGCTTTTTCATATCCAAATATTCATGCAAAATGTGATGCACTCGCTCACCTGAGATGCCTACAGCCTCAGCCAACTCACGCACTTTCAATCTTCGATCATCCAATAACATTCCATGGATTTTGTCAACGATTTCTTCCGTAATGACTTCTTTTGGGCGACCTGAACGTTCAGCGTCACTTGTACTGGTGCGGCCACAACGGAACTCAGTAAACCACTTTTTAACCATTGAAATTGATGGAGCAGAGTCCCCATAATATTTATCAAGCCTCGCCTTGGTTTCGGTAATGGTTTTTTTACGCAAAAAATAATGCTTAATCAGCACACGAAATTCACTTTTTTCCATTGTCATGGAAATTAACGAGGTTAACTGCTTTAAATGGCTGCCAAAAAAAACTAAATGATGCAGCTGGTTCGAAATACTACGGAAGTCGTCCGATAGATGTCAGTTGAGGGCAGCAGTGTTGCCAATACAGTGGCTGCGCAGGAAATTTTAAAAGTCGAGGAATTATCAAACCACCCTCGTATCTTACCTAATATATAATAAGACCATGGTATGTGTAAAAAGTAACTTTATCTACGACCATGTCATAATGTATACATTACAGTTTCACAATTGATGCCAAAACAGCTGTCTTTTCGAAATGCTTTTTGAAACCCGTTGTATAAAGAGCTCATTATAGTACAGGTTCTACATTATAACACGGGTTCTGGACCAATCAGAAGCATTTTTGATGGAATCAATATCGTAATTCAATATTGTGAAACTATCAGCTGATTTGATCAAACTGCTAACCTAACAATCTACTATAACTTCTTGTATTTGAGATGGAGAGGTTAGGTATCTCTGACAGTCACAGGTAAAATGAAATTGTTTTAATTAAATGTATACTAGTGGTCGTAGATAAAATAGTGTATGCAACGATTTTATTTGGCCATTAAAGCACTCGTGAGATATTTATAACACTCGCATTCGCTCGTGTTATAACTTACATCTAACTCGTGCTTTAATAAGGGTCAACATAAAATCGTTGCATAAACTACTATTTTGTCATTGAATGTAGCAAGCAGTCACAGAACAAATACTAACCTAAATAGTTGATTTAGTACCTAATAATATGGTACCTATTAGTTTCACTATTATTGGGTGTTCAATAACTTTGCATTTGTTAAAAATACTGTAACTATGATGATATCAACGCACCAAGGAGGATTATTTTATGTAATAGTGATTCCTCATTTGGACAGTGGATTTTCTTAAAGGGATTTGTCCACTTGCAACAAATGTGTCGGACACAAATGTATAACAGCAGTTTCATGAAAATTCAAGCATAAAATGTATCATTCATGAAAGTATAATGATATCATACAGGTGTCAAAAAGCAAAACAATAATAGTCACCATGGTTCAAAGAATTGAGATATTTGTCATGTTCACAGTTCTACTGTCCACAGTTTGAAAAAATAAAAAAATATGAGAATGTAGGGCATTATAGACATTTATTCAAGGCCCTTAGTATGGCTAAATTGATGAAAACATAGAAATGAATCTTCCATGAGCAGGAATATAAAACGATACTCACCTTCCTGAAAACATCGGCTGAGAGAGAGTGCTCAGAAAGACTCATACTTTTCCGTGATGCCAACAGTCGGATTGATCTATTAAATAGAGCCGATCCAGTGTAGTGCATTATGGCAGGTGCCTTCTCACGTTTTGGAACAATAAATATATCCAGCCGTCTATGCTAATAGAAACAAAAAAAGAAATTATAAATTTCACCAACATAATTTAAACAAAAAAATTAAGTTATTCAATCAATAACAACGTGAGAACATGTATAATAATCAAACCTAATACATTGTACCAGATTCTAAATTTGTTTGAAAAATTTATTTTTATATTTATTTGATAATAATTAATAAACTCCACCAAAGATTGTTAGAATTCTCTATATTTGTTACAGAGAAAGAAATGGTAGGTCACAAATTGTGCATTAGAAGTGAATGACGATGTTAAATCATAAAAGGTTTGAGGTTCACAAATTAAAACGTTAATACATGCTCCAAGCAATGATTATCTTATAAAAAAGTAAACTTTGTTGAAAATCTTTTATAAATGATATCTATTGAATTTCAAAGGATTGGTAAAATCTCATACATCTGCGTTGAAATATAGTAGCCTATTTCTCATTTAATTTCAAACTCATCAACTCATTACCCACGTACAGGTCTCAAACCTATGTGGGTTTCATCCTTAAAACAAAAAATATTTTTCACATGCAGTAAATTATTTACCTCACAGTCATCATGCAATATAAAATACTTAGTTTTACTCAATAACTAATCAAAATTTACATGATAGTGTACATAGTGATAGTTGAAGGAATTACGTTTGAAGCTGGTTCTAATTTTCGGACAATGAACATTTTCTTACATGTAGATTAATACCAAATTCATTTCAAAACGTTTAAACACTTTTCCAAGTGACGTAAAAATCAAAACTTAAAAATAAAAAATCTATTGTTAATATTATAATAATGATGGGACAGACAGGAGAGTAATGCTAGACTGTAAGAATTATTATAACCGTTATAACTTATCTATGAAGTAATCTCAAAGTTTTAATACCTTTCTCCCATCTCCAGGCAACTTGCAGAGCCCCATGTACTTATGTTGATTTCCATCAGACTCTAACGGTGTGAGATCATCAGAAATGAATCCTATAATATTATTAGAAATTTGTTTTAAGCATTCATAACACATATTGTAATGAATAAATAAATTGGTAATCTTTAAAAAAAATGTAAGCACGATTACGTGTGTAATAGAATGAAATAATAACAGGAGCTACTGAAATGTGAAACTATTGTCTATGAATAATAGAAAAATAATTGTTTATTTTCGAGTGAGGGGATAAATGAGGCCAATTTGTCATTTCACGGCACACTAATAGCATATTTTTTTCTCTTCGGTGACAACACCAGTACATTATTAAGGACCCGACAAGGCCTTATTGGAATCGTGCCTTTGTCCATCCGTCTGTGCCCTAGCGCTTGAAAGAAAGATTCTGCACACTCTATATAGGTATACAGCTTCCTCAAAGTCCAAATGAGATCGCTATTGATTTTGGAGTTTGGGAATCGAATATAAAAATAATTACGATAATAACAGATTTTCACTAGATGCTCTAGATTAATTTAGGCTGGTGAAAATCAAAACATTGGCAACTGTTGTTTATATTTCAAAATCAAAACATTGGAAATTATGAAGGCAGATGCTTAGTCCAATTATCAACTTTATTTTTTTACAATGCAAGCGCTGACGTTTTCATTTTGATAGTGTTGAAATCTTTTCTTATTTATTTAAAATTGTCTAATTGAAAAAAAAAACAGAGAAAATATTGATGCGCGATACATTATAAGATCTGTTGTACAAGAAGAAGAAACAAAACTCTTTTTCAAGAACTGCCAATATGCTTTTGCTGAATTGAGAAGTATGTGCTGTTTATAGAAACCGAAGCAGTGAATTCCAAGGTTGGAATGCACCTTGGTTGAATGGTGCATATAATGCATATGCCTACCAGCACAATTGATAATGATAATAATAATTATTACTTTATTTGTCGGGTCCTTGGATACTCAGTGGTATCGGGTCTTTAATGTTGAAACAAGAAAAAAATATTCTAAATAGATCTGTTACTGCATTCGAATTTGAATAAATAATAAATTGGTTAGTTTGAAGTGACTGACAATTGAATAAACTGACAAATATACATAAACAGAATTTATTAATTTCGAATTTCTTTAATTGCTATTAGTTTATACTGAATACTTCAATACTGTTGTCAATATCCGCCATTGCGGAAGTCTTCAGTATAAACTAATAGCAATTAAAGAAATTCGAAATTAATAAATTGGTTTCAAGGAACTGACAAGTTATCAAATGGACTAATACGTAGAAAATAATTTATTAGTTTCGAATTCCTCAAGTGCCATCTGAAAACTTTCGCAATGGCGGATATTGAAAACAGCATTGAATAGCTTATGGAAATCGATGAGCGCTATTACACTAAAATATTACCATGGTTCAATTCTCGGCGGTCACTTAATATTTTTGTGCAGTAGCAATCATCGATTTCCATCAGCTATTCGAGATTAATAAAAATTATATAATATTAATATAATAATAATAATAATAATAATTTCACAAACGAAATCCGAAAAAGACGTTTGAAATTTTATGGACACATTATGAGACTCCCCAATGATCGAATTTCCAGACGAATTCTAGTACATACCCAAAGTTTGAAAAACGGTGGAAAATGGATTCAAAATGTCCAAACTGACCTGAAGCTCGCAAAAATCGAAAACCTAGAAACAATTATGAACAGAAATTTATATAGAAAGTGTGTGGAGTCATGGGAAATAGCCCCGGTACCGATAAAGAGGAGAAAGGTGGAATTCTCACAGGAAAGAAGAGAGGCGCTGTCTCTTAGAATGAAGAAATATTGGGAAAACCGAAAAAATATTAAATGTAATAAATTAGTTCAGCCTTCCTCATAAACAAGTACTTAGCGTTTTCCAATTTGAATGGGAAATTGACGACTAATAATAAAAATAATAAAGAATTGTAAACGTCACTTATCAATGGAGGAGAATGGATACGAAATGTTAAAAAAGACCTAGTACTGGCCAAAATAACCAACAAAGAAATTTACAATAGAAAAAACTTCAGAATAAAACTTTATAAATGGGAAGTTATACCAGAGACAAAACCTCCAAGAGTTGGAACAAAATGGAGTGAAGAGAGAAAAGCTGGATTTGCACAAAAAATGAAAAGCTGGTGGGCAAACAAGAAGAAGTAGTCCAAAAAATGAACCATCTTCACTCAGCGTCTTCCACTTTGGGAGTTTCACGGCTAATAATAATAATAATAACAATCACTATCATTGTCATCATCATTGTTACTATTATTATTATTATCATCATCATCATCTAATTCTCAAGATTGCGCTTGGATGGGTGACCGAGCAGCTACGATTTTACGTCAACCAATTTACCATCAAGTACCCAGTGATTTAGAGCTCGCCTAAAATAGGTTCATTATGGTTAACATAAAAACATGAGCCACAAGAGGGAGTTACCCATATAAAGGAAGTTCCCTCAACAATAAAACCATATGGTCATCAATTTATTCACTTTAATTTCAGTATAATATGCAAAACTATTATGAAATAATAAGCTGATTCATTACAAGCTAGTAGAAGATTTCAAAAGAAAACATACCGATTGCCTTCAATTTTGCAAGGATAGAAATAAGAAGTTCCTTTGAGCACAGATCGTCAGGCCTGATAAGAACCAAGTCAACATCTCCACAAGTCTGTTTCCCTCTTCTGTATGAGCCGCAGATTACTAGCTCAATATTTTTACAAACGGAAAGAGCTTTGTCTTGAACCTAGAGCAAGAAAAGTGAACCAAGAATAATTAAAGTGATATTTTTCGATTGGTGAAAAGCCAAAATTTTCGGTAAATAGTAAATTATTCCACTGCTGAAGGCATTATTATTATTAATATTTATTAATTTAATATTTTGATCAGAATAAATTTGGAAGAAATTCGATGCTTTCTTCAAATATGCTGTTGAATTTATGAATGAAGAGGAAGATATAACAATGGTCGCAGTATGGATAATTATTTTCAATTTCTCAATGATTACATGCTTGTTCATGAGAAGTTTTTTTTTTTAAATCAAAAAGTGCTCAAGCTATTTAATCAATCACCATAACCTTCTTCGTCTGCATGTATCATATTTTATCTTTGATGTTTTTTCCCATTTTTTTATTATCTAATGCAATAATGACTTTTGTTCATATTTTTCCATATTAATTTTTTCATATTATTTTGTTCATACATTTTTGTGTTGGGAGGCCAAGCATGGGATTCCCTTGTGCTCTTGTATGTACTCATGTTGAATAAAAAAAATAGTGATAAGGTGGTAAAAGTAGTAGTAAGTAGATGTAGTTTCAACTCCAAAATCTCATCAACTTCAATAATGTTTTTTGATGAATAAATTACATGTAAATTACATAAATTACATGCTTGGAACCAAAACTGAATCAAACTTTTTTCAATAAAAACTTGAGACTTGAATTCGAATTGGTACTGCGTAACCTTGATATTCAGATCAAGATGTAAGCATGATTTATTGAACTTCTGCAGTTGGTTGGGGCGTCTGATTGACTGCCATTCGGGCGATCGTGGGTTTTTTATTGCTGATGATGCCCACATGAGTCCGAGACTTGTGCGTGGGTAACGGGGTGAACATAGATGCCAGACGGAGGAGCGGAATTCGAACCCACGACCGCTGAAACGACAGCAAGCTGAAGTTGCAACGCCCCAACCAACTGCGCTAAGTGGCCCGTCGATTCGATTCCCATTCCAGCTTATTTAATATTCCTGAATTAATATTTTAATTAATTAATATCAACCAACAATGTACTTTCAACTCTGCTGAAATCCGTATCGAAGAATACATCCACATTTCCCCAAAAAAATCAAATTTTGTTTACTTTAAAATATACAATGCATAGTATATATTTTCAAATACTACAATAACTTCTTCAACTTACCATTTGGGCTATTTCTTCCACCTCACTCCTGCTCATCCTATCTTGTATTTCCTCGAAGTATTTCAATCCGATCTTTTGCTGCTTAGTAAGTGATGCCTTGGTTTCCAAGTCTTGCAATGTTCTAAACCCCTGAAAAAAAGCTATTTCAACTTTTGGAGCTAAAACGTTGAAGGAATGCACCAGGACTATTATACTTGTATGCAACAAACAAACAACACAAATTGTTTCAACATGAATGTGACGTGATATTTTAACGAACTTTCACCATCAAAATCGAGATATAGTTTCAGCAGTCACGCAATTCGCGATCTCAATCAAACTTGGTTTAGAACTGTAGTAGCTCATTTTTTTCGTAATAAATGTAGTTGTGACAATGTGAAGTGGTATTAATTTTGAATATCTACCAAAATATCACCATCAAAGAGGCTTCTATTAATCTATCCAATCAACAATCAAAATGTATATTGATGAATGTTTTATTGCATCCTTTGCAAACGAATGTTCCTATTTCCTCCGAGTATCTTGTCTCTCCCCAAATTAAATGACACATACATAGTGTGTCATTCAAGTAGGCTGGTATGAATATTATCTATTTATAATATGGATCAACTGAATATAAATCAAAGGTACTTATTTCTTTCATTGCAAAATTGAAGGCAATTGGTATTTTCTTTTGAAATCAACTGTTGGTAACAATGCGTACTAATGCAGTATGTCATCCATGTGTGCGGTCATGAATATTATCTATTAGTATTATGAATCAATTGAATATATTGCATTCCAAAGACACACAACACAAGACAATTTAGTGAAGAAAATTCCTCGAATATCTGTCTTAGGTTCAAAATTGCATCAACTTTATTGGACTATGATAATGCTTTTAAAAAAGTGAAATCAAAAATTAATATTATTTTCTGTAGAAGACTCGTGATTTATTGTGCTTTTAGGGAAGTGATAGCCGTGAGCCATAGCAGGTATCTGTTCAATCAGATAGAGATAAGCTGCGTTATCCTAGGCACTCTTTGTAAGGGTGACCGATTAGATTGGCCAGCAAAAAGGACACTGTTCTCTGCTCTAAAATCACTTCCCGGTGGTTCGGAACCTACCTAAGACTGTAGGTCCAATCACAATCATCCAACTCGTTACCAACGCACAGGTCTCAGACCTATGTGGGCTTCATCCTCCAAAAAAAAGGTGAAATTGCTGGTGTAACGGACATAACCTAAGATTTTGATTCTACTTTGAAATTTTGTGAAGAGCAGTTTTAGGCAATAATAGCCTGTGGTATTCACATTGATTGTATGTTGGTTAAATGGATAAATAAATATGAATCAAAGGAACTTCTCATTTCTATACTTGCAAAATTGAAGGCAGTTAGGTTGTTTTATTTTTTTTTATTTATCTAAGGATGAAGTCCACATAGGTCTGAGACCTGTGCGTGGGTAATGAGTTGGATGATGGTGATTGATGAGTTGGACCTACAGTTTTAGGTGGGTTCCGAACCACCGGGAAGTGATTTTACAGCAGAGAACAGTGTCTTTTTTGCTGGCCAATCTAATCGGTTACCGTTACAAACAGGACCTATGAGAACGCAGCTTATCTCTATCTGATTAACAGATACCTGCTACGCCTCGCGGCTAGTAAGTATAGTATGTACCGACTAGTATGCACCCGTGTAATAAAAAATCAATTGTTTACATCACAGAATAAGGATAAATGAATCTAATTTCTGTACGAATATTAGCATAACAACTAGCATTATAGCTACTATAATAATAATAGTATCGTCTTACCTGGCTAGGTCAGTTTTTAGGTCACACCCGAAAAAGTTACTGACGTAAGTAAACTACTGTTTTGAGATAGCTAAGAACATAGTTACTATGCTCTATGTTCTACTATGTTGTGTTTAGATACTACTTCTCGGTGGTTCGGAACCCACCTAACACTGATTCATCAAGCTCATTGCCCACACACAGGTCTCAAGTTATATAGATATGGAACAATAGATTAGTACAATAGCATAGTAAGCATTCCTTAGATTATAAAACATCTTGTAAAATTAGTTCAGTCGTCATTCTTGTTCACGTACTGTTACTATGCTGGTCAGTAGACCGATTTTGTTCTAATAAATGCTTTTTAAAAAACACATTGGCGTGTTCCGTTATCTTAATTGGCGCCCGGCACAGGAACTGTGGACGTTTTCATTAAGTTCTTTTAACTTATTATTTCGCGACCAATAGTCTCGAGTAGTGAAAACGCGAGTGTTAACTCCTCATCCACATCAACAACCCTAAACGGAAGCAGCCAAGTGGTCATCCTGGCAGACAAATATAACGTCAACCGGCCGTTAATAAGCAGCCCAGCATCAACGGACAACGAAGAAGACCCGGAAGCTCATCACCACGCCACCCCAGGTGCGAGTTATTCCGTCATCCAGTCATCAAGGTTAGAAACAAATTTTTCAAATTCTAGAATGGCGGAGATAAATAAGCCTCTTCCTCATGAACTTTTAAAGTACATCCCTCGATATGATGGAACTTCATACAAACTTCCACAATTTATCTCCACTTGTGAAGATTTATTTGGAACATATTGTGCTGAAAATATAGTAGAAAGAGATGGAAATCATTGGATTCTTTTCAAGGCGGCCATGAACCACCTTGATGGACCAGCTGAAGCAGTAGCCTATAATAATTCTTGCTCTAATATCGCTGAATTAGTTAATGCCTTGAAACAAAATTTTGCTGATAATAGATCTGTACCAGAATTGATAGCAGAATTAGCTGTAATGAAATCATACTATAAAGAACATCCAATTGAATTTTTGAATAGATTAGATGAAAAACGCACGCATGTATTAACCAGATATAAGTTGGATGGTGTATCCGGAACTTTATTAGAAAATTTAACTCAACAGCTTAACGCAACTCTAGTTAATACTTTTGTTCATGGTGTACACCCAACTCTAGGATCTCATCTACAAGTATTGCAAGTACAAAACTTGGATGATGCTAGAAGTAAATTGATTAATGACTGTAGTATTATATTACAACAATTGCGCTTCAACACCACTATTGATACAATGAACAGACACGATAGTGGATTTACACAGGCAACCAATTCTTTTAGAATTCCAAATTTCGAACGAAACAATCAGAAACAATGGACCCAAGGAAAACCTTTCCAGAATTTTTCAAGAAATTTTCATGGTAGACAACAATTTTCACAACCTAGATCTCAACAAAATCAACAATTCTATCAACCAAACTTTCAACGTCAAAATTTTCAACAAAGCTTTCCGCAACAGAATTTTCAACAACAAAATTTTCCACAACAGAATTTTTCACAACAAAATTTTTCACGACAAAATTTTCCACAACAAAACTTTCAACAACAACCACTAAATAATAACAAAGCACAATGGAACTCATCCAATACTGTATCAATGCGTACACAAAGGACAGACCCTGTACAGAAAATGAGGAATTACAGATCACCATATGAAGTAAATTATCTGGAAGAAACACAACAAAATGATTCCACACAAGAGCAAATACTTAATATGCAATCTCAAATCAACTCTCTGACTGACTCAATCAATAAGCTAACCGATCATTTTTTAGAGTCAGGCCCCAGCTATGCGGAGGACCCCCCAAACAATTCGATTTAAAAATTCTAAACAAATCTCTCCCGTATTTTTGTGATAAGAAAAATCGCAAATGGCTAGTAGACACAGGCTCACTCAAAAACTACGTTAATCCGTCCTTAGTCTCACCAGATATTACTAGGTACAGAGAAGATTTTATTGTCAAAACTCCAAATGGAGAAAGCAAAGGACAAGAGTATATTTTTTTCGAATCAGAAGACATCTTTTCGAAGCCATACAAAATAAAAATGTATCTATTTGAATTCTCACCAAAATATGACATACTTCTCGGCCATGAAACACTAAGTGCAATAAAAGCAAATGTAGATTTTAGTGAAAACGTTTTAAAATACGAGAATGGATTTAAAGAATTGCTATTCTCCTTAGATAATAAGAGCATTACTCTTCAACCAGGCTTCAATGTGATCTCGGTCCCAGTGAAGTCATCTTCAAAATTGAAGGAAGGATTAGTCAAAGCAGTAAATAACGATAAATATAGAATTGAAGAAGGACTAGTAACTATTGAAAAAAACGAATGTTTATGCTTAGTTTTCGCCGAGGAACTCATGACCATTAGTCCTGAACCTATGGAAATAGAACAAGTGGATACCATTAGTGATTGTAAAAATATTAATAAAACCTGTCAGTCAAAACGTTCAAAGCTTTTAGATGAAATTCCAAGTCTTATACGCACTGATCATATGAATGAAGAAGAACGGTCGAATATCATAAATTTAGTGAAACAGTTTCCAGAACTCATAAAACAAGAAAATGATACATCCTGTAGCACTAACCTGCTGAAGCATAGAATAGTCACAAAAGATGACACTCCAGTATATACTAAGAACTATAGATATCCTCAAGCATTTCGGGAAGATATTCAATTAGAAATAGAAAAATTATTGAAGAACAAAATTATTCAAAATTCGAATTCTCCTTACAACTCCCCAATCTGGGTAGTGCCAAAAAAACCAGATGCCTCAGGCCAGCGAAAGATACGAATGGTACTGGATTACAGGAAATTAAATTCGAAGACGATTGATGAAAAATATCCCTTACCAAACATTGAAGACTTATTTGGAAAGATAGGACGTGCAACTTATTTCTCAGCAATAGACTTAGAATCCGGATTTCACCAGATTGAACTACACCCAGACTCTGTTCCAAAAACAGCATTCTCCACTGAAAATGGTCATTATGAATTTCTTCGTTTACCTTTTGGATTGAAAAACAGCCCAAATCATTTTCAAAAATGTATGGATATGATTTTTGCTAAGATGCCAAATGTTTTAGTGTATATGGATGACATAATTGTATTTTCGGATAACCTGACAGAGCACCTCAAGCATCTAAAATCTGTTTTTGAAAAATTGAGAGAACATAACTTAAAAATCCAACTTAATAAAACAGAATTTTTCAAAAGAGAACTACTATACTTAGGACACATTATTTCAGAAAAAGGCATACAACCAAACCCTGCAAAAATAGAAGCAGTCAAAAATTTTCCACTACCACAAACAGTAAAAGAAGTTAAACAATTTTTAGGACTCACTGGATACTACAGAAAAATGATTCGAGATTATGCTAAAATCGCAAAACCTCTTACAGTAGCCCTCAGCAAAGATAAAACATTCAACCCAAATAATCGTGAATTTAAAGAAGCTTTTGAAAAACTTAAACTTATGTTGCAAAACGGACCAATCTTACAATTACCAGATTTCTCACGCCAGTTTATACTAACATCTGATGCCAGTAATTTTGCGATGGGAGCAGTACTCTCACAAGTGTTTGATGGAAAGGATTTACCCATAGCGTATGCCTCCCGAACACTTAACAAACATGAAGTCAACTTATCAACTATTGAGAAAGAATTACTAGCAATAGTTTGGTCATGTAAACATTTCCGCCCGTACCTTTATGGAAGAAAATTCTTAATACAGACTGATCACAAACCCTTACAGTGGCTACATAATATTAAAGAACCGAATTCAAAGCTAATACGTTGGAAACTCTACTTAGAAGAATTTGATTTTGAAATAAAATATGTGCAAGGAAAAACAAACTATGTAGCAGATGCGCTTTCCAGGATTCCACAGCAGCCAATCAACATGGTAGACTCACCACCAGATCTTGCTCAAGACGTTCTAGACGAATTTCTTCAAGAATATGGAACAGGAAATAATGAGAATAATGAAAATCATGAAAATAATGATGAAGTAGCTAGTATCAATGTAACAATTCATTCACAAGATAGTTCAAACAGCCAAGTTGCAATAATGGAAGAAGATAAAATCATGAATATAGAACACAATCAATTAATTTTAGAACGTGGTAACCAACCGCCCAAAATACAGAAATTTTTCGGAAAAACCAGATTGACCTTTTATATATTGGATCCGTTCGATATAGAAGAAATAAACAATAAATGTCTCGAATATCTAATTCCAAATACGACCTATGGAATATTTTGTTCTAAGAGAGGATCATTAGAATTAGATTATGAAATGATACTCCATAGCTTTTTGAATGTAATCAAGGATTCCTTCAAATCAATAAAACTAAAGTGCTATAAGAAAATCAACCTTGACGTTACAGACCAAGATGAACAGAAAGAAATTGTTGCTAACTACCATTGTGGTAAAACTTGTCACCGAGGAATAAATGAAAGTTATAATCACATTCGGAAAACCTACTATTGGCCATCAATGCTTCGAGATATTACAGACTACATCAATAAATGTCAGATATGTTTGAAAGTGAAATATGATAGGAACCCAATTCAAGTGGAATATAGGATCGCCCCTACGCCACAAAAACCTTTCGAAAAACTACAAATTGATACTTTTCAATTCAATAAAATAAAATTTTTAACAGTTATTGATTGCTTCTCGAAAAGACTGTTGGCTTATCCACTAGGAAGTTTAAATCAATTGGAAATTCAGAATCACATTTTTGACTATCTCTCATCTTTTCCTACGCCACAAATAATTCAAATGGACAATGGCAGAGAATTTGACAATGTTAGTTTGCGAGAATTTTTCAAACTATATGGAATCGAACCTTACTATGTAACACCTGGTCACCCTGACTCACAAGGCTTACTCGAACGAGCGCACTCCACACTCATAGAAATCCTTAACGCCCTTCAACTGGAGAACAAAAACCGAAAAACAGAAGAAAACATGAAATTAGCTTTAATCGCCTTCAACAACACACTCAACTCTAATCTTAAATTAACTCCAATGGAAATCACATATGGTGTATCGAAAAATCCATACATGAACGATTTGACAAATACATTAGTAACTGAAGAAAGAGCGAACGAGTACTTAGATCGACTCAAAACAGTCCACAAATTTATAAAAAGTAAATTAGAAGCTGAAAAAGAGAGCAGAACTGAACGACTAAATAAAAATCGCGAAAAAGATATTGAAATCCCTGAAAACGCCTACATAAAGACGACATTTAACAAGAAAAATAAACCGAAATTCTTCAAAGTAAACTACAATCAAGATACAAATCGAGCAATGAATCTGAAAGCAATTCAAAAACGCCCCTTTAAAGTTCATCCAAATCGCGTCAAAAGACCACGAAAAGTAGTTAAAAATAAGGAATCTGTTTCAGGACAAGATGCTACTCATCATTCTAACGATAATCCACAACCTAGCACCAGCAAAGGCCTTCAGAACGACCGACTTGAGTAAAACACCAGGAATAATCCCGATTAGGATTCAAGATGCCTTCATTATCAATGGAACCTACACGTATGTACACCACATCAACACAACATCCTTACATAGTGAGTTGATGAAACTTGAACACTCAGTGAATCTACTGAATACGAAAGAAAAGGACAAAAACAAAACTAGGTTACTTAAATTGCATTTAGAACATGTAAAGCTGAAATTTGATCATATTTTACTTAATAAGTATAGAATAAAACGAGGTCTTATTAATGGGTTAGGCTCTGCTATCTCTTGGTTGACTGGTAATATGGATGCTGACGATAAAGCAAGATATGATGAAATTTTGCAAAAAGTTCACTCAAATGAATTCAATTTAGAACATGATATCAAGAATCAATTGTCAATTAATAAAAATTTGATCAGTCGATTTAACAAAGGCATTGATGTAATCCATTCAAACAATGAGAAACTCAATAACTATTTCAACTCAGTAAGCAATAAATTTGATTCAGTTGAGCTAAATGAACAGCACCATATTTTATTCAACACAATTACGCTCATTCATAATAAGATAGATGATATTGAAACAAGTTTGGAATTTTGTAAATTAAACATAATTCACTCTAGCATACTAACTTTTGAAGAATTGTCTCGTGTAATGAAATCTATTAGAGTTAGCTTAATTTCTGATGAGCCAGAAATACTATGGGAATTAGGAAATGTACATTGTTCTATTCATAATGAATTCATCTCTTATTTCATACAATTGCCTATTGAATCTCCTATGTATGAAACAATTTTTATGCTGTCGTACCCAGTTAATACAAATGACGAAATTGTAACTATTCACGTGCATCCTTCTCTCGTAATTCGAGGAAAAGAATTATTAACAGGCGATTGCACACTATTAAATAATAAATATTATTGTAAGAATGCGACAAAAATTTTAGATAAATGTATAAGAGAAGTTATAGCTGATAAGAAACTGAGTAGTTGTAGAACTTTAGTTATAAATGATTATAAGCCTTTTGTTAAATATATTCCAATTATTAATCAATATTTAATGTTTAATGTAAGTGAAATCATTGTAGTTAAAGAAATCAGGAATATTACCATTTATCCAAAATCAACACAATTGATTACTCTTGACAAAACTGAAAAAAATTTCAATTATAGCAAACCATATTCATTTTGGGAAAGTAATGTTATATTTCCAACAGAAATACCAACACATGTTAATAAAATTATTACTAATCTAACTTTTGATGAGATTCATAGAGCAAACACTGAATTAGAACCGTTAAGATTAATTGAAGACTATCCAATTAGTAGATCATTTTCAGATTATATTATGTTTGTATTAGTCATAAGTTTGATAATTATTATTTGTATTATTGTATTTCATTATATAAAAACAAAACTTAATTTTTACTTAGAGCAAAAAGAAAATAATAAACATGTTTTGGATAAATTACAAGTAAGATGGGATACAGCAGGAATTCATCTCACCCCTCAACTACCTATACCTACATGAAGGTGAGGACACCTTCATCTTGAGGAGGGAGGAGTTATATAGATATGGAACAATAGATTAGTACAATAGCATAGTAAGCATTCCTTAGATTATAAAACATCTTGTAAAATTAGTTCAGTCGTCATTCTTGTTCACGTACTGTTACTATGCTGGTCAGTAGACCGATTTTGTTCTAATAAATGCTTTTTAAAAAACACATTGGCGTGTTCCGTTATCTTAATTTCAGACCTATGTGGGCTTCATCCTAAAATAATAATAATAAAATATTAGAAACTCATAAATTTCCATGTAATATTTGAATTTTAAAGCTTTTCAAATGGTAATTCGGTTGAATAAATCCTTCATCTCCAGATGATGAGAGAGGTAGATCTTCTCTAAGAGTGCAGAGAGTGATCTGCTACTAGTGCTTTAGCTTTAGCTTTTACCACTTAAAATAATATTATTTATCAACTCTATAAGTGAATCGAGTCTACAATATCAACTTCAGTTAAGCTTTGACGAAAATGTACTTTATTAGAAAATAGTATAAGGATAATTTGATAGATTCATGTCGAATTATAAGTGTGAAGTCTTCAAAGCTCAATGTGTTACCTGTTGGTACCAAGATTGCACAGCAGCTGGCCCAGCACCCCACACCTTCGAGAAAAGCTCCAGAGTTTTTGTTTGCACGTCCCCGCAAACTTCATCAACTTTTCTAATTCGACCATCAAGAACCATTTCCATGACTTTTTCTGCTATACCTGCGCCTAGACCTGGAATTTTTCTAGCTACCTGTAACAATAATCGTACCAATATCCATATACCTTTTACATAAATACTATATACATCTTTATAACAGTTATAGTACCAATCGATTTTCAAGATAACAGAAACATATATTTCTCTTTCACTTAACTGGATGAGTTTAGTGCAAAAATGAGAAGTCTAAGTGAAAAAGCTTTTTTTCAAGAGCCTTTTCCCAAATTAACTCAGTTTGAGATTGATAATGGTATAAAAACCGAAACTAGTATCTCACTATTTTTAATAAATGTGGTTGTGACAACTTCGTCTTATTATTCATTGTGGATATATTCCACAATATCACATTCACCACAACAAATAAAGTCTCATACTAGGTGCTAGGAAAATGATAAAAAAACATTAACAGATGCAATATTTTAAAATAGTTGAGTAATAAAGTAAAACATTTGAACAAATGCACTTTTAAAATTCAAACAATACAATTAAAATCTTAGATCTTCTTTTTAACGGGAAGTGATAGCCGCGAGCCGTAGCAGGTATCTGTTCAATCAGATAGAGATAAGCTGCGTTCTCGTTGGTCCTGTTTGTAACGGTGACCGATTAGATTGGCCAGCAAAAAGACACGTTCTCTGCTGTAAAATCACATCCCGGTGGTTCGGAACCCACCTAAAACTGTAGGTCCAACTCATCAATCACCATCATCCAACTCATTACCCACGTACAGGTCTCAGACCTATGTAGGCTTCATCCTCAAAAAAAATAATATTTTTTTCTAAGGTGAAATTTACATTTTTGAAGAATAATAATAGAGCATAATTACATCATAGCTGGTAATCTCTTTGCCATAGTTTTTGATTGCGCTGATAGCTTTTTCGTAGCTATAAGTCCGCCATTGATCACCCCGTGCCCTGAAGGCGTCAGCCAATTTCTGTAGCTCTGTGATTACTGCCATGTTCTTCGGCTGAGACTCCACTAAGTCTTCTGGTAACGATGACTTCGAGCATAGGTACTTTGGAGCCTGAGCCTGGTAATTCATATAAAAATGTGAATGAGCTGTCTAATTTTTTTTTTATAAAAATGCGAATGAGATACCATAAAATAACTTCATGTGGAATAATTGTTAATTTTTTAGTTCTATCATATCATTCAATACAAAAACAAGGTGAAACATGCGACTGAAATTGGTTGACTACTTTATTTTTAAATCTAAAATCACAAACAAAATTCATAATTCAATCTACTTTCGTTGGACTATTAGTGCTTCATTTTCTAAGTGATTTTATTGTAATTGAATATCCTTGTATTGAAAAGAATGGGCAAATGTACTTTAAAGTGAAATTTCTAATTAAACTTGGGCGCATACTAAAATTTGGATTTTTTAAGTAAAAACTTGTGAAGAGAGCAGTTGTGGGCAACAGTCTGTTGCAGCTATGCTTGATTGTGTTTTTGTAATATATAAATAAAGAACATCAAAAGCAAACCGAAAATCAAAATACCTCTAGAATTAGCCTAGTCATGTATCAAACAGGAGTTTCGGATGTATTTCATGAATAATACAAAAGAGTCTCCAAGGTTGGGTAGCTAATCGGAGATGAGGCCAGATATATACTTCCAACCTCCAGAGTCTAAAGAATTATAAACGAAGTAGCCTATAATAATTAATTGCTGCCCAACTTAAAATTATTTAGTACATTTGCTCTCGTCTTCAAAAGGTATGAACATCTTTGGAGTAAGTCTAAAGTAACTCTTTAGATAATATAAGCCTCGAGCGCTCAGCCTGCACTTGTAATGGTGACAGCTTTGACTTGGCCAGAAAAAAGTATTCTCTACTGTAAATCACTTTCCGGTGGTTAGGAACCCACCTAAAACTGTAAGTCCTACTCATCAATAATCACCTAACTCATTAACCACGCACAGGTCTCAAATTTATGTGAGCTTCATCCTCTAAAAAAGTATTTTGAAATGAAAAATTCTAGATAAAAATATACAAGTGTATTAATTTTTATTACTAATGCCCACATGAATCTGAGACTTGTGCGTGGGTAATGACGTGAATGATTATACAAAAATGTTATGGTGTTTCAGTTTTTCAAGCACTTACCACCGGGTAAGTGATAACAAAGCAGATGTCATAGCTACTGATCACCCATCCAAGCGGCAGTCCCGAACGCTTGTGACTTAACACAACTGCCCTGACACCAACAACTCACCGAGCGAACAATCATTTTCAATGTGTTATGTTGTAAACCAGAAAGCACAAGAGAATTGATAAGTATAAAAATACCTCTTCTCGTTTTAATCTTTTAGTTGGTGGCTCGTCTATTAGTTGCGTTATCTCCGTTTCACTGTTATCATTTTTCTCCTCATCACTTTCTTCATCGTCATTGTGATCTGTGGCAGTGGAATTAAGATCTACTATAAATGATTTACTGCTTAAGCGAGAGTTCTGGCTTAGACACTCACAAATCCATTCCAATCTGAACAAAACAAACATCTTTCTCAAAAGGTTCTGTCAAGATATTTTAGTTTGTGTGAAAGTTTTTACACCTGAACCAGTATTTACACTACTTAAAAACAATAATCTATAATATAAACTTAAAAAAACACTTTTAAATGGAAATTGACTCACGTTATGGCGTGACGGCCGTTTCGCTCTGTTGTCTAGAGCATCGTCAGACGACCCACAGTATACACTGACTTAAGGTATGAGTTTGAGGGTTATGTATGTTGGAGTGGTGATGGGGTGGGGGGATGAGTAGGCGGGAGGTTTGAAATTGGGATTATTTTGTCAAATAGAGTATGTGAGAAGAAGTTAAGTTGATCATTTAAAATGTTGTCAGGTTTCTGCTTTGCATGTTTGTAAATCTCATATTGTTCTAAAACATTGAGTTTCTGGCTTTTGTGAGTGAAGTGTAGTGTGTCTAAATTAGTGTCAATGTCTGTATAACTGTGGCCTGTTGAAATGATGTGTTCAGCAAAAGTGGAATGTGTGTTTGGGTGTGAGATGGCTCTTGTGTGTTCTTTGAATCTAGTGGTGAATGTCCTGCCAGTTTGTCCTATGTAGAACTTGTTGCAGTCATCACATTTCAATTTGTAAATTCCAGATCTGTTGTACTTGTTTTGAGATGTTGTCTGAGAATGCAGGTGTTTTTTGAGTGAATTAGTTGTTCTGTAAGCTATTTTATATTTGAGTTTCCTGAATGAAGCTGCTATTTTATGAGTTTTGTTGTTGAAGTAAGTAAGTGTGATGAATGTATGGGGGTTGTCATTCTGTTTGTTGCTGGTGTGAGTGATTCGTTTTGTTGATATTCTGTGCAGTAGTTTGTCTATTAGTGTGTGTTTGTAACCATTCTGTTGTGCTATGTATTTTATAGTATTCAATTCTATATTGTAATCTTCTTGTGACATAGGAATGTTTGTTAGTCGGTGGAGCATGTGATTGAAAGCGGCATGTTTATGTTGGGTTGGGTGATTTGATGTGTTATGTATTACTGTATCAGTTGTTGTGGGTTTCCTGTAAATTCTAAATGTTTTGAATGCATGTTCCTGCTTTGTTATAGTGATGTCCAAGAAGTTGATACTATTATTGTGTTCAATTTCTAAGGTGAATTTTAAATTGGGGTGGATTTTATTGAGATTGGTGTGGAATATTTCAGTTTGTCTTTTATTGCCTTTGTATAGAATTAGAATGTCATCAACATATCGGTGCCAGCTGATGATTTTGTCTGTATTATGTAGGATATGTTTTTGTTCTATATTGTGGACAAAAATTTCAGCTAGGATGCAAGAAATTGGGGAACCCATAGGAAGGCCATGAGGTTGTGAATAGAATTTATTATTGTATGTGAAGTAATTTTGTGAGGTAACTAGTGTTGTGAGGTCTAAAATTTCTTGGAGCTGTTCAGGTGGTGTGTTGTTTTGGATGAGCATACATACATAACATACATAACCCTCAAACTCATACCTTAAGTCAGTGTATACTGTGGGTCGTCTGACGATGCTCTAGACAACAGAGCGAAACGGCCGTCACGCCATAACGTGAGTCAATTTCCATTTAAAAGTGTTTTTTTAAGTTTATATTACATATTAGAGGAAACAAGATGGATCTTCAACATCATAATAATCTATAGTCATATAATGATATTAAAGCTCAATTTCATCAATAGTTAGAAAGTTTGATCAAACTTACGATAGCCCTAATGCTAACCTGAACACTCTATACCTCTGCCGGCTTTAAATGCAATATGATACAGAGAAAGTTGAGACGTAGAGAGGTCACGTTAGCAGTAGCATTATCGAATTATCGTTAACTTAGTTTTGTTCAAACTATCTATTATCATTATTTATATAATAGACGCTTTGTCAATAACACTTATTTTCAATACTTCGTTTTCTTATTTGTATAGCAGTATCAATTATTGGATAAATCAATAGTTTTAGCATATTTTCAACTTGCTTAACATATTCTGACCATGCGCAGAACTGATCTAATCAAGGAAATAAGTGAAAAATATAGTGTGCGGTTTGCAATAACTGTCTTATAACTTACTAAGACTTGTTACTATATTACTACTAATAACGTAGTACCTAGTCTAATAGCTGCTACTCGTAATGAACGCATATGAAAATACAATATTCACTTCTACTGAGTACCTAGGTTAGGTAACTTTTACTAGGTTAGGAAAGTGATAGCTGTGAGCCGTAGCAACTTCAGTCAGAGAGATGCAAGCTACGAACTCCTGGTTCCTTCTCTGTAAGGGTGACCGATTGGATTGACCAGCAATAAAGACTCTGCTCTCTGCCGCCAAATTACTTCCCGGTGATTAGGAGCCCACCTAAAACTGTAGGTTCAACTCATTAATCATCGCCATCGTCCAATCCATTCCCACGCACAGGTCTCAGACCTATGTGGGCTTCATCCTCAAAAAACCCTACATTTGTAAGTTGAGAGTGACAAAATAGAACTCACCTCACAACTTCACACTCCAGTCCTTTTTCATAGCCGACTTCTTTCAGTACATTTAGGCATTCATCAACATCTCTGCACAAAGCATCATCAATAACAATGTGTGTTGGAGTTTTGGAATTAGTTATATTCTCACATATGCATCCGCCATTTTCTTTTACTTTTGCTTCCAGCATTGTACGTCTCAGGTTACTCAAGTTTGATTTGCAAATAAAAATGAGATATCCATTGAACAACTGGGGCATTTTTGGCATGAAATATGGTTTCCCCAATCCTTGAGAAAATGACAAGGATGATGATCAAAGGCGTTCTTTCTGGAGAATACTTTCTTCTGTTTCTGCATCTATTCAAAAAAAGACTGAATATAAAAATTAAAATTCATCACAAATCCCATTAAAAAGGACCTGATACTAAAATATTTTCTTTGTGAAAATAAAATCCTATTCTAGATTTACAGGGAAGGTAGTGTGACATCATGTGAAAATAGATCAACAACTATTGATTTCAAAAGAATTGTGTTTGCAAAAGCACTTCAATGAGTAGGATAGTTTGAAAACCAAGGGACACTAATTTAGAAGTATGCTTTCTTC